>CM065817.1:102622715-103822715 GCA_033398695.1 Orobanche coerulescens | reverse complement strand
AAATCGTTCGGTTTAATGCTAAACTACATTCGGCGAAGTGCGGAGTCAAGCAATCCGCCGATGCTAAGAAAAAAGCGACTCACGGATATATTTAGGAGGCGTCAAACCCTCTGCCTATAACCAGAGCACAATGCATGCCAACCACCCGAGAACACATCACATGCCTATTTCTGACAAACCCAGAGACGAAACCGTGAAGGTCCCTGAATTGGAATCTTCAAAGAAGAAACGCAAGCGTTCTCACAGCAAGAAGCACTCTGCTGATGAGAAGTCGAAGAAGAGACTCCGGAGGCTCTCAAAAATCAAAGCCAAACACTCCGAGGATGTCTCGCCCGTGGCGCAACCCACTGATATACCACCCCAGGGCCCAACCCCTGCGGAAGAGGTGTCTCTCTGCATCGGCGGTAGATCCGAGCCCTTGGCGGCTACGACGGATTTAGAGACATCGCCAACATTCAAGACGTTAGCACGTCACGCCCATTCGGAGCCAAAGCTACTTCTCCTCTACGGATTCCACACCCGTCAGGATCCAATTTCCTTGAGGCACCATCCCTGCAAGGAATCCATCTTCCGTGCGGGATCCCATACTGTCTGGAATCCTCAAGCAGTGTCTCCGGACATGATTCAAGTCCCTCCCGACTCAATTATAAATCAAACACTTCTTTCGGTACAAATTGAGCAGCGTACGAAAGATTTACGCAATGGAAAAGCTTTAGGCTAGCTCCGTCGACACTGCATAACTGGAGCGAATGGAGCCACGAAGAGCGATTTGTCTCTAAAGTAGACTCAATCAAATTGAGGCACCGCTTGATGGGACAACGCTTCTTGCAAAGATCTCATTGAAAGCCACCTGTTGCACAAATCCGACGCTTGAAGAAAAGGAAAGAAGAAGTCGAGGACTCTCCCATCAATCGAAAGGCGGCGACCACGACTCGAGGCAGCGGCGACGATGCTCTTCAAGCAGGTCTGAGATTGAGCCGTGAAGAGGCTGAAGCCCAAGCCACCTCTCCACCCAAAAACGACGAAGGGCCATCTACCCAAGCTAATCCACCTTCACCACAGCCGGAGAACATTCCCGACCAGGAGGAATCAGTCCCTCCAGTCGTGGAAGATCAAGAAATTTTGGAACAGGCACCCGAGCCTGTTGCGACCAAAGAAGCCAGTCCGACAACCCAACAGGAGGATTCAGTCCCGCCTGCATCCTTATCTGCCGAAGAACAGGAGGATTCAGTCCTTACCTGTTGTTGTCGATGTCTTCTTGGGCTTCAGGGCATTCCATGTAACCTTACTATTTTTTTAAAGAATAGATTAGCGACATGTGAAGCATCATCAGTCTTGTGACATGGAATAAAGTGGGCTATTTTTGAAAACCTATCAACCACTACAAAAACTGAATCCCTTCCATTTTTACTTCTTGGTAGACCTAAGACAAAATCAATTGACAAATCTACCCAAGGTTCGGTTGAGATAGGTAAAGGAGTATATAGCCCATTAGGTTGTATTTTTGATTTAGCTTGTTTACATGTGATACATCGATTACAAATTCATTCTACGTCATGCTTCATATGTGACCAAAAGAAATGTTCATGTAAAATAGCTAAAGTTTTTGCTATACCAAAGTGCCCCATTAAACCACCACTATGTGCTTCATGCACAAATAATTCTCGCAATGAACAAGTGGGAATACATAACTGATTTCCACGAAAAAGATAACCATCATGTTTGTAGAATTGGCCGTGAGCCGTTTGTTCACATTCTTTGTAAATTTGTCCGAAATCAAGATCATTGGTATACAATTCCTTAATATGTTCGAACCCGAGTAGTTTAGCATCAAGAGTGGAGATAAGTGTATACCTTCTAGAGAGAGCATCAGCGACCACATTTTCTTTACCTTTTTTGTAGCGGATGACATAAGGAAAAGTCTCAATAAATTCTATCCACTTAGCATGTCTTTTGTTGAGACTATATTATCCCTTTAACTGTTTTAGAGACTCGTGGTCCGTATGGATTACGAACTGTTTTGGCCATAAATAATGTTGCCATGTTTTCAATGCTCTGACCAAAGCGTAGAGTTCTTTGTCATATATAGGATAATTAAGTGTGGGACCACCCAATTTCTCACTAAAGTAAGCTATTCGTTTACCTTCTTGCATTAGCACGGCTCCTATCCCTGTTCCGGATGCGTCACATTCAACCTCAAAAGACTTAGTGAAATTAGGAAGTGATAAAACCGGGGCCTTAGTTAGCTTTTCTTTTAATAACTTAAAGGCCGTTTCTTGCGCTTCTCCCCATTTAAACCCTACGTTCTTTTTTAGTATTTCGGTCATTGATGCGGCTAGAGGTGCTGAAACTAGGCACAAAGTGTCGATAAAAACTAGCGAGTCCGTGAAAACTTCTTACGGCGCCAATATTTTTAGGACTTGTCCATTCTTGAATAGCTTTGACCTTTTCCGTGTCTACTTGAATTTCTTGCGCACTAACAACAAACCCTACGAATACTAACTTGTCCGTGCAGAAAGTGCATTTACTTAGGTTGGCATACAACTTTTCTTCCTTAAGTATTTCCATTATCGTTCGAAGATCCTTAACGTGTTCGCCTAAGTTTTTGCTATAGATTAGTATATCATCGAAGTATACTACCACAAATTTTCCTAGGTAAGCATGAAAAATATGATTCATTAGGCGCATAAAAGTACTAGGAGCATTTGTGAATCCGAATGGCATGACCATCCATTCATAAAGTCCATATTTAGTTTTAAACGCGGTTTTCCATTCGTCTCCTTCTTTCATTCGTATTTGGTGATAGCCACTTTTAAGATCGATTTTAGAGAATATGCTAGAACCATGTAATTCATCTAACATGTCATCTAAATGAGGAATGGGGTGTCGATACTTTACCGTGATGTTGTTGATAGCTCGACAATCAATACACATTCTCCAAGTAGAATCCTTTTTCGGTACGAGCAACACGGGGACAGCACAGGGGCTTAAACTCTCTCGTACATGGCCTTTGCTCGGGAGTTCGGTTACTTGCCTCTGAATTTCTTTTGTTTCTTTTGGATTAGCCCGATATGCTGGTCGGTTCGGGATTTGTGTTCCAGGAATGAAGTCTATTTGATGTTCGATACCGCGAATTGGAGGTAATCCGGGTGGGGCCTCATCTGGAAAGATATCTTGGTATTCCTGTAAAAGAGAAGAAACAACATCGGGTAAAGAGCTCTTAAGCTCGTTAGTCGTTAGTAGTGTCTCTCTAAACAAGATTACAATTATGGGTTGATGCTCTTTTATTGCCCGTTTTATTTCTCCCGCCTTAGCGTAGAGGCTGATTTTAGAAATTTCGTTTTGTTTTCCTTTGATCTCGGCATTCCTTCTTAGATCGTCCGCTTCTTACATTTTGAGTTGGTCCTTGTAGACTTATTGCGGTGTTAAATGGGCAAGGGTAATTTGGCGTTGATTAAAATCGAACGAGTACTTATTAGTATACCCATTGTGCATTACATGCCGATCGAATTGTCAGGGCCGTCCTAGCAACAAATGTCCGGCTTGCATTGGTACGACATCACAGAGTATTTCGTCATGATACTTACCGATTCGAAATGCTACTAAAACTTGTTTAGTGACTTTAGTTTTGCCACTATTATTCAACGATTGTAGTTTGTATGGTTTCGGATGTTTTGTAGTAGGTAGTCCGAGTTTTTATACCATTATGGTGCTTGCGATGTTCGTGCAAGACCCTCCATCTATAATCATGCTACAAACTTTATCCTTTATGTAACATCGTGTATGGAATAGGTTCTCACGTTGCTCGTTCGTTTCATCCTTCGCTTGTATGCTTAAAGCTCTACGAGCGACTAAGGTGATGTCTGTTGGTAATTCATCCTCAGATCCGTCCTTCGGCTGAACATTGTCCTCGTTGTCACTCTCGGACTCAATATCTCCGTTAGGTCGTATGATCATTACCCGTTGATTTGGACAATTATTTGCATAATGTCCTCTTCCATGGCATCGATGGCATTGAATATCACGAGTTCGATTAAGATTGGGACTCGGTTGAACTTGCTTTTTTGGTTCATTTGCTTCGGCCGTGGGTTTTGACGTAGAGGGTCCTCCCTCAAATTTCCATGAAGGATTCTTTCCATTCGAAGTATAATGATTTGGGGTTGCTTTCCAAGTAGAGGTATTAGGAGTAGTTCGAGTGTTACCTCTTCTTTTGAGTTGATTTTCAATTTTGATTGCCATGTGCACCATTTCTTCTACTTCAAAATAAGGATAGAGTTCCACCATGTTTTGTATTTCACGATTTAGTCCTGATAAGAATCTCGCCATGGTAGCCTCTTGGTCTTCTTCAATGTTAGCTCGGATAATCAAAATTTCCATTTCTTTGAAATATTCTTCAACACTTTTAGTACCTTGACGTAGCGTTTGTAAACGGTTGTAGAGTTCTCGATAGTAATAGTTTGGTACAAACTGTTTTCTCATCAATTTCTTCATCTCTTCCCACGTCTCAATAGGAGGCTCACGATATCGTCTTCGGTTGTTCACCATTTGATCCCACCAAATTATGGCGTAATCGGTGAACTCAATGGTCGCCATCTTCACTTTCTTTAGGTTCGAGTAGTTATGACATTCGAACATGAGTTTGACTTTCCTTTCCCAATCAAGATATGCTTCGGGGTCACTCTTACCTTGAAATGGAGGGACGTTGAGTTTGATATTGCTCAAATTTCCATCTTGACGATTATCCTCGTTGGCACCTTGTCGATGTCTTCTTGGGTTTCTTTCGAAATCCTCTTCATCCGAGTAATCATCATTAACTCGCAAGGTACGCCTTCGGAGAAATGTTCGTCTGGATTGAGGGTTCTCTATTTGTTCCATGCGTGCATGCATAGGTTCAAGTTGAGCTTTAAGTTTAGTATCAAACATTTGCTCTATTTGCTTCATCATAGTTGCTATGTCGAACTTGGGGGAAGTTTCTTCGGCTTCGGTCATGATGTTCACGTGAGAATAAGGTATAGTCGAAATATTTGTAAAGATAGGAAGGCTAGAACTTGTGTATATTGTAAGATAAGTTTTGGTAATATAGGGAAGGAAGGTAAGGGACGTAGTATATGTTGTATGTGGTAGGAGATGTGAAGTGAGGGAATGATATAGTATGGTAAAAGAAAAAAAATGAATCAAACCGTGTATGGATGGTGATGAAAACCGAATGATTAAGATGATGTTGGAACGGCTCCAAGTCTCCGATGCCAAATGATATGATCCTCTCCGAAAGATGATCAATTTTGCGGAAGCGATTTGAATGATGTTCGAAATGTCAGTGATGACAAGTAACGAACCGAGATGGTTGTATTTTGGAGTATGTAACGGTCCTTATCCCAACAAAAGTGTATTGTCGAACTCTAGCAAGATATCTAGAACCCAACAATTATACGTTCGACGAACCTTGGAATCAAAGGGAAAACGACACTTCGTGATAAACGAAGTGCTATTTTATATATATCAAAACCGAAACAATAAGTTATTAAACTTATGCAAATACAAAGTATTTATGAGTCTTTCAAATTGTGTCCTTACAAAAACGAAAATGCTCCTTATATAGGTGAGAGGAGCTTCTAAATAATGATAACACAAAAAGAAAGTTTAAGACTAAAATGAGAAGAACAAAATGATGGTGTTGGCCATGATTTGAAGCTTGCAACGGCTAGTGAGGTGATGATGATGGTCAAGACTTTTGAAAATGGACCAAGACTTGTAGTAACATTATCATTATGTGTGGAAGACTAAAATGGTGATGATGATGGCCAAGACTTTTGAAAATGGACCAAGACTTGTAGTATCATTATCATTACGTGTAAAAGACTTGTGGATAGCCGAAATTCTTTATCCCTTAATGATGCCCGGATCTTCTTCTTCTTTTTCGTGTATCTTGATGACGTTGATAGGTAATTCGCTTTTGATGTCTGTCTCGATTGGGAGTTCAAATCCCCACAAGTACAACTTTTGTTTTTGGCCATACGCGGGAGTAGGCTTAGGTTGACTTGTAAGTTTCTTTTCATCCGCTTATTGACCAGGGAATCGAGAGCTCCAAGTGGGCCATTTTTGGTCGCTAATTCTCTTTCCCAAATAATTTGAACTAGACCGTTGATGGCGTCTTTGAATCTTTTAGCTCTAGCTCTTGTGATTGGTCCGATGGGCACTTGAATCGGTTTCGTGGCATAATTTAGTGCGTTCGCATCAATCGGTCTCGTTCGTGACATTATTTTCCATAGATGGCCCGCTTGTTCTCTTTCTACTCTGGCTGTTAGCCGTATTTGGAGGATAGCTTGGTAGTTCCTTACCCGTGTAGCTATGTAGCTTGTGCAGCTTTGTTGCTTATGTAGGTTGTGTAGTCCTAGTTCTGATTCTTTGTATTGTGATTGGTGCACTATACTATATGGTTGTTGGGGTACTGACCAGCCTTTTTGGTCACTCTTATTTATTTAATGCAATTGACTTTCCTAAAGAAAAAGTATCAAAGTCTTCGTATAGGTATAATTCCACTGAGTTAGCTATGCTTCGGTTCAACCCACGTAAGAACCGTGACATCTTTTGTTCTTCATTCTCCTTTAATTCTTCCATTAAGGTCAAATTTTCGAACTCCTCAATGTATTCACCAACACTTAATTTTCCCTGCATGAGGTCGGCAATCTTCCAGTATAAGGATAACCGATGTGATGTTGGCACATACCTTTTACGAAGGTTTCTTTTTAACGAATCCCACGAATGGATTTTTTCTTTCCCCGCACGAGCTCTTCATGTTTTCACTCCTTCGTACCAAAGAGAAGCGCCTTTCCTCAACTTGAGAATTTCATACTTGCAGCGTTTCTCATCGTCGAGATCTTTAAACTCGAACATGCGATCAATTTTACATTCCCATTCCAAGTAAACTTAGGGCCTGTCCCGCCAACGAACTCAGGAAGTTCGTTAAATTTGAATTCTTTGACATGGCGTGATGGACGTTCATAATCACCACGCCTAGGTTGCCAACGCTAGTCGCGTTGTTCCGGTATGTCACGCAATGCGTCGTGAAGTTTTTGCTAAGAAATCAGCGTTGTTGAGATCCATAACGCCAAAGATCAAGAACTGGGGCTCCGATGCCACTTATGATACGAATCTTGTATCGGAAGAGCGTAAGGCTGTTTTTATGAGCGGAAGCAAAATCAAACAGCACAGGCCGTAACTGACGACAACAATAACGGACAACAACCACCCGTAATCGAACAGTGACCGACCGAATGAGGACGAACAGCAACATGCACCCGCTACAGCAGTTCCGAATAGCAGCACTCGCTCGATACAGCAGTTCCGAACAACAAGGCTCGCTCGATACAGTAGTTCCGAACAGCAAGGCTCGTTCGATACAGTAACTTCGTCAATACAGCAGTTCCGAACAGCAGTGGCGAACAAAGAGAATCCCAACGGCGACATCAAACAAGATGATTCCGAACTGTTATGGAGAACGAACAACACTTATGATAGGAAATCCCGATCGGATACAAGCGTGTATTGCATGGAAGGAAAATGTCTTTTGCGAACAGGGAACACGAACAAGAATTCGAAGTATGGAACGAAATGTAAGAACTATCCGAAATTGGGGCAATTCTACCGAAACAGGACAGGAAACAGGTGTTTATCGAATTAGACCTATAATTCGATAAGGTGATTTCTTCTCAAGACCTATTGAGAATCGATCGGATTAAAATTCGAAAACGCGTCGAATAGTAATCAAATTTTGGAAGGAAACTCGTCCAACACTTTAAACAATACACAATGTATTTTTTTGATAATTCAATCTTCAATGATTTCCCGAATACAAAACGTGACTACTTATAGATAAGAGTAGTCTTACAAGAGTACTTAAAATATTAAAAAGCTAAGATCACATGATCTTTAAAATAAAGGAAAAGGACAACAAAAAGGTATGGCACACTCCATGCCGCTTGCAAACAAAGGGAACAAAGGATGGGTGAAATCTTCTTCCCATGATATTCTTGAGATATCATGTATCACTTTATCATAAAGAAATGGGACGAAACCTTTATTATCTTGGACCAGATCAGCCGAGATCTTCACCAACTTGGACCTAACCATGATGCATGTCGCCATATCTAAGTTATTCCAAGTCCGATCACCAAGGTTATTCCAATCCTTGTATCTGTTTTCGCGCCCAAATAAGTAGTTGCATGTGCATGGAGGGTTGCATGGTTGCTTACGTCTATTCTCACTTCATCTTCTTCATTCGGAATAGTCATTTTCGTATCACATCGATAGGAACCCTCTTTTAGAATCATCCATCTTAAATCGCTTTACGATTTTATCTATATAGAGGGCTTGGGAAAGACCTATCATTCTCTTCGCTCTATCCCGGTAGAGCCGAATACCAAGAATATAGGTAGCTTCTCCCAAGTATTTCATGGAGAAATTACTCGGAAGCCAAGCTTTCACAGAACTGAGCATTCCCACATCATTTCCTATTAGTGGAATGTCATCTACATATAGTACTAAAAATGCAATCTTGCTCCTACTAACCCTCCTGTATGCACAAGGTTCCTCTTCATTTTGCACGAAGTCAAACTCTTTGACTGCCTCATCAAAACGAAAGTTCCAACTATGTGAAGCTTGCTTCAGTCCATAAATGGGACGCTGAAGCTTGCACACTTTCTGAATATCGACCTCGGACACAAAGCCTTTAGGCTGCTCCATATAGATTTCCTCCTCGAGGAATCCATTAAGGAAAGCCGTCTTTACGTCCATTTGCCATATCTCATAATTGTGGTAGGCAACTATAGCAAGCATCATGCGAATAGACTTGATCATAGCTATGGGCAATAAGGTATCGTGGCAATCGGTCCCTTCCTTTTGGGTATAACCTTTTGCCATAAGCCTGGCCATTTAGGTGTCAACCTTGCCATCCCCATCAGTCTTTCTCTTGTAGATCCACTTGTTCCCAATAACTATGCCCTCGGGGCGGTCTACTAGAGTCCAGACCTGGTTGACATGTATCGAGTCTATCTCAGCTTCCATAGCTTCACACCATTTCGCGGAGTCTACATCCACCATCGCTTGGTCATAGGTCGTTGGGTCGGTTCTTGGCTATCACTTAGAACCTCATGGAGACCTAGCTCCTCCAGGTGCACAAGGCCATGCCTCTTAGGTAAATGAGACACCCTACTAGACCTACGAGGTGGTTGTACTTGTGTTTTAGAGGGTTCAGTTCCAATTTCTTGCACAGGTGTCTCCTGAGGAGTTTCATTGTATTCTTCCAAATAAATACTTCTACCTGCTCCGCCTTCCCGAATGAACTCATCTTCTAGGAAGTGCGCTTGCAAAGCAACAACGATCTTTCGAACTTCGGGCATGTAGAATAGATAACCCATCATACCAGATGGGAATCCAATGAAATGTCCCTTCACGAACCTCGCTTCCAACTTGTCCACCTTAGTCTTCTTGACATAGGCGGGACATCCCCAAATCCTAATGTGATTAAGACTTGGTTTCCTGCCGTCCCACATATCATGTGGAGTTTTAGGAATGGAGTTGGAAGGACATCTGTTCAAGATATAAGCAGCAGTCAGGAGTGCATACCCCCACAGGTAAATTGGTAAGTCAACATAACAACTACGATCATTTCTCTTGTTCCGAAAGTAGCCTTACCTAGGAGCATGTCAGATTTTAGACCGATCTCTTGCTGCAACTTATTATATAAGGCTATTTCAAAAATTATTGTCCACCGTATGCGTGATAGCTTGGATGCCTTGATTGACCCGGCTCAGACTGCTTTTATTCCTGGGAGAAGGATTAGTGATAATATCCTTCTTGCTCAGGAACTTCTTTATGGTTATGGGCAGAGGGGAATGCCTAGATGGTGTGTGTTTAAAGTTGACCTTATGAAAGCTTATGACATTGTTCAGTGGGATTTTGTGCTGATTGCTCTGCAGTGTATGGGTTTCCATCATTCGTTCATCGCCTGGATCAGGGAGTGCATCACCACTACCGCCTTTTCGGTATCATTGAATGGTGATGCTGAGGGGATCTTTAGAGGTCGTAGGGGGCTCCGGCAGGGAGAACCCATCTCTCCTTATCTCTTTGTTATTGTTATGGAGGTGCTTCATGGTATTATTACTCGTGAGATTGTTCAGACCCCGGGGTTCCGGTACCACTGGAAGTGTGAGGCTACCCGTACTTTCATGCTCGCCTTTGCAGATGATCTCCTTATTTTTTGTAATCCAGATGAGGTCTCTATTGGTGTTCTTAATAGGAGTATTGATATCTTTGATTCTCTTTCGGGGTTGCGCGCTAACCTTGGGAAGAGTAATTTTTTTCTCTCAGCGAGTGATTTGGAGCAGGGGGCTCAGGTTGAGCAGTTATTAGGGTTTCAGATGGGCCAGCTCCCCGTGAGGTATTTGGGAGTCCCTTTATCTTCATCGAAGCTCACGGTGGCTCAGTGCTCTCCTTTATTTAATAGGATTGATGGTCGGCTGAGCGATTGGGCTTCTAGATCTTTGTCCATGGCCGGTCGTTGCCAGCTTATTCGGTCTGTCTTATCCACTCTTCACATTTATTGGGCCTGTATTTTTATCCTGCCTAAGGGCGTGCTTGCCCTCATTGAGAAGCATTTAAGTCATTTTATTTGGAAAGGTTCTCATGAATTTGGGCATGCTAAAGTGGCTTGGTCTAAGGTTTGCTTGCCTGTAGTGTGTGGTGGCCTTGGTGTTACTCCGTTGAGGGTTCAGAACCAGGCCCTTATGACCCGCCACATTTGGGCTCTTCTGTCTGGGTCTTCTCGTTCTGTTTGGATTAGCTGGGTTCGTTCGCATAGAGTTCAGCAGTGTTATTTTTGGATATTTCTATCTCTGCTGCATCTTTTTTTTTTTGACTCATCAAGGTCAATATTATTATAAAAACGAGAAATAGAAAAGAGTTACAAAGAGAGGGCCAACGGATACCACAATCAGGCAACCGGGCTAGACAACAAAATAAAATATCAAGCTAATCCCACAAAGGGTAGTCAAGAGAAATAGAGAGAAAAACACAAATGCAAAAGCAATCTATGAAAACAGAATAAAAGGACCTAAACCCCCATACCGGATGTATGGGGTTGCAAACAGCAGTTCGTTAAAACCCTATCGTAGAAGAACCCAATGGGAAAAACCTACGATAGGGAAAAAGAGTACCCGAGCGTGATGCTGCGAGAAAACTAATGTAGGCTAAAATACATAGGAGACATATCCCTCAACAGAAGATCTCGGAGAGGCTCTGGCGCTTCGCTAGACCACTCGTAAGAAACCAATCTTTTAGAAAGCCAGTCTGCCACATCATTCCCTTCTCTATAGATATGAGAGACCCTGAAGTGCATGCCGTCAATAATACGCCAAATCCACCTCAAATGACTGCGGTAGATCCAGGGAACAGCCGAACTACGATCCGAGAGAATGCTCACAACATAAGTAGAGTCAGAGTCCAGCCACAAATAATCCCAACCATGATAAAAAGCAATTTCGATAGCATGAATAGCCGTGACCAACTGAGCTTGGAAGGCAAAACAACAACCAATTGCCGCAGAGAGAGTGCCAAAAACCCGGCCAAGACAACTCCGATAAACAAGGCCAATAGCACCCAAGCCTGGGCAGCCTTTAGCTATCCCATCGGTGTTAACTTTCATCCAGCCAATTGGGAGGGGGGATACCATTTCACATAAATAGGGTAAAATGGAAGTCTCGCGTGGCCAGCCACACCCAGAGCCCGAAGACGAACCAGATCAGAAATAGAGTTATCCATGGTGCCCATGTCATAGTTATTACATTCTTTGAGAAGAGACCAAACTATAGAACGAAGAGACATGATAGAAAATTTAGCATCATTATATAAAAGCTCACAGCGAATATGACAGATAGCCTAGACGGCAGTAATAATAGTGAATCTCCAGAGAGTAGAGATTTGCTGACTAAATCTGATATCCATAGCTCGAATGATGAAGTGTCCGAACCCAGCATTCAATTCTAAAGAGTTTAAGAAGCCCCGCTCAATATAGTCCCAGAAATGCCGGATAACAACACACTCGGTGAAAATGTGGTCAATTGATTCACGGGCAGAGAGATAGAAAAGGCAAACCGAAGGACCAATGAAACCCCTTAAACGAAGAAGATCAAAAACAGGCAGCCTGTTGTGAATAGCCTTCCAGACTGTGAGAGAACGACGAACAGGGATTAATCTGTGCCAAATCCATTTCCCCCAGCTCACCTTAGGAAAGTTGTGGCGAAGGTGCCAATAAGCGATTTGAGAGGTAACATTGCCGTGCACCGATTTAGCGAAAACCCGCTCGTATTTTCCTTCAAAGTCAGAGGGGGCATAGATGACATCTAAAGCAACATCATGACACCTTTCCATGAAATCGAGGGTAAGATGCCAGGTCCCGTCATAGTAAAAATCGTTGATGGTGTCAGAGAAGATACTTTTGAGATGCTGAGGAATACCCAACCGATCACCAATGATATAACCCAGCCAGTTGTCCCACCAAAAATTAATATTCTGACCATTACTAATAACCCAACTGGAAGTATTAAGAAGATGGGGAATATGATTACGAACCCCCTGAATATAGAGGAAGAAACAATCTTGCGAGTATCCAAATTACTTCTGAGAAACCTCTGACGAAGGAATTGTCCACAAAATGAATCCTCTAGCAAAATAACCCAGGCCAAACAGAACAAAAAGGATTCATTCATCATACGAAGATGCCTCACCCCAAGCCCTCCCTCCTCTAAAGGGGAACAAACTCTGCTCCAGGCCACAGTACATGCGTTCTTGTGACTAATGTCCCCCGACCAAATAAAATTTCTAGCCGCCGAATCTAATTTGTTTATCAATTTGATCGGCCAACTATATATCATCATTGAGTGAATGGAAGAGCTCATGATGACAGAGTTAACTAAGCAAATACGACCAGCCATCGAGAGAGAGGATCCTTTCCAAGCAGAAAATTTACTAATAATTTTGTCAACGACCGGGGCAATATGGATGAGATGGGGTATGCCGCAGAATAACGAAACCCCGAGGTAATTGAAAGGGAGTGATCCCTCGCGCATGCCAAGGGTGCGCAGAATGACCCGTTTGGTGTGGATAGGAACATGAGAACCGAAATAAACCTTAGATTTATTACGGTTCATACCCTGGCCCGAGATAGCTGAGTAATCATCAAGAATCTTCGATAAGGCATTGACATTATCCGTAGAGGCACGACCAAACACGATAGAATCATCCGCATAAAAAAGTGAGAAGGATAGACAATCTTACGGCCCACAAAAATAGGCTTAAAGAGAGTAGTCCGAACCGCATTGGAGAGCATGAGACCGAGCATCTCCTCAGCAATACAAAATAAAAGAGGGGACATGGGATCACCTTGCCGAACCCCTTGACTGCACGCAAAGTAACCCGTAGGAGCACCATTTATAAGAATAGAAAGCTTCGCTGAGTGAAGAATGGTGGAAACCCAAGCAACAAACTCGTCGTGAAAACCAAAACCGTGAAGAACATCCAATAAGAACTCCCAAGAGAGTGTCAAAAGCTTTACGAATGTCAATTTTAATAGCCATGTTACTGCCGAACACGCGGCGATTCAAACAATTAACGCATTCCGAAGCAATAGATATACAATCGTGGATGCGCCAAGCCGAAATAAAGCCAAACTGATGGGGGCTGATGATCTCATGAATAAAACTAGAAAGTCTGGCCGTGAGGATTTTAGTAATAATCTTGAAGATAAAGTTACTTAAGACAATAGGCCGGAATTGCTCAATAGAGATGGCCCCTTTGACTTTAGGAATGAGACATACTAAGCTAGAGTTAAGACCCGTCGGAAGATTACCCTTAATGAAAAATTGCCGAATAGCCGCCACAATATCGGTACCAATGGCCTCCCAAGAGAACTGATAAAATAATCCAGTAAATCCGTCAGGTCCAGGTTCACTGTGGGGCTCCATATCGAAAACTGTAGAACGAATTCCCTCGGAATGGGGAATAGCAGTAAGGATGGAGTTATGCTAATGAGAAACCTTAGGAAAAGAGAAACCAGTGGGCCAGTTAGTAGCAATCGGGTGGCCTTCGAAAAGGTGCTGATAAAAATTCACAATGTGGTTCGAGATGGTAGACGGATCACGACAAAGATCACCGTCAATAAAGAGAGAGGAGAGCTGAAGACGATTATTCCTCATCTTTACTGTCCTATGGAAAAAGGAAGTATTCCGATCACCATCCTTAAGCCAGTTAGTCCTACTCCTTTGTTGGAAAAAAAGACTCTCTTTATTAAGGATGTCGTTCAAGGCCGCAGTTGTTTCGACCTTTTGACAGAAGAGCTCGTCCGTATACCCAGCCGCATCAATGAGAGACTGAATGTCACCAAGTTGATCCAAAAGCTGACTTTTTTTTAGTGAAAATATCACCAAAAGATGAAAAATTACAATGCTTGAGCGTACGACGCAGTCTGTTAAGCTTGTATAAAACCAAGGCCCAAGGAGACCGGTTCCCACAATTAAGATTCCAAGAGTTTCGAATAACATCAATAAATGAATTATCAGTAGTCCACATACGTTGAAAACAGAAAGGTCTGGGAAAAGAAGTATTACCCAAAGTGGAGGTGAGCCAGATCGGGTGGTGATCACATCAGGTCCTAGGGAAAACATGATATTTTGTGGAAACCCAGTGATCGACAAAATTGGAGGTGGCCAAAAACCGATCAATGTGGGTCTCAACATGATAATCATCGTGAACCCTGCCTCTCTAGGTAAACCGATGACCAGTAAAAGGGATGCCGACAAGCAAGGCCTCGTCAATAAATTAACTGAACTCCCGACAAGAAGTAGCGTTGGGAACATGAAGACTGCGACACTCATGTGCCCCAATGACGACATTAAAATCTCCGAAGACTAAAAGGTTAGGGTGAAGGAAGCTCATGATATCCTCCAAAAGATTCCTGCGACCAATATAGTTACGAGCACCATGAACAACGGACGCTCAAAAGTCCCATCCATTAAAAGAGATGTCCATGATGATAACCTGATCAGAGACATGGATGACTTGGCAATTAGATATGTTGAGGGAGCCGAGCACCCAAATGTCAGGGTCCCGGTTCCCTCGCTGATTCTCGGCAAGAAGAAAAAGACCACCCGAACGCCAGAGAGAAAGATCGGAACGAGCAAAAGAAGTGAAGGGTTCGAAGATACCAAGAATATCCGGCTTACAAACCGTGATATAGTGACGAAGCTGGTCCCTAGCAACCCACTTCCTTATCCCCCTGATATTCCAGAAAAGGATATTCATTTAGAAACGACATTTATCCGTGCTTCAGGTGGATTATTTTGCTGATCCCCTTCCGCAAAAGAATTTCGCCAAGGTTTAGAAGTGGCCAAATTAAGATTTTTCGCTGCCGTGGAGTTGGCAGGGAGTAATTGCACCGTCTTTGGGAATTTAACATCCCTTTTAGCTTGTTTTAGCGGAGCTTATGGTTTTTCTGAGGGAATGATAGGAGAAATAACAATAGATTTTCCCGCCTTAGCAGTAATGGTATGGCTCTTATCTTTGTCATGGTCAGCAGACACAATAGGGGGCCCAACCGTGTCAGTCGGTTGCTCATGACGAGATGATGAAGAAGGGTTAGGCAAGATCGTGCCCTTGGAAGACACTGACGTGTTGTTATTATCAGGCTGGAAGACGTTAGTGGTAAGGGATAACATGTTATTGTTGGCATGTTCAGCGAAGAACTCAGAAGTGGGGATAGTGGTATCATTTTGCTCTATTGAAGGCTGGAAAACCGTCAAGGCGAGCTGATGGTGATCATTATTGGAATCACCTTCTGTTGGTTCAACATCAAGCACATTGAAGTGATTATTGTTCTTTGAATTATTGACCCTAACAGTAGGGGTAGGGGATGGTTTCCGAACATATTTGGATTGACGATTCTGGCGGTCGCTAGGAAGCGTAGAGTTGGAGTTCGGAGCCAATTTTTTGCTTCTACAGGAATTGTTGGAGTGACCAACGATTGAGCAATGAGTGCAAAACTCTGGAAATTTTTCGTAGCCAATAGAAGGGAAAACACAATGACCCGAACATTCAACCATGACATTGTTGTGAACATGGTCTTTCAAGTCAATTCCAATTAGGACCCGAACAAAATGACCCACTTCCCCATTCAGAGAACGTTCATCAATTTTTAGAGGGTTACCAAGAGTCTTAGCAATTGTAAAAATAAGTTGAGGGTGCCAGTATTCAATCGGCAACTCATAAATTCGGATCCAAACTTGTGTTTTAGAAGTAGCAATTTTATAAGGGTTGAAATCTGGAACCCAAGTGGATAAACGAAAATATCCAGAGACCAAGTTCCATGATGTTTTGCTAAAAACACGATTTTTATCTTCCGAATTATTAAATTGAACGTTAAAGTATCCTTTTCCCAGAGGTATTAATTTCCAGGACATGGAGATAGACCAAGCATTTTGCAATTCAGCCTTCAGTTGATCAAGAGAGTAAGGCTTAGAGTTTTTCGGTGGAAACAACCGACCATTTAAGGAATTTTGAAGGTATTTAACCCTTTCAGAGTAATTTTTTTCATCTAAGGAAATAGATATGAAATCCCCTTTGCACACCGGATCAAAGTAGTTACGATAAATATCATCTGAGAAATGAATATCTTTCCCCGAGTTAGAAAGATTACCTGTCAGAGCTTCCTTGAAAGATGAAGGAGAGGGACCCGTAGTTTTTCCCAAACTTGGGTCGTCTTGTTTGAGGGAACCGAGATGGGGGGCCGAATTATGGAGCGGCACCGAAGCCGGGAATGATGGAGAGACCGAAGGCGTCTTCGAATAGGAAATGTTGGAAAGATATGACATCATATGTTGGAAGCAGGACATGAGGACTTCCGTAGAAATCAATGTCGGAATCGACGATGGATGAACAAAGTCCGGTGGCTGCCCATTCACCGGCGGTGACCGGCCGTCATCGGCCATGACTGCCGGAACCAAACTGCTGGAGAGCGGCTCCCAAGAGCCCTAAGGAAGACCCCGTCGGAAAATCTCTCCGGAATCTGAGGTGGCCGGAAAATCTCGTCGGAATTTGAGATGGCCGGAACCTAGTCGAAATTGTAAGCAACGGAAGCGGATCGACAAGAGGAATCCAATGAAAGTGGTCCGCTACTGAGAGGAGGCCGGAGCACGCCGGAAAAAGGGAAAATGCGGCCGCGGTCAACGATTGACCAAGAATCGTCGCCGGCCGGAGACCGCGATTCAGCCAACGGGACCAGAGGGGAAATGACCGGAATTAGAACAGGAGTCTATTCTGGTTGGTGCCCAAGAGTTTGCGCCACGAACGTGGCCGGAAAAGGCAAACGAAGTTCAGCGAAAATGGAGTTTTCAGCCGGAATTTGCAACCTAGATTTGCACAGGTAAACATTGTCCGAATTGAGTGAAATTTGGAGGGGACGCTCGTCTCGGAGAGACGAACAATCGGCCATCGGCTGATGATGGAGGGTATTCCTCACGCGCCGACACGTGCCGCTGGGCCGGGAGCTGTTTTGTGCGTGAAAATCGCCCCTAGAGTGTGTGTGACCTTGTGTATGTTACGTCCGAGCGAATCAAAGAAATAAATCCAATGCTGCATCTTCTTGGTATTGGAAATAGCTGCTGAAGTTGCATCCTCTTGTCATGGGAGCGTTTCAGTATTTTGTTGGTGATGGCTCTTCCTTCTGGTTATGGTCGGATCCTTGGCACTCTCTGGGTTTGATTAGGCATTCTCTGCCTAGAGCGCCTCTTTGGACTGGCATTGATGTCCATGCCCGTCTTGGCTCTGTTATTTCTGATGGTCATTGGATTTGGCCGGTGGTTGATCGTTCCGAGTTTCAGCAGGTTTTTTCTGCCCTCCCTTATATTAATGGAGGCCAGGATCGCATCACTTGGAGACCGCATAGCTCAGGTTCCTATTCTTCCTCATCTGCTCTTCGGTTCCTTAGAGCGTATTCTCCTTCTGTTCCGTGGGCCTCTCTCCTTATTGGCCCCGAGAAGATTCCTAGGCACTCCTTCATCTTATGGTTGGCTATTCAGGAGCATCTAACGACTATGTATAAGCCTTGGCTGCAGCATGAAGATGGTATTTGTGTCCTTTGTGGGATGGCGTTAGAGACTCATTCTCACTTATTCTTCATGTGCCCTTACTCTAATAGGTGTATCTCTATTGCTAGGATGGAGGTAAGATTTTGTTGGCCTCACTATGAGTGGAGTACGGGTCTTCTTTGGGCAGCTAGGAGGTGGAGAGGTAAGCACCTGGTTAACGTGGCATACCGTATCTTTCTAGCGGCGTTGATCTACTTACTCTGGCAGGAGCGAAATGAGCGAAGATTCGGTTAGAGGCGTCGAGATCCACACACAGTTACTTTCCAAGGGATTGGTCTTGTTCGTGACATTATCTCTCAGCATTGGCCGCCTCATTCCTTATTTACGGTCGTTGTTAGGCGTATTTGAAGGGTTGCTTGGTAGTTCCATTGTAACTCTTTTATTATTATTATGTTTCGTCCGATGGTGCACCTCCTGTAATGGTTCTTGGCATGGCGTGCCTTGTTGGCCAATCTTATTTACTTAATGCAATTGACTTTTCCCCAAAAAACTCCGATTAAGCTTTTACTTCTTGATTAAGTCATGTTGTAGCAAGGATTGGCTATAATAGCTCCAATTAAGCATTTACTTCTTGATAAGTCTTTTCAATAGGAGATAAAACCACGCTACATGTATTTGAGTCGGAACTCTATGAAAACTCAGGTTTATTGATTAGATTCGAGCATTTTATATTGAGAATTAGCTAAAACAGATCTGATTAAACCTTTACTTCTTGAAGGAGATAAGAGCATGTTGCATGTATTCGGGTCGGAACTCTACAAAAACTCGGGTTTATTGGTTAGATTCGAACCTTTTGTACTAAGAATTGGATATAACAGCTCCGATTAAACTTTTACTTCTTGATTAAGTCTCATTGTAGCAAGGATTGGCTTTAATAGCTCCAACTAAGCCTTTACTTCTTGATAAGATAAGTCTTGTTAATAAGAGATAACACCACGCTACATGTAATCGAGTCGGAAATATATGAAAAATCGGGTTTATTCATTAGATTTGAGCAATTTATATTGAGAATGGTCAGTAATAGCTTAGATTAAGCCTTTACTTCTTGATTAAGTCTTGTTAATAGGAGATAAAATCCTGTTACTTGCATTCGAGTCGAAACTCTATGAAAACTCGAGTTAATTGATTATATTCGAGCCTTTTGTACTCAGAATTGGCAATAACAGCTCCGATTAAGCCTTTACTTGTTGATTAAATCTAGTTAATAGGAGATAAGACCATGTTTTATGTATTCGAGTCGAAACTCAATAAAAACTCGGGTTTATTGGTTAGATTCGAGCCTTTTGTACTAAAATTGGCTATAGCAACTCCGATTAAGCCTTTACTTCTTGATTAATTCTTGTTTTAGCAAGGATTGATATAATAGCTCTGATTAAGCCTTTACTTCTTGATTAAGTCTAGTTAATATGAGATAAGACCAAATTACATGCATTCGAGTTGGAACTCTATGAAAACCCAGGATAATTGATTAGATTCGAGCCTTTTCTACTCAGAATTGGCTATAACATCTCCGATTAAGCTTTTACTTCTTTCTTAAGTCTTGTTGTAGCAAGAATTGACTATAATAGCTTCGATTAAGCCTTTACTTCTTGATTAAATCTTGTTGTAGCAATAATTGATTAGATTTGAGCATTTTGTATTGAGAACTGGCTATAATAGCTTAGATTAAACCTTTACTTTTTGATACAAATTCGCCCGGAAAAGTGAATATGTATCGGTCGGAGTGTGTATAGGTGTATGATAGCGGAAGGCTTTTTACGAGTAGGGTGTTTTTTGATGTATTTTTATGGATGTAATATCGGATAAAGTGATAATATCGATTAAGAAGACTTGAACGATCAAGAACAAAGGTTTATCGAATTAGACCTATAATTCGATAAGAGATTTCTTCTCAAGACCTATTGAGAATCAATCGGATTAATACTCGAAAACGCGTCGAATAAAAATCAAGTTTCGATGAAAAGCATTCACCAAGGAAAACACAAAGTGTATTCTTTTTCTTCAACATACAATATATAATTACAAGGCTAATCAAAGGCTACTTATAGGAGATGTAGCCTTCTAATCAACTAAGGAATCAAAGATCACATGATCTTGACATGACAACCAAACATCAAGATAAAAATAAGGATCCACAACTTTCCTAAGGTGAGCTGGGGTAAATGGATTTGGCACAAATTAATCCCCGCTCGTCGTTCTCTCACGGTCTGGAAGGCTAATCACAACAGGCTTCCTGTTTTTGATCCTCTTCGTTTGAGGGGTTTCATTGGTCCTTCGGTTTGCCTTTTCTGTCTCTTTTCCCCTGAATCGATTGACCACATTTTCACTGAGTGCATGGTTATCCGGCAGTTCTGGGACTATATTGAACGGGGCTTCTTAATCTCTTTAGAATTGAATGCTGGGTTCGGGCACTTCATCATTCGAGCTATGGATATCAGATTTAGTCAGCATATCTCTACTCTCTGGAGATTCACTATTATTACTGTCGTCTGGGCTATCTGGCATATTCGCTGTGATGTTTTATATAACGAAGCTAAATTTTCTATCATATCTCTTCGTTCTATAGTTTGGTCTCTTCTCAGAGAATGTAATAACTATGACATGGGCACCATGGATAACTCTATTTCTGATCTGGTACGTCTTCGGGCTCTGGGTGTGGCTGGTTGCGCGAGACCCCCACTTTACCCTATTTATGTGAAATGGTATCCCCCCGCCCCCAATTGGCTGGATGAAAGTTAACACTGATGGGATGGCTACAGGTTGCCCAGGCTTGGGTGCTATTGGCCTTGTTTATCGGAATTGTCTGGGCCGGGTTTTTGGCACCCTCTCTGCGGCAATTGGTTGCTGTTTTGCCTTCCAAGCTGAGTTGGTCGCGGCTATTCATGCTATCAAGATTGCTTTTTATCATGGTTGGGATTATTTGTGGCTGGAGTCTGACTCTACTTATGTTGTGAGCATTCTCTCAGGTCATAGTTCTCATTGTTCTCGGATCTACCGCAATGCTTGAGGCGGATTTGGCGTATTATTGATAGCATGCACTTTAGGGTCTCTCATATCTATAGAGAAGGGAATGCTGTGGCAGACTGGCTTTCTTAAAGATTGGTTTCTTACGAGTGGTCTAGCGAAGCGCCAGAGTCTCTCCGAAATTCTGTCGAGGGATATGTCTCCTATGTATTTTAGCCGACATTAGTTTTCTCGCAGCATAACGCTCGGGTACTCTTTTTCCCTATCGTAGGTTTTTCCCATTGGGTTTATCTACGATAGGGTTTTAACGAGGCCTGCGGCTGCAACCCCATACATCTGGTATGGGGGTTTAGGTCCTTTTATTCTGTTTTCATAGATAGCTTTTCATTTGTGTTTTTATCTCTGTTTCTCTTGACTACCCGCCTGTGGGATTCGCTTGAGATTTTATTTTGTTGTCTAGTCCGGTTGCCTGGTTGTGGTATCTGTTGGCCTTCTCTCTGTAACTCTTTTCTTTTCTCGTTTTTATAATAATATTGACCTTGATGAGTCAAAAAAAAAAAAGTCACCCCACATAACATGTAAGTCTAATCATGACATGTGAGGGAAGGGAAAACAACATAACAAACAAAAACTAACAATAAAATAAGTTGGCCGGCTGCTTGACTCGACCGTGTCCCAAGACACGGCCGCGGCGCGTGCAACATGGTCGGCAGGACTCGACCGTGTCGCCTGGAACACGGTCGGGTGTCTGGACAGTCAGTTTCGATAGTTGTGGGCGAGTAAGATCGACCGTGTCGCCAGACACGGTCGGGTTCGGCCGACAGGCATTCCGGTATTTCTGGGTGAGTAGGACTCGACCGTGTCGCCGGACACGGTCGGGTTCGGCTGACAGTGACTTTGCCTGTTTGGGACAGTGTGTCACGGGCCGTGTCGGACGACATGGTCGAGTTCGGTCGGTAGTGCTTTGGCATTTTCCGACAGGTTGTGACACGGGCGTGTCTTGGGACACGGTCGAGCTCGGCAGCTTGGTCCTTTTATGTCTTTTGTCTGTTTTCTCGCCTAAAAATGTCGTCGTATGTGCATGACGCGTTGTAAGGCCATTTACGTCGATCCTTGCTTCATTTTCTTTATTCGGACTAGTCAATTCCGTATCATTCCCTCCCCCTTTAACGGGAATTGTCCTCAATTCCGAAATCCCTTCGTCATCAAGATAATTAACTAAAGCCTCTAAGTACTTGATCTCGAAAATATCCGCAGTGCGTACATGGCCCAAAATCTTGAGACGATAGGTAGTAGGGGGTTTCAGGGAATCACAACAAAATAACTATCATGAGCTATAAAGAAATAATTATCATTTTGTGAGTCAGAACTGTCATCATCCTGGTGGTTGAATTCATCGGACGCCACTTCAAGACCTGAGAAAACGCTTCATTGCCGACTTTCATGTTAAAATCTTGGTAAGGCTCAAGATATATATGTTCCGTAATCATAACATCTTCTTGCTCCGTATCAAGAATTGAAAACGCCTCATTGAGTCTGCCTCATAAATTGGAAAAAATCTTCAAAACAACTTTCATCGAGATATGGATCGTCATCGGGCACAACATCAAAAATGGGAAATATTAATGATTTCATGCCGGGTTCACCATCAAAAATGGGAAACACGGGATCAATTATGGGTTCCTCTTCACAATCGGTTCTCAGATCAAATCGGTGGCCCTTCATAATCCGGCCCAATTTCCATGACACTAAAAGGCTCCTCACCATTAAAATAATTTGGTCCGTTTTGGTCAATTTGGCCAACACAACCAACTGGCCCATGCTCAAAGTAGAAAGATCCAAGTTCGTCAATTAGGGAAACACGGCTCAACTAATCTTCTTCGTTGTATTGCGCCGTTGAAAACTCTATCTCATCTACTTCATCAAAAAAAAGCTTCGCTGGAAATTCTTCGATGGGGAAAAATCTTAGATCGAATGTCGGCGGCGGGGCGTCGAAGGACTGGTGGTGGGGGAGCAATGAGTGGTGGTATGATTTGAACCTTCGATTAAAATGTTTTATGAATTTTTGCCAATCTCTGATTTTTGGCTTACGTTGTTGTGAATGGGACTGTTTCAGTTTTTGCCACCAGACGGCGGCACTACCACGGAGGCGCTTTGCCACCAGCAAAACGCGGCGGTTGATCGGGGCAACCTTGATGTCCGAGTGCTCCTCACAAGCATGGAGCCAATCTATGCACGCATCTGGATTACTATATTCGTGAAACTCCGGTATGCTGCAAAATTTAGCCAAGAAATCAATATCGTTGAACTCCATTCTGCTGAAAGATCAAGAACCTTAACTGAATTAAGAAATTCAGGTGTGGTTTCCGATGACAAGAGTCAAGAGATGATACGGATTCTTACTTATGATGCAAATTCTCTATCGGTACAGCGAGAGGCTATTTTAACGAGCGGAAGCAAACAGCAAGAAACTGTCAGAATCGAGCAATAACAGCCGCTACAAGAATAACATCAAGCGGTGCGCGAACGCGATAGGAAATGATGGAGGCAGCTCGATACAGTAACAAAGCAGGAACTGGCCTAATGAAGATGACTCAAAACAGGCAACCTCCAAACAGCAAGTTTCGGTCGGATGCTAATTAAAACAAGAAACAAGTTCGAACGATCGAACAGCACTTGATGCGGAATCCCGAATAAGTACAACCCTGTATCGAAAACAAGAAGAATATCGAAACAGAACAGGAAACAGTTGTTTTATCGAACTAGAACTATAATTCGATAAAGTGATTTCTTCTCAAGACCTATTGAGAATCAATCAGATTAAGATTCGAAAATGCATCGAATAATAATCAAAGTTTTGAAGGAAACTCGTCCAACACTTAAACAATACACAAGGTATGTTGTTTTAACATTCAAAAAAAATCTCTTCATTACAACTCCATCGCTACTATTAATAGGCAAAAGTAGCGTGACAAGATAATCTAAACTAATTCAAGATAGTCTTAAAATAAGGAAAAGAAAATACAAGGTTCCCCACATCACTTGCAAACAAAAGTAAAAGATGGGTTTTGTCTCCAAGGTGATAGCAGCCTTTCACAAAGCATGCTGTCGAGAATCCTGCTGCTTTTATGATAAAGAAAATGCTGAAATTCTTTTATTGTTTTACCACTTGGACCCCTTCCCCAAGAGGCAAGTTGCCTATTGTTTAAGTTACTCCAAGTCCGGTTATCAAGGTGACTCCGGGTCTCGTATCCGTTTTCTCGCCTAAGTACGTTGGAGTATGGTCGAGGTGTTTTATGTCAATCCTTACTTCGTCTTCTTCGCTTGGAGTAGTCGGTTTCGTATCATTCCCTCCTTCTTTAAAAGGAATTGTCCTCAATTCCGCAATCCCATTGTCATCGAGATAAGGAGATAGATCACCTATGTTGAAAGTAGCATGCACTCCATAATCAACCAGAAGTTCCAACTTGTAAGCATTGTCGTTCACCTTCAAAACTATTTTAAATGGTCCCTCAGTTTGTGGCATTAACTTGTTCTTACGCTTACTCGGGAATCGTTCTTTCCTCAAATGTACCCAAACTAAATCTCCAACCTCGAATAATCTCGGTTTTCTTTGCTTGTTCGACTTCCTTTTGTACATCTCGTTTATCTCCTTGATTCGGTCACGCACTTGTTCGTGTAATTTCATCATTGATTTCAGTTTTGACTCCGAATCCTTATGCACCAATTCATCACTCGTTAATAGAATTAGATCTAGCGGTATGTAAGGATTCAGGCCGTAAACTACTTCGAATGGAGAACGCGCCGTGGCATGAGTAGGAGAACGGTTATAATCAAAATCCGCATATGCCAGATTTAGATCCAAGTCCTATTGTGTCTTGCCTACTGTGCCTCTCAACATGTTCCTGTGGTTCGATTAGTCACTTGATTTGCCGCGCTTTAGGGTGGTGTGAAGTGCTAAACAAGAGTTCCGTTCCCACATTCCTCCATAGGGTGTTCCAAAAGTAACTGAGAAATTTGGAGTCTCGATCGGAAACAATAGTCTTCGGAATCCCATGTAAACGTACTACCTCTCGAAAATATAAGTCGGCCACATTGCTTGCATCGTCTGTCTTGTGGCACACTACAAAATGAGCCATTATCGAAAAACGATCTATGACTACCATGATCGCATTCCTTCCTCATTGAGTACGAGGTAAAGCCACAATAAAATCCATCGAGACATCTTCCCATGGCCTCTCCGAAATCGGTAAAGGTGTGTATATTCTAGGTTTGAATGAACTTTTCGCAACATGGCATGTCACACACTTACTAATTATGTTACTAACATCCCCCTGCATTTTTGGCCAATAAAAATCTTCCTTCAGCACATCTAATGTCTTAGTCAAACCAAATTGGCCATCCAAACCTCCCCCGTGAGCCTCCCGAACTAGCAATTCTCGAATCGTGTGCTTGGGTAGGCAAAGACGATTTCCCTTAAAAAGGAAGCCCTCCTGTATCGAAAATTCTCCCATCGGTCCAGATTTGCAAAGGGCGAAGGTCTCGCTGAAATCCGCATCACCGTCGTAATATTCCTTCATTGTCTCGAATCCAAGCAAACGAACATCAAGAGTAGAGAGTAAGGCATAACGCCTAGATAATGCATCTGCTACAATATTGCTCTTGCCATATACTTTGATGAGAAGTGAAATGATTGTAAGAATTCCACCCACTTCGCATGCCTGGGACTTAACTTGTGTTGTCCGTTAATATACTTCAGTGATTCATGGTCCGAATGTATGATGAAATGCTTCGGCCGAAGATAGTGACTCCAATGATCTAGATCCCTCACAATAGCATAAAACTCCTTGTCGTATGTACAATAATTGAGACGAGCACCATTTAACTTCTCTGAAAAATAAGCAATAGGTCTCTTTCCTTGAATGAGAACCGCTCCAATGCCAACTCCGCTAGCATCATACTCTACCTCGAACGGTTGCGAAAAATCGGGTAATGCTAAGATTGGTGCTTCGCACAACTTTGACTTCAAATTTGCAACCGACTCCTGAGCAGCCCGGCTCCAATTAAACGTACCTTTCTTCAAACATTCGGTTATTGGGCTTGCAATGGTACTGAAATCTCGAATGAATCTTCGGTAAAATGAAGCCAGTCCATGGAACAATCTAACTTCCGTCACTGTAGTGGGAACTGGCCAGGACTTAATTGCATCGATCTTTGCTTGATCGACCGACACTCCATCCTTTAAAACAACATAGCCAAGAAAGACTATACTTTCGACCAAAAATGAGCACTTCTCCCTTTTTCCATACAGCCTTTGGTCCCTAAGGGTTTCGAAGACTTGTCTCAAGTGTCCGAAATGTTCTTGCAACGATCGGCTATAAATCAAAATATCATCTAGATATACAACCACAAATTTCCCCAAGAATGGCTTAAGCACCTCATTCATCAAACACATGAAGGTACTCGGCGCATTTGTAAGGCCGAACGGCATAACGGTCCATTCATAAAGCCCGTTTTAGTTTTGAAGGCCGTCTTCCACTCATCTCCTTCTCGCATTCGGATTTGGTGATAACCACGTCGTAGGTCAACTTTTGAAAAGATCACGGATCCGTGTAATTCGTCCAACATGTCAGTAAGCCTCGGAATCAGAAATTGATACTTGATGGTTATATTATTCACGGCTCGACTGTCAATACATATTCGCCAAGATCCATCTTTCTTAGGAACCAGCAATACCGGAATCGCACAAGGACTAAGGCTTTCTCGAACATACCCGTGGTTCATTAGTTCTTCGATTTGGTTTTGTAATTCTTCAGACTCAACAAGTACACGCACTCGCCATCATTAATAGCATGTTCCACATCCCGTTTGCTAGCAAACATGGCCAGTTTTGGTTTTTCACTCCGACTAGAACTCATATAGTGAATAGCTTGAGGAGACATTGGTTTAAGCACAATCTTTTTGCCCTTATCCCGTAACTCGTACTCGTTGCCTCTTCTTCGGTGTAAAACGTCCCTATCAAACATCCATGGCCTTCCCAACAGTATATGGCATGCATCCATCGGGAGTACATCACATAATACGTTGTCTTCATATGAACCCATGGTTAGTCCAATCCTCACTTGTTTAGTCACCCTGATTTTGCTCCCATCATCGAGCCAGTGCAACGTGTAAGGTTTTGGGTGAGCCGTATTGGTCAGCCCGAGTTTAGTCACCATCTCGCCGGAAGCTACGTTGGTGCAACTCCCTCCATAAACGATCAAACTAGACAATTTATTTCCGATTTGACACTTTGTGTGAAATATTTGATCCCGTTGTGCCGAATCATTCGAAACAGCTTTGGCTTGTAGAGTATGCAGAACTAAAGCCGTGTCATAGTTTGGAGCATCGTAAGTCTCACATTCTTCTCCTTCTTCGTCCTCCATGTTGAATTCAAACACATCACCCAGTCTTTCCTTTTCATCCTCGACCAACAACTCGTCTCGGATCGTGACAGCTTCTCTTAGTGTTACCACTCGTTTGTTCGGCCAAGCATTTTGATAATGTCCGAACCCTTGACATTTGAAACATCTTACTTTAGCCAAACTCGTATCCTTCGGTATGTAGGGTGCCTTAGGAATCGCAACAGGGACCGAAGTCGGTACAGTTGCCTTAGTAGTTGACCTAGAACCGACACTTGGGTTTCCAAATTTGGCTGGAAACTCGGGTTTATACAACTTCATCTTGTTTTGAGCTTCTAACTTCACACATAGCCCACATAATGTATCGAAGTCCTCGTATGGATATAATTCCACCGAGTTAGCTATGCTTCGGTTCAAGCCACGCAAGAATCGCGACATCTTCTGCTCCTCATTCTCCTCTATCTCTCCCATTAAGGTTAGATTCTCAAACTCCTCAATATATTCACTGACACTCAACTTTCCTTGCATGAGATCTGCAATTTTTATGTACAAGGACAACCGATGTGATGTTGGTACATATCTTTTACGAAGTTTTCTTTTAACGAATCCCACGAACAGATATTTTCTTTTCCCGCATGAGCTCTTTGTGTTTTCACTCCTTCGTACCAAAGTGAAGCGCCTTTTCCCAATTTGAGAATTGCATACTTGCACCGTTTCTCATCGTCGAGGTCTTTAAACTCGAACATGCGGTCAATCTTACGTTCCCATTCCAAGTAAACTTCTGGGTCTATTCCGCCAACGAACTCCGGAAGCTCGTTCACCTTGAACTCTTCGACATGGCATGAGGGTCGTTCATAGTCACCACGCCTAGGTTGCCAACGCTGGTCGCATTGTTCTGGTACGTCACGCAATGCGTCGCAAAGTTTTGCCAAGAAATCAGCGTCGTTGAGATCCATAATGCCAAAGATCAAGAACTTGGTCTCCGATGCCACTTATGATACGGATTCTTACTTATGATGCGAATTCTCTATCGGTACAGCGGGAGGCTGTTTTAACGAGCGGAAGCGAACAGCAAGAAACTGTCAGGAACTGATAAAAATAGTTCGCTACATCAATAACACTGGCTAGCGGTGCGCGCACGCGATAGGAAATGATTGCGGCAGCTCGATACAGCAACAAGGCAGGAACTGGCCGAATGAAGATGACTCGAAACAGGCAACCTCCAAACAGTGGCACTCAAAATAGCAAGTTTCGGTCGGATGCTAATTAAAACAAGAAACAAGTTCGAACGATCGAACAACACTTGATGCGGTATACCGAACAAGTACAACCCTGTATCGAAAACAAGAAGAATATCAAAACAGAACACGAAACAATTGTTTTATCGAACTAGACCTATAATTTGATAAAGTTATTTCTTCTCAAGACCTATTGAGAATCAATCAGATTAAGATTCGAAAACGCATCGAATAATAATCAAAGTTTTTAAGGAAAATCGTCCAACACTTAAACAATACACAAGGTATGTTGTTTTAACATTCAAAAAAAATCCCTTCATTACAACTCCATCGCCACTATTTATAGGCAAAAGTAGCCTGACAAGATAATCTAAACTAATACAAGCTGGTCTTAAAATAAAGAAAATAAAATACAAGATTCCCCACGCCACTTGCAAACAAAAGTAAAAGATGGGTTTTGTCTCCAAGGTGATAGCCGCCTTTCACAAAGCATGCTGCCAAGAATCCTGCTTCTTTTATGATAAAGAAAATGCTGAAATTCTTTTATTGTTTTACCACTTGGATTCCTTCCCCAAGATGCAAGTTGCCTATTGTTTAAGTTACTCCAAGTCCGGTTATCAAGGTAACTCCGGGTCTCGTATCTGTTTTCTCGCCTAAGTATGTTGGAGTATGGTCGAGGTGTTTTACGTCAATCCTTACTTCGTCTTCTTCACTTGCAGTAGTCGGTTTCGTATCAAGAGATATTTCTTTGACAAGAAATCGTTGAATAAATCGCCCAAGGAGATGACCTTGGGCTCCGATACCACTTATGATACGAATTCGCCCGGAAAATTGAATATGTATCGGTCGGAGTGTGTATAGGTGTATGATAGCGGAAGGCTATCATACTTTTTACGAGTAGGGTGTTTTTGGATGTATTTTTATGAATGTAATATAGGATAAAGTGATAATATCGATCAAGAAGACTTGAACGATCAAGAACAAAGGTTTATCGAATTAGACCTATAATTTGATAAGAGATTTCTTCTCAAGACCTATTGAGAATCAATCGGATTAATACTCGAAAACGCGTCGAATAAAAATCAAGTTTCGATGAAAATCATTCACCAAGGAAAACACAAAGTGTATTCTTTTTCTTCAACATACAATATATAATTACAAGGCTAATCAAAGGCTACTTATAGGAGATGTAGCCTTCTAATCAACTAAGGAATCAAAGATCACATGATCTTGACATGATAACCAAACATCAAGATAAAAATAAGGATGGAATCAAACAAATGGGAAGGAATCACACAATAACATAGTTATAAGTCACCCCACATAACATGTAAGTCTAATCATGACATGTGAGGGAAGGGAAAACAACACAACAAACAAAAACTAATAATAAAATAAGTCGGTCGGCTGCTGGACTCGACCGTGTCCCGAGACACGGCCGCAGCACGCGCAACATGGTCGGCAGGACTCGACCGTGTCACCAGGCACGGTTGGGTGCGGCCGACAGGCGTTCCGGCATTTCTGGGCGAGTAGGACTCGACCGTGTCGACGGACACGGTCGGGTTCAGCCGTCAGGCGTTCCGGCATTTCTGGGCGAGTAGGACTCGACCGTGTCGCCGGACACGGTCGGGTTCAGCCGACAGTGACTTTGCCTGTTCGGGACAGTGCGGCACGGGCCGTGTTGGACGACACGGCCGAGTTCGGTCGGCAGTGCTTCGGCATTTTCCGGCAGGTTGTGATACGAGCGTGTCCTGGGACATGGTCGAGCTCGGCAGCTTGATCCTTTTACGTCTTGTGTCCGTTTTCTCACCTAAAAATATCACCGTATGTGCATGACGCGTTGTAAGGCCATTTACGTCGATCCTTGCTTCGTTTTCTTTATTCGGTCTAGTCAATTTCGTATCACTTTTTGACTAAGTCTTGTTAAAAGTAGATAAGACCACGTTAAATATATTCGAGTCGGAACTCTACGAAAACTCGGGTTTATTGGTTGAATTCGCCTTTTTAGCAGAAGAAAAGAACAAATAAGCTGGCATTGAGAATTGGTATTACAGCTCCGATTAAGCTTTACTCCTAGATTAAGTCTTTTTTTTTGGGAAAAGTCAATTGCATTAAATAAATAAGAGTGGCCAACAAGACAGGCCAGTACCCAGTAACCATTACAGAAGGTGCACCAATAGCACGAAACAGCAAAATAAAATAATGAAAGAAAAGTTACAATGGAATTGACTACCAAGCGACCTTACAAATACGCCTAACAGTGACCGCAAATAAGGAATGAGGCGGCCAACACTGAGAGATGATGTCACGAATGAGACCAATCCTCTGAAAAGTAACCGTGTGTGGGTCTCGACGCCTCTGACCGAATCTCCTCTCATTTCGCTCCTGCCAGATTAAGTAGACCAACGCAGCTAGAAAGATGCGGTATGCCATGTTAACCACATGCTTACCTCTCCACCTCCTAGCCGCCCATAGGACACCCGAACTCCACTCAAGGTGAGGCCAACAAAATTTTACCTCCCTCCTAGCAAGATGCATCTACTAGAGTAAGGGCACAAGAAGAATAAGTGAGAATGGGACTCGATCGCCATCCCACAGAGGACACAAATACCATCTACGTGCTGCAGCCAAGGCTTATCCATAGTCAAAAGATGCTCCTGAATAGCCAACCATAAGATGGAGTGCCTAGGAGTCTTCCCGGGGCTAAGCAGGTGAGGGGACCACGGGAGAGAAGGAGAATACGCACTAAGGAACCGACGAGCGGAAGAGGATTAATAGGAACCTGAGCTGTGCGGTCTCCAGGAGATGCGGTCCTGGCCTCCATTAATAGGAGGGAGGCCAGAGAAAACCTGATGAAACTCGGAACGATCAACCACTGGCCAAACCCACTGACCATCAGAAATAACAGAGCCAAGACGGGCATGCACATCAATGCCGGTCCAAAGAGGCGCTCTAGGCATAGCATGCCTAATCACACCCATAGGGTGCCAAGGATCCGAGCGTAAACGGAAGGAAGAGCCATCACCAACAGAATACTGAAAAGCTCCAATGACTAGAGGGCCAACTTCAGCAACTGTTTCCAATACCAAGAAGACGCAGCAGATATAGGAATATCCCAAAATGAACACTGCTGAACTCTATATGCACGAACCCAGCTAACCCAAACAGAACGCGAAGACCCAGTCAGGAGAGCCCAAATATGGCGGGTCATAAGGGCCTGGTTTTGGACCCTCAACGGAGTAATACCAAGCCCACCACACTCTACAGGCAAGCATACCTGTGACCAAGCCACTTTAGCATGCCCAGAGTCACGAGAACCTTTCCAAAGAAATCGCCTTAAATGCTTCTCAATGAGAGCAAGCACGCCCTTAGGCAGAATAAAGATACAGGCCCAATAAATGTGAAGCACAGATAACACAGACCGAATAAGCTGGCAACGACTGGCCATGGACAGAGATCTACAATCCCAGACACTCAGCCGACCCTCAATCCTGTCAATCAAGGGAGAGCACTGAGCCACCGTGAGCTTTGATGAAGACAAAGGGACACCCAAATACCTCACAAGGAGCTGGCCCACCTGAAACCCTAATAACTGCTCAACCTGTGCCCCTTGCGCCAAAGCACTCGCCGAGAGGAAAAATTACTCTTCCCAGGGTTAGCGCACAACCCCGAGAGAGAATCAAAGATATCAATACTCCGCTTGAGAACACCAATAGAAACCTCATCTGGATTACAAAAAAGAGATAAGGATGAGATGGGATCTCCCTGCCGGAGCCCCGTACGACCTTTAAAGATCCACTCAACATCACCATTCAAGGATACCGAAAAGGCCGTAGTGGTGATGCACTCGCTGATCCAGGCGGTGAACGACTGATGAAAACCCATACACTGCAGAGCAATCAGCACAAAATCCCACTCAACAGTGTCATAATCTTTCATAAGGTCAACTTTAAACACGCACCGTCTAGGCATCCCTCTCTGCCCATAACCATGAAGAAGTTCTTGAGCAAGAAGGATATTATCACTAATCCTTCTCCCAGGAATGAAAGAAGTCTGAGTCGGGTCAATCAAGGCATCTAAGCTATCACGCATACGGTGAACAATAATTTTGGAAATAGCCTTATATAATAAGTTGCAGTAAGAGATCGGTCTGAAATCCAACATACTCCTAGGCAAGGCTACTTTTGGAACAAGAGAAATGACCGTAGAATTGATCTGCCTGACAAACATTCCCATAGAAAAGAAATGCATAATAGCAAATGAAATCTCACCCCCCATTATGGGCCAAGCCCGACGGTAGAAAGCAGCATTAAACCAATCAGGGCCTGGGCCTATCCCTTATCAAATTCAAAGAACACAGACCGAACCTCATCAGCAGTAACAGGTCTAATCATGTGGACCGCAACATCAGGCGAAAGAGAAGTCGAGATAAAAGGCCTGACCTGACTGAAAGATAAAGGCATAATCTGATTAGAGTAACCTAACAGCCTCTCATAGAACCCAACAACCTCATTCTTAATAAGAGCAGGGTCGGTCAACTCAGTACCATCCTCCGTATTAATTCTATAGATACGAGATCTGACCCGCCTAGAAGTAATCCACCGGAAGAAGAAGGCAGTACACTGGTCCTGATAAGAAACCGACTACTCCAAGCAAAGAAAATGAAGTAAGGATTGACGTAAAACATCTCGACCATACTCCAACATACTTAGGAGAGAAAATGGATACGAGATCCAGATTTACCTTGATAACCGGACTTGTAGTAACGTAAACATGATGGGCAACTTGCATCTTGGGGAAAGGGTCCAAGTGGTAAAAGCAAGATAATAAAGAAATCCAGCACTTTCTTTATTATAAAAGTAACAGGATTCTCGGCAGCATGAAAGGCGGCTATCACCTTGGAGACAAAACCCATATTTTACTCTTGTTTGCAAGTGACGTGAGGAACCCTTTTATTATCTTTTCATTATTTTAAGACCAGCTTGTAATAGTTTAAATTATTTTGTCAGGCCACTTTTGCCTATAAATAGTGGCGATGAAGTTGTAATGGAGGGATGGATTTTGAATGATAAAATAACATACCTTGTGTATTGTTTAAGTGTTGGACGAGTTTCCTTCAAAACTTTAATTATTATTCGACGCGTTTTCGAATCTTAATCTGATTGATTCTGAATAGGTCTTGAGGAGAAATCACTTTATCGAATTATAGGTCTAATTCGATAAAACAACTGTTTCTGTCCTGTTTCGATATTCTTCTTGTTTTCGATACAGGGTTATACTTGTTCAGGATTGTTACATCAGGTGTTGTTCGATCGTTCGAACTTGTTTCCTGTTTTCATTAACATCTGACCGAAGTTTGCTGTTTCGAGTGCCGCTGTTTGGAGGTTGCCTGTCTCGAGTCATTTCCATTCGCCGCCTTATCTTGTTGTCAGACGAGCTCATCATCATTTCTGTCGCGTGGCGAACGCCACTAGCCGATCTTATTCCGTAGCGAATCGTTTTACGGGCCTGGACAGTTCCTTGTCGATAGCTTCCGCTCGTCAAAATAGCCTCCCGCTGTATCGATAGAGAGATTGCATCATAAGTGGCATCGGAGCCCAAGTTCTTGATCTTTGGAATTATGGATCTCAACGAAGCTGATTTCTTGACAAAACTTCGCGACGCATTCCGTGACATACCAGAGCAACGCGACCAGCGTTGGCAACCTAGGCGTGGTGATTATGAACGACCCTAACGCCATGTCGAAGAGTTCAAGGTGAACGAGCTTCCGGAGTTCGTTGGTGGAACAGACCCTGAGATTTACCTGGAATGGGAACGTAAAATTGATCGTATGTTCGAGTTCAAAGACCTCGATGATGAGAAACGGTGCAAGTGTGCAATTCTCAAGTTGGGGAAAGGCGCTTCGCTTTGGTACGAAGGAGTGAAAACGTGAAGAACCCGTGCGGGAAAAGAAAAGATCCATTCGTGGGATTCGTTAAAAATAAAACTTCGCAAGAGATATGTACCGACGTCGCATCGGTTGTCCTTGTATAGGAAGATTGCAGACTTCATGCAAAGAAAATTGAGTGTCAGTGAATAGATTGAGGAATTTGAGAATCTAACCTTAATGGGAGAGAGAGAGAGGAGAATGAGTGGCTTAAACCAAAGCATAGCTAACTCGGTGGAATTATATCTATACGAGGACTTCGATACATTATGTGGGTTATGTGTGAAGTTGGAAGCTCAAAACAGAATGAAGTTGTATAAACCCGAGTTTCCAGTCAAATTTGGAAACCCAAGTGGCGGTTCTAGTTCAACTACTAAGGCAACTGTACCGACTCCGGTCCCTGTTGCGATGCCTAAGGCCCCCTAAGTACCGAAGGAGACGAGTTTGGCTAAAGTAAGATGTTTCAAATGTCAAGGGTTCGGACATTATCAAAATGCTTGTCCGAACAAACGAGTGGTAACACTAAGAGAAGCTGTCACGATCTGAGACGAGTTGTTGGTCGAGGATGAAAAGGAGAGACTGGGTGATGTATTTGATTTCAGCATGGAGGACGAAGAAAGAGAAGAATGTGAGACTTACAATTGCTCCAAACTATGACACGGCTTTAGTTCTGCATACTCTACAAGCCAAAGTCAAGCTTTGAATGATTCGGCACAGCGGGATCAAATATTTTACACAAAGTGTTAAATCAGAAATAAATGGTGTAGTTTGATCGTTGATGGAGGGAGTTGCACCAACGTAGCTTCTAGCGAGATGGTGACTAAACTTGGGCTGACCACTACGGCTCACCCGAAACCTTACACTTTGCATTGGCTCGATGATGGGAGCAAAATAAGGGTGACTAAACAAGTGAGGATTGGACTAACCATGGGTTCATATGAAGACAACGTATTATGTGATGTACTCCCAATGGATGCATGCCATGTACTTTTGGAAAGGCCATGGATGTTTGATAGGGACGTTTTACACCGAGGAAGAAGCAATGAGTACGAGTTACGGGATAAGGGCAAAAAGATTTTGCTTAAACCAATGTCACCTCAAGTTATTCACTCTATGAGTTCTAGTCGGAGTGAAAAACCAAAACTGGCCATGTTTGCTCGCGAACGGGATGTGGAACATGCTATTAATGATGGCGAGTGCATGTACTTGTTGATTCTGAAGGAGACACGGAATGGTAATCTGGTTGTGCGGAATGACGAAAGGATGGATGCCTTATTGCACGAATTTGCGGATGTTTTTTCCGAAGAATTACCGTCGGGTTTGCCACCTATTCGTGGGATTGAACATCAGATGGACTTCATACCGGATGCATCGCTCCCTAACAAGGCTGCCTATAGATGTAATCTCAAGGAGACGAAGGAATTACAAAACCAAATCGAAGAACTAATGAACCGCGGGTATGTTCGAGAAAGCCTAAGTCCTTGTGCGGTTCCAGTATTACTGGTTCCTAAGAAAGACGGATCTTGGCGAATGTGTATTGACAGTCGAGCCGTGAATAATATAACCATCAAGTATCGATTTCCGATTCCGAGGCTTGATGACATGTTGCAAGAATTACACGGATTCGTGATCTTTTCGAAAGTTGACCTACGAAGTGGTTATCACCAAATCCGGATGCGAGAAGGAGATGAGTGGAAGATGGCCTTCAAAAATAAACACGGGCTGTATGAATGGACCGTTATGCCGTTCGGCCTTACCATTTATGCACTTGATGAATGAGGTGCTTAAGCCATTCTTGGGGAAATTTTTGGTTGTATATCTAGACGATATTTTGATTTATAGCCGATCATTGCAAGAACATTTCAGACACTTGAGACAAGTCTTCGAACCCCTTAGGGACCAAAGGCTGTATGGAAAAAGGGAGAAGTGCTCATTTTTGGTCGAAAGTATAGTCTTTCTTAGCTATGTTGTTTCAAAGGATGGAGTGTCGGTCGATCAAGCAAAAATCGAAGCAATTAAGTCCTGGCCGGTTCCACTATAGTGACGAAAGTTAGATCGTTCCACGGACTGGCTTCATTTTACCGAAGATTCATTCGAGATTTCAGTACCATTGCAAGCCCAATAACCGAATGTTTGAAGAAAGGTACGTTTAATTGGAGTCGGGCTGCTCAGGAGTCGTTTGCAAATTTGAAGGCGAAGTTGTGCGAAGCACCAATCTTAGCATTACCCGATTTTTCGCAACCGTTCGAGGTAGAATGTGATGCTAGCGGAGTTGGCATTGGAGCGGTTCTTATTCAAGGAAAGTGACCTATTGCTTATTTTTTAGAGAAGTTAAACGGTGGATTCCGGAGAGGCCATGCGAAGATGTCTCGATGGATTTTATTGTGGCTTTACCTCGTACTCAACGAGGAAGGGATGCGATCATGGTAGTCATAGATCATTTTTCGAAAATGGCTCATTTTGTAGCGTGCCACAAGACAGACGATGCAAGCAATGTGGCCGACTTATATTTTCGAGAGGTAGTACGTTTACATGGGATTTCGAAGACTATTATTTCCGATCGAGACTCCAAATTTCTCAGCTATTTTTGGAACACCCCATGGAGGAAGGTGGGAACAAAACTCTTGTTTAGCACTTCACACCACCCTCAAACCGACGGGCAAACTAAAGTGACAAATCGAACTCTGGGGACACTGTTGCGAGGCCTGGTAGGCAAGACACAAAAGGACTGTGACCTATTGCTTATTTTTCAGAGAAGTTAAACGGTGCTCGTTTCAATTATTGTACATACGACAAGGAGTTTTATGCTATTGTGAGGGCTCTAGATCATTGGAGTCACTATCTTCAGCCGAAGCATTTCATCATACATTTGGACCATGAATCATTGAAGTATATCCACGGACAACACAAGTTAAGTCCCAGGCATGCGAAGTGGGTGGAATTCTTACAATCATTTCACTTCTCATCAAAGTATAAGGATGGAAAGAGCAATTTTGCAGCAGATGCATTGTCTAGGCGTTATGCCTTACTCGCCCCTCTTGATGTTCGTTTGCTTGGATTCGAGACAGTGAAGGATTATTACGACGGTGATGCGGATTTTGGCGAGACCTTCGCCCTTTGTAGATCTGGCCCGGTGGGAGAATTTTCGATACAGGAAGGCTTCCTTTTTAAGGGAAATCGTCTTTGTCCACCCAAGCACACGATTCGAGAATTGCTAGTTCGGGAGGCTCACGGGGGAGGTTTAGCTGGCCACTATGGTTCGGCTAAGACATTAGATGTGCTGAAGGAACATTTTTATTGGCCAAAGATGCAGGGGGACGTCAGTAACATAATTAGTAAGTGTGTGACATGCCATGTTGCGAAGAGTTCGTTCAAACTAGGGATATACACACCTTTACCGATCCCGGAGAGGCCTTGGGAAGATGTCTCGATGGATTTTATTGTGGCTTTACCTCGTACTCAACGAGGGAAGGATACGATTATGGTAGTCGTAGATCGTTTTTCAAAAATGGATCATTTTGTAGCGTGCCACAAGACAGACGATGCAAGCAATGTGGCCGACTTATATTTTCGAGAGGTGGTATGTTTACATGGGATTCCGAGACTATTGTTTCCGATCGAGACTCTAAATTTCTCAGCTATTTTTGGAACACCCTATGGGGGAAGGTGGAACTTCACACCACCCTCAAACCGACGGGCAAATTGAAGTGACAAATCGAACACTGGGAACACTGTTGCGAGGCGTGGTAGGTAAGACACAAAAGGACTGGGATCTAAAATTGGCACATGCGGAGTTTGCTTATAACCGTTCTCCTACTCATGCCACGGCACACTCTCCATTTGAAGTAGTTTACGGGCTGAATCCTTACATACCGCTAGACTTAATTCCATTACCGAATGATGAATTGGTGCATAAGGACGCGGAGTCGAAACTGAAATCGATGATGAAATTACACGAACAGGTGCGTGACCAAATCAAAGAGATAAACGAGACGTACAAAAGAAAATTGAACAAACAAAGAAGACCAAGAGTATTCGAGGTTGGGGATTTAGTTTGAGTGCATTTAAGGAAAGAGCGATTCCCGAGTAAGCGCAAGAATAAGTTAATGCCATGAGCTGAGGGACCATTTAAAATAGTTGCGAAGGAGAACGACAATGCTTACAAGTTAGAACTTCCGGGTGATTATGGAGTGCATTCTACTTTCAACATTGGTGATCTATCTCCTTATCTCGACGACAATGGGATTGCGGAATTGAGGACAATTCATTTTAAAGAAGGAGGAAATGATACGAAACCGACTACTCCAAGCGAATAAAATGAAGTAAGGATTGACGTAAACTGTCTCGACCATACTCCAACATACTTAGGCGAGAAAATGGATACGAGAGGCCATGGGAAGATTTCTCGACGGATTTTATTGTGGCTTTACCTCGTACTCAATAAGGAAGGGATGCGATCATGATAGTCGTAGATCATTTTTCGAAAATGACTCATTTTGTAGCGTGCCACAAGACAGATGATGCAAGCAATGTGGTCGACTTATATTTTCGAGAGGTAGTACGTTTACATGGGATTCCGAAGACTATTATTTCCGATCGAGACTCCAAATTTCTCAGCTATTTTTGGAACACCCCATGGAGGAAGGTGGGAATAAAACTCTTGTTTAGCACTTCACACCACCCTCAAACCGACGGGCAAACTGAAGTGACAAATCGAACTCGGGACATCATTGCGAGGCCTGGTAGGCAAGACACAAAAGGACTGTGACCTATTGCTTATTTTTCAAAGAAGTTAAATGGTGCTCGTCTCAATTATTGTACATACGACAAGAAGTTTTATGCTATTGTAAGGGCTCAAGATCATTGGAGTCACTATCTTTGGCCGAAGCATTTCATCATACATTCGGACCATGAATCATTGAAGTATATCAACGGACAACACAAGTTAAGTCCCAGGCATGCGAAGTGGGTGGAATTCTTACAATCATTTCACTTCTCATCAAAGTATAAGGATGGCAAGAGCAATATTGTAGCAGATGCATTGTCTAGGCGTTATGGCTTACTCGCCCCTCTTTATGTTCGTTTTCTTGGATTCGAGACAGTGAAGGAGTATTACCACGGTGATGCGGATTTTGGCGAGACCTTCGCCCTTTGCAAATCTGGCCCGGTGGGAGAATTTTCGATACAGGAAGGCTTCCTTTTTAAAGGAAATCGTCTTTGTCTACCCAAGCACACTATTCGAGAATTGCTAGTTCGGGAGGCTCACGGGGGAGGTTTAGCTGGCCACTATGGTTCGGTTAAGACATTAGATGTGCTGAAGGAACATTTTTATTGGCCAAAGATGCAGGGGGACGTCAGTAATATAATTGGTAAGTGTGTGACATGCCATGTTGAGAAGAGTTCGTTCAAACCAGGGATATACACACCTTTACCGATCCCGGAGAGGCCTTGGGAAGATGTCTCGATGGATTTTATTGTGGCGTTACCTCGTACTCAACGAGGGAAGGATACGATTATGGTAGTCGTAGATCGTTTTTCAAAAATGGCTCATTTTGTAGCGTGCCACAAGACAGACGATGCAAGCAATGTGGCCGACTTATATTTTCGAGAGGTGGTATGTTTACATGGGATTCCGAATACTATTGTTTCCGATCGAGACTCTAAATTTCTCAGCTTTTTTTGGAACACCCTATGGAGGAAGGTGGCACTTCACACCACCCTCAAACCGACGGGCAAACTGAAGTGACAAATCGAACACTGGGAATACTATTGCGAGGCCTGGTAGGCAAGAAACAAAAGGACTGGGATCTAAAATTGGCACATGCGGAGTTTGCTTATAATCGTTCTCGTACTCATGCCATGGCGCACTCTCCATTTGAAGTAGTTTACGGACTGAATCCTTACATACCGCTAGATCTAATTCCATTACCGAATGACGAATTGGTGCATAAGGATGCGGAGTCGAAACTGAAATCGATGATGAAATTACACGAACAGGTGCATAACCGAATCAAAGAGATAAACGAGACGTACAAAATAAAATCGAACAAACAAAGAAGACCAAGAGTATTCGAGGTTGGGGATTTAGTTTGGGTGCATTTAAGGAAAGAGCGATTCTCGAGTAAGCGCAAGAATAAGTTAATGCCACGAGCTGAGGGACCATTTAAAATAGTTGCGAAGGTGAACGACAATGCTTACAAGTTAGAACTTCCAGGTGATTATGGAGTGCATGCTACTTTCAACATAGGTGATCTATCTTCTTATCTCGACGACAATAGGATTGCGGAATTGAGGACAATTCCTTTTAAATACGGAGGAAATGATACGAAACCGACTACTCCAAACGAAGAAAACGAAGTAAGGATTGACGTAAAACATCTCGACCATACTCCAACATACTTAGGCGAGAAAACGGATACGAGATCCGGAGTTACCTTGGTAACCGGACTTGGAGTAACGTAAACATGATGGGCAACTTGCATCTTGGGGAAAGGGTCCAAGTGATAAAAGCAAGACAATAAAGAAATCCAGCACTTTCTTTATTATAAAAGTAACAGGATTCTCGGCAGCATGAAAGGCGGCTATCACCTTGGAGACAAAACCCATCTTTTACTCTTGTTGGCAAGTGACGTGAGGAACCCTTTTATTATCTTTTCATTATTTTAAGATCAGCTTGTAATAGTTTAAATTATTTTGTCAGGCCACTTTTGCCTATAAATAGTGGCGATGAAGTTGTAATGGAGGGATGGATTTTGAATGATAAAATAACATACCTTGTGTATTGTTTAAGTGTTAGACGAGTTTCCTTCAAAACTTTGATTATTATTCGACGTATTTTCGAATCATAATCTGATTGATTCTCATAGGTCTTGACGAGAAACCACTTTATCGAATTATAGGTCTAATTTGATAAAACAACTGTTTCTGTCCTATTTCGATATTCTTCTTGTTTTCAATACAGGGTTATACTCGTTCAGGATTGTTACATCAGGTGTTGTTCGATCGTTCGAACTTGTTTCCTGTTTTCATTAACATCCGACCGAAGTTTACTGTTTCGAGTGCCGCTGTTTGGAGGTTGCTTGTCTCGAGTCATTTCCATTCGGCCAGTTCCTATCTTGTTGTTGTATCGAGCTACTGTCATCATTTCCTGTGGCGTGGCGCATGCCTGCTTGATCTTATTCTTTATGTGAATCAGTTATTATCGATTCAGACAATTCCTTGTCGATAGCTTCCGTTCGTCAAAACAGCCTCCCGCTGTATCGATAGAGAAATCGCATCAGGTCCCCATCCTTAAGCCAAGCTAACTTGGCCCGCTGTGTGAGCAAAGACTGTTCCTGGGCCACGACAACGGAGAAAACCCACCGACAACATCTCTCCAACAATAAAACCGAGTCGTCCAAGGGATGATCCCTGAGAATACTCTGTGAGGAAGAGAGGAACGAGGTAGCAGCAGCAACATTCAATGCCAATTCCCCTTTCCTCTTCCTCATAGCCCGGAAGATGGGCTTAAGGGCGTCCAATTTATGATAAATCGCATAAAACAGAGCCCCCACAATATGGTGACACCAAGTGTCGCAAACCGCCAGGAGGAAGTCCTCAGAGTCAGCCAGGAAATTATCAAATCTGAACATCTTACCTCTGCTGCGAGGCAAACAGTCAAGACCCAGAATAAGGGGGCTATGATCAGAGGTCCGTGGCATATCACAAGAGTAAGAATGATCACCATGATCAATAAACCACTACAGGTTACCTGAAACCCTATTAAGACGTTTCTATACAGATCTAGGAGACGGGCTCTTGTTATGCCAGGAGAACCAAGAGTCAACCATCGGAAGGGTCTCAATATCCGCACGCCTGCAAAACTCTCTGAACTCCACCAGGGTGGGCTCATCGTCAGAATGAGGAGCTTCCCCTCCCAGAATCTCACTAGTGTCCAACACAGCATTAAAATCACCCATAATGACCCAAGGCTCAGCAACATGTTATACCGAGAAATCAGTGAGGTACTACCATAACAACTGCCTCTCAATAAGATCATTAGAACCATAGGCAAAGGTAACTAGAAGGCAGGACGAGTCGAGCAGAAGAGTAATACGACAATGAATAAACTGCGACTCAATAGCAATAATATCCACAGAAACAGAACCAGGGTCCCACCCAATCCAGATCCTCTTCCCAGGCCCACAATCATAATTAGAGAACAACCTCCAAGAGCCAGAAATAAAAGAAGAAACACGCCCAAAGATATCAACCGAGATTCACGTCTCAAGTAGAGCAATACAATAGAGATTAAACGAGGTAATCACCTCCCGGACTGATATCTGGTGTTCAGTACGATTAAGTCCACGAACATTCAACGCAGCAATAGGGATCATTTAACAACATCGACCCGGGCTGCATCAATTTTAGGGCTCAAAGGAGAATTAGAATAGAGCGACGTGCCGACAAGCTCAGCAAACTCAGCCTCAGAATCATCAGCAAGACCAGAAAGAGCCGCAAACCTGTTGTGAGACGGCTCACACACACTAGCGCCATCCCTCCTAGGCGACACGATAAGAGAGCTGGTAGTAACCAAGGATAAAGTCGAAACACTACTCAGCGGACCCGAACCAGCAGATCGACCTCCAGAACCCCCATCTAACTCCACTCTTGGGCAACCGGACCTAGCAGCGGGGCCTACCTAAGTCTGAGCGACCCCCCCAGATGGAACCAGTCCCATCGAAGACCCCGGACCCCGATCACAAGAGGGAGCAGGCTTAGCCACATAAATACGATCCTGCTTAACTTGCTTCTGATCCAAAGGCTTAGAGATGGTCGGGCAAACCTGATCACGATGCCCGAATACTCTACAAACACCACACCGGTGTGGTAACTATTCATACTCAACCTGGTTCCTCCTAACACAAGGACCATCACCATCAAACGGAAGAACCATTAGGAACGAGCGAATCGGGCTAGCATCAGCGTCTAACATGATGTAGACTCGAGCATAATCCACTTTCAGACAGTTCCTAGTGAACACATCAGCAAAAAGTGGCTCCCCTATAGCACTAGCAGTAATACTGAGTCCCTTGTTAGTCCAATACTCGAAGGGGACATTACGAAGTTTCACCTAAACAGGGACATGTTTAGGCTGAACCTTCAGAAGAGACATACAAAGCTTCCACCGGGTAAGGAAAATGGACTGGCCCTGAATCAACCAAGGACCTCCCTCTAACGCCTCAGACAAAACCCGCTCACTATCAAACTTAAAGATATAAAATCCCCCCTCTGAGGAGAACACCTCCTTAAGACCCTTCCACGCAGACATAAAGTAATTCTTGATCAAATTGAGAGAAGGTGCTTTCCCCAAAAAATAACCCACTAAGGTGTATTGCCACCTCTTAGCACCTTCAGTGCCAATACTAACATCCGGTTTAACAATAATCTCGCCATTTTGAATTTCAGGTTTCACAAACCGAAGTCCCCTTTTTTTACAAAAAATTTTCCTAGAACAACAGAAGGTAGAGACAATTCCTTCAGAAAAATAATCGGAACCGAACCAAAGTTCAAAGATTTAGGAAATTCCGATACACTAATAACATTGTCTTTATCAAACAAAGTTTCAGTATTAATAATAGGCACATCATTACACTTTGACAACACCGGGGCAAATTTAGCAAACACACTTGGTACAAACAACTACTAATAGCATGCTCCAAATTAACACATTGAAACTCATTAACCATACCATTATTATCACAGCAACTAACCCCAGCACAAGGGGGATTAAGAATTAATCCTCAGTTGCCCAATGAAGAAGGAGAAGGAGAAGGCAAGGATTTAAACAAAGGCAAGACATTAGCAGCAGACGTAGAATGCTGAACAGTAGTAGCAAATCCCGGGACCAGAGAGCCACAACCCGGGGCAGAAGGACAAAACGGGTCGCTGACCCGATCGAACTTTGGGTCGCGCGAGGGGTGCCTGATGGACGCGACATGGAGATCATGACGCGAATTCTCTATCGGTACATCGGGAGTCTGTTTTAACGAGCGGAAGCGAATAGCAAGAAAGTGTCAGGAACTGATAACAACAGTTCGCTACAGCAATAACACTGGCTAGCGGTGTGCGCACGCAATAGGAAATGATGGCGGCAGCTCGATACAGCAACAAGACAGGAACTGGCCGAATGGAAGTGATTCAAAACAGGCAACCTCCAAACAGCGGCACTCGAAACACCAAGTTTCGGCCGGATGCTAATTGAAAACAAGAAACAAGTTCGAACGATCGAACAACACTTGTTGCGAAAATCTCAAACAAGTACAACCCTGTATCGAATACAAGAAGAATATCGAAACAGAATAGGAAACAGTTGTTTTATCGAACTAGACCTATAATTCGATAAAGTAATTTCTTCTCAAGACCTATTGACAATCAATAAGATTAAGATTCGAAAACGCGTCGAATAATAATCAGAGTTTTGAAGGAAACTCGTGCAACACTTAAACAATACACAAGGTATGTTGTTTTTTCATTCAAATCAATCCCTTTCATTACAACTACATCGCCCCTATTTATAGGTAAAAGTAACCTGACAAGATAATCTAAACTAATACAAGATGGTCTTAAAATAAGGAAAAGAAAATACAAGGTTCCCCACGTCACTTGCAAACAAAAGTAAAAGATGGGTTTTGTCTCCAAGGTGATAGCCGCCTTTCACAAAGCATGCTGCCGAGAATCCTGCTGCCTTTATGATAAATAAAATGCTGAAATTCTTTTATTGTTATACTACTTGGACCCCTTCCCCAAGATGCAAGTTGCCTATTGATTAAGTTACTCCAAGTCCGATTATCAAGGTAACTCCGGGTCTCGTATCCGTTTTCTCGCCGAAGTACGTTGGGGTATGGTCGAGGTGTTTTACGTCAATCCTTACTTCGTTTTCTTCGCTTGGAGTAGTCGGTTTCGTATCATTCCCTCCTTATTTAAAAGGAATTGTACTCAATTACGCAATCCCATTGTCGTCGAGATAAGGAGATAGATCACCTATGTTGAAAGTAGCATGCACTCCATAATCACCTAGAAGTTCTATCTTGTAAGCATTGTCGTTCACCTTCGCAACTATTTTAAATGGTCCCTCAGCTCGTGGCATTAGCTTGTTCTTACGCTTACTCAGGAATCGTTCCTTCCTCAAATGCACCCAAACTAAATCTCCAACCTCGAATAATCTCGATTTTCTTTGCTTGTTCGACTTTATTTTGTACGTCTCGTTTATCTCCTTGATTCGTTCACGCACCTGTTAGTCTAATTTTATCATGGATTTTAATTTTGACTCCGCATCCTTATGCACCAATTCGTCACTTGGTAATAGAATTAGATCTAGTGGTATGTAAGGATTCAGCCCGTAAACTACTTTGAATGGAGAACACGCCGTGGCATGAGTAGGAGAACGGTTATAAGAAAACTCCGCATCTGCCAATTTTAGATCACAGTCCTTTTGTGTCTTACCTACCAGGCCTTGCAATAGTGTTCCCAGTGTTCGATTTGTCACTTCAGTTGTCCCTTGTAAACATACCACCTCTCGAAAATATAAGTCGACCACATTGCTTGCATAAATGCGTCTTGTGGCACGCTACAAAATGAGCCATTTTTGAAAAATGATCTACGACTACCATAATCGTATCCTTCCCTCGTTGAGTACGATGTAAAGCCACAATAAAATCCATCGAGACATCTTCCCAAGGCCTCTCCGGGATCGGTAAAGGTGTGTATATCCCTGGTTTGAACGAACTCTTCGCAACATGGCATGTCACACACTTACTAATTATGTTACTGACGTCCCCCTGCATCTTTGGCCAATAAAAATGTTCCTTCAGCACATATAATGTCTTAGCCTAACCATAGTGGCCAGCTAAACCTCCCCCGTGAGCCTCCCGAAATAGTAATTCTCGAATCGTGTGCTTGGGTAGACAAAGACGATTTCCCTTAAAAAGGAAGCCTTCCTGTATCGAAAATTCTCCCACGGGGCCAGATTTACAAAGGGCGAAGGTCTCGCCAAAATCCGCATCATCGTCGTAATACTCCTTCACTGTCTCGAATCCAAGCAAACAAACATCAAGATGGGCGAGTAAGGCATAACGCCTAGACAATGCATCTGCTACAATATTGCTCTTGTCATCCTTATACTTTGATGAGAAGTGAAATGATTGTAAGAATTCCACCCACTTCTCATGCCTGGGACTTAACTTGTGTTGTCCGTTGATATACTTCAATGATTCATGGTCCGAATGTATGATGAAATGCTTCGGCCGAAGATAGTGACTCCAATGATCTAGAGCCCTCACAATAGCATAAAACTCCTTGTCGTATGTACAATAATTGAGACGAGCACCGTTTAACTTCTCTGAAAAATAAGCAATAGGTCACAGTCCTTTTGTGTCTTGCCTACCAGGCCTCGCAACAGTGTCCCCAGAGTTCGATTTGTCACTTTAGTTTGCCCGTCGGTTTGAGGGTGGTGTGAAGTGCTAAACAAGAGTTTTGTTCCCACCTTCCTCCATGGGGCATTCCAAAAATAGCTGAGAAATTTGGAGTCCCAATCGGAAATAATAGTCTTCGGAATCCCATGTAAACGTTCTACCTCTCGAAAATATAAGTCGGCCACATTGCTTGCATCGTCTGTCTTGTGGCACGCTAAAATGAGCTATTTTCTAAAAACGGTCTACGACTACCATGATCGCATCCCTTCCTCGTTGAGTACGAGGTAAATCCACAATAAAATCCATCGAGACATCTTCTCATGGCCTCTCCAAAATAGGTAAAGGTGTGTATATTCCTGGTTTGAATGAACTCTTCGTAACATGGCATGTCACACACTTACTAATTATGTTACTAACATCCCCCTGCATCTTTGGCCAATAAAAATGTTCCTTCAGCACATCTAATGTCTTAGCCGAACCAAAGTGGCCAGCTAAACCTCCCCCGTGAGCCTCTCGAACTAGCAATTCTCGAATCGTGTGCTTGGATAGGTAAAGACGATTACCCTTAAAAAGGAAGCCTTCCTGTATCGAAAATTCTCCCATCGGCCCAAATTTGCAAAGGGCGGAGGTCTCGCCAAAATCCGCATCACCGTCGTAATATTCCTTCACTGTCTCGAATCCAAGCAAACGAACATCAAGAGTGGCGATTAAGGCATAACGCCTAAACAATGCATCTGCTACAATATTGCTCTTGCCATCCTTATACTTTGATGAGAAGTAAAATGATTATAAGAATTCCACTCACTTCGCATGCCTGGGACTCAACTCGTGTTGCCCGTTAATATACTTCAATGATTCATGGTCCGAATGTATGATGAAATGTTTCGGCCGAAGATAGTGACTCCAGTGATCTAGAGCCCTCACAATAGCATAAAACTCCTTGTCGTATGTACAATAGTTGAGACGAGCACCATTGAATGAGCAATAGGCTGCTTTCCTTGAATGAAAACCGCTCCAATGCCAACTCCGCTAGCATCACATTCTACCTCGAACGGTTGCGAAAAATCGGGTAATGCTAAGATTGGTGCTTCACACAACTTTGCCTTCAAATTTGCGAACGACTCCTAAGCAGCCCTGCTCCAATTAAACGTACCTTTCTTCAAACATTCGGTTATTGGGCTCGGAATGGTGCTGAAATCTCAAATGAATCTTCGGTAAAATGAAGCGAGCCCGTGGAACGATCTAACTTCTATCACTGTAGTGGGAACTGGCCAGGACTTAATTGCTTCGATCTTTGCTTGATCGACCGACACTCCATCCTTTGAAACAACATAGCCAAGAAAGACTATACTTTCGACCAAAAATGAGCACTTCTCCCCTTTTCCATACAACCTTTGGTCCCTAAGGGTTTCGAAGACTTGTCTCAAGTGTTCGAAATGTTCTTGCAATGATCGGCTATAAATCAAAATATTGTCTAGATATACAACCGCAAATTTCCCCAAGAATGGCTTAAGCACCTCATTCATCAAGCGCATGAAGGTACTCGGCGCAATTGTAAGGCCGAATGGCATAACGGTCCATTCATACAGCCCGTGTTTAGTTTTGAAGGCCGTCTACCACTCATCTCCTTCTCGCATCCGGATTTGGTGATAACCACTTCGTAGGTTAACTTTCGAAAAGATCACGGACCCATGTAATTCGTCCAACATGTCATCAAGCCTCGGAATCGAAAATCGATACGTGATGGTTATATTGTTCACAGCTCGACTGTCAATACACATTCGCTAAGATCCGTCGTTCTTAGGAACCAGTAATACCGGAACCGCACAAGGACTTAGGCTCTCTCGAACATACCCACGGTTCATCAGTTCTTCGATTTGGTTTTGTATTTCCTTCGTCTCCTCGGAATTACATCTATAAGAAGCTTTGTTAGGGAGTGACACACCTAGTATGAGGTCGATCTGATGTTCAATCCCACGAATAGGTGGCAAACCCGACGGTAATTCTTCGGGAAAAACATCCGCAAATTCGTGCAATAAGGCATCCATCCTTTCATCGTTCCGCATAACCATGTTACCATTCCGTGTCTCCTTCAGAATCAACAAGTACACACACTCGCCATCATTAATAGCATGTTCCACATCCCGTTCGCTAGCAAACATGGCCAGTTTTGGTTTTTCACTCCGACTAGAACTCATAGAGTGAATAGCTTGAGGTGACATTGGTTTAAGCACAATCTTTTTGCCCTTATCTCATAACTCATACTCATCGCTTCTTTCTCGATGTAAAATGTCCCTATCAAACATACATGGCCTTCCCAAAAGTACATGGCATGCATCCATTGGGAGTACATCACATAATACGTTGTCTTCATATGAACCCATGGTTAGCCCCTCACTTGTTTAGTCACCCTTATTTTGCTCCCATCATCGAGCCAATGCAAAGTGTAAGGTTTCGGGTGAGCCGTAGTGGTCAGCCCGAGTTTAGTCACCATCTCGCTGGAAGCTACGTTGGTGCAACTCCCTCCATCAACGATCAAACTACACCATTTATTTTTGATTTGACACTTTATGTGAAATATTTGATCCCGCTGTTCCGAATCATTCGAAACAACTTTGGCTTGTATAGTACGTAGAACTAAAGCCGTGTCATAGTTTGGAGCATCGTAAGTCTCACATTCTTCTCCTTCTTCGTCCTCCATGCTGAAATCAAATACATCACCCAGTCTCTCCTTTTCGTCCTCGACCAACAACTCGTATCGGATCGTGACAGCTTCTCTTAGTGTTACCACTCGTTTGTTCGGACAAGCATTTTGATAATGTCCGAACCATTGATATTTGAAACATCTTAGTTTAGCCAAACTCGTCTCCTTCGGTACGTAGGGGGCCTTAGGAATCGCAACAGGGACCGGAGTTGGTACAGTTGCCTTAGTATTTGAACTAGAACCGACACTTGGGTTTCCAAATTTGGTTGGAAACTCAGGTTTATACAACTTCATCCTATTTTAGGCTTCCAACTTCACACATAACCCATACAATGTATCGAAGTCCTCGTATGTATATAATTCCACCGAGTTAGCTATGCTTCGATTCAAGCCACGTAAGAATCGCGACATCTTCTGCTCCTCATTCTCCTCTATCTCTCCCATTAAGGTTAGATTCTCAAACTCCTCAATGTATTCACTGATACTCAACTTTCCTTGCATGATATCTGCAATTTTTCTGTACAAGGACAACCGATGTGATGTTGGTACATATCTTTTACGAAGTTTTCTTTTTGACGAATCCCACGAACGGATCTTTTCTTCTCCCGCACGGGTTCTTCGCGTTTTCACTCCTTCATACCAAAGCGAAGCGCCTTTCCCCAACTTGAGAATTGCATACTTGCACCATTTCTCATCATCGAGGTCTTTGAACTCAAACATATGATCAATTTTACGTTTCCATTCCAGGTAAATCTCAGGGTCTGTTCCGCCAACGAACTCCGGAAGCTCGTTCACCTTGAACTCTTCGACATGGCATGAGGGTCGTTCATAGTCACCACGCCTAGGTTTCCAACGTTGGTCGCATTGTTCTGGTACGTCATACAATGCGTCGCGAAGTTTTGCCAAGAAATCAGCGTCGTTGAGATCCATAATGCCAAAGATCAAGAACTTGGGCTCCGATGCCACTGATGATGCGAATTCTCTATCTGTACAACGGGAGGCTGTTTTGACGAGCGGAAGCGAACAGCAAGAAATTGTCAGGAACTGATAACAGTTCGCTACATCAATAACATTAGCTAGCGGTGTGCGCACGCGATAGGAAATGATGGTGGCAGCTTGATACAGCAACAAGACAGGAACTGGCCGAATGGAAGTGATTCGAAACAGGCAACCTCCAAACAGCGGCACTCGAAACAGCAAGTTTCGGCCGGATGCTAATTGAAAACAAGAAACAAGTTTGAATGATCGAACAGCACTTGATGCGAAAATCCCGAACAAGTACAACCCTGCATCGAATACAATAAGAATATCGAAACAGCACAGGAAACAGTTGTTTTATCGAACTAGACCTATAATTCGATAAAGTGATTTCTTCTCAAGACCTATTGAGAATCAATCAGATTAAGATTCGAAAATGCGTCGAATAATAATCAGAGTTTTAAAGGAAACTCGTCCAACACTTATACAATACACAAGGTATGTTGTTTTTTCATTCAAATCAGTCCCTTTCATTACAACTCAATTGCCCCTATTTATAGGTAAAAGTAGCCTGACAAGATAATCTAAACTAATACAAGCTGGTCTTAAAATAAGGAAAAGAAAATACAAGGTTCCCCACGTCACTTGCAAACAAAAGTAAAATATGGGTTTTGTCTCCAAGGTGATAGCCGCCTTTCACAAAGCATGCTGCCGAGAATCCTGCTGCCTTTATGATAAATAAAATGCTGAAATTCTTTTATTGTTTTACCACTTGGATCCCTTCCCCAAGATCCAAGTTGCCTATTGTTTAAGTTACTCCAAGTCCGGTTATCAAGGTAACTCCGGGTCTCGTATCCATTTTCTTGCCGAAGTATGTTGGAGTACGTTGGAAGAATGGCCGAGGAAAGGTGGGAACAAGTCGCCCACAAATCGCCTCATTTCTCCGCTCCATCATTTTTTCTAATAGTTGTTATCCTTTAACTAGATTAAGTCTTGTTGTAACAATGATTGGCTATAATAGCTCCGATTAAGCATTTACTTCTTGGTTAAGTCCTGTTAATAGGATATATGACCATATTACATATATTCGAGTCGGAACTCTACGAGAACTCAGGTTTATTAGTTATATTCGTGCCTTTTGTACTGAGAATCATCTATAACAACTCCAAATAAGACTTTACCTCTTGGTTAGTTCTTGTTAATAGGAGATAAGACCATATTACATGCATTATAGTTGGAACTCTTTAAAACGCGAGATAATTGATTAGATTCGAGCCTTTTCTACTCAGATTTGGCTATAATAGCTCTGATTAAGACTTACTTCTTGATTAATTCTTGTTGTAGCAAGGACTGGATATAATAGCTCCGATTAAGTCTTTACTTCTTGATTAAGTCTTGTTGATAGGAGATAAGACCACATTACATGCATTCGAGTTGGAACTCTATGAAAACTCAGGTTTATTGGTTTGTTTCGAGCCTTTTTGATACGAAACAGTGTCTGATGTGTTTCATGTGTGTCGATGAAGCAGGAGTATAAGTTCTCGAACGGGAGAAAACAAACAGCAAGCAACAGGTTGCAACAACGGACAGCACTTTGGTAGTCTAACAGCAACAATCGGACAACACGTTTGGTATCCTAACAGCGACAATCGGACAGCACGCTTGGTATTCCAACAGCGTCAATCGGACAACACGCTTGGTATTCTAACAGTAACAATTAGACAGCACTTCAATATTCCGACAGCAACAGTTGGACAGCACTTCGGTACAGCAACAATTGGACAACACTTGGGTATTCCGACAGCAACAATTGGACAGTACTTCGGTACAGCAACAATTGGACAGCACTTTGATATTCCGACAGCAACAATCGGACAGCACTTCGGTACAGCAACAATTGGACAGCACTTCGGTATTCCGACAACAACAATCGGACAGCACTCTTGAAGGATCAGGACACGGAAATAACAAGGGCACTTCAAACCCTTAGAATTAATTACTATAATCCCCTCCAAATCCTGTTCTAAAGAAACGTTCGGTATTATTCTAAGAACTCAAGTTTCTGTGACTAAGACTTAACAATTTTATGAACTAAAATTGTAAGAATGTAGAAGTGAGAATTATAAGAATAAAACTCAAGAAAAACCGAGCAACAGCTCTTGACTCAAGCACAAGGCCGAAATATCTTTTTGATTTCAAAGGTGATGTCTTTCTCATAATCAAAAGGTCTCCTTTATAGGAGTGTACAGAACAAAGCAGAATATCCCATACATATTACTAGAACTCATCGAACGGATAGCTTGCGGGGACATCGGCTTGAGTACAATCTTCTTTCCTTTGTCTCGTAATTCATATTCGTTACTTCGACCTCGATGTAAAACATCTCGGTCGAACATCCATGGTCGGCCCAAAAGTACGTGGCATGCGTCCATCGGGAGTACGTCACATAACACATCGTCTCCGTATGGTCCCATAGTTAAGTTAACCCGTACTTGTCTCGAGACCTTCACTTTACTTCCATCATCGAGCCAATGTAAAGCATACGGTCTCGGGTGAGCCGTAGTAGTTAGACCGAGTTTCATAACCATCTCATTGGAAGCTACATTCGTGCAACTTCCTCCATCGATTATTAAACTACACCATTTTTCTCCAACTCGGCATTTCGAATGAAAGATTTGGTCCCATTGCTCCGTATCATTTGGAATGATTTTGGTATGTAGAGATCGAAGTACTAAAGCAGTATCATATTCCGAAGCATCATAAGCCTCGCATTCCTCGTTTTCTTCCTCGGCCTCCATGTTAAATACATCACCAAGTCCTTCCTTCTCGTCCTCGACTAAAAGTTCGTCTCGGACCGCAAGAGCTTCTCTTAACGTGGCCACCCGTTTGTTTGGACATGCATTTTGATAGTGACCAAAACCTTGACATTTAAAGCATCGTACTTTAGTCAAGCTCGTCTCTTTAGACCCTTGAGGAATCTTTGGGGCTGGGGTAGGGACTTGAATAGGTGCGGTAAGTTTCGCAGTCGAACTTGAGCCGGTACTTGAATTTCCGAATTTGTATGGGAATTCGGGTTTGGCAAACTTCACTTTCTTTTGAGCTTCTATCTTTATGCATAGTCCGCATAAAGTGTCAAAATCCCCGTAAGGGTATAATTCCACTGTATTTGCAATATTTCGGTTTAGGCCATATAAGAAACGTGACATTTTTTGTTCTTCATTTTCTTCGAGTTCGCCCATTAAGGCCAAGCCTTCAAATTCTTCAATATATTCTCCCACACTTAGTTTCCCTTGCGTGAATTTGGCAATCCTTCGGTACAAGGTTAACCGATGTGATGTCGGGACATACCTTTTACGTAGTTTCTTCTTTAAAGAATCCCAAGAACGGATCTTTTCCTTTCCCGCACGAGCTCGTTGTGTTTTCACACCCTCGAACCACATGGAATCACCTTTCCCTAACTTGAGAATCGCATATTTACAATGTTTCTCGTTGTTAAGGTTTTTGAACTCGAACATGCGTTCAATCTTTCTCTCCCACTCTAAGTAGACTTCGGGATCGGTACCTCCGACAAATTCCGGAAGTTCATTTAATTTAAATTCATATGTATCATGCGGTGAATGTGCATCATATCCTCCTCTTCTAGCTTGAAAACGTGGCTCTTGTAAGCTGTGTAGTGCCTCACGGAGTTTCTCCATGAAATCAACGTCGGAAAAATCAACGCCCGTGTCACAACCTGCCGAAAAATGCCGAAGCACTACCGACCGAACTCGGACGTGTCGTCCGACACGGCCCGTGCCGCATTGTCCCGAACAGGCAAAGTCACTGTCGGCCGAACCCGACTGTGTCCGACGACACGGTCGAGTCCTACTTGCGCAGAAATTCCGGAACGCCTGTCGATCGAACCCGACCGTGCCAGGCGACACGATCGAGTCCTACTCGCCCAGAAATTCCGGAACGCGTATCGACCGAACCCGACCGTGCCAGGCGACATGGTCGAGTCCTACTCACCCAGAATTGCCGGAACGCCTGTGGACGAACCCCACCGTGCCAGGAGACACGGTCGAGTCCTACTCGCCCAGAACGTCGGAACTGACCGTCCAGACACCCGACCGTGTTCCAAGTGACACGGTCAAGTCCTGCCGACCATGATGCGCGCGCCGTGGCCGTGTACCGGGACACGATCGAGTCCCTGCCGGCAGCAACCTTTTTTATACACTTTTGTTGCTTGTTTTTTTTCCTTTTCTTTCTTTACTTATTTTAGGGATTGTGTTCCCATATTTTGTGATTTATGTTTCCGTTTTTATTTTATTTGATTTGGCTTGATTATTCAAAGATTTTGTAATCATTGAATTATTTTCTTTATTTGTTATAGGAAGCCTTGGTTTTCCTATAAGTAGGCTTTGTTAGTCTTTTATGATGAATTGAATGTTGAAGAAATAAGAATACACTTTGTGTTTCTATCCTTGATAAATGATTTTTATCAAACTCTTGATTTTTATTCGACGCGTTTTCGAGCATTAATCCGATCGATTCTCAATAGATCTTGAGAAGAAATCACTTATGGAATTATAGGTCTAATTCGATAAATCCTTGTTCTTGATCGTTCAAGTCTACTTGATCGATATTCTTACTTTATCCGATATTTTATCCATAAAATTACATCCGAAATACACTACTCATAAAAAGACTTCCGCTACGATATTCCTATACACACTCCGACTGATACATATTCACTTTTCCGGGCGAATCCGTATCATAAGTGGTATCGGAGCGCCAAGGCTATTTCCTTGTCGAAATTTTCTTGGCAATTTGTTGTTAAAACTATCTCGAGACTCTCTTATCATGGGTTTTTCCGACGTTGATTTCATGGAGAAACTCCGTGAGGCAATACACAACTTGCAAGAGCCACGTTTTCAAGCTAGAAGAGGAGGATATGACGCACATTCACCGCGTCATGCAGATGAATTTAAATTAAACGAACTTTCGGAATTTGTCGGAGGTACCGATCCCGAAGTCTACTTGGAGTGGGAGAGAAAGATTGAACGCATGTTCGAGTTCAAAAACCTTAACAACGAGAAATGTTGCAAATATGCAATTCTCAAGTTAGGGAAAGGTGCTTCCCTGTGGTTCGAGGGTGTGAAAACACAACGAGCTCGTGCGGGAAAGGAAAAGATCCGTTCTTGGGATTCTTTAAAGAAGAAACTACGTACAAGATATGTCCCGACATCACATCGATTAACCTTATACCGAAGGATTACCGAATTCGTGCAAGGGAAACTAAGTGTGGGAGAATATATTGAAGAATTTGAAGGCTTGGCCTTAATGGGCGAACTCGAAGAAAATGAAGAACAAAGAATGTCACGTTTCTTACGTGGCCTAAACCGAAACATTGCAAATACAATGGAATTATACCCTTATGGGGATTTTGACACTTTATGCGGACTATGCATAAAGATAGAAGCTCAAAACAATGTGAAGTTTGCCGAACCCGAATTTCCATACAGATTCGGAAATTCTAGTACCGGCTCAAGTTCGACTGCGAAACTTACCGCGCCTATTCAAGTCCCTACCCCGGCCCCGAAGATTCCTCAAGGGTCCAAAGAGACGAGCTTGACTAAAGTACGATGCTTTAAATGTCAAGGTTTTGGTCACTATCAAAATGCATGTCCAAACAAACGGGTGGTCACGTTAAGAGAAGCTCTTGCGGTCCGAGACGAACTTTTAGTCGAGGATGAGAAGGGAGGACTTGGTGACGTATTCAACATGGAGGCCGAGGAAGAAAACGACGAATGCAAGACTTATGACGCTCCGGAATATGACACTGCTTTAGTACTTCGAGCTCTACATACCAAAATCATTCCAAGTGATACGGAGCTAAGGGACCAAATCTTTCATTCCAAATGCCGAGTCGGAGAAAAATGGTGTAGTTTGATAATCGACGGAGGAAGTTGCACGAATATAGCTTCCAATGAAATGGTTACAAAACTCGGTCTAACTACTATGGCTCACCCGATACCGTATGCTTTACATTGGCTCGATGATGGAAGTAAAGTGAAGGTGTCGAGACAAGTACGGGTCAACTTAACTATGGGACCATACGGAGACGATGTGTTATTGATACGGAATTGACTAGTCCGAATAAATAAAACGAAGCAAGGATCGACGTAAATGGCCTTACAACGTGTCATGCACATACGGCGACATTTTTAGGCGAGAAAACGGACACAAGATGTAAAACGACCAAGCTGCCGAGCTCGACCGCGTCCCAGGACACGCCCGTGTCACAACCTGCCGGAAAATGCCGAAGCACTGCCGATAGAACTCGGCCGTGTCGTCCGACACGGCCCGTGCCGCACTGTCCCGAATAGGCAAAGTCACTGTCGGCCGAACTCGACCGTGTCCGGTGACACGGTCGAGTTCCTACTCGCCCAGAAATGCCGCAACGCCTGTCGACTGAACCCGACCGTGCCAGGCGACACGGTCGAGTCCTACTCGCCCAGAAATGCCGGAACGCTTGTCGGACGAACCCGACCTGTCGTCCGAGCCCAATCGTAGCGGAAGTCTTTTTATGAGTAGTGTATTTTGGATGTAGTTTTATAGATGTAATATCGGATAAAGTAAGAATATCGATCAAGAAGACTTGAACAATCAAGAACAAGGATTTATCAAATTAGACCTATAATTCGATAAGCGATTTCTTCTCAAGACCTATTGAGAATTGATCGGATTAATACTCGAAAACGCGTCGAATAAAAATCAAGAGTTTGATAAAAATCATTTATCCAGGATAGAAACACAAAGCGTATTTTTATTTCTTCATCATTCAATTCCTCCTTCTACAAGACTAAGGATAGACTACTTATAGGAGAACTTGGTCTTCCTAAAACAACTAAAGAAAATAATTCAAAGATTACAAAATCTTTGAATAATCAAAACAAATCAAATAAAATATAAAAAGGGAACAAAAATCACAAAATATGGGAACACAATCCCTAAAAAGAGTAAAGAAAGAAAAGGAAAAAGAAACAAGCTGATACGAATTACGTATGAAAATGGACGTGAACTCGTATGTAATGCAGCGGAAATATAGTTGATCCTCACAACACTCGAATATGTGTAACGCTCGTAAGAAATAACCGAAAGTAGGGCAATTCGGCTTACGTAAACAAGAACAATATGAATGATTTATCAAACTAGACATATAGTTTGATAAGGTAATCTTTCCTCAAGACCTATTGAGAATCGATTAGATTAAAACTCGAAAACGCGTCGAATTATAATCAAGGTTTCGATGAAAAACATTCACCAAGAAAACACAAGTGTATTCTTATTTCTTCAACATACAATGGTTGTTACAATGCTTACACAAGCCTATATATAGGAGACTTCAAGTCTTCTTATAATAAAAGAAAATAATTCAAAGATTTATAAAATATTTGAATAATCAAAAAAAATCAACAATAAAATACAAAAGGAACAACAATCCTAATTTTAGGGGAAACACAATCCCTAAAATGAGTAAAAAACAAAGCAAAGACAAACACATAAAAGAAAACAAAAAAATAAGTGTAATCTGCCGGCAGGACTCGGCCGTGTCGCTTGACACGGCTGCGGCGCGACAAGGACACTCGGCACGGGCGCGGTGCTGACAAGGACGTCGGCAGTGACTCGATCATGTCCGCTTGACACGGTCGCGGCGCGACAGGGACGTCCGACAGTGACTCGTCCGACAGTGACTCGGCATGGGCGCGGCGCTGACAAGGACGTTCGGCATGGGCTCGATCGTGTCCTGGAATACGGTCGGGCGCCTGGGCAGTCGGTTTTGGCTTATCCGGAAGAGTTCGACTCGGCCGTGCCAGACAACACGGTCGAGCCCTGTGGGCAGTGACTTTGGCATTTCCGGATGAGTGCGGCACGGGCCGTGTCGTACGACACGGCCGGGTTCGGTCGGCAGTGCTCGGCCAGTTCCGGCAGGTGGTGATTTTTTCGGTAGGTTGGACATTTTACGGAAGGTTGGACATTTTCCGGTCGATTGAACATTTTTACGGTAGGTTGGATGTCGACCTTCCGGCACAGCATGACACGGCTGAGACCGAGACTCCACGTCTTATGTCCGTTTTTTCGCCTAAATATGTAGTAGTCCGTGCATGGCGTGTTGTAAGGTTATTTACATCGATCCGTACTTCGTCTTCTTCATTCATATTAAATGATTCCGTATCATCTCCTCCTCCTTTAAAAGGAATTGTCCTCAATTCCGAAATTCTATCATCATCGATGTAAGGCGAAAGGTCCCCAACATTAAAGGTTGCATGAACCCCATAATCTCCCGGAAGTTCTAATTTGTATGCGTTGTCGTTCACTTTTGTGATTACTTTATACGGTCCCTCCGCTCGCGGCATTAATTTGTTCTTACGTTTACTTGGAAATCGCTCTTTCCTCAAATGCAACCAAACCAAATCACCAACTTCGAACAATCTCAGCCTTCTTTGTTTGCTTGACTTTCTTTTGTAAGCCTCGTTTATTTCCTTGATTCGATTACGTACTTGCTCGTGTAATTTCATCATCGATTTTAGTTTTGATTCCGCATCCTTGTGTACTAACTCGTCACTTGGAAATGGAATTAGATCTAACGGCATATACGGGTTTAGTCCGTAAACTACTTCGAACGGAGAGTGTGCCGTGGCATGAGTAGGAGAACGATTATAAGCGAACTCTGCATGTGCAAGTTTCAAGTCCCAATCCTTTTGTGTCTTGCTCACAAGACCACGTAGTAAAGTGCCCAATGTTCGATTGGTTACCTCGGTTTGACCGTCCGTTTGTGGATGATGTGACGTGCTAAATAGTAGTTTGGTTCCCACCTTTCTCCACAAGGTGTTCCAAAAATAACTAAGAAATTTCGAGTCCCGATCCGAAACAATCGTTTCTGCAACCCCATGCAATCCTACGATTTCTCGGTAATATAAATCAACGACGTTACTCGCGTCGTCCGTCTTGTGGCAAGCCACAAAGTGAGCCATCTTCTAAAATCGGTCTATAACAACCATAATAGCATCTCTCCCTAGTTGAGTACGAGGCAAAGCAACAATGAAATCCATTGAGACATCTTCCCACGGCCTTTCTGGAATCGGCAAAGGCATGTATACTCCCGGTTTGAACGAATTCTTAGCAATGTGGCATGTCACACACTTATTAATTATGTCATGTACATCCACTTGCATCTTCGGCCAATGAAAATGCTCTTTAAGTACCTCCAACGTTTTAGCCGAACCAAAATGACCGGCCAAGCCTCCACCGTGAGCTTCCCGAACCAACAATTCCCGAATCGGGTGTTTGGGTAAACAAAGGCGATTTCTTTTGAAAAGGAATCCTTCTTGCAATGTAAACTCTCCAAATGGGCCAGATTTACACCGAATAAAAACCTCACCAAAATCCACATCCCCATCATAACACTCCTTCAATGCTTCGAACCCAAGCAACCGAATGTCAAGAGTAGAGAGCAAGGCATACCGTCTAGATAAAGCATCCGCCACAACGTTGCTCTTGCCATCTTTGTATTTTGATGAAAAGTGGAATGATTGCAAGAATTCCACCCATTTAGCATACCTCAGACTCAACTTTTGTTGGCCGTTAATATATTTTAAGGACTCATGATCCGAATGTAGGATGAAATGTTTCGGCCGAAGGTAATGGCTCCAATGATCAAGAGCTCTCACAATGGCATAGAACTCCTTGTCATAAGTACAATAGTTGAGTCGAGCCCCACCCAGTTTATTCGAGAAGTATACAATTGGTCGCCTCCCTTGGACGAGGACCGCCCCAATACCCACTCCACTTGCGTCACATTATACCTCGAAAGGCTGTGAAAAGTCGGGTAAAGCCAAGATAGGTGCTTCACACATTTTCGCCTTCAATTTTTCAAACGCCCCTTGGGCAGCCCCGTTCAACACAAACGGTCCTTTTTTTAAGCATTCCGTTATCGGGCTAGAAATGGTACTAAAGTCTCGTATGAACCTCCGATAAAATGAAGCAAGTCCGTGAAAGGATCGGACTTCCGTGATGGTTTTGGGCGTAGGCCATGATTTAATTGCCTCGATCTTGGTTTGATCAACCGACACTCCTTCTTTAGAAACGATGTAGCCAAGAAAGGCTACACTCTCGACTAGAAACGAACACTTCTCCTTTTTCCCATAAAGTTTTTGATCCCTAAGGATCTCGAAGACCTTCCTCAAGTGCCCAGTATGCTCTTGCAATGATCGACTATAAATTAAGATGTCGTCCAACTATACGACAACAAATTTTCCCAAAAACGGCTTAAGTACATCATTCATTAATCGCATGAAAGTGCTTGGCGCATTTCTAAGGCCAAAGGGCATGATGAGCCATTCATATAATCCATGTTTTGTCTTGAAAGACGTTTTCCATTCGTCTCCTTCCCGCATGCGAATTTGATGATAGCCGCTTCTAAAACCTTCGAAAAATCACCGAACCATGCAAATCGTCCAACATATCATCAAGTCTCGGAATTGGGAACCAATATTTGATGGTTATGTTGTTCACGGCTCTACTATCTATACACATCCGCCATGACCCATCCTTCTTTGGAACAAGTAAAACCAGAACCGCACAAGGGCTCAAACTTTCTCGAAAGTACCCGCGATTCATTAGCTCCTCGATTTGTTTTTGCAACACCTTTGTCTCCTCGGGGTTACAGCAATAGGCGGCCTTGTTAGGGAGTGATGCACCTGGTACAAAGTCGACTTGGTGTTCAATCCCACGTAAAGGTGGTAAACCTGGCGGTAAGTCTTCCGGGAAGACATCCGCAAATTCTTGTAGCAAGGTATCGATATCTCTCCTGCCTTGCACAATTACGTCAACATCTCGTATTTCTTTAATCATCAATCAATACACATGCTCCCCATCATCAATAGCGTGTCTCACCTCTTTCTCACTAGCAAACATAGTAAGCTTCGGTTTCCCCATTTGATTAGAACTCATCGATCGAATGGCTTGGGGTGCCATCGGTTTAAGCACAATCTTCTTGCCTTTATCCCATAATTCATATTCGTTACTCCTTCCTCGATGTAAAACGTCTCTATCAAATAGCCACGGTCGCCCCAAAAGTATGTGGCATGCATCCATTGGGAGTACATCACATAGTACGTTGTCACCGTACGAGCCCATAGTTAATCCGACCCGTACTTGTTTTGAAACTTTCACGTTATTCCCATCATCGAGCCAATGTAACGCGTATGGTTTCAGATGCGTAGTAGTGACGAGTCCGAGCTTCGCCACCATCTCACTTGAAGCAACATTCGTACAACTTCCTCCATCGATTATCAAACTACACCACTTGTCTTTAATTTGACACTTGGTGTGGAATATTTGATCTAGTTGTTCCGTATCCCTCGAAACTGTCTTGACTTGTAAAGTGCGAAGGACGAGACTCGTGTCATAGTCCGGAGCATTGTAAGCCTCGAACTCCTCTTCTTCTTCTTCGGCATCTACGTCAAACATGTTTTCGAGTTTTTCTTCTTCGTCCTCGGCTAATAATTCTTCCCGGACCTCAAGAGCCTCTCTTAGTGTCACCACCCGTTTGTTCGGACATGCATTTTGGTAATGGCCGAATCCTTGACACTTGAAACATCGTACCTTCGCCAAACTTGTTTCCTTGGGTACGTAGGGAGCCTTAGGTACCATGACAGGGACATGACTTGGTGTGGTGCTTTTAGTACCCGAACTCGAAACCGGCACTTGGATTCCCGAATTTGGAAGGAAATTCGGGTCTTGAAAACTTAAATTTATTTTGGGCTTCTATCTTCACATATAATCCACATAAAGTGTCGAAATCTTCATATGGGTATAACTCCACCGTGTTGGCTATGTTTTTGTTTAAGCCACGTAAAAAACATGACATCTTTTGCTCTTCGTTTTCTTCTAGCTCTCCCATCAAGACCAAACTTTCGAACTCTTCAATATATTCACCGACACTTAGTTTGCCTTGCATGAAATCGGCAATCTTCCGATATAAGATTAGCCGATGTGATGTTGGCACATACCTCTTACGAAGTTTTCTTTTTAAAGAATCCCACGAACGGATTTTTGCTTTTCCCTCCCGAGCTCTTCACGTCTTTACTCCTTCGAACCAAAGAGAAGCACCCTTCCCTAACTTGAGAATTGCATATTTGCAATGTTTCTCGTCGTTAAGGTCTTTGAATTCAAACATGCGTTTAATTTTCCATTCCCACTCCAAATAAGCTTCGGGATCGGTACCTCCAACGAACTCCGGAAGTTCGTTTACTTTAAACTCATCCGCATGGTGTATTTGACGTGCGTCATACCCGCGTCTTGCTTGCATACGTGGTTCCAGTAGACCGCTTAGTGCGTCCCGGAGTTTCATCAAGAAATCGGGATCGGAGAAATCCATAACAAGATTCAAGAGATAGTTTTGAACAAGAAATCTTCAAAAAAATTGCCAAGGAAATAGCCTTGGGCTCCGAAACCACTAATGATACGAATTACATATGAAAATGGACGTGAACTCGTATGTAATGCAGCGGAAATATAGTTTATCCTCACAACACTCGAATATGTGTAACGTTCGTAAGAAAAAACCGAAAGTAGGGCAATTCGGCTTACGTAAACAAGAACAATATGAATGATTTATCAAACTAGACCTATAGTTTGATAAGGTAATCTTTCCTCAAGACCTATTGAGAATCGATTAGATTAAAACTCGAAAACCCATCGAATTATAATCAAGGTTTCGATGAAAAGCATTCACCAAGAAAACACAAGTGTATTCTTGTTTCTTCAACATACAATGGTTGTTACAATGCTTACACAAGCCTATATATAGGAGACTTCAAGTCTTCCTATAATAAAAAAAAATAATTCAAAGATTTATACAATCTTTGAATAATCAAAACAAATCAACAATTAAATACAAAAGGAACAACAATCCTAATTTTAGGGGAAACACAATCCCTAAAATGAGTAAAAAACAAAGCAAAGACAAACACACAAAAGAAAACAAAAAAAAAAGTGCAATCTGCCGGCAAGACTCGGCCGTGTCGCTTGCCACGGCCGCGGCGCGACAAGGACACTCGGCACGGGCGCGGCGCTGACAAGGACGTTTGGCATGGGCTCGATCGTGTCCTGGAACACGGTCCGGCATCTGGACAGTCGGTTTTGGCTTATCCGGAAGAGTTCGACTCGGCCGTGCCAGATAACACGCGAGCCCTGTGGGCAGTGACATTGGCATTTCCGGACGAGTGTGGCACGGGCCGTGTCGGACGACACGGCCAGGTTCGGTCGGCAGTGCTCGGACAGTTCCGGCAGGTGGTGATTTTTCCGGCAGGTTGGACATTTTCCGGTCGATTGAACATTTTTCCGGTAGGTTGGATGTCGACCTTCCGGCACAGCATGACACGGGCCGTGTCATATGACACGGCCCAGACCGAGACTCCCCGTCTTATGTCCGTATTCTCGCCTAAATACGTAGTAGTCCGTGCATGGCATGTTGTAAGGTCATTTACATCGATCCTTACTTCGTCTTCTTCATTCATATTAAATGATTCCGTATCACAAGCAACAAAAGTGTATAAAAAAGGTGGCTGTCGGCAGGTACGCAACCGTGTCCCGAGACACGGCTGGGGCGCGCGCAACATGGTCGGCAGGACTCGACCGTGTCGCCTGGAACACGGTCGGGTGTCTGGACAGTCAGTTCCGGCAGTTGTGGGCGAGTAGGACTCGTCCGTGTCGCCTGGCACGGTTGGGTTCGACCGACAGGCGTTCCGGCATTTCTAGGTGAGTAGGACACGACCGTGTCGCCTGGCACGGTCGGGTTCGGTCGACAGGCATTCCGGTATTTCTGGGCGAGTAGGACTCGACCGTGTCGCCTGACACGGTCGGGTTCGATCGACAGGCGTTCCGGCATTTCTGGGCGAGTAGGACTCGACCGTGTCGCCGAACACGGTCGGGTTCGGCCGACAATGACTTTGCCTGTTCGGGACAGTGCGGCACGGGCCGTGTCGGACGACACGGCCGAGTTCGGTCGGCAGTGCTTCGGCATTTTCCGGCAGGTTGTGACACAGGCGTGTCCTGGGACACGGTCGAGCTCGGCAGCTTGGTCCTTTTACGTCTTGTGTCCGTTTTCTCGCCTAACAATGTCGCCATATGTGCATGACGCGTTGTAAGGCCATTTACGTCGATCCTTGCTTCATTTTCTTTATTCGGACTAGTCAATTCCGTATCACCTTCGGCCGAAACACTTTATTCTACATTCGGATCATGAGTCTTTGAAATATATTAATGGGCAACAGAAGTTGAGTCCAAGACATGCTAAGTGGGTGGAGTTCTTGCAATCGTTCCAGTTTTCATCGAAGTATAAGGAAGGCAAGAGCAACATTGTGGCGGATGCGTTGTCTAGACGGTATGCCTTGCTCTCTACCCTTGGTGTTCATTTGCTTGGGTTCGAAGCATTGAAGGAATATTATTATGGTGATGCAGATTTTGGTGAGACTTTCACTAGTTGCAAATCTGGCCCGTTTGGAGAATTTACGATACAAGAAGGTTTCCTCTTCAAAGGAAATCGTCTTTGCATGCCCAAACATGCGGTTCGGGAATTGTTGGTTTGGGAGGCCCACGGTGGAGGCTTAGCTGGCCATTTTGGTTCGGCTAAGATGTTGAAGGTACTTAAGGAACATTTTTATTGGCCGAAGATGTAAGGATATGTCAATGACATAATTAGTAAGTGTGTAACGTGCCATATTGTGAAGAGATCGTTCAAGCCGGGAGTATAAATGCCTTTGCCAATTCCGGAAAGGTCATGGGAAGATGTCTCGATGGATTTCATTGTTGCTTTACCTCGTACTCAACGAGGGAGGGATGCTATTATGGTTGTTATAGATCTATTCTTGAAGATGGCTCACTTTGTGGCTTGTCACAAAATGTACGATGCGAGTAATGTCGCTGATTTGTATTTCCGAGAGATCGTACGATTGCATGGGATCCCGTGTTTCGGATCGGGACTCAAAATTTCTTAGCTATTTTTGGAACACCATGTGGAGAAAGGTGGGAACCAAGCTTCTATTTAGCACGTCACATCATCCACAAACGGACGGCCAAACCGAGGTGACCAATCGAACCTTGGGCACTTTATTACGTGGTCTTGTGAGCAAGACACAAAAGGATTGGGATTTGAAGCTTGCACATGCGGAGTTTGCTTATAATCGTTCTCCCACTCATGCTACGACACACTCTCCGTTTGAAGCAGTTTACGGGCTGAATCCTTACATGCCGTTAGATTTAATTCCATTACCGAGTGACGAGTTGGTGCACAAATGATACGAATTACGTATTTAAATGGACGTAAACTCGCATGTAATGCAGCGGAAATATTGTTGATCCTCACAACACTCGAATATGTGTAACACTCGTAAGAAATAACCAAAAGTAGGGAAATTCGGTCGTGTAAATAAGCACAATGTGAAGACGATTATCAAACTAGACCTATAGTTTGATAAGGTGATTTCTTCTCAAGACCTATTGAGAATCAATCGGATTAAAACTCGAAAATGCATCGAATTACAATCAAGTGTTTGATGAAAATCATTCAACAAGTAATATAAATGTATTGTTTTTAATTCCTTCAAGATGATCTTTAAATGCTGAAAATGTGGCCTATAAATAGCCATTCACAAGCATCAACTAAAGTCAAACCAAGATTAAACAACTCTAACAAAACAACAACACCAAGCTTAAGCAATTCTAACAAGACAACAACACCAATTTTCCTTCCTCCTTGGTTCGGCCGTGAGGTAGAAGGTGAGAGGGGACAAGAATCTCTCCCATGTGATACTTGATAAGGACAACAAACATCAATAATAAGGCTTGGACGTGGGGTAGAAGGTGAGAGGGGACAAGAGTCTTTCCCATGTGATACTTGACAAGGGCAAAAATCAACACCAAGCTTCCCATTTGTTTCGGCCGAATTATGAAGTGTGGAGGGACCCAAACTTTTGTAGTGGACTTTGAAAATGAAGTCTTGAAACTAGAAGGGACAAAAATCCTCATGGGTCTTTAATCAAATCGGCCGAAATTCCCCCTAAGATGGCCGATTATTATGCATGAACATGCATACATATGCATGAACATGCATACGTATGCATGTTTGATACGTCTAAGTTATCCCGGTTCCGATTATTAAGGTTGTTCCCATTTCTGCATTTGTTTTCTCCCCAAAGTACGTAGGTGCATGTGCATGCAATGTTGTATCGTTACTTACGTCAACTCTTACTTCGTTTTCTTCGTTCAAATTCGCATCATCTCCTCCCCCTTTAAAAGGAATTGACCTCAATTCAGTAATCCCTCTTCGTCAAGGTAAGAAGATAGGTTGCCCACGTTAAAAGTGGCGTGTACTCCATAATCGCCCGGAAGTTCTACTTTATATGCATTGTCATTTACCTTACCCACGATTTTGTAAGGACCCTCGGTCCTCGGCATAAGTTTGTTCTTGCGTTTACTAGGAAATCTCTTCTTCCTTAAGTGTACCCAAACCAAGTCGCCTACTTCGAACAGTCTCGATTTTCTGTGATTGTTGGATTTCCATTTGTATGCATCATTCACCTCTTTGATTCGATCATGTATTTGTCCATGTAGCTTTATCATCAATTTAAGTTTAGATTCCACATCTTTGTGTACCAACTCGTCCTTCGGCAATGGAATCAAGTTTAAGGGTATAAAAGGATTTAACCCGTAAACGACTTCAAAGGGAGAGTGTGCCGTGGCATGTGTAGGGGATCAATTATAGGCAAATTCCACATGAGCAAGTTTCACGTCCCAATCCTTTTGCGTCTTATTCACAAGTCCTCGCAACAAAGTTCCTAGGGTTCGATTTGTGACCACGGTTTGACCATCTGTTTGAGGATGGTGTGAAGTGCTAAACAATAGTTTTGTTCCCACTTTCCTCCATAATGTATTCCAAAAAAAGCTAAGAAATTTCGAATCCCGATCCGAAACAATAGTCTTCGGGACTCCATGTAAACGAACCACCTCTCGGAAGTATAAGTCGGCTACGTTACTTGCGTCGTCGGTTTTGTGGCAAGCCACGAAATGAGCCATCTTCGAGAAACGATCAACGACCACCATAATAGCATCTTTACCTTGTTGAGTACGGGGCAAAGCGATGATAAAATCCATTGATACATCCTCCCATGGTCTTTCTGGAATCGGTAGAGGCATATACGATCCTGGTTTGAACGAACTCTTCGCGATGTGACATGTCACACATTTACTTAAAACATTGTAAACATCTCTTAGCATTTTTGGCCAAAATAAATGTTCTTTAAGTATCTCCATTGTCTTTTCCGTGCCAAAGTGACCTGCTAAGCCTCCTCCGTGAGCCTCCCGAACCAACAATTCCCGAACCGCATGTTTTGGAACACATAGTCTATTCCTATTAAAGAGGAAATCATCTTGTATTATGAACTCCCCGAACGGACCAGATTTGCAACGAGTAAAAATTTCTCCAAATGTATCATTTTCATAATACTCCTTCAACATTTCGAAACCAAGTAATCGAACTTCCAGAGTAGCAAGTAAAGCATACCTTCTCGATAATGCATCTGCAACGACATTGCTTTTACCATATTTGTACTTGGATGAAAAGTGAAATGATTGTAGGAATTCCACCCACTTAGCATGCCTCGGTGATACGAATTACGTATGAAAATGGACGTAAACTCGAATGTAATGCAGTGGAAATATAGTTGATTCTCACAACACTCGAATATGTGCAACACTCGTAAGAAATAACCGAAAGTAGGGCAATTCGGCTTACGTAAACAAGAACAATATGAATGATTTATCAAACTAGACCTATAATTTGATAAGGTAATCTTTCCTCAAGACCTATTGAGAATCGATTAGATTAAAACTCGAAAACGCGTCGAATTATAATGAAGTTTTGATGAAAAGCATTCACCAAGGATAGAAATACAAAATGTATTCTTCTTATACAACATTTAATGTCCCATACAAGCATGAACAAGACTACTTATAGAAGTGTAGTCTTCTAAACAACTAAGGAATAAAAACAAGATCACATGATCTTGAAATGAAAAACAAAACATCAAGATAAAATACAAAGGAATCAAATCATAGGGACGAAATCACACAATAAACATAGTTATAAGTCACCCCACATAACATGTAAGTCTAATCATGACATGTGAGGGAAGGGAAAACAACAAAACACACAAAAAATCAGCAATAATAGAAGTTGGCTGGTTGTCGGACACGGGCCGTGCCGATTGGCACGTTTGGGTTGGTTGGACAGCGAGAATTCACTATCCGGAAGAGTGTGACACGGCCGTGTCGCCTGACACGGTCGGGTTGGTCGGGAAGTGAGATTTCACTATCCGGGACATCTCGGCACGGGCCATGTCGGACGACACGGCCGAGTTCGGTCGGCAGCGATTCGGCAGTTTCCGGCACAGTGTGATGCGGGCCGTGTCATATGACATGGCCAAGACCGAGACTCCACGTCTTACATCCGTTATCTCGCCTAAATACGTAGTAGTCCGTGCATGGCGTGTTGTAAGGTCATTTACGTCGATCCTTACTTCATCTTCTTCATTCGTATTAATTCATTCCGTATCACCTCCTCCTCCTTTAAAAGGAATTATCCTCAATTCCGAAATTCCGTCATCATCGATGTAAGGCGAAAGGTCCCCAACATTAAAGGTTGCATGAATCCCATAATCTCCCGGAAGTTCTAATTTGTATGCGTTGTCATTCACCTTTGCGATTACTTTAAACGGTCCCTCCGCTCGCGGCATTAATTTGTTCTTACGTTTATTTGGAAATCACTCTTTCCTCAAATGCAACCAAACCAAATAACCAACTTCGAACACTCTCGGCCTTCTTTGTTTGTTCGACTTTCTTTTATAAGCCTCGTTTATTTCCTTGATTCGATTACGTACTTTCTCGTGTAATTTCATCATCGATTTCAGTTTAGATTCCGCATCCTTGTGCACTAACTCGTCACTTGGCAATGGAATTAGATCTAACGGCATGTACGGATTTAGTCCGTAAACTACTTCGAACAGAGAGTGTGCCGTGGCGTGAGTAGGAGAACGATTATAAGCGAACTCCGTATGTGCAAGTTTCAAGTCCCAATCCTTTTGTGTCTTGCTCACAAGACCACGTAGTAAAGTGCCCAATGTTCGATTGGTTACCTCGATTTGACCGTCCATTTGTGGATGATGTGATGTGCTAAATAGTAGTTTGGTTCCCACCTTTCTCCACAAGGTGTTCCAAAAATAACTAAGGAATTTTGAGTCCCGATCCAAAACAATCGTTTTTGGAACCCCATGCAATCGTACGATTTCTCGGAAATACAAATCAGCGACGTTACTCGCGTCGTCCGTCTTGTGGCAAGCCACAAAGTGAGCCATCTTCGAAAATTGGTCTACAACAACCATAATAGTATCTCTCCCTCGTTGAGTACGAGGCAAAGCAATAATGAAATCCATTGAGACATCTTCCCACGGCCTTTCCGGAATCGGCAAAGGCATGTATACGCCCGGTTTGAATGAACTCTTAGCAATATGGCATGTTACACACTTATTAATTATGTCGTGTACATCCACTTGCATCTTCGGCCAATGAAAATGCTCTTTAAGTACCTCCAATGTTTTAGCGGAACCAAAATGACCGGCCAAGCCTCCACCGTGAGCTTCCCGAACTAACAATTCCCGAATCGGGTGTTTGGGTAGACAAAGGCGATTTCCTTTGAAAAGGAATCCTTCTTGCAATGTAAACTCTCCAAATGGGCAAGATTTACACCGAATGAAAACCTCACCAAAATCCACATCCCCATCATAACACTCCTTCAATGTTTCAAACCCAAGCAACCGAATATCAAGAGTAGAGAGTAAGGCATACCGTCTAGATAAAGCATCCGCCACAATGTTGCTCTCGCCATCTTTGTACTTCGATGAAAAGTGGAATGATTGCAAGAATTCCACCCATTTAGCATGTCTCGGACTCAACTTTTGTTGGCCGTTAATATATTTTGAAGACTCATGATCCGAATGTAGGATGAAATGTTTCGGCCGAAGGTAACGTCTCCAATGATCAAGAGCTCTCACAATGGCATAGAACTCCTTGTCATAAGTACAATAGTTTAGTCGAGCCCCACCCAATTTCTCCGAGAAGTATGCAATTGGTCGTCTCCGTTGGACGAGGACCGCCCCAATACCCACTCCACTTGCGTCACATTATACCTAGAAAGGTTGTGAAAAGTCGGGTAACTCCAAGATAGGTGCTTCACACATTTTCGTCTTCAATTTTTCAAATGCCCCTTGGGCAGCCCCGTTCCACACAAACGGTCCTTTTTTAAGCATTCCGTTATCGGGCTAGAAATGGTACTAAAGTCTCGTATGAACCTCCGATAAAATGAAGCAAGTCCGTGAAAGGATCATACTTCCGTGATGGTTTTGGGGGTAGGCCAAGATTTAATCGCCTCGATCTTGGTTTGATCAACCGACACTCCTTCTTTAGAAACGATGTAGCCAAGAATGGCTACACTCTCGACTAGAAACGAACACTTCTCCTTTTTCCCATAAAGTTTTTGATCCCTAAGGATCTCGAAGACTTTCCTCAAGTATCCTGTATGCTCTTCCAATGATAGACTATAAATCAAGATGTCGTCCAAGTATACGACGACAAACTTTCCCAAAAACGGCTTAAGTACCTCATTCATTAATCGCATGAAAGTACTTGGCGCATTTGTAAGGCCAAAGGGCATGACGAGCCATTCATATAATCCATGTTTTGTCTTGAAAGCCATCTTCCATTCGTCTCCTTCCTGCATGCGAATTTGATGATAGCCGCTTCTCAAATCAGCCTTCGAAAAAAATCACCGAACCATGCAACTCGTCCAACATGTCATCAAGTCTTAGAATTGGGAACCGATATTTGATGGTTATGTTGTTCACGGCTCTACTATCTATACACATCCGCCATGACCCATCCTTCTTTGGAACAAGTAAAACCGGAACCGCACAAGGGCTCAAACTTTCTCGAATGTACCCGCGATTCATTAGATCCCTTATTTGTTTTTGCAACTACTTTGTATCCTCGGGGTTACATCGATAGGCGGCCTTGTTAGGGAGTGATGCACCCGGTACAAGGTCGACTTGGTGTTCAATCCCACGTAAGAGGGGCAAACCCGGCAGTAAGTCTTCCGGGAAGACATCCGGAAATTCTCGTAGCAAGGTATCGATATCTCTCTTGCCTTGCACAATCATGTCAACATCTCGTGTTTCTTTAATCATCAATAAATACACACGCTCGCCATCGTCAATAGCATGTCTCACCTCTTTCTCACTAGCAAACATAGTAAGCTTCGGTTTCTCCATTTGATTAGAACTCATCGATCGAATGGCTTGGGGTGCCATTGGTTTAAGCACAATCTTCTTGCCTTTATCCCGTAATTCATATTCGTTACTCATTCCTCGATGTAAAACGTCTCTATCAAATAGCCACGGTCATCCCAAAAGTATGTGGCATGCATCCATCGGGAGTACATCACATAGCACGTTGTCACCATATGAGCCCATAGTTAATCCGACCCGTACTAGTTTCGAAACTTTCACATTACTCCCATCATCGAGCCAATGTAACGCGTATGGTTTCGGATGAGTAGTAGTGATGAGTCCGAGTTTTGACACCATCTCGCTTGAAGCAACATTCGTACAACTTCCTCCATCGATTATCAAACTACACTTGTCTTTAATTTGACACTTGTTGTGGAATATTTGATCTCGTTGTTCCGTGTCCCTCGAAACCCTCTTGACTTGTAAAGTGCGAAGGACTAGACTCGTGTCATAGTCCGGAGCATTGTAAGCCTCGCACTCCTCTTCTTCTTCTTCGGCGTCTACGTCAAACACGTCACCGAGTCTTTCTTCTTCGTCCTCGGCCAATAATTCTTCCCAGACCTCAAGAGCCTCTCTTAATGTCACCACCCGTTTGTTCGGACATGCATTTTGGTAATGGCCGAACCCTTGACACTTGAAACATCGTACCGTCGCCAAACTTGTTTCCTTGGGTACATAGGGAGCCTTAGGTGCCGTGATAGGGACATGACTTGGCGTGGTGCTTTTAGTACCCGAACTTGAACCGGCACTTGGATTTCCGAATTTGGAAGGAAATTCGGGTCTTGAAAATTTCAATTTATTTTGGGCTTCTATCTTCACACATAATCCACATAAAGTGTCGAAATCTTCATATGGGGATAACTCCACCGTGTTGGCTATATTTTTGTTTAAGCCACGTAAAAAACGTGACATCTTTTGCTCTTCGTTTTCTTCTAGCTCTCCCATCAAGACCAAACTTTCGAACTCTTCAATATATTCACCGACACTTAGTTTGCCTTGCATGAAATCGGCAATCTTCCGGTATAAGGTTAACTGATGTGATGTTGGCACATACCTCTTATGAAATTGATACACACACAAGAACTAGTTGGATCAGAGGTTGGATTGGTTCAGGCGGGTTTGGACTTGGGGCAATCTGACTTGGTGATAAAGAACGATGGTTTCATTTCTGTTTTTTTTTTGTTATGGTAAACTCAGATTTTGCTACTATGATCGACTGATTTGGGACGATGGATTTGGTGTGAAGATGATTAAGTCGATTGACTTGGTGATTTCTTAATTAATTGATACTGATGAATCAATCTAACAGTTGATATACAAAACAAGAACGACATGTACAAAGAAGAGAAAAGATTGAATTACCTCCGCTGGAAAAGAGCAGATTTGCAGAAGATGCAATTTTGGTGGCTGGAAGAGCAGCTGGAGGAGTAACGATGTTGTGTATAGTGCATTTTTTTCTGTACTGTATAGTGTAATTGTTAATTTGGGTCAGCACCATATATTTTGGCCAATGGTAATAACAATAATAATACTAATAATAATAATGATAAAATAATAATAGTGACGGTAGTAATCATATTAATAATATCGATACTAATAATAATAATATCGAGAGTAATATAAATGATGATATCGAAATGATAAAGATAAAAATATTAATACCGTCAAAATTAATATGGTTCCTATTATAAATATTATTATTATTAATAATATTACCTCTAATAATTATAATATCAATAACAATGACTAATATTAATTGTTTCTGAAAATAAATTGAGAAATTGACTCGGGCTTAGAACTTGTGATACGTCGAAATAAATGTTCATGATCGTCTAAATGAAATCAAATGAAATGAAATTCATTATAATATTATTATAAATAATAATATTACATTATGAAAATGGCAGGTATTACAGCACGTTAAGCTGGTTGGGCAGAAAGCTTTCTGGATTCTGGAATGGGGATTTAGCGCACGCTAAGAGTGGACTAACGTACGTTATTGTGATGTACTAGCGCACGTTAATAGTGCGGTAACGCGCGCTATTTCGGCAGGACAGTAAGGACATAGTGTTTTTGAAGTCTGGACACAAGCAGTTAGCGCACGCTATTGTGGAGCTAGCATGCGCTAGCACTTGTAAGTAACGCACGCTAATGCCTGCGTAGCGCACACTAGCGAAGTCAAATAGAAGGTTCTAGACTGCCTTTCAACCAACAGTGCACCGCTTTTCAGCCGATAGCGCATGCTATACTTCTAGCCGTAGCGCGCGCTAATCGTGCCTAGTATATATAGGACTGTATGTTCTAGAATTCATCATTTTCTCCATCTCTCACTTCTTCTCCGACCGCTGGGCGACTTGGAGCGTAGGGAAGCATAGTTTTTGACCAGATTTCACCATCCAACAACATTTCTGAGTTCCTAGTCTCGATCTAACAATATTTCATCAACTTCACCATCCAAATCAAGGTAAGATTGTTCAATCCCTAGTTTTTGGGAATTTTGGGGTTTTGTTGGGATTTCATCTTTCTAGTCCGATTCAGGTTTGATTTGTGTTAAGATTATGATCATAAAGTCATAATCCCTTATTTTCCTTGAAGTCCATGGATTTAATTTCGAATTTCATCCGTTAAATAGAGTATGTACAACTCTGCCCCCATAGTGTTCGATTGAATATCCCTAAGGGTAGAACTTAAGGTGAATCCTTTCGTTTCCATAGTTTTGTGCTTGATTTGGTATTTGGTTGTGTTAGGATCGAATCATTGAAGAAATTTGGATCGTAGGTCCTTCCGTTCACTGTTTCCTGTGTTGTTCTAATCGAGGCAAGTACTTTGATTGCGCTTATTGTACTTCGTGTGAATATATGGAAAATGTTATTTTGGGAGAAGTGGTAATTTCAGAAAATGTGATTTGTGTCATGTGGTTACTGAGTGTGTGTGAGCCAAGTAAAACCAGCAAGGGTCCCCTGGGATCCGTTAAACTGCGAGTATCTACGGATCACTCGGTTGGGTTGTACAACCAGAGAGGGCCTGACGAGGACTCCTGGGGTGTGTATCTCGCATGAGGTAAATGGCCAGTACAGTCCGGGAGGTTGTTTTGTGATGTTGATTGTGGTATTATATTCCGTAATATATGTGATGGCACTATGATTTCTGTTGTTTATTCACTTGTTGTACATATTCTGGAATCCTTTTACTTGCACCGGCATTTTGCTGACCCCCTTTGGGGGTGAATATACTCGTTGTGTATTCAGGTACAGGTTCAGCAGGCGAGCCAGCACAGGGCGGACACGAGCTTGGTGGACAGCATTGATATCATGGGTTATGTTGAGTCTATGGTCGTCTTGTCGTGGTCAGAGTGGTATTTTGGTTTTGTACTCGCGCGGGTACTGTCATTGGTTGCCGTTGATGTTGTGGATCAATTGTGATGGTTGTTTCAGTTATGATCCTATGAGTTAACGTATTGAGTTATTTCGTGATGTATGTCGTACTGAAGTTGATTTTTTTTTTTTAAGTGTGAATGTCTCGGTTTCGTTGTTTGTTAATGTATTTTTATGTCGGTCAAAGTCTGGTAGGTTCTCCAAAATGAATCTACGGCGCTGTAATACTCCATAAATCACGGGGGTGTTATAAAATCGTACTCAATGGAAATGATGTTTCTATGGTAGAGTCCATTAAGTCTTGGATTAGAAAATGTTTCTCGATGAAGGACTTAGAAGAGGCATTATATATTTTGGGCACTAAGATCAGTAGATATAGATCAAAGAGGATGATTACGCTTAGTCAAAACACTTATATTGATAAGGCGCTTGATAGGTTCAATATAAAAGACTATAATAGAGGCATTATACCCATGTATCATGACATGTATCACTACAATAAAAATAGGATATTGGTTTTGTGGGATGTTTAATTTTATGTGTCCCTATTAAATTTTGTTGGGACACTTAATAATTTATTTGCAATATTTTAATTTATGAGACACATAATTTTATTCTATAAAGAATTAGAGAAAAACATGTTTCATTTTGTAAAGTATATTTTATTGGGACATATAAAGTAGTGAGTGTAATATCTTAATTTTATGAGACACTTAATTTTGTTCCACAAAAATTTAGCAGGAAAAACATTTTAATTTTTTTCCTATTGGAAGCGGGAGAAAAACCGCTAAAATTTTGTTGGGAACCGCATTTTTTTTCCTTACAACAACGAGCCCTTGTTTTTACTTTTCTATTCTTTTTAATTTTACTCTTACATTTTCTCTCATCTCTGTCGTGAAATTCCTCAATTTCTGACCCATCTCAATTTCTTCTCATCAAGATGGCACTTTGAGAATCTCCTGTTCATGCCACTACAGCTACCCTCACCTATCGTCGTCTCCTCATCCTGTGGTTCATTCGGTGTCGCCACTTTGCAGGGTCTTTTGCCATTCACGCCGCTTCTCATCAAGCTCGTCTCTTTGGACCCTTGAGGAATCTTTGGGGCTGGGGTAGGGACTTGAATAGGTGCGGTAAGTTTCGCAGTCGAACTTTAGCCGGTACTTGAATTTCCGAATTTGTATGGGAATTCGGGTTTGGCAAACTTCACTTTGTTTTGAACTTCTATCTTTATGCATAGCCCGCATAAAGTGTCAAAATCCCCGTAAGGGTATAATTCCACTGTATTTGCAATATTTCGGTTTAGGCCATATAAGAAACGTGACATTTTTTGTTCTTTATTTTCTTCGAGTTCGCCCATTAAGGCCAAGCCTTCAAATTCTTCAATATATTCTCCCACACTTAGTTTCCCTTGCGTGAATTTGGCAATCCTTCGATACAAGGTTCACCGATGTGATGTCGGGACATACCTTTTACGTAGTTTCTTCTTTAAAGAATCCCAAGAATGGATCTTTTCCTTTCCCGCACGAGCTCGTTGTGTTTTCACACCCTCGAACCACATGGAAGCACCTTTCCCTAACTTGAGAATCGCACATTTGCAATGTTTCTCGTTGTTAAGGTTTTTGAACTCGAACATGCGTTCAATCTTTCTCTCCCACTCCAAGTAGACTTTGGGATCGGTACCTCCGACAAATTCCAGAAGTTCATTTAATTTAAATTCATATGTATGATGCGGTGAATGTGCATCATATCCTCCTCTTCTAGCTTGAAAACGTGGCTCTTGTAAGCTGTGTAGTGCCTCACGGAGTTTCTCCATGTAATCAAAGTCGGAAAAATCAACGCCCGTGCCACAACCTGCCGAAAAATGCCGAAGCACTACCGAAAGAACTCGGACGTGTCGTCCGACACGGCCCGTGCCGCACTGTCCCGAACAGGCAAAGTCACTGTTGGCCGAACCCGACTGTGTCCGACGACACGGTCGAGTCCTACTCGCCCAGAAATTCCGGAACACCTGTCGATCGAACCCGATCGTGCCAGGCGACACGGTCGAGTCCTACTCGCACAGAAATGCTGGAACGCCTATCGACCGAACCCGACCGTGCCAGGCGACACGGTCGAGTCCTACTCACCCAGAATTGCCGGAACGCCTGTCGGCCGAACCCCACCGTGCCAGGCGACACGGTCGAGTCCTACTCGCCCAGAACGTCGGAATTGACTGTCCAGACACCCGACCATGTTCCAAGTGACACGGTCGAGTCCTGCCGACCATGTTGCACGCGCTGTGGCCGTGTCTCGAGACACGATCGAGTCCCTTCCGGCAGCCACCTTTTTTATACACTTTTGTTGCTTGTTTTTTTTCATTTTCTTTCTTTACTTATTTTAGGGATTGTGTTCCCATATTTTGTGATTTATGCTTCCGTTTTTATTTTATTTGATTTATTTTGATTATTCAAAGATTTTGTAATCATTGAATTATTTTCTTTATTTGTTATAGGAAGCCTTGGTTTTCCTATAAGTAGGCTTTGTTAGTCTTTTATGATGAATTGAATGTTGAAGAAATAAGAATACACTTTGTGTTTCTATCCTTGATAAATGATTTTTATCAAACTCTTGATTTTTATTCGACGCGTTTTCGAGCATTAATCCGATCGATTATCAATAGGTCTTGAGAAGAAATCACTTATGGAATTATAGGTCTAATTCGATAAATCCTTGTTCTTGATCGTTCAAGTCTACTTGATCGATATTCATACTTTATCCGATATTTTATCCATAAAACTACATCCGAAATACACTACTCATAAAAAGACTTCTGCTACGATATTCCTATACACACTCTGACCGATACATATTCACTTTTCCGGGCGAATCCGTATCATAAGTGGTATCGGAGCGCCAAGGCTATTTCCTTGTCGAAATTTTCTTGGCAATTTGTTGTTAAAACTATCTCGAGACTCTCTTATCATGGGTTTTTCCGACATTGATTTCATGGAGAAACTCCGTGAGGCACTACACAACTTGCAAGAGCCACGTTTTCAAGCTAGAAGAGGAGAATATGATGCACATTCACCGCGTCATGCATATGAATTTAAATTAAACGAACTTCCGGAATTTGTCGGAGGTACCGATCCCGAAGTCTACTTGGAGTGGGAGAGAAAGATTGAACGCAGGTTCGAGTTCAAAAGCCTTAACAACGAGAAACGTTGCAAATATGCGATTCTCAAGTTAGGGAAAGGTGCTTCCCTGTGGTTCGAGGGTGTGAAAACACAACGAGCTCGTGCGGGAAAGGAAAAGATCCGTTCTTGGGATTCTTTAAAGAAGAAACTATGTACAAGATATGTCCCGACATCACATCGATTAACCTTGTACCGAAGGATTACCGAATTCGTGCAAGGGAAACTAAGTGTGGGAGAATATATTGAAGAATTTGAAGGCTTGGCCTTAATGGGCGAACTCGAAGAAAATGAAGAACAAAGAATGTCACGTTTCTTACGTGGCCTAGACCGAAACATTGCAAATACAGTGGAATTATACCCTTATGGGGATTTTGACACTTTATGCGGACTATGCATAAAGATAGAAGCTCAAAACAAAGTGAAGTTTGCCGAACCCGAATTTCCATACATATTCAGAAATTCAAGTACCGGCTCAAGTTCGACTGTGAAACTTACCGCGACTATTCAAGTCCCTACCCCGGCCCCGAAGATTCCTCAAGGGTCCAAAGAGACGAGCTTGACTAAAGTACGATGCTTTAAATGTCAAGGTTTTGGTCACTATCAACATGCATGTCCAAACAAACGGGTGGTCACGTTAAGAGAAGCTCTTGCGGTCCGAGACGAACTTTTAGTCGAGGATGAGAAGGGAGGACTTGGTGACGTATTCAACATGGAGGCCGAGGAAGAAAACGAGGAATGTAAGACTTATGACGCTCCGGAATATGACACTGCTTTAGTACTTCGAGCTCTACATACCAAAATCATTCCAAGTGATACGGAGCAAAGGGACCAAATCTTTCATTCCAAATGCCGAGTCGGAGAAAAATGGTGTAGTTTGATAATTGACGGAGGAAGTTGCATGAATGTAGCTTCCAATGAAATGGTTACAAAACTCGGTCTAACTACTACGGCTCACCCGAGACCGTATGCTTTACATTGGCTCGATGATGGAAGTAAAGTGAAGGTGTCGAGACAAGTACGGGTCAACTTAACTATAGGACCATACGGAGACGATGTGTTATTGATACGGAATTGACTAGTCCGAATAAAGAAAACGAAGCAAGGATTGACGTAAATGGCCTTACAACGTGTCATGCACATACGGCGACATTTTTAGGCGAGAAAACGGACACAAGATGTAAAAGGACCAAGCTGCCGAGCTCGACCGCGTCCCAAGACACGCCCGTGTCACAACCTGCCGGAAAATGCCGAAGAACTGCCGACCAAACTCGGCCGTGTCGTCCGACACGGCCCGTGCCGCACTGTCCCGGACAGGCAAAGTCACTGTCGTCCGAACCCGACCATGTCCGGCGACACAGTCGAGTCCTACTCTTCCAGAAATGTCGGAACGCCTGTCGACCGAACCCGACCATGCCAGGCGACACAGTCGAGTCCTACTCGCCCAGAAATGCCGGAACGCCTGTCGCCAAACCCGACCTGTCGTCCTAACCCGATCGTAGCGGAAGTCTTTTTATGAGTAGTGTATTTCGGATGTAGTTTTATGGATGTAATATCGGATAAAGTAAGAATATCGATCAAGAAGACTTGAACAATCAAGAACAAGGATTTATCGAATTAGACCTATAATTCGATAAGCGATTTCTTCTCAAGACCTATTGAGAATTGATCGGATTAATACTCGAAAACGCGTCGAATGAAAATCAAGAGTTTGATAAAAATCATTTATCAAGGATAGAAACACAAAGCGTATTCTTATTTCTTCATCATTCAATTCCTCCTACAAGACTAAGGATAGACTTCTTATAGGAGAACTTGGTCTTCCTAAAAGAACTAAAGAAAATAATTCAAAGATTACAAAATCTTTGAATAATCAAAACAAATCAAATAAAATATAAAAAGGGAACAAAAATCACAAAATATGGGAACACAATCCCTAAAAAGAGTAAAGAAAGAAAAGGAAAAAGATACAAGCTGATACGAATTACGTATGAAAATGGACGTGAACTTGTATGTAATGCAGCGGAAATATAGTTGATCCTCACAACACTCGAATATGTGTAACGCTCGTAAGAAATAACCGAAAGTAGGGCAATTCGGCTTACGTAAATAAGAACAATATGAATGATTTATCAAACTAGACCTATAGTTTGATAAGGTAATCTTTCCTCAAGACCTATTGAGAATCGATTAGACTAAAACTCGAAAACGCGTCGAATTATAATCAAGGTTTCGATGAAAAGCATTCACCAAGAAAACACAAGTGTATTCTTATTTCTTCAACATACAATGGTTGTTACAATGCTTACACAAGCCTATATATAGGAGACTTCAAGTCTTCCTATAATAAAATAAAATAATTCAAAGATTTATACAATCTTTAAATAATCAAAACAAATCAACAATAAAATACAAAAGGAACAACAATCCTAATTTTAGGGGAAACACAATCCCTAAAATGAGTAAAAAACAAAGCAAAGACAAACACACAAAAGAAAACAAAAAAAAGTGTAATCTGCCGGCACGGGCGCGACAAGGACACTCGGCACGGGCGTGGCGCTGACAAGAACGTCGGCAATGACTCGACCGTGTCCGCTTGACACGGTCGCAGCGCGACAGGGACGTCCGACAGTGACTCGTCCGACAATGACTCGGCACGGGTGCGGCGCTGACAAGGACGTTCGGCATGGGCTCGATCTTGTCCTGGAATACGGTCGGGCATCTGGGCAGTCGGTTTTGGCTTATCCGGAAGAGTTCGACTCGGCCGTGCCAGACAACACGGTCGAGCCCTGTGGGCAGTGACTTTGGCATTTCCGGATGAGTGCGGCACGGGCCGTGTCGGACGACACGGCCGGGTTCGGTCGGCAGTGCTCGGCTAGTTCCGGCAGGTGGTGATTTTTTCGGCAGGTTGGACATTTTCCGGAAGGTTGGACATTTTCCGGTCGATTGAACATTTTTCCGGTAGGTTGGATGTCGACCTTCCGGCACAGCATGACACGGGCCGTGTCATATGACACGGCTGAGACCGAGACTCCACGTCTTATGTCCGTTTTCTCGCCTAAGTACGTAGTAGTCCGTGCATGGCGTGTTGTAAGGTTATTTACATCGATCCTTACTTCGTCTTCTTCATTCATATTAAATGATTCTGTATCATCTCCTCCTCCTTTAAAAGGAATTGTCCTCAATTCTGAAATTCCATCATCATCGATGTAAGGCGAAAGGTCCCCAACATTAAAGGTTGCATGAACCCTATAATCTCCCGGAAGTTCTAATTTGTATGCGTTGTCGTTCACTTTTGCGATTACTTTAAATGGTCCCTCCGCTTGCGACATTAATTTGTTCTTATGTTTACTTGGAAATCGCTCTTTCCTCAAATGCAACCAACAAATCACCAACTTCGAACAATCTCGGCCTTCTTTGTTTGCTTGACTTTCTTTTGTAAGCCTCGTTTATTTCCTTGATTCGATTACGTACTTGCTCGTGTAATTTCATCATCGATTTTAGTTTTGATTCCGCATCCTTGTGTACTAACTCGTCACTTGGCAATGGAATTAGATCTAACGGCATATACGGGTTTAGTCCGTAAACTACTTCGAACGGAGAGTGTGCCGTGGCATGAGTAGGAGAACGATTATAAGCGAACTCCGCATGTGCAAGTTTCAAGTCCCAATCCTTTTGTGTCTTGCTCACAAGACCACGTAGTAAAGTGCCCAATGTTCGATTGGTTACCTCGGTTTGACCGTCCGTTTGTGGATGATGTGACGTGCTAAATAGTAGTTTGGTTCCCACCTTTCTCCACAAGGTGTTCCAAAAATAACTAAGAAATTTCGAGTCCCGATCCGAAACAATCGTTTTTGCAACCCCATGCAATCGTACGATTTCTCAGAAATATAAATCAACGACGTTACTCGCGTCGTCCGTCTTGTGGCAAGCCACAAAGTGAGCTATCTTCGAAAATCGGTCTATAACAACTATAATAGCATATCTCCCTAGTTGAGTACGAGGCAAAGCAACAATGAAATCCATTGAGACATCTTCCCACGGCCTTTCTGGAATCGGCAAAGGCATGTATACTCCCGGTTTGAACGAATTCTTAGCAATGTGGCATGTCACACACTTATTAATTATGTCATGTACATCCACTTGCATCTTCGGCCAATGAAAATGCTCTTTAAGTACCTCCAACGTTTTATCCGAACCAAAATGACCGGCCAAGCCTCCCCCGTGAGCTTCCCGAACCAACAATTCCTGAATCGGGTGTATGGGTAAACAAAGGCGATTTCCTTTGAAAAGGAATCCTTCTTGCAACCTAAACTCTCCATATGGGCCAGATTTACACCGAATGAAAACCTCACCAAAATCCACATCCCCATCATAACACTCCTTCAATGCTTCGAACCCAAGCAACCGAATGTCAAGAGTAGAGAGCAAGGCATACCGTCTAGATAAAGCATCCACCACAACGTTGCTCTTGCCATCTTTGTATTTCGATGAAAAGTGGAATGATTGTAAGAATTCCACCCATTTAGCATGCCTCTGACTCAACTTTTGTTGGCCGTTAATATATTTTAAGGACTCATGATCCGAATGTAGGATGAAATGTTTCGGCCGAAGGTAATGGCTCCAATGATCAAGAGCTCTCATAATGGCATAGAACTCCTTGTCATAAGTACAATAGTTGAGTCGATCCCCACCCAATTTCTCCGAGAAGTATACAATTGGTCACCTCCCTTGGACGAGGACTGCCCCAATACCCACTCAACTTGCGTCACATTATACCTCGAAAGGCTGTGAAAAGTCGGGTAAATCCAAGATAGGTGCTTCACACATTTTCGCCTTCAATTTTTCAAACGCCCCTTGGGCAGCCCCATTCCACACAAACGGTCCTTTTTTTAAGCATTCTGTTATCGGGCTAGAAATGGTACTAAAGTCTCGTATGAACCTCCGATAAAATGAAGCAAGTCCGTGAAAGGATCGGACTTCCGTAATGGTTTTGGGCGTAGGCCATGATTTAATTGCCTCGATCTTGGTTTGATCAACCGACACACCTTCTTTAGAAATGATGTAGCCAAGAAAGGCTACACTCTCGACTAGAAACGAACACTTCTCCTTTTTCCCATAAAGTTTTTGATCCCTAAGGATCTCGAAGACTTTCCTCAAGTGCCCGGTATGCTCTTGCAATGATCGACTATAAATTAAGATGTCGTCCAACTATACGACAACAAATTTTCCCAAAAACGGCTTAAGTACCTCATTCATTAATCGCATGAAAGTGCTTGGCGCATTTCTAAGGCCAAAGGGCATGACGAGCCATTCATATAATCCATGTTTTGTCTTGAAAGCCGTTTTCCATTCGTCTCCTTCCCGCATGCGAATTTGATGATAGCCGCTTCTCAAATCAACCTTCGAAAAAATCACCGAACCATGCAACTCGTCCAACATATCATCAAGTCTCGGAATTGGGAACCGATATTTGATGGTTATGTTGTTCACGGCTATACTATCTATACACATCCGCCATGACCCATCCTTCTTTGGAACAAGTAAAACCAGAACCGCACAAGGGCTCAAACTTTCTCGAAAGTACCCGCGATTCATTAGCTCCTCGATTTGTTTTTGCAACACCTTTGTCTCCTCGGGGTTACATCAATAGGCGGCCTTGTTAGGGAGTGATGCACCTGGTACAAGGTCGACTTGGTGTTCAATCCCACGTAAGGGTGGTAAACCCGGCGGTAAGTCTTCCGGGAAGACATCCGCAAATTCTTGTAGCAAGGTATCGATATCTCTCCTGCCTTGCACAATTACGTCAACATCTCGTGTTTCTTTAATCATCAATAAATAAACACGCTCGCCATCGTGAATAGCGTGTCTCACCTCTTTCTCACTAGCAAACATAGTAAGCTTCAGTTTCTCCATTTGATTAGAACTCATCGATCGAATGGCTTGGGGTGCCATCCGTTTAAGCACAATCTTCTTGCCTTTATCCCATAATTCATATTCGTTACTCCTTCATCGATGTAAAACGTCTCTATCAAATAGCCACGGTCGCCCCAAAAGTATGTGGCATGCATCCATTGGGAGTACATCACATAGTACGTTGTCACCATACGAGCCCAGAGTTAATCCGACCCGTACTTGTTTTGAAACTTTCACGTTATTCCCATCATCAAGCCAATGTAACGCGTATGGTTTCGGATGAGTAGTAGTGACGAGTCCGAGCTTCGCCACCATCTCACTTGAAGCAACATTCATACAACTTCCTCCATCGATTATCAAACTACACCACTTGTCTTTAATTTGACACTTGGTGTGGAATATTTGATCTAGTTGTTCCGTATCCCTCGAAATCGTCTTGACTTGTAAAGTGCGAAGGACGAGACTCGTGTCATAGTCCGGAGCATTGTAAGCCTCGAACTCCTCTTCTTCTTCTTCGGCATCTACGTCAAACACGTTTCCGAGTTTTTCTTCTTCGTCCTCGGCCAATAATTCTTCCCGGACCTCAAGAGCCTCTCTTAGTGTCACCACCCGTTTGTTCGGACATGCATTTTGGTAATGGCCGAATCCTTGACACTTGAAACATCGTACCTTCGCCAAACTTGTTTCCTTGGGTACGTAGGGAGCCTTAGGTGCCATGACAGGGACATGACTTGGTGTGGTGCTTTTAGTACCCGAACTCGAACCGGCACTTGGATTCCCAAATTTGGAAGGAAATTCGGGTCTTGAAAACTTCAATTTACTTTGGGCTTCTATCTTCACAGATAATCCACATAAAGTGTCGAAATCTTCATATGGGTATAACTCCACCGTGTTGGCTATGTTTTTATTTAAGCCACGTAAAAAACATGACATCTTTTGCTCTTCGTTTTCTTCTAGCTCTCCCATCAAGACCAAACTTTCGAACTCTTCAATATATTCACCGACACTTAGTTTGCCTTGCATGAAATCGGCAATCTTCCGGTATAAGATTAGCCGATGTGATGTTGGCACATACCTCTTACGAAGTTTTCTTTTTAAAGAATCCTGCAAACGGATTTTTGCTTTTCCCTCCCGAGCTCTTCGCGTCTTTACTCCTTCGAACCAAAGAGAAGCACCCTTCCCTAACTTGAGAATTGCATATTTGCAACGTTTCTCGTCGTTAAGGTCTTTGAATTCAAACATGCGTTCAATTTTCCGTTACCACTCCAAATAAGCTTCAGGATAGATACCTCCAACGAACTCCGGAAGTTCGTTTACTTTAAACTCATCCGCATGGTGTATTTGACGTGCGTCATCCCCGCGTCTTGCTTGCATACGTGGTTCCGGTAGACCGCTTAGTGCGTTCCGGGATCGGAGAAATCCATAACAAGATTCAAGAGATATTTTTGAACAAAAAAACTTCAATAAAATTGCCAAGGAAATAGCCTTGGGCTCCGATACCACTAATGATACGAATTACATAAGAAAATGGACGTGAACTCGTATGTAATGCAGCGGAAATATAGTTGATCCTCACAACACTCGAATATGTGTAACGCTCGTAAGAAATAACTGAAAGTAGGGTAATTCGGCTTACGTAAACAAGAACAATATGAATGATTTATCAAACTAGACCTATAGTTTGATAAGGTAATCTTTCCTCAAGACCTATTGAGAATCTATTAGATTAAAACTCGAAAACTCATCGAATTATAATCAAGGTTTCGATGAAAAGCATTCACCAAGAAAACACAAGTCTATTCTTGTTTCTTCAACATACAATGGTTGTTACAATGCTTACACAAGCCTATATATAGGAGACTTCAAGTCTTCCTATAATAAAAGAAAATAATTCAAAGATTTATACAATCTTTGAATAATCAAAACAAATCAACAATAAAATACAAAAGGAACAACAATCCTAATTTTAGGGGAAACACAATCCCTAAAATGAGTAAAAAACAAAGCAAAGACAAACACACAAAAGAAAACAAAAAAAAAGTGTAATCTGCCAGCAAGACTCAGCCGTGTCGCTTGACACGGCCGCGGCGCGACAAGGACACTCGGCACAGGCGCGGCGCTGACAAGGACGTTTGGCATGGGCTCGATCGTGTCCTGGAACACGGTCCGGCGTCTGGGCAGTCGGTTTTGGCTTATCCGGAAGAGTTCGACTCGGCCGTGCCAGACAACACGCGAGCCCTGTGGGCAGTGACATTGGCATTTCCGGACAAGTGCGGCACGGGCCGTGTCGGACGACACGGCCAGGTTCGGTCGGCAGTGCTCGGCCAGTTCTGGCAGGTGGTGATTTTTTCGGCAGGTTGGACATTTTCCGGCAGGTTGGAAATTTTCCGGTCGATTGAACATTTTCCGGTAGGTTGGATGTCGACCTTCCGGCACAGCATGACACGGTCCGTGTCATATGACATGGCTGAGACCGAGACTCCCTGTCTTATGTCCGTATTCTCGCCGAAATACGTAGTAGTCCGTGCATGGCGTGTTGTAAGGTCATTTACATCGATCCTTACTTCGTCTTCTTCATTCATATTAAATGATTCCGTATCACAAGCAACAAAAGTGTATAAAAAGGTGGTTGTCGGCAGGGACGCGACCGTGTCCCAAGACACGGCCCGGGCGCGTGCAACATGGTCGGTAGGACTCGACCGTGTCGCCTGGAACACGGTCGGGTGTCTGGACAGTCAGTTCCGGCAGTTGTGGGCGAGTAGGACTCGACCGTGTCGCCTGGCACGGTTGGGTTCGGCCGACAGGCGTTCCGGAATTTCTAGGCGAGTAGGACACGACCGTGTCGCCTGGCACGGTCGGGTTCGGTCGACAGGCATTCCGGCATTTCTGTGCGAGTAGGACTCGACCGTGTTGCCTGACATGGTCGGGCTCGATCAACAGGCGTTCCGGCATTTCTGGGCGAGTAGGACTCGACCGTGTCGCCGGACACGGTCGGGTTCGGCCGACAATGAGTTTGCCTGTTCAGGACAGTGCGGCATGGGCCGTGTCGGACGACACGGCCGAGTTCTGTCGGCAGTGCTTCGGCATTTTCCGGCAGGTTGTGACACGGGCGTGTCCTGGGACACGGTCGAGCTCGGCAGCTTGGTCCTTTTACGTCTTGTGTCCGTTTTCTCGCCTAACAATGTCGCCATATGTGCATGACGTGTTGTAAGGCCATTTACGTCGATCCTTGCTTCATTTTCTTTATTCGGACTAGTCAATTCCGTATCACCTTCGGCCGAAACACTTTATTCAACATTCGGATCATGAGTCTTTGAAATATATTAATGGGCAACAGAAGTTGAGTCCAAGACATGCTAAGTGGGTGGAGTTCTTGCAATCGTTCCACTTTTCATCGAAGTATAAGGAAGGCAAGAGCAACATTGTGGCAGATGCGTTGTCTAGACGGTATGCCTTGCTCTCTACCCTTGGTGTTCATTTGCTTGGGTTCGAAGCATTGAAGGAATATTATTATGGTGATGCAGATTTTGGTGAGACTTTCACTAGTTGCAAATCTGGCCCGTTTGGAGAATTTACGATACAAGAAGGTTTCCTCTTCAAAGGAAATCGTCTTTGCATGCCCAAACATGCGGTTCGCGAATTGTTGGTTTGGGAGGCCCACGGTGGAGGCTTAGCTGGCCATTTTGGTTCGGCTAAGACGTTGGAGGTACTTAAGGAACATTTTTATTGGCCGAAGATGTAAGGAGATGTGAATGACATAATTAGTAATTGTGTAACGTGCCATATTGTGAAGAGTTCGTTCAAGCCGGGAGTATAAATGCCTTTGCCAATTCCGGAAAGGTCATGGGAAGATGTCTCGATGGATTTCATTGTTGCTTTACCTCGTACTCAACGAGGGAGGGATGCTATTATGGTTGTTATAGATCGATTTTTGAAGATGGCTCACTTTGTGGCTTGTCACAAAACGTACGATGCGAGTAATGTCGCTGATTTGTATTTCCGAGAGATCGTACGACTGCATGGGATCCCGAATATAATTGTTTCGGATCGGGACTCAAAATTTCTTAACTATTTTTGGAACACCATGTGGAGAAAGGTGGGAACCAAGCTTCTATTTAGCACGTCACATCATCCACAAACGGACGGCCAAACCGAGGTGACCAATCGAACCTTGGGCACTTTATTACGTGGTCTTGTGAGCAAGACACAAAAGGATTGGGATTTGAAGCTTGCACATGCGGAGTTTGCTTATAATCGTTCTCCTACTCATGCCACGACACACTCTCCGTTTGAAGCAGTTTACGGGCTGAGTCCTTACATGCCGTTAGATCTAATTCCATTACCGAGTGACGAGTTGGTGCATAAATGATACGAATTACGTATTTAAATGGACGTAAACTCGCATGTAATGCAGCGGAAATATTGTTGATCCTCACAACACTCGAATATGTGTAACACTCGTAAGAAATAACCGAAAGTAGGGCAATTCGGTCGTGTAAATAAGCACAATGTGAAGACGATTATCAAACTAGACCTATAGTTTGATAAGGTGATTTCTTCTCAAGACCTATTGAGAATCAACCGGATTAAAACTCAAAAACGCATCGAATTACAATCAAGTGTTTGATGAAAATCATTCAACAAGTAATATAAATGTATTGTTTTTAATTCCTTCAAGATGATCTTTAAATGCTGAAAATGTGGCCTATAAATAGCCATTTACAAGCATCAACTAAAGTCAAACCAAGATTAAACAACTCTAACAAAACAACAACACCAAGCTTAAACAATTCTAACAAGACAACAACACCAATTTTCCTTCCTCCTTGGTTCGGCCGTGAGGTAGAAGGTGAGAGGGGACAAGAATCTCTCCCATGTGATACTTTATAAGGACAACAAACATCAATAATAAGGCTTGGACGTGGGGTAGAAGGTGAGAGGGGACAAGAGTCTTTCCCATGTGATACTTGACAAGGACAAAAATCAACACCAAGCTTCCCATGTGTTTCGGCCGAATTATGAAGTGTGGAGGGATCCAATCTTTTGTAGTGGACTTTGAAAATGAAGTCTTGAAACTAGAAGGGACAAAAATCCTCATGGGTCTTTAATCAAATCGGCCGAAATTCCCCCTAAGATGGCCGATTCGTATGCATGAACATGCATACATATGCATGAACATGCATACGTATGCATGTTTGATACCTCTAAGTTATCCCGGTTCCGATTATTAAGGTTGTTCCCATTTCTGCATTTGTTTTCTCCCCAAAGTACGTAGGTGCATGTGCATGCAATGTTGTATCGTTACTTACGTCAACTCTTACTTCGTTTTCTTCGTTCAAATTCGCATCATCTCCTCCCCCTTTAAAAGGAATTGACCTCAATTCAGTAATCCCTCGTCGTCAAGGTAAGAAGATAGGTCGCCCACGTTAAAAGTGGGGTGTACTCCATAATCGCCCGGAAGTTCTACTTTATATGCATTGTCATTTACCTTACCCACGATTTTGTAAGGACCCTCGGTCCTCGGCATAAGTTTGTTCTTGCGTTTACTAGGAAATCTCTTCTTCCTTAAGTGTACCAAACCAAGTCGCCTACTTCAAACAGTCTCAGTTTTCTGTGATTATTGGATTTCCATTTGTATGCATCATTCACCTCTTTGATTCGATCATGTATTTGTCCATGTAACTTTATCATCAATTTAAGTTTATCGCCAATGGAATCAAGTTTAAGGGTATATAAGGATTTAACCCGTAAACGACTTCAAAGGGAGAGTGTGCCGTGGCATGTGTAGGGGATCAATTATAGGCAAATTCCACATGAGCAAGTTTCACGTCCCAATCCTTTTGCGTCTTATTCACAAGTCCTCGCAACAAAGTTCCTAGGGTTCAATTTGTGACCTCGGTTTGACCATCTGTTTGAGGATGGTGTGCAGTGCTAAACAACAGTTTTGTTCCCACTTTCCTCCATAATGTATTCCAAAAAAAGCTAAGAAATTTCGAATCCCGATCCGAAACAATAGTCTTCGGGACTCCATGTAAACGAACCACCTCTCGGAAGTATAAGTCGGCTACGTTACTTGCGTCGTCGGTTTTGTGGCAATCCACAAAATGAGCCATCTTCGAGAAACGATCAACGACCACCATAATAGCATCTTTACCTCGTTGAGTACGGGGCAAAGCGACGATAAAATCCATTGATACATCCTCCCATGGTCTTTCTAGAATCGGTAGAGGCATATACGATCCTGGTTTGAACGAACTCTTTGCGATGTGACGTGTCACACATTTACTTAAAACATTGTAAACATCTCTTAGCATTTTTGGCCAAAAGAAATGTTCTTTAAGTATCTCCATTGTCTTTGCCGTGCCAAAGTGACCCGCTAAGCCTCCTCCGTGAGCCTCCTGAACCAACAATTCCCGAACCGCATGTTTTGGAACACATAGTCTATTCCCATTAAAGAGGAAATCATCTTGTTTTATGAACTCCCCGAACGGAGCAGATATGCAACGAGTAAAAATTTCTCCAAATGTATCATTTCATAATACTCCTTCAACATTTCGAAACCAAGTAATCGAACTTCCAGAGTAGAAAGTAAAGCATACCTTCTCGATAATGCATCTGCAACGACATTGCTTTTACCATCTTTGTACTTGGATAAAAAGTGAAATGATTGTAGGAATTCCACCCACTTAGCATGCCTCGGTGATACGAATTACGTATGAAAATGGACGTAAACTCGAATGTAATGCAGCGGAAATATAGTTGATTCTCACAACACTCGAATATGTGCAACACTCGTAAGAAATAACCGAAAGTAGGGCAATTCGGCTTACGTAAACAAGAACAATATGAATGATTTATCAAACTAGACCTATAATTTGATAAGGTAGTCTTTCCTCAAGACCTATTGAGAATCGATTAGATTAAAACTCGAAAACGCGTCGAATTATTATCAAGTTTTGATGAAAAGCATTCACCAAGGATAGAAATACAAAGTGTATTCTTCTTATACAACATTCAATGTCCCATACAAGCATTAACAAGACTACTTATAGAAGTGTAGTCTTCTAAACAACTAAGGAATAAAAACAAGATCACATGATCTTGAAATGAAAAACAAAACATCAAGATAAAATACAAAGGAATCAAATCATAGGGACGGAATCACACAATAAACATAGTTATAAGTCACCCCACATAACATGTAAGTCTAATCATGACATGTGAGGGAAGGGAAAACAACAAAACACACAAAAAATCAGCAATAATAGAAGTTGGCTGGCTGCCGGACACGGGCCGTGCCGATTGGCACGTTTGGGTTGGTTGGACAGCGAGAATTCACTATCCGGAAGAGTGTGACACAGCCGTGTCGCCTGACACGGTCGGGTTGGTCGGGAAGTGAGATTTCACTATCCGGGACATCTCGGCACGGGCCGTGTCGGACGACACGGCCGATTTCGGTCGGCAGCGATTCAGCAGTTTCCGGCACAGTGTGATGCGGGCCGTGTCATATGACACGGCCAAGACCGAGACTCCACGTCTTACGTCCGTTATCTCGCCTAAATACATAGTAGTCCGTGCATGGCGTGTTGTAAGGTCATTTACGTCGATCCTTACTTCGTCTTCTTCATTCGTATTAATTGATTCCGTATCACCTCCTCCTCCTTTAAAAGAACTTATCCTCAATTCCGAAATTCCGTCATCATCGATGTAAGGCGAAAGGTCCCCAACATTAAAGGTTGCATGAATACCATAATCTCCCGGAAGTTCTAATTTGTATGCGTTGTCATTCACCTTTGCGATTACTTTAAACGGTCCCTCCGCTCGCGGCATTAATTTGTTCTTACGTTTATTTGGAAATCGCTCTTTCCTCAAATGCAACCAAACCAAATAACCAACTTCGAACACTCTCGGCCTTATTTGTTTGTTCGACTTTCTTTTATAAGCCTCGTTTATTTCCTTGATTCGATTACGTACTTTCTCGTGTAATTTCATCATCGATTTCAGTTTTGATTCCGCATCCTTGTGCACTAACTCGTCACTTGGCAATGGAATTATATCTAACGGCATGTACGGATTTAGTCCGTAAACTACTTCGAACAGAGAGTGTGCCGTGGCGTGAGTAGGAGAACGATTATAAGCAAACTCCGTATGTGCAAGTTTCAAGTCCCAATCCTTTTGTGTCTTGCTCACAAGACCACGTAGTAAAGTGCCCAATGTTCGATTGGTTACCTCGGTTTGACCATCCGTTTGTGGATGATGTGATGTGCTAAAGAGTAGTTTGGTTCCCACCTTTCTCCACAAGGTGTTCCAAAAATAACTAAGGAATTTTGAGTCCCGATCCGAAACAATCGTTTTTGGAACCCCATGCAATCGTACGATTTCTCGGAAATACAAATCAGCGACGTTACTCGCGTCGTCCGTCTTGTGGCAAGCCACAAAGTGAGCCATCTTCGAAAATCGGTCTACAACAACCATAATAGTATCTCTCCCTTGTTGAGTACGAGGCAAAGCAATAATGAAATCCATTGAGACATCTTCCCACGGCCTTTTCGGAATCGGCAAAGGCATGTATACGCCCGGTTTGAATGAACTCTTAGCAATATGGCATGTTACACACTTATTAATTATGTCGTGTACATCCACTTGCATCTTCGGCCAATGAAAATGCTCTTTAAGTACCTCCAACGTTTTAGCCGAACCAAAATGACCGGCCAAGCCTCCACCGTGAGCTTCCCGAACTAACAATTCCCGAATCGGGTGTTTGGGTAGACAAAGGCGATTTCCTTTGAAAAGGAATCCTTCTTGCAATGTAAACTCTCCAAATGGGCCAGATTTACACCGAATGAAAACCTCACCAAAATCCACATCCCCATCATAACACTCCTTCAATCTTTCGAACCCAAGCAACCGAATATCAAGAGTAGAGAGCAAGGCATACCGTCTAGATAAAGCATCCGCCACAATGTTGCTCTTGCCATCTTTGTACTTCGATGAAAAGTGGAATGATTGCAAGAATTCCACCCATTTAGCATGTCTCGGACTCAACTTTTGTTGGCCGTTAATATATTTTGAAGACTTATGATCCGAATGTAGGATGAACTATTTCTGCCGAAGGTAATGTCTCCAATGATCAAGAGCTCTCACAATGGCATAGAATGTTTAAAATTTGAAAATACCCCGATGCGATAAATGTTTAAGATTTGGGCGGCTTCGCGAGGTAGTTCGTATGAATCCCCGTCGATTCGCCGGTGCTGCGGATGCGTTGGGCTGGGATGGTTGGATTTTCCAGTTGGGAAAGATTTTCGAGGCTGTCGGATGTCCTGAAGAGCGGAAGGTACCTATCGCTCAGTACCTTCTCGACAAATATGCTGCTAATTGGTGGGAAGCTGTTAAACCTCGTGATCGTGATGTCACGTGGGTGGAGTTACAGGCATTTATGGAAGCTGAGTTCTGTCCGAAACCGATTAGAGAGCAGAGGATTCGCGAATTCTACTTGGCAGAACCGCAAGATATATCAGTGTCGCAAGCTATCATTGATTATAGCAAACAACTCAGTTATGTGCGAGACCGGGTGAGAACCGAGGAAGAGAGGATCCTTCACTTTTACAGACGGATGAAGCCGGATATTCGCGTGTATATGTCGGGATTCAATTGCACTTCGTTGAGGGACTATCAAGATCGAGCATTAGTCTGTGAACTAGATTCGTTATCATCGGAGCGTGTGTCCGAGTCGAAGAAGCAGAGGAAGTCCGATGACCGTGTGGACGGTGCAGGAGTTGGTGTTTCTAGTTTTCAATGTCATAGCCTTTCCGCTGTGAAGCTCCATCGCTCGATGCGTGGAACTGAGAGTTCCAAGTCGTCTGCTCTGACTCCTGGTAAAGCCAGGAGATGTTTTAACTGTAATGTGGCGGGACATGTTCGTGCACATTGTCCTTCTCCGCCAGTAACGTGTTACAGGTGCGGACTCGAGGGACACCGAGTTCAGTTTTGCGAGATGGTTACCGAGCCTTCCGGGGCGCGGAATTGAGCACCGATATATGGATCGACTCCGAGAAGCCCCTGAGTGGCTTAGCCTATCAGTTGTTTGTTATGTTATTTCCCTCGTTTTGTTGTTTCGATATTCCGGAGATTAACTTCTTTTATTTGAAGTGAATCGGATTTTGAACTCTGTACTTTCGACTTTGTCGAATCGTTTATGTTCGTTGATATTTTCTGAACTTGTCCTGTCTTGTGCTTTTGGTTGATCGAACAAGTTGTGGTATTGTTTCAGAATAACCCATTTGTCGTTATGAATTTCCAATTGTTATTCCCTTTCCTGTGGATCATATGTGAATACACATCTTGTTGTCTTCACCGGATCGTATATTGTCTCGAGTCGAGATGTGAACTTTGGGGTTGTTGTTTGAGTATTATTGTTCGTCGTGATTCGAACATGATTGATCGACTGTTGTCGTCTCGATCGTTGTAACTCAATCGTTTGATGGTTCAGTTTTTGTTGATCTCGTTTCGTGATTGTTGAGCGTTAGGACTCCTTCGTAATTTCCTTAAGTTCAGGGAATTTGTTTTGTGTTCGATCCTCCAACCCTTGGACTGTGGAATTTCGTATTGCTCAGATGACTCAGTTGACCCAGGTGGTTCAACGTAGCATTGACGCGAGTCAGAACGTTGGTGTAAATCAATTTGTCATAAGTACAATAGTTTAGTCGAGCCCCACCCAATTTCTCCGAGAAGTATGCAATTGGTCGCCTCCGTTGGACGAGGACCGCCCCAATACCCACTCCACTTGCGTCACATTCTACCTCGAAAGGTTGTGAAAAGTCGGGTAACTCTAAGATAGGTGCTTCACACATTTTCGTCTTCAATTTTTCAAATGCCCCTTGGGCAGCCCCGTTCCACACAAACGGTCCTTTTTTTAAGCATTCCGTTATCGGGCTAGAAATGGTACTAAAGTCTCGTATGAACCTCCGATAAAATGAAGCAAGTCCGTGAAAGGATCAAACTTCCGTGATGGTTTTGGGGGTAGGCCAAGATTTAATCGCCTCGATCTTGGTTTGATCAACCGACACTCCATCTTTAGAAACGATGTAGCCAAGAAAGGCTACACTCTCTACTAGAAATGAACACTTCTCCTTTTTCCCATAAAGTTTTTGATCCCTAAGGATCTCGAAGACTTTCCTCAAGTATCCGGTATGCTCTTGCAATGATAGACTATAAATCAAGATGTCGTCCAAGTATACGATGACAAACTTTCCCAAAAACGGCTTTAGTACCTCATGCATTAATCGCATGAAAGTACTTGGCGCATTTGTAAGGGCAAAGGGCATGACGAGCCATTCATATAATCCATGTTTTGTCTTGAAAGCCGTCTTCCATTCGTCTCCTTCCCGGATGCAAATTTGATGATAGCCGCTACTCAAATCAACCTTCGAAAAAAATCACCGAACCATGCAACTCGTCCAACATTTCATCAAGTCTTGGAATTGGGAACCGATATTTGATGGTTATGTTGTTCACGGCTCTACTATCTATATACATCCTCCATGACCCATCCTTCTTTGGAACAAGTAAAACCGGAACCGCACAAGGGCTCAAACTTTCTCGAATGTACCCGCGATTCATTAGCTCCCTGATTTGTTTTTGCAACTCCTTTGTCTCCTCGAGGTTACATCGATAGGCGGCCTTGTTAGGGAGTGATGCACCCAGTACAAGGTTGACTTGGTGTTCAATCCCACGTAAGAGGGGCAAACCCGGCGGTAAGTCTTCCGGGAAGACATTCGGAAATTCTCGTAGCAAGGTATCGATATCTCTCTTGCCTTGCACAATCATGTCAACATCTCGTGTTTCTTTAATCATCAATAAATACACACGCTCGCCATCGTCAATAGCATGTCTCACCTCTTTCTCACTAGCAAACATAGTAAGCTTCAGTTTCTCCATTTGATTAGAACTCATCGATCGAATGGCTTGGGGTGCCATTGGTTTAAGCACAATCTTCTTGCCTTTATCCCGTAATTCATATTCGTTACTCCTTCCTCGATGTAAAACTTCTCTATCAAATAGCCACGGTCGTCCCAAAAGTATGTGGCATGCATCCATCGGGAGTACATCACATAGCACGTTGTCACCATATGAGCCCATAGTTAATCCGACCCATACTAGTTTCGAAACTTTCACCTTACTCCCATCATTGAGCCAATGTAACGCGTATGGTTTCGGATGAGTAGTAGTGATGAGTCCGAGTTTTGACACCATCTCGCTTGAAGCAACATTCGTACAACTTCATCCATCGATTATCAAACTACACCACTTGTCTTTAATTTGACACTTGTTGTGGAATATTTGATCTCGTTGTTCCGTGTCCCTCAAAACCGTCTTGACTTGTAAAGTGCGAAGGACTAGACTTGTGTCATAGTCCGGAGCATTGTAAGCCTCTCACTCCTCTTCTTATTCTTCGGCGTCTACGTCAAACACGTCACCGAGTCTTTCTTCTTTGTCCTTGGCCAATAATTCTTCCCAGACCTCAAGAGCCTCTCTTAGTGTCACCACCCGTTTGTTCGGACATGCATTTTGGTAATGGCCGAACCCTTGACACTTGAAACATCGTACCATCGCCAAACTTGTTTCCTTGGGTATGTAGGGAGCCTTAGGTGCCGTGATAGGGACATGACTTGGCGTGGTGCTTTTAGTACCCGAACTTGAACCGGCACTTGGATTTCCGAATTTGGAAGGAAATTCGGGTCTTGTAAATTTCAATTTAGTTTGGGCTTCTATCTTCACACATAATCCACATAAAGTGTCGAAATCTTCATATGGGTATAGCTCCACCGTGTTGGCTATGTTTTTGTTTAAGCCACGTAGAAAACGTGACATCTTTTGCTCTTCGTTTTCTTCTAGCTCTCCCATAAAGACCAAACTTTCGAACTCTTCAATATATTCACCGACTCTTAGTTTGCCTTGCATGAAATCGGCAATCTTCCGGTATAAGGTTAACCGATGTGATGTTGGCACATACCTCTTACTAAGTTTTCTTTTTAAACAATCCCACGAACGTATTTTTGCTTTTCCTTCCCGATCTCTTCGCCCCTTTACTCCTTCGAACCAAAGAGAAGGCACCCTTCCCTAACTTGAGAATTGCATATTTGCAACGTTTCTCGTCGTTAAGGTTTTTGAATTCGAACATGCGTTCAATCTTCCATTCCCACTCCAAATAAGCTTCGGGATCGGTACCTCCAACGAACTCCGAAAGTTCGTTTACTTTAAACTCGTCCGCATGGTGTATTTGACGTGCGTCATCCCCGCGTCTTGCTTGCATACATGGCTCCGGTAGACCGCTTAGTGCGTCACGGAGTTTCATCAAGAAATCGGGATCGGAGAAATCCATAACAAAATTCAAGAGATGGTTTTGAACAAGAAATCTTCAATAAAATTGCCAAGGAAATAGCCTTGGGCTCCGATGCCACTAATGATACGAATTACGTATGAAAATGGACGTAAACTCGAATGTAATGCAGCGGAAATATAGTTGATTCTCAAAACACTCGAATATGTGTAACACTCGTAAGAAATAACCGAAAGTAGGGCAATTCGGCTTACGTAAACAAGAACAATATGAATGATTTATCAAACTAGACCTATAGTTTGATAAGGTAATCTTTCCTCAAGACCTATTGAGAATCGATTAGATTAAAACTCGAAAACGCGTCGAATTATAATCAAGTTTTGATGAAAAGCATTCACCAAGGATAGAAATACAAAGTGTATTCTTCTTATACAACATTCAATGTCCCATACAAGCATGAACAAGACTACTTATAGAAGTGTAGTCTTCTAAACAACTAAGGAATAAAAACAAGATCACATGATCTTGAAATGAAAAACAAAACATCAAGATAAAATACAAAGGAATCAAACCATAGGGAGGGAATCACACAATAAACGTAGTTATAAATCACCCCACATAACATGTAAGTCTAATCATGACATGTGAGGGAAGGGAAAATAACAAAACACACAAAAAATCAGCAATAATAGAAGTGGGCTGGCTGTCGGACACGGGCCGTGCTGATTGGCAGGTTTGGGTTGGTTGGACAACGAGAATTCACTATCCGGAAGAGTGTGACATGGCCGTGTCGCCTGACACGGTTGGGTTGGTCGGGCAGCGAGATTTCACTATCTGGGACATCTCAGCACGGGCCGTGTCGGACAACACGGCCGAGTTCGGTCGTGATACGAATTACGTATGAAAATGTACGTAAACTTGCAAGGAAATGCAGCGGAAATATTTTGTTACCTCACAACACTCGTATACGTGTAACGCTCGTTAGAAAATAACCGAAAGTAGGGCAATTCGGCTTATGTAAACAAGAATAATATGAAAGTGATTTATCAAACTAGACCTATAGTTTGATAAGGTAATCTCTCCTCAAAACCTATTGAGAATCGATTAAATTACAACTCAAAGACGCGTCAAATTATAATCAAGGTGTTGCTGAAAATCATTCAACAAGAATACATACAAAGTGTATTTCGTTTTTTTAACTTCAAGATCTCTTTTGAAAGGCTGAAGATGAGGCTTTTAAATAGCTATTACAACTACAAACAAGATCAAACAAGATCAAGCTAAAAAACAAGCAAACATTAAACTAATCTAACAACTTTGACAAAGATTGAAAACAACATCATGCTTGGCTTCTTCCTTGCATGTTCGGCCGTGGGGTAGCTTCAAAGGAGGGGATAACATCTTTTCCATATGATATCCTTTTGTAAGACTTTGATAAGGATAGAAAATGAAAGCAACTTCTTGGCATCTTCTTCCTCCTTGTTCGGCCGATTTGGTGAATGGTGGAGTGAGCCAAATCTCTATCTTTGATTTTATTGTGGTGGACTTTGAAAATGAAAGCAAACTTGAAAGTAGTTGGGACAAAGATCCTTCATGGATCTCCCATCACAATCGGCCGAAATCTCCCCTAATATGGACGATTTTGTATGCATTAACATGCATACGTATGCATGTTTTGATACGTCTAAGTTATCCCGGTTCCGATTATTAAGATCGTTCCCATTTCTGCATTTTTTTCTCACCGAAGTACGTAGGTGCATGTGCATGCAACGTGGTATCGTCACTTATGTTAATTCTTACTTCGTTTACTTCGTTTGGAGATGTCACAATCGCATCATCTCCTCCCCCTTTGAAAGGAATTGACCTCAATTCAGTGATTCCCTCGTCGTCAAAATAAGAAGATAGATCGCCCACGTTAAAAGTGACGTGTACCCCATAATCGCCCGGAAGTTCTACTTTATACGCATTGTCGTTCACTTTACCCACGATTTAGTAAGGTCCCTCGGCCCTCGGCATATGTTTGTTCTTGCGATTGCTAGGAAATCTATCTTTTCTTAAGTGTTCCCAAACCAAGTCGCCTACTTCGAATAGTCTCGGTTTTCTGTGATTGTTGGATTTCCTTTTGTATGCGTCATTCACCTCTTTGATTCGATCATGTATTTGTCCGTGCAACTTGATCATCGATTTAAGTTTAGATTTCGCATCTTTGTGTACCAACTTGTCCTTCGGCAATGGAATCAAGTCTAAGGGTATATAAGGATTTAACCCGTAAACGACTTCAAAGGGAGAATGTGCCGTAGCATGTGTAGGGGATCGGTTATAGGCAAATTCTGCATGAGCAAGTTTCATGTCCCAATCCTTTTGCGTTTTATTCACAAGTCCTCGCAACAATGTTCCTAGCGTTCGATTTGTGACTTCGGTTTGACCATCGGTTTGAGGATGGTGCGAAGTGCTAAACAAGAGCTTTGTTCCTACCTTCCTCCATAATGTATTCCAAACATAGCTAAGGAATTTCAAATCCCGATCCGAAACAATAGTCTTTGGAACTCCATGTAGCCGAACCACCTCTCGGAAGTATAAATCGACCACATTACTTGCGTCGTCGGTTTTGTGGCAAGCCACGAAATGAGCCATTTTTGAGAAATGATAAACAACCACCATAATAGCATCTTTACCTCGTTGAGTACGGGGTAAAGCGACGATAAAATCCATTGATACATCTTTCCACGGTCTTTCTGGAACCGGTAGAGGCATATACGATCCCGGTTTGAACGAACTCTTTGCGATGTGACATGTTACGCATTTACTTAAAACATTGTAAACTTCTTTTAGCATTTTTGGCCAAAAGAAATGTTATTTTAGTACCTCCAATGTTTTAGCCGTGCCAAAATGACCTGCTAAGCCTCCTCCGTGAGCTTCCCGAACCAATAATTCCCGAACCGCCTGTTTTGGAACACATAGCCTATTCCATTTAAATAGGAAATCATCTTGTAACATGAACTCCCCGAACGGACCAGATTTGCAACGCGTAAAAATTTCTCCAAAATCCGCATCATTTTCATAACACTCCTTCAACATTTCGAAACCAAGTAACCGAACCTCCAGAGTAGAAAGTAAAGCATACCTCCTAGATAACGCATCCGCAACGACATTGCTTTTACCGTCTTTGTACTTGGATGAAAAGTGAAATGATTGTAGGAATTATACCCACTTGGTATGCCTCGGAATCAATTTATGTTGTCCATTAATGTACTTTAATGATTCGTGGTCCGAGTGTAGAATAAAATGTTTCGGCTGTAGGTAATGACTCCAATGGTCAAGGGCCCGTACGATAGCATAGAATTATTTATCGTAAGTGCAATAATTCAACCGAGCTCCGTTTAATTTCTCCGAAAAGTAAGTGATAGGTCGTTTACCTTGAATAAGAACCGCTCCAATTCCAACTCCACTAGCATCACATTCAACTTCGAATGGTTGAGTAAAATTGGGTAGTGTTAGGATCGGTGCTTCGCATAATTTGGCTTTTAACTTCTCGAATGCTCCTTGGGCAGCCCCGTTCCATACAAATGGTCCTTTTTTTAAACACTCCGTTATCGGACTTAAAATGGTGCTAAAGTCTTGAATAAACCTCCGGTAAAAAGAAGCAAGCCCGTGAAATGACCTTACTTCCGTCACGGTCGTAGGGGTCGGCCAAGACTTAATTGCTTCGATTTTTGTTTGATCAACCGCCACTCCATCCTTCGAAACGACATAGCCAAGAAAGACTATACTTTCGACTAGGAATGAATACTTCTCTTTTTTTCCATATAATTTTCAGTCCCTCAAAGTTTCGAAGATTTGTCTTAAGTGTCCGAAATGTTCTTGTAGTGATTGACTATAGATTAGGATGTCATCCAGATATACAACCACGAACTTCCCCAGAAATGGTTTAAGCACTTCGTTCATCAACCTCATGAAGGTACTAGGCGCATTTGTAAGACCGAACGGCATAACGATCCATTTATATAATCCATTTTTCGTTTTGAAGGCCGTCTTCCACTCGTCACCTTCTCGCATTCGAATTTGATGATATCCGCTTCGTAAATCCACCTTTGAAAAGACCACTGAACCATGTAGTTCGTCTAACATGTTATCAAGTCTTGGGATAGGGAACCGATACTTGAAGGTGATATTGTTCACGGCCCGACTATCCACACACATCCGCCAAGAACCATCTTTCTTAGGGACAAGTAAGACCGGAACCGCACACGGACTCAAACTCTCCCGGACATGCCCGCGGTCCAAAAGCTCTTCGACTTGTCTTTGTAACTCCTTCGTCTCCTCGGGATTACATCTATAAGCGGCTTTATTAGGAAGTGGTGCTCCCGGTATAAGATTGATTTGGTGTTCGATACCACGAATAGGTGGTAAACCCGGCGGTAATTCTTCGGGAAAGACATCCTCAAATTCGTGTAACAACACATCTATCTCTCCTCCGTTTTGTACTCCCATGTTCTCGTCCCGTGTCTCTTTAAACATCACCAAATATACTCACTCCCCGTCATTAATGTCATGTTCCATTTCCCTTTCGCTAGCAAGCATTGTGAGTTTCGGTTTCTCCACTCACCACTTGCTCAGCCTATTGATGACATAGTGTGGTGCATTTTCTAGTAAAATAGGATCGTCCCATCAGTCATTGCATGCTAGGAGACGCGAGTCAAATATAGCAGGAACCCTCTTACGTGGCGTCATCCTAAGTTTGGCCATTCTAACAATTTGCATATACATATACAAGCATGTAAATAAAATGAAATGATATATGCATGAATAATGACTGAAATTTGGTAACTTGGACGAAGTGACGAAGTGGCGAAGCTGAGAGAATATGATACTTTTATATTTTAGCAAGTCTACAGAAAGTAAAACCCGCTCTGATACCACTATGTAATGCCCCGAATTTCTAGGGGTTTTATTGGGGAAAATAAATAAAAAGGTAAATTATGACAAAAATAATTTATTTTGAGAATATTAAAATTCTCGCCTACAAAGTCGAGTCGCTACACTGACATAAATTAAATGCCTTTAAATAAGGCAACAATACGTCATACATACGAGATAAAATTTTGCGGCGGAAGAATAAATTATAAATTATAAATTTCTAGTCAAAGTTTCCCCAAATGAGTTTCAAAATATTAGACATAACGATAAACATCATGTAAGTAATTCTCTTTCATATGCCCTCTCGACTCGCTCCTTCGTCCATCCGGCTCGGTTTAACCTGCAGGATCAATAAAGGTGGGGGTGAGCTTCCTTCAGCTCGTGGAAATCACACTGATTACAGTAATATACAATCTGATGGAAAGCATAACATGAATAATCTATCATATCTTTCCTCAACGTGAATGCATATACACAATATTACGTATAGCATGAATCGAGCACGCATAACACGAATATTGAGGTTGCGCAGGTGCCCCCGCAACAACATTAAACATACACACAATATCACATATAACATGAATCGAGCACGCATGTGAATATTGAGGTTGCGCAGGTGTCCCCACAACAACATATATCTTAAGATAGCCTATTACACGAATACAGGTGAGCCTGATTTACAACGTGCATCATAATTTAAACATGAATAGAATATCATATATATATATATATACAGTCCAATTGAAGCAATTAAAGTGATAGTGAAAATTCCCACCTGAATAAATGATGATGTTTGACTTGAATATGAAGATGCTCGACTCACAATCCTAAGCCCGTAAATCCTCGATAAAGTCTACATATAATAATAATTTAATCATTATAAAATATTTCGGTATAATGACTGAAATTAAAACATATATGCATAAATTCAGTTTTAATTATTAATATTAATTGGAAAGTCAGCATTTTAATGTCTTGGTCAAAATAACACTGAATTGAAGATTTTTAAGGTTGACTGGGCTCAAAATCGAAATAATTAAAAAGTCTGGGGTTGAATTGAGTGTTACTGAAAATCTGAGGGCTAAATCCCCTAAAATTTCGCGGGTATAAATACCCTGACTTTCCCCCAGCCGACATAAACCCTTTTCTTCCCTCTCCCGTGTCATTCTCTCTGTCCTGTCTCTCTCTCTCTCTCTCTCTCTCGTTTCTTCTCTGAAAAAAATCCAACCTCAAGAGAAACTCTCTCTCATCTACAATCTCTACCTCCCGTCTCATTCTATCTCCCACCCGTAAGAACTCACACACAGAACCTTACACACAAATCAAAACAATCGAGCACACACACCCACTGGAAAAATTAGATGGAACACACGTACACGAAAAATCGAACACACTGCGAAAATAACTCTCGCACCATATCGCTGGCTCGCCCGCTTGGATTGACTAGTCGCAGCTACAGGACGGCAGCAGCGGTGGCTGGTTCTGGCTTTGTCATTCCCGAAGGTTGAGACATGGGGGTTTCTGGGTTTCCTGAAGTTGTCTTCGGGTAAGTTTCGATCTGAGTGATGAAATTGATACACACACAAAAACTAGTTGGATCATAGGTTGGATTGGTTCAGGCGGATTTGGACTTGGGGCAATCTGACTTGGTGATAAAGAACGATGGTTTCATTTCTGTTTTTTTTTTGTTATGGTAAACTCAGATTTTGCTACTATGATCGACTGATTTGGGACGATGGATTTGGTGTGAAGATGATTAAGTCGATTGACTTGGTGATTTCTTAATTAATTGATACTGATGAATCAATCGAACAGTTGATATACAAAACAAGAACGACATGTACAAAGAAGAGAAAAGATTGAATTACCTCCGCTGGAAAAGAGCAGAATTGCAGAAGATGCAATTTCGGTGGCTGGAAGAGCAGCTGGAGGAGTAACGATGTTGTGTATAGTGCATTTTTTTTGTACTGTATAGTGTAATTGTTAATTTGGGTCAGCACCATATATTTGGGCCAATGGTAATAACAATAATACTAATAATAATAATGATAAACTAATAATAATGACGGTAGTAATAATATTAATAATATCGATACTAATAATAATATCGAGAGTAATATAAATGATGATATCGAAATGATAAAGATAAAAATATTAATACCATCAAAATTAATATGGTTCCTATTATAAATATTATTATTATTAATAATATTACCCCTAATAATTATAATATCAATAACAATGACTAATATTAAATGTTTCTGAAATTAAATTGAGAAATTGACTCGGGCTTAGAACTTGTGATACGTCGAAATAAATGTTCATGATCTTCTAAATGAAATCAAATGAAATGAAATGCATTATAATATTAGTATAAATAATAATATTATATTATGAAAATGGCAGGTATTACGGCACGTTAAGCTGTAATATATAGGACTGTATGTTCTAGAATTCATCATTTTCTCCATCTCTCACTTCTTCTCCGACCGCTGGGCGACTTGGAGCATAGGGAAGCATAGTTTTTGACCAGATTTCGCCATCCAACAACATTCCTGAGTTCCTAGTCTCGATCTAACAATATTTCATCAACTTCACCATCCAAATCAAGGTAAGATTGTCCAATCCCTAGTTTTTGGGAATTTTGGGGTTTTGTTGGGATTTCATCTTTCTAGTCCGATTCAAGTTTGATTTGTGTTAAGATTATGATCATAAAGTCATAATCCCTTATTTTCCTTGAAGTTCATGGATTTAATTTCGAATTTCATCCGTTAAATAGAGTATGTACAACTCTGCCCCCATAGTGTTCGATTGAATATCCCTAAGGGTTGAACTTAAGGTGAATCCTTTCGTTTCCATAGTTTTGTGCTTGATTTGGTATTTGGTTGTGTTAGGATCGAATCGTTGAAGAAATTCGGATCGTAGGTCCTTCCGTTCACCGTTTCCTGTGTTGTTCTAATCGAGGCAAGTACTTTGATTGCGCTTATTGTACTTCGTGTGAATATATGGAAAATGTTATTTTGGGAGAAGTGGTAATTTCAGAAAATGTGATTTGTGTCATGTGGTTACTGAGTGTGTGTGAGCCGAGTAAAACCAGCAAGGGTCCCCTGGGATCCGTTAAACTGCGAGTATCTACGGATCACTCGGTTGGGTTGTACAACCAGAGAGGGCCTGACGAGGACTCCTGGGGTGTGTATCTCGCATGAGGTAAATGGCCAGTACAGTCCGGGAAGTTGTTTTGTGATGTTGATTGTGGTATTATATTCCGGAATATATGTGATGGCACTGTGATTTCTGTTGTTTATTCACTTGTTGTACATATTCTGGAATCCTTTTACTTGCACCGGCATTTTGCTGACCCCCTTTGGGGGTGAATATACTCGTTGTGTATTCAGGTACAGGTTCAGCAGGCGAGCCAGCACAGGGCGGACACGAGCTTGGTGGACAGCATTGATATCATGGGTTATGTTGAGTCTATGGTCGTCTTGTCGTGGTCAGAGTGGTATTTTGGTTTTGTACTCGCGCGGGTACTGTCATTGGTTGCCGTTGATGTTGTGGATCAATTGTGATGGTTGTTTCAGTTATGATCCTATGAGTTAACGTATTGAGTTATTTCGTGATGTATGTCGTACTGAAGTTTATTTTTTTTGTTTTAAGTGTGTGAATGTCTCGGTTTCGTTGTTTGTTAATGTATTTTTATGTCGGTCAAAGTCTGGTAGGTTCTCCAAAATGAATCTACGGCGTTGTAATACTCCGTAAATCACGGGGGTGTTATAAAATCGTACTCAATGGAAATGATGTTTCTATGGTAGAGTCCATTAAGTCTTGGATTAGAAAATGTTTCTCGATGAAGGACTTAGAAGAGGCATTATATATTTTGGGCACTAAGATCAGTAGATATAGATCAAAGAGGATGATTACGCTTAGTCAAAACACTTATATTGATAAGGCGCTTGAGAGGTTCAATATAAAAGAGTATAATAGAGGCATTCTACCCATGTATCATGACATGTATCACTACAACAAAAATATGATATTGGTTTTGTGGGATGTTTAATTTTATGTGTCCCTATTAAATTTTGTTGGGACACTTAATAATTTATTTGCAATATTTTAATTTATCAGACACATAATTTTATTCTATAAAGAATTAGAGAAAAAAATGTTTCATTTTGTAAAGTATATTTTATTGGGACATATAAAGTAGTGAGTGTAATATCTTAATTTTATGAGACACTTAATTTTGTTCCACAAAAATTTAGCAGGAAAAACATTTTAATTTTTCTCCTATTGGAAGCGGGAGAAAAACCGCTAAAATTCTGTTGGGAACCGCATTTTTTTTCTTACAACAACGAGCCCTTGTTTTTACGTTTCTATTCTTTTTAATTTTACTCTTACATTTTCTCTCATCTCTGTCGTGAAATTCCTCAATTTCTGACCCATCTCAATTTCTTCTCATCAAGATGGCACTTTGAGAATCTCCTGTTCATGCCACTACAGCTACCCTCACCTATCGTCGTCTCCTCATCCTGTGGTTCATTCGGTGTCGCCACTTTGCAGGGTCTTTTGCCATTCACGCCAAAGCTACCCTCACCTCTCGTCCTCTCATCATCTCTTGTTCGTTCGGCATCGCTTCTTTGCTGGGTTTGTCCATCAATTTTTAGGTATGTTCTTTTATCCCCAATTTCAATTTCAGATTTGTGAAGTCTTTTGTTTATTAGTGTCGATTTCATAGTCTCTTTGTAAGGATAGAGTATTTTTGTGGACAAATTGTGAGAAATTTGAATGCAGGCTGCGCAGATGTGTGTGTAGGGTGCAATTATTCAGCTTTAACAACTTTGAGGTATTCATCGATTGTTAACATAAAAAACTTATGCCATTTAAAGTTGCTGCAAATTCAAATTTCTGAAAGAAACTCATACTTTCATGATTAATCTCTGTCATGGAATATGCAGTCGTGGGTGTTGATTTCTTGAGGTCTTCCAAATAAAATAACATTTTTATTACCATATAAACTAAATTATTTTTCTGCTGATCTATATTATTTATACATTGAAACTAGCAGCTTTTAATTATATATTTATATTTTATTTTGATGCAGGTTCATAATGGATAAAGGTTGGATGAAGAACTAAGGTCCAGTAAGGAGTATGAAAATGGGGTAAGCCAATTTCTTGATATGGCTTTTTCTAGGGTATGTGTGAATGGAAAAATTATATGCCCTGGCAAAAATTGTAAGAATGAGAAATGGGTAACTAGAGCGGTTTTTGAAGAACATTTGTTAGTAGATGGTTTTATAAAAGGCTACAGAAATTGGATTGGCCATGGAGAAAATATGTCTTCTAATGCTACTAGTTCTTATAAATGAAAAGTACAATAGGTTAGATGACATGAATGGATTGCTGCATGATGTTTTTGGAGTTAAAGATACAAATATGGAAGAGGGGGTAAATGCGCAAGTTTATGAATTCTTTAAGATATTAGGGGATGCCAAAAAATAATTAAACCAGGATGTAAGAAATTTTTGAAACTTTCATTTATTATTCGCCTCTTTCACTTGAAATGTATTATTAATTGGTCCAATAAGTTCTTTGCATTGCTTCTTGAGTTATTGAAAGATGCATTCCCTTATGTTACGATGTTGTCACTACCAAAAATAACACTTTAGCCGACGACTAGTCGGAGAACGGCCGACGGCCGGCCGACGTCGTCGGCTAAAGTCAGCAAGTTTAGCCGACGGCTAACTTGTTGTCGGCTAAAGTAGTTTAGCCGACGACTTTACTATTGGTCGTCGTCTAAAGTCAAGTTAGTCGTCGGCTAAAGTCAAGTTAGTCGTCGGCTAAAGTTATGTAGTTTAGCCAACGACTAGTATACTTTAGCCGACGACCTGCCGTCAGCTAAAGTCAAGTTTAGCCGACGGTAGTATACTTTAGCCGACGACGTGCCATCGGCTAAAGTCTTACATGTTTTTTTGTGCAGAATATATCACCATCTAACACTTGAAGACTTTTTTTACAACGCATTCAGAAATTACAGAACAAGAAAATGAAAAACAACAATTTTCTCTGGTTTGATCATTCAAGAAATCATATTGAAGGTATGTTTTAATATCAGTTATAATTATATTATGCATATAATATATCTATTTGGATGATTATGAAAATATTTAAGAATTAGTTCGTTTTTTCGAATATTTCTTGGTGTGTGCGTGTGTGTATGTGTTTATATATATATATATATATATATATGGATTTGACATCTTGAATTCGAGCTATATATGATGATTTTAGTCGTAATTTTTGTATGTTCTTGATAAATACGATGTGTAATATTGTTGTTATTTTTGTTATAGGATGGATAAAAGTTGGATTTATTTTTCTTGATAAATATAAACTATTAATATTATATATATAAAAAAATAAATTTATATATATATATATAATATATTATTATATAAAAACTATATAAATTAATATACAGATATATAGTTATATATATAATATAAATATATTTATTAAAAAATTAAAATAACAACACTTTAGCCGATTTACAACCGTCAAGCTAAAGTATAGAAATATAATTTTTATTAAACATATTTACAATTAAATTTATATATAAATATATTTAATTATATAAAAAGTGATAAAATTTATATACTGATAAATATATATTTATAAAATTGGATTAAAATATTTGAATGATAAATATGACCCAGTGGCAAAATGCCATTTCAATTATATAAACGGCCCGACTTCGAACCTCGGCAGCCACTGGGTCATGTTTTTTTTTTTTTTTGGAATTTAGTTTAATGACTACGCCGTCACTAAAGTGTTGTTATTTTAATTTTCAATTAATATATTTATTGTTGAATTATATATATAATTTAATTATATAAAAAGTGATAAAGTAGGCTTTAGCCGACGACAGCTGTCGGCTAAAGTATATAAATATAATTTTTGTGGGATTTAGTTTAGCCGACGGCTGTCGTCGGCTAAAGTGACACGGCCCGAGTCAATTGACACGGCCCGTGTCATAGTGTTCTATATTTTTCAAAAATATTTTCAAAAAGTAGGCTTTAGCCGACGACAACTGTTGGCTAAAGTATATAAATATAATTTTTTTGGGATTTAGTTTAGCCGACGGCTGTCGTCGGTTAAAGTGACACGGTCCGAGTCAATTGACACGGCCCGTGTCATAGTGTTCTATATTTTCAAAAATATTCTGGACATGCAACCCGTTCGAGCCGTTCGACACGGCCCATGTCATTGCGGCTCATTTTTTTGGATTTAGAGTTTAGCCGACGATTCTTGCCGTCGTCGGCTAAAGTAACATTGCAAATAAAAAAAAACGGGATTCGTCTTCATTCTTCATTCTTCCATCTTCCTAACCCTACACCCCTCTTCTTCCTCACCCCGGCCAGTCCGCTGCCCCGCCCCCATCCTCCGTCCGTCAAGTCGTCCCCGTCCCCATCCTCCATTCGTCCGTCGCTGTCGTCCGCTGCCCCGACTGCCTGGGAACTGCTGCCCCGCCGCTCCGCCTCGTTTTTTGGGGATAGCCACACTTGGGAGCAAATAATCGAAATCAACGGCCTCTGGATATGCGCAGTATTTTTGTCTTCCGATCGAATCTTCGTTGCTATCTTCCCTCGAACAAGGTGATTCCATCATTATTATGTACTTATTTTTTATCGAAAACTACTGAACATTCATCTTATAGTTGGGAAGAATTTACGCTTCGTTTAATTGGATGCAGATGGCTATTTAGCTGAAGTCTCGCACAATCAGGTATTGGTTTACACTTGATAATTTAATCCGGTTTAATTGGATGCAGATGGCTATTTAGCTGAAGTCTCGCACAATCATTGTTCTCTTAATCATTGTTTCGTGCAATGAAATTTTAGCAACTCTTAACTTCCTACTGTAAATTGCACTAGGAACCGCCTTTTCTTGAATTCTTTTGTTTCTATTATTAAGAAGGTGTTTGGATGAGCTTATTTAGGAAGATATTATATGCTCCTACATGTTGTGAGATGTTTTTATAGCTTATTAAGATGTTGAATCTTATTATAAAAATAAGATATCCAAATGTTTCAATAAAAAAGACGAAAGAGCTAATAAAATACTATAAATGGCATTTTCCTAATCAAAATGACCAAAGTTGAGTTAGGTGGTTGTAGTAAGATTTTATTACGTAAAAAGGTTGGGTATCATCTTTCCAGAATACATCATATAAGCTTTTAATATCTTATTCAGTAGTACTGGTTTAGTGGTTTGTACTAGTGAACTTTCTCACTCCTGCTTTGAGTATTCTTTTTCCAAAAAGTTTGTGTTTTGAAGAGCTTATAAGCTCATATAAACACCCTTTTGAGTTTTATTACCTTTCTATTACTTATGCGTAGTGAGTAGCGTCCTTATAACTATTCTCCACTTTCTTGCTTGGTTGATTTCATCCAATTTGCCTTGTTTTTTTCCAAATATGTTGCTACCAGAAAATAGGATTGATATATTATGACTCGCCATGCCGGACCCCGTCGACTTGACTCGGCTTACAGCCGTAACAACCATGGGGACAATTTTTTTTGTGCAGGTTCATTGGTTTCTCTTATGTTTTATTATCAATTTGTTTTTGGGGAAAATAACTTGGTGAAAGAGTTGCTACCGTCCAAATGATTCAAGCTAACATTGTCTATGTTACTAGCATTTACTGCTTGTGGATGTTTGGTATTTAAAAGTAACAATGGAAAGTTTGTGTTTGGTATTCTATGTTTGTTTCACCATCTTTGCATGGAGCATGTGGTTCGATTTCTCTCTCTTTGTTTAGTACATTTTGGTAATTAATTTTTTTAACTATAGCTTGGAGTTGGCAGATTTTAGAAGAATTAGGCATGGTTATCTCGTATCTGCAATATTCTGGGTGCTTTTATTAAGAGACCCTGATTTCCAGTTGAGGTAAATGTGCATTTTATTTTTACTTATTTCATAACATGCATCTATATGTTCAGCAGGCGATAGTGCACCACCAGTCATCTATCTTTGGCGACGATGTGGCTATAGTAGTGTAAGAAGCTCTAATCTCATATCTATGATTTAAGCTGGTGGTTTCGTAGTAAGATTATCGTTTTAACTGGATATGTCGTGACCTAAAATGTTTTTATTTATTATTTCTGTTTTAACTTTTAAGTTTCAGTTTTTACTTCATAATATCTATTCTTAATATGTTTTTATTTATAATTTCTGTTTCCGTCCTCCCTCGTCCCGTTTGTCTTTTGGTGTGTTTTTGTCGAATTATGCTGTAGTTATGCTGTATTTAAGCACGATTGTCTGTGTTTCTTGTGGAAAATTGATTTGTGTACAAACGAAGTGGTGTGTAGTTGCTCTGAGCTTGAATTGCATATGAGTTTCTATTTAGGGTTTATGTATAAAAATAATTGATTTCTGTGGTTGAATTTGTACAGGTTAAATGGACAAAATTAAGAGACTAGCATGTGGTAAGAAAAAATCGAAGACTCCGGAGTCGGGGATAGTTCCAGCCTTCCAATCGTGCGGATCATGTCGGTAAATATTTGGATGAAATGTGATGCATACGTGGGCTAGTAGAGAATAGTGGATGAAGTTTAAGGATGGGAACTTGTATCGACGGATGACGCTTATATCATGAGGCGCTTATCCTTCTTCTATCTTTTAGAATTTGACGGATCTTTGAGGATTTTAGTTGTAATTGTAGTAGTTCTTTTGCTAAATATTTTTTATTTAGACTCGTGTTCGTTAACGTTGGTGTTTATAGTGATTTTGTTGATGTTGCTACATGATATGTTGATACGTTGGTATTTAAATTATGCTTTTCGTAATTGATTTATGTTGATTGTGATGTATGGTGGTGTATTGTACATTTGGAATAACAGGTTATCTGAACAGGTTTGGTGATTTCGAAATCTGAATTTTTTTTTCACTGGACTTTAGCCGACGGCATTTGCACTGACTGTCGGCTAAAGTATTTATTTAAAAAAATAAAATAAAACACTTTATCCGACGACTGTGTAACCGTCGGCTAAAGTTTTGATTTAAAAAAAATAAAAAAAACTTTAGCCGACGACGTCGTAGGCGTCGGCTAAAACCTATACACTTTAGCCGACGACTATTTATCCGTCGGCTAAACCGGGAACTATTTTAGCCGACGACCATGTAACCGTCGGCTAAACTCGAACTTTAGCCGACGACCTTCCCTATTAGCTGTCGGCTAAACTTTAGCCGACCGACCTCGGCCGACCGACTTTTAGCCGACAGCTGACCACTTTAGCCGACGATTTTCGACTTTAGCTGACGACTTTTTGCTGTCGGCTAAAGTATAAACATTGGTAGTGTGTTGCCAAAATCTTACTATGAGTTACAAAAGATAATTGGGGGCTTGGGACGCACTTGTGTTAAGATTCATGCATGTCCAAATGATTGCATGTTATATTGTAAAGAATATAAGAATGCTACATCCTGTCATGTCTATAGAACATCAAAGTTGGAAGAATTTTGTGAAGACAAAGAAATTTAACCCTAATGTACCTATTGTCGGTCAAGTTTCAAACCAACCTGATAGCGTAGAAGATGAGCAGTTGAATTCCTTAATTGCACATTAGATGTGTAACAAAACAAAGGTAAAGAGCATATATTTTTATTATATGTCTAACCAATTTGATTATCATTATCATCTTTTCTTTATTAAATTATTTTATTAATTTTTCAATCCCCTTAGGCGATTAGTGAAAGGAATAGACAAACACGTGCTGATTTGAAATCATCACATGGGCAAAAGGAGTTACACATTATTGAGGGAAGCTTGGGTAAATTTCCATTCAAAGTAATATATATTTCTTCAATTTATGCATCATTTTATAATTTCATATCTAACACATGTGCAGAAAAAGAAGTACGAAAGATATCCAACTATAGCTGAATTGTTTAAAGAATGTTATTTTATAGAGGACGATCCAAATATAACTTCGGTTATAAAATAAACTGTTGTGAGTTAATTAATTTTACTTTATTCAACTTGTTAAATTTGTTTATCACTTAATAATATATGATGGTTATAGAATCGGATGGAACAACTAGAAGAAGAGAAACTTCAAGATGAAGAGGAAATTGAACCTGAGAACTCAAATGATATAAATTCCTATCCCAAATCAAATGACTCATTTGCAAAGGTAATATGGAAAGAAAAAAAATGGATATGTGTGTATGGTTGGTTTCAGAGTTAGTCAATCTGATGTATGCGGCCCACTTCCAAGTCATGATGCAAGATACAGACTTGCCACAGAGTACAAATAGAAATATGAGGCTCTAGCAGCTGCACGAGAGTCTAATCACAATAATGCTCCATTATCATCTTCAAAGAATCAACGATCATCAGCATCAGTTTCACGCTCAAGGCAATTTCGGGTAAAAAAATATGTATTCTATTGATTAATATATTTAATATGTGAATAAAGGTAAAAAGATAGCTACTCAATGTTATACAGGTGCATTCTAGAGTTGTTTTTAAAGAGTTTGGAGGAGATAAATGAAATTGTTGCAAGTGGCTATGTTTGTTATATGAATTCTAAAAGAGTAAATGGTGAAGAGTAGGGATCTGGGTGGTGCGAGATAACTGTTCAATATCAATTTAGAAATGATGTACATTTGGTTAAACCTTACGATCATATACAAATGATAGGAGACTCTCTTGGAGCACCTGTTGTGTGGCCTATATCTTTGTTATGTACAAACATGTTTTCTTTTAATACTCCAGCTTTAATATTCCAACTTTATTGGAAATACAACTTCTGTTTTTTTTATTATTATGTAAGAATAAGAACTTGGAAAATATTATATCTATTGATAGGATCTGCAGAAGTAATAAAATGTAAGAAGGCTCACTGTTTTGTTGACATTGTAAGAAAATGCTGTTTTATGGGATTGTGAACAATATTTTATATATAATGTAAGCTCACTATTTTTTGTTGACAAAATGTTGCTTTCTTACATTATAAGAAAGCTAAATGTTTTATGGAATTGTAAGAAAATGTTGTTTTAACTAAAAAAAACAGGTTGCTTACATTATGTTTGTTTTTGCTTTGCTTACATATGTGATTGGCAGAAGGTTACATTATGTTTGTTTTTGTTTTCTTTTAACATTTGATACTTTATGCTGATTTTACAATTGACTAATAATATTTTTCTACATACAGGTTGCTTTGGAAAAAAGTGAAGATTGATGCAACATATATGTGATTGGCAGAGGCTGGAGAAATCGTATATTAGTGGTTTGTTTTTACCTTTTGTTTCCACTATTAATATTTTATTGGGAGGACTTGGATGAAAATGCTAATTGCTACAACACATGGTTTTTTGGGTATTTTTTGGAGATCAACTCATATATCCATCATATGATATTTTTTTGTTTGCTTTAGTATATATGTCTTGGTTTTGTATGATGGACAAAGAAATTTTGTTCTACTAGTTGGCATTTCATGAATGTAAACAAATTTGTTTTTGTTTTGTTAAATCATGAATTAGATGAATATTTATTGCCCTTGATAATGAATTTTCAGTTTGTTGATTGTGAATAGGTTGATTATATATATATATATTTTCTTAAATTGAGTAATTAAAAAATTGTAATATATTACTTAAATGTGTGTATATATATATATATTCTAAATATCATATAATGTATATTAATATATATATATATAGCTCTTGCGACACTTATTTGTGTCTAATGAAACCTGCTCTTGCGACACTTATTTGTGTCTAATGGAACCTGTTCTAGTGACATTTATTTGTGTCTTATAGAAACTATTGCCGATACAATTAAGCGTCCCAAAAAAAAATGTAAGAGCGTTTATTTGTGTCTAGTGAAACTATTGAAACATCTATAAGTGTCTCAAAAAATATATTATGGACATTTTGTAACACCCCCGACATATTCGAAGTATATTACAGTGCCGTGGACCCCTACATGGGACCCACCAGGCTAAAACAAGAACACACCACTCGACTAACCATCTCAGTTAGCGAGGACACACATTTAAATAATATTACATATAAAAATACGTCCGGAACAACCAGCATAATAAACATCAACCGATAATATAGCAACTTTAGTTAATACAAGGCGAAGTTTGGAGTGAAAAGCCTAAGTACTCGCGAGTACAATCTATAAGTTTATAAATGTGGGAAACAACCATATCGAAAGGGACAAGAGAAATAACAAGACTCGAATTCACATGTCAACGACCCTGGCCAACATCCTCGTACTGTCCCAGCGCCCGCTCGTCCGACAGAACATAACCTGAAATCTATAACAAGAATTTTCCTAAAACGGGTCCCCAAAGGGGTTAGCAATTACGCTAGTGCAAGTAATCAAGGCAAACCATTCGCTTACACGTTTCATAGTACAATGCACCAAATCATTTCAAAACCAAAACCAGACATGTCTTTTCCGAAAATAAACAGTCAATCACATTTGCCTAGGACAGGGACGAAGCCACAAATCCCACTCGAGGCCTCTAAGGACCCTCCCGAGCTGGCCATATCATAAAACAAATCATGCACGTGCATCGCCTAGGACCGAGACGAAGCCACAAATCCCACTCGAGGCCTCTAAGGACCCTCCCGAGCTGGCTAGCTAAACAAACTCATGAATCTAGGGCTAAAACCATTGGATTCCCTCCGTGGCCCCGTCGGACCCTCTCGAGGTGAGCAAATCACACACAATATATATTACCATTTCACGTTAAGCATAAAGGTTTCCAAAAATACTTGCCTTGAATAATTGACGACGCAACGAATGGAAAGGAAAATCACCGACGAACGCTAGGAACCAACGGAACCGAATCAAACGATTCTAAGAACATAATCACAACCAACTCTAAACGAATACGAAAATGGAATACACCCGAAAACCCACCTACGATTCATGTATATTCGTATAAAAACGACAACGAGGGCGGACCACAACCAAACCCGCTCGAATACGCAACAACCAAGAAATATACCATGAATCCGTAGGGAAAACCAGAATACTAGCAAGATTAATCATATTCAACATGAATTAATCAACTACATGGAATGAATCGAAGAAAAACCCGAAAACCCCCAATTTACTCAAAAGTAGGGTTCTTAGAAGATTTACCTTGGATTAGGATGAAAGATTCGTGTTGATGTTGTTATTATGCACCAAGAACTCAAAGAAGATGATGGTTGAGATGATTGGAGGAAGAAATCGCCAAGAAATCGCCCAAAATCGCTAAACCTGCGGAGAAGGAGGTGAAATGAGAAATAGATCCGTCCAAAGTCAACTCCTGGGTATATATATAGCCACACGTCTTAGCGCGCGCTAACGGCTAAGGGTTAGCGTGCGCTACCCAGTTATATTACAGTCCAGAACTCATTGTCTTGGACCGTTAGTGTGCGCTACTACTATCTAGCGTGCGCTAACAACGACTCGGTAGCGTGCGCTATCGAGCTATAGCGTGCGCTACCTAGGCACCTGAACGAGTCCAGAACAAACTGTCCAGTACTGGACAGTCACGTTAGCGCGCGCTACCGGACACCTAGCGCGCGCTAGTCCTCCGACATTAGCGTGCGCTAGACAACATAGCGTACGCTAATTCGATAGTCCAGAGGACTGGAATCAGAAATAAGTTCACTGCCACTCCCAGGGCTCAGCTTTCTAGTGCGCGCTACGAAGCAGACGTAGCGTGCGCTACTAAGGGATCCCTAGCGTGTGCTATGCAGAAAGAATAGCGCGCACTAGGCATGGAATATTAACGGCCCAAAACACCATAAGATGAACGAAACATCAAACTGAACATCTCAAAACGCATAATAACATAGAATGGATCCACGGCAACCCCGAAACGGCGGTTCCGAACAACAATTACGAGAATCAGATCAATAGATGACTGAAGAACCAATAAACGTAGAACTGGCTGACAAAAAGTCTCGAAATAATTATTCTCAAAAATTAATACGGTTACACGAGGGTCGCTAAAAACGAGAAATACACCGAAAAATGAAAATACAGGGAAAAGAAAAATGCGGATATTACATTCTACCCCTTTAAAAAATAAGTTTCGTCCCGAAACTTAAGAAACAAACAACTCGGGGTACCTAGCACGCATGCTATCTTCGGTTTCCCAAGTTGCCTCCTCGACACCATGCCTCGACCACTGCACCTTGACCAAAGGGATGGTCTTATGCCTCAGTCGCTTCTCACGATGCTCCAAAATCTTCAAAGGACGCTCCTCAAAAGTAATGTCCTCGGCGACATCAATCTCACCATAATCGATGACGTGACTAGGATCCGGGACATATTTCCTCAGCTGGGAAACATGGAAAACGCTATGAACATGACTCAGGGCCGGGGGTAACGCCAAACGGTAAGCCAACCCACCGACTCGCTCGAGAATCTCGAAGGGTCCAATAAATCTTGAACTCAACTTCCCCTTTTTCCCGAAGCGGAAAACTCCTCTTGTCGGCGATACCTTTAGCAAAACGTGGTCTCCCACCTCAAATTCCAAAGATCGATGACGGACATCGGCATATGACTTCTGTCGACTCTGGGCAGTCAACATCTGTTGGGATAAATAATATTGTTTTGATAATTACCAAAACAACAAAGCTTGATACAGCAAGCCCTGTATCGAAATCCGGTGGAAGTTGCAATCTTGTATCGAAGACCTTATCATAGCGCCAGCATACAGCAAAGCTCTCGCGCTACCAAGGTACAGCAAGAAGTCTCAGTTAAAAGCCAAGTATGGAAGCTGTCTCGAAACCTCAATACAGCATCCTTCCATACAGCGCCTGACTATTCCTTTATGGCTACAGCACAAGTGGATACAGCAGTCACATCGAAACAGGACTGAAGACCGTTTGGAAAGGAATCTTTAGTATTCACTAAAGTCAAGTACCGTTTGATAAAGAAGTATTTAAATACTGAAAGGATAAAGTATTTAAATACTGAAGCTGTCAGAGATCTTCAAATCCCGCAATATCCGGATCCTGGTCTATTCAATTCAACTATCAAATCTTGCCCAACGGATCTATATCAACGGATATATCCAAAGAATGCTATATATATCCCCAGAATTTGAAGATCAATAAGTAGAAGAAGCATTCAAGAGAAGCAATCAATATACGAAAATCAGTCACCAAGTGAAGAAGCTATTATCATATACATCAGAGCAAAACATATCTCCAGAAGCTTTCTGCAAATCAGATCTAAAGAGATATACAGTGCTCAACATCAAGAACAGCCATCATCAGCTCAAGAACCTCATATTCAAAGCTGCTGTTCTTACCCGGTTACCTACCTTTTACCTTTGTGTAAAAACTGAGCTCTGTGTGAACTCAACAATTTATTCTGACCTGTGTGGGACGAATAAGAGGACGAAGCTTTGGAACTGTGTGTGAAGAAGCTAGTCAAGAAGGAAGCTTTAACCAATCTGTGTGAACGGTTGAAAGCGACAGTCTTTGTATCTATCTGTGTGAACGATACAAGGATAGGTTTGATTATAAATACATAGTTGTGTACGCAGTATTTATAATAAACGTTTTACTCCTGTGTGGAGGACCAGTGGATGTAGAGGGGTTTACCTCGAACCACTTAAATACTGTGTTATTTACCTTTCACCGTTACTGTTTTCATAACTGTGATTTATATTAGTATACACTGCAAAATCCCTGTACGCATCAAGCTAACAGGAGAATAAACCAAGTTGCTGTATCGACGGCAACTTACTATATTAAAGACTTCCGCTACGCACTCAGATTCGAAAAACCATACAGCCTGTTGCTTAAACATTTCCCAAGCTGTATCGAGTATACTTAAGTTAAGGGGACCAACAATTGGTATCAGAGCGGTTGATTCTAAAAAGAATCAGTCGCATTTTTAACTGAATCGGATCCTTACTTTCGAAAACAGTCTTTGTAATTTCCATCCTCTAAATATGGATACCTTTATCTCAAATAAGATAACTATGTTTCACATTAACGAGCTTGATGACTGGAGAAACAGGATGAAGAACAAACTCAAAGCCTTCATTGGAGAATCAAAAGCTCCGCCTGCATCAACAACGACCGAAGAATGTCTTCAGGTGGTCACTGATAGTGATTCGTCTGATGATGAGCTAGAGGATAGAGCCTATGTGTGCTCTATGGCCGAAGTTAAAGAAGAAAATGAAGACGGCGATGATGATGAGGTAAGCTCCACCTCAACTATTCCCATAAATGCATCTCATACCTTTGAAAATATGCTGAATGAATTTAACAACATTCAAACGGCCCATGAGATATTGAAAGGAGAAAACATACAGCTTCAAATTTCTAACCTTGAGCTGAAAGAAGAAAATGACTTGCTGAAGAATAATTACGAAAATATGTCAGTTGATTGCGAAAACAGCAAAGTCAATTTAGAAAAACTCATGGAGAGCAATCATCAACTTGCTCATAATCTAAATGAGACTAAGTCTCATCTTGAAAGCAAGACAAATGATTTGGCTCTACTCGAAGCCAAAATAAAATCTCTCGAGAAACGTGAAGGAGAATTAGAGACAATCTTGAAATCTTTCGAGAAATCCTCTAAAAGAATGGAAGAGATCCTAAGCACTGGGCAACATGCTCATGATAAACGTGGCTTAGGATACAACTCGTTCTCCAACAAAGAAAAATCCAGTACAGTATTCGTCAGGAGTGAGGAATCCATCCCTGTATCGAAAGAAGTCCCGAGTTCTGTGAAGGAACCTGTTGCACCGCGAACAGCAAAAGCTGCCATTCCGCCCCCGCAACTTTACTATTCGAGACAGTGGAACCAACAGCCACTCAGAAGGCGTACTCAACAGCATGCTCCACAAGCATATCATAAACGCCATCAGTCATTCAGGAAGAAGGCTGTATCCAACCAACAAAGGCCCGCATGCAAGATTTCTCGACAGGCGTGCCTAGACATTGGATACAAGAGCCCCGTTATCCATCAAGAAAGCAGGTGTCCGCGCAGTATCAACAACATCGTTGGGAATCCAACTGGAGACCCAGAATGCAAGATGTTAGGCCAAAGAAAATGGCTCCACCTCTGAGACGACAATCGTACTGGAATAACAACTATAATTCTCGATTTTTCATGCATTATAATTATCATGATTACAACGACTACGTGCCTGCCCCACGTAGATATCGATATAATGGACCAAAAGTAGCCTACAACAAACAAATTGTTGCCCGGCAAATTTGGGTACCGAAAGGCACTATCGGGAAACACCACAGCCAGAAATCCCTGTAAGTTTTTATGCTTTTACTCATTAAGTGAGGGGGAATGCTGTAAGACCCAAGAATACAGTATCTACCATTAATTAACTGTACACTCGTAATAAGAAAGACAAAGATCAGGACAAAGAAGGCATGAAACCTTCCTACAGCTGACGTGTGCATTAATTAAGGGGGAATACAGTACGACCCATGAATACAGCGTTAATCCGAACATAAATTGAATCCTGTATGTACCTCTTAAGGAAGAACACTATACTATTTTCACAACAGGACATCAATTATGATTGATAAATTTATTGTGTATTGCTGTAAGAACTCGTCTGTGAACAGTTCATAGGTTCAGTTGTACTCAACTAGATTACTAATGTAAGATTGTACCTACGCGCCAATCATAAGTTTAAGATGTAACACACTTCCCTATTAGATGCTATCATTTTAGAAATTGCCTGCGAGCAGTTCACATTTCTTTTAGACTAAGTGCTGAAGACCAGATCATTTGACAGAAGATCAAGAAGCCTGCTCAAGAAACTATCAAATAGAGAGGGAAACTGTTGGGAAAATTAAGCAAGCCCTGTATCGAAGTTCTCTCATGTTACCAACAAGTGGTTATCGAAAAAGGGAAATTGTTTTAGCTTGAAGAGGTTTTTGGTATCAAAAACCTTGGCATGATCAAGAAGTTTTGGAATCATCAAGAAGTTTTGGAAATTATCAAAAAGGGGGAAATTGTTGGGATAAATAATATTGTTTTGATAATTACCAAAACAACAAAGCTTGATACAGCAAGCCCTGTATCGAAAGCCGGTTGAAGTTGCAATCTTGTATCGAAGACCTTATCATAGCGCCAGCATACAGCAAAGCTCTCGCGCTACCAAGGTACAGCAAGAAGTCTCAGTTAAAAGCCAAGTATGGAAGCTGTCTCGAAACCTCAATACAGCATCCTTCCATACAACGCCTAACTATTCCTTTATGGCTACAGCACAAGTGGATACAGCAGTCACATCGAAACAGGACTGAAGACCGTTTGGAAAGGAATCTTTAGTATTCACTAAAGTCAAGTACCGTTTGATAAAGAAGTATTTAAATACTGAAAGGATAAAGTATTTAAATACTGAAGCTGTCAGAGATCTTCAAATCCCGCAATATCCGGATCCTGGTCTATTCAAGTCAACTATCAAATCTTGCCCAACGGATCTATATCAATGGATATATCCAAAGAATGCTATATATATCCCCAGAATTTGAAGATCAATAAGTAGAAGAAGCATTCAAGAGAAGCAATCAATATACGAAAATCAGTCACCAAGTGAAGAAGCTATTATCATATACATCAGAGCAAAACATATCTCCAGAAGCTTTCTGCAAATCAGATCTAAAGAGATATACAGTGCTCAACATCAAGAACAGCCATCATCAGCTCAAGAACCTCATATTCAAAGCTGCTGTTCTTACCCGATTACCTACCTTTTACCTTTGTGTAAAAACTGAGCTCTGTGTGAACTCAACAATTTATTCGACTGTGTGGGACGAATAAGAGGACGAAGCTTTGGAACTGTGTGTGAAGAAGCTAGTCAAGAAGGAAGCTTTAACCAATCTGTGTGAACGGTTGAAAGCGACAGTCTTTGTATCTATCTGTGTGAACGATACAAGGATAGGTTTGATTATAAATACATAGTTGTGTACGCAGTATTTATAATAAACGTTTTACTCCTGTGTGGAGGACCAGTGGATGTAGAGGGGTTTACCTCGAACCACTTAAATACTGTGTTATTTACCTTTCACCGTTACTGTTTTCATAACTGTGATTTATATTAGTATACACTGCAAAATCCCTGTACGCATCAAGCTAACAGGAGAATAAACCAAGTTGCTGTATCGACGGCAACTTACTATATTAAAGACTTCCGCTACGCACTCAGATTCGAAAAACCATACAGCCTGTTGCTTAAACATTTCCCAAGCTGTATCGAGTATACTTAAGTTAAGGGGACCAACAACATCCATTCCCGAATTAATTCTATCTTCCGCCTCGTCTCTAAAACGATATCCGGCTCGGCCCCGACCAAATCGGACGCCTCATTCCAACGAACTGGTGATCGACAACGCCGCCCATAAAGTGCCTCATACGGTGCCATCCGAATCGACGCGTGCCAACTATTGTTGTACGTGAATTCGATCAATGGCAAATGCTCCTCCCAGTCACTGCTCCAATCGAGAGCACAAGCATGCAACATATCCTCGAACATCTAGATAGTGCGTTCCGACTGTCCATCTGACTGAGGGTAAAAAGATGTACTGAAATGCAAACGAGTACCCAACGCCTTATGCACCGCCTGCCAAAAGTGCGATACAAAACGGCCATCACGATCCGAAATAATAGACTTCGGAGTACCGTGAAGTCTCACAATCTGCGCGATAAACACACGAGCCAACTTCTCTGGGGCCCAAGTGTCCTTGATGCCCAGAAAATGTGCGGACTTGGTCAGACGATCAACAATCACCCAGACCATATTCATGCCCGACCTCGATCTCGGCAAACTCGTAATGAAATCAATCGATATATCTTCCCATTTCCATTCCGGAACGGGAAGTGACTGCAATAACCCGGCCGGTCGCTGATGCTCGATTTTGACCTGCTGACAAGTCAAACATCTCGCTACAAACTGTGCGACCTCCTCATTCATATCATTCCACCAGAAATTCCTTCTCAGGTCCTTGTACATCTTAATCGAACCAGGATGAACGGAGTAAGGTGTAGCATGGGCCTCACGTAAAATACTCTGTCTCAACTCTGAGTCGTTCGGTACACAAAGCCGACTCTGGAATCTCAAAATACCATCCTCGTGAATCACAAACCCAGGAGACTTTCCCTTAAGAACGTTCTCTCGGATTTGAGTAATCATCGGATCCTCCAACTGCTTCAGCTTAATTTCATCGATCAATGATGACGAAATCTCTAAAGCACAAAGTTGCCCAACAGCTCCAGGCAACAAAACCTCAACATCCAACTCGATCAAAACCCGTCGAAGATCAGATTGAGACGTAAGGATCTCAAGCATTCGCAACGCAATCGGCTTCCGACTCAAGGCGTCGGCCACGACGTTCGCCTTGCCCGGATGATAAAGGATTTCGAGGTCATAATCCTTAATCAACTCTAACCACCTCCTCTGCCTCATATTCAACTACCGCTGAGTAAATATGTATTTCAGACTTTTATGGTCGGTAAAAATCTGACATGCAGAGCCGAAAAGATAGTGACGCCAAATCTTGAGCGCAAAAACAACTGCCGCTAACTTCAAATCATCTAGATAAGCTCATACGGCCTCAACTGTCTCGACGCATATGCAATGGTCTTCCCGTGATGCATCAATACGCACCCAAGACCCTGACCCGAAGCATCACTATAAACAGCAAAACCCCCATTGCCACACGGCAATGCTCAAACGCCTCTTCAACCCCTCAAAACTCGACTGCCTCTCGTCATTCCAGACGAACTTCTCGGAACTTCTGGAGCAACTGTGTAAGTGGCCGAGCCAGTTTCGAGAAACCCTCGATGAACCTATGGTAGTAGCCGGCCAAACCCAAGAAACTATGGATCTCCCTCACATTCTTGGGCGGTGCCCAATCCAACACTGCCTCAATCTTCTGCGGATCCACACGAACCCTCTTGGCTGAAATCACGTGACCTAAAAACATCACTTCCTTTAGCCAGAACTCACATTTCGAGAACTTCGCATAGAGTTGCGCGGTCCTCAAAATGTCTAACACTACTTGCAAATGATGGGCATGCTCTTCCTCGTTCCTCGAATAAATAAGAATATCGTCAATGAAGACGACGACACACTTATCCAAATACTCGATAAAGACTTTGTTCATCAACTGCATGAACACCGCCGGCGCATTAGTTAACCCGAAAGGCATAACTACAAACTCATAATGTCCGTATCTCGTCCGAAAAGCTATTTTCGGCACATCGGACACCCTCACCCGGAGTTGATAGTACCCCGATCTCAAATCAATCTTCGAGAATACCGAACAAGTCATCAATCCGCGGCAAAGGATACTTGTTCTTGATGGTCACCTTGTTTAGTTAGTGATAGTCGATACACAAACGCAGTGGACCATCCTTCTTCCGCACAAACAGGACCGGTGCGCCCCAAGGCGAAGCGCTCGGTCGAACATACCCTGACTCACGAAGCTCACTCAACTGCTTCTTCAACTCGGCCATCTATGAAGGTGCCATGCGATACGGCGCCTTCTAAATCGGAGCCGCGCCCGGCTCTAACTCTATAGCAAACTCGACCTCACGATCCGGTGGCAATCCCGATAACTCATTAGGAAATACATCAGGAAACTCACTAACGAGTGGAATCGACGAAAGCTCGACTCCACCATCCTCTGCCTTCAAGGCATAGCACCAATAACCAGTACACCCTTTTCGCAGGAGCCTCACGAAAGAGTGCTCGGTGCCATCCTCGGCTAACATAGTGATGATTCTCGTGTGGTAGTTCATGATTGTGCCATGCCGCTCGAGCCAATCATCCCCGAGAATCAAATCCTCACCCTCAATATTAACGATAATAAGATTAGAGAGCCAGGCCCTCTCACAAATAAACACAGAGCAGTCTCGGACTTCTCGATCGCCAACGATCCTATCACCGCTAGGAAGTTTAATGATGAAAGACTTGCAAGGCGACAAACAGTCGAGACTCAAACGACGCACACACTCCAGCGATATGAACGAATGTGTAGCACCAGAATCGAAAAGCACACTGACAGGATGAGAATGGATATGAACGGTACCTGTTGCCATAGTGGCCGCTGGATCATCGGCCATCCTCATCTCGTAGATACGCGGCTCGGTGGAGCCGATGCTGGAAGCTCCTCCTCTAGCGGGCTGACTCAGACCTCTACCTCGACTGGCACTCGGCGGAGACTATGGAGCAAATGAGCCCTGGTTCACACTCGGCTCTCTAGGTGCTGGAAAAGAATCACGGGTCTCGCGAATCTGTGTGACTTGTTCACAAAAAAGAGCCTTGTGGCCCGACTGACCACAAGTATGACAAGTCAACTTCTAACGAGGACACTTCCGGTTCCTATGGCCCGGCAGGCCACAGTTAAAGCATGTGAGATCAAGAATGGAGGTTTCGTTGGCACCTCGAAAACACCCAGAGAAACGATCCGAACCGCCCGTAGAAATATTCGCACCCTGAGATTTCGGCTGGCCTCCACCCTTGGGACCAGAAAAATTTCTGATTGACCTCTGCTTCTTGCTCTCACAAGCCACTTCACTAGCCATCACCGACATATTGTAAGCAAGATCCCTACTCTGATAATCCTTGAAATTAGTGCAGACATATAGTCCCGAATTGATAGTTTCATCCGCCTGGAAAAGTGAAAAATTTTATCGTTCTCCTTGACAACTTGGGTCTTCACGTAGCCCAAATCCTTGTTGAAATCGGCAATAGCTTGAGAGATAGGAATATTGACGCGATATTGACATATCCAAACAAAGAAAACGAAGTAAGAATTGCCGTAAGTAACGATACAACTTTGTATGCACATGCACCTACGTACTTTGGTGAGAAAACGAACACGAAACGAGGAGGAACAAGTTTCCAAGTCTCGGCCGTGTCATATGACACGGCCCATGTCACACTGTGCCGGAAACTGCCGAATCACTGCCGACCGAACTCGGCCGTGTCGTCCGACACGGCCCATGCCGAGATGTCCCGGGTATGTGAAACTGACTTCCCGCCGGACTCGACCGTGTCCCGAGACACGGCCGAGTCGAACTCTTCCGAAAAATGCCGACACACTGCCTGCCCAACCTGACCGTGTCCCAAGACACGGTCGAGTCCTACTCGCCCAGAACGCCGAAAATGACTGCCCGTCCAACCCGACCGTGCCAGGTGACACGGTCGAGTCACTGTCGATCAGGACGCGTGTCCAACCCGACCGTGTCCAGCAGCTGGCCAACTTATTTTATTGCTGATTTTTGTGTGTTTTGTTGTTTTCCCTTTCCTTACATGTCATGATTAGACTTACATGTTATGTGGGGTGACTTATAACTATGTTTATTGTGTGATTCCCTCCCATTTGTTTGATTCCATCCTTATTTTTATTTTGATGTTTGGTTGTCATGTCAAGATCATGTGATCTTTGATTCCTTAGTTGGTTAGAAGGCTACATCTCCTATAAGTAGCCTTTGAGAAGCTTTGTAGAAGACATTGTATGTTGAAGAAAAAGAATGCACTTTGTGTTTTCACCATTGTTGAATGCTTTTCATCAAACCATTAATTTTTATTCGATGTATTTTCGAGCATTAATCCGATTGATTCTCAATAGGTCTTGAGAAGAAATCACATTATCAAACTATAGGTATAGTTTGATAATCATCATCATATTGTTCTTACTTACACGACCGAATTGCCCTACTTTCGGTTATTTCTTATGACTGTTACACATATTCGAGTGTTGTGAGGATCAACAATATTTCCACTGCATTACATACGAGTTTACGTCCATTTGTATACGTAATTCGTATCATTAGTGGCATCGGAGACCAAGGTTATTTCCTTGTCGAAATTTTCTTGGCGAATTTCTTCTTAAAGCTAGCTATCATGGATTTTTCCGACGTTGATTTCACGGAGAAACTCCGTGAGGCACTACACAACTTACAAGAGCCACGTTTTCAATCTAGAAGAGGAGGATATGATGCACATTCATTTCGTCTTGCAGATGAATTTAAATTAAATGAACTTCCGAAATTTTTCGGAGGTGCCGATCCCGAAGTCTACTTGGAGTGGGAGAGAAAGATTGAACGCATGTTCGAGTTCAAAAACCTTAACAACGAGAAACGTTGCAAATAAGCAATTCTCAAGTTAGGGAAAGGTGCTTCCCTGTGGTACGAGGGTGTGAAAACACAACGAGTTCATGCGGGAAAGGAAAAGATCCGTTCTTGGGATTATTTAAAGAAGAAACTACGTAAGAGGTATGTCCCGACATCTCATCGGTTAACCTTGTACCGAAGGATTACCGAATTCATGCAAGGGAAACCAAGTGTGGGAGAATATATTGAAGAATTTGAAGGCTTGGACTTAATGAGAGAACTCGAAGAAAATGAAGAAAAAAGAATGTCATGTTTCTTACGTGGCCTAAACAGAAACATTGCAAATACGGTAGAATTATACCCCTACAGAGATTTTGACACTTTATGCGGACTATGCATAAAGATAGAAGCTCAAAACAAAGTGAAGTTTGCCAAACCCGAATTTCCATACAAATTCGGAAATTCAAGTACCGGCTCAAGTTCGACTACGAAACTTACCGTGCCTATTCAAGTCCCTACCCCGGCCCCGAAGATTGCTCAAGGGTCAAAAGAGACGAGCTTGACAAAAGTACGATGCTTTAAATGTCAAGGTTTGGGTCACTATCAAAACGCATGTCCAAACAAACGGGTGGTCACGTTAAGAGAAGCTCTTGCGGTCCGAGACAAACATTTAGTCGAGGATGAGAAGGAAAGACTTGGTGACGTATTTAACATGGAGGCCGACGAGGAAAACAAGAAATGCGAGGCTTATGACGCTCCGGAATATGATACTACTTTAGTACTTCGAGCTCTACATACCAAAATCATTCTAAGTGATACGGAGCAAAGGGACCAAATCTTTCATTCCAAATGCCAAGTCGGAGAAAAATGGTGTAGATTGATAATCGACGGAGGAAGTTGCACGAATGTAGCCTCCAATGAGATGGTTACAAAACTCGGTCTAACTACTACGGCTCACCCGAGACCGTATGCTTTACATTGGCTCGACGATGGAAGTAAAGTGAAGGTGTCGAGACAAGTACGGGTCAACTTAACTATGGGACCATACGGAGACGATGTGTTATGTGATGTACACCCGATGGACGCATCCCACGTACTTTTGGGACGACCATGGATGTTCAACCGAGATGTTTTACATCGAGGTCGAAGTAATGAATATGAATTATGAGACAAAGGAAAGAAGATTGTAATCAAGCTGATGTCCCCGCAAGCTATCCGTTCGATGAGTTCTAGTCGAGTGGAGAAACTAAAACTTACTATGCTTGCTAGTGAGAGGGAAATAGAACATTCCATTAATGACGGGGAGCGAGTATATTTGGTGATGTTTAAAGAAACATGGGACGAGAACACGGGAGTACAAAACGGAGGGGAGATAGATATGTTGTTACACGAATTTGGGGATGTTTTTCCCGAAGAATTACCATCAGGTTTACCACCTATTCGTGGTATTGAACACCAAATCGATCTTATAATGGGAGTACCACTTCCTAATAAAGCCACCTATAGATGTAATCCTGAGAAAACGAAGGAGTTACAAAGACAAGTCAAAGAACATTTGAACCGCGGGTACGTTCGGGAGAGCTTGAGTCCGTGTGCGGTTCTAGTCTTACTTATCCCTAAGAAAGATGGTTCTTGGCGAATGTATGTGGATAGTTGGGCCGTGAACAACATCACCGTCAAGTATCGATTCCCTATCCTGAGACTTTATGATATGTTAGACGAACTACATGGTTCAGTTGTCTTTTCAAAAATTGATTTACGAAGCGGATATCATCAAATTCGAATGCGAGAAGGTGACGAGTGGAAGACGGCCTTCAAAATGAAAAATGGATTATATGAATGGACCGTTATGCCATTCGCTCTTACAAATGCACCAAGTACCTTCATGAGGTTGATGAACGAAGTGCTTAAGCCATTTCTGGGGAAATTCGTGGTTGTATATCTGGATGACATTCTGATCTATAGTCGATCATTACAAGAACATTTCGGGAACTTAAGGCAAGTCTTCGAAACATTGAGGGGCCAAAAACTATATGGAAAAAAGGAGAAGTGTTCATTCTTGGTCGAGAGTATAGTCTTTCTTGGCTATGTCGTTTCAAAGGACGGAGTGGCGGTTGATCAAACAAAAATCGAAGAAATTAAGTCTTGGCCGACCCCTACGATCGTAATGGAAGTAAGGTCATTTCATGGGCTTGCTTCTATTTATCGGAGGTTTATTCGGGATTTTAGCACCATTTCAAGTCAGATAATAGAGTGCTTAAAAAAGGGACCATTTGTATGGAACTGGGCTGCCCAAAAGGCGTTCGAAAGGTTAAAGTCCAAATTATGCGAAGCACCGATCCTAACACTACCCAATTTTACTCAACCATTCGAAGTGTAGTGTGATGCTAATTCAAGGTAAACGACCTATCGCTTACTTTTCGGAGAAATTTAACGGTGCTCGGTCGAATTATTGCACTTACGATAAGGAATTCTATGCTATCGTAAGGTCCCTTGATCATTGGAGTCATTATCTTCGACCGAAACATTTTATTCTACATTCGGACCACGAATCATTGAAATACATTAACGGACAACACAAACTGAGTCCGAGACATGCTAAGTGGGTGGAATTCCTACAATTGTTTCACTTCTCATCCAAGTACAAAGACGGTAAAAGCAATGTCGTTGCGGATGCGTTATCTAGAAGGTATGCTTTACTTTCTACTTTGGAGGTTCGGTTACTTGGTTTCGAAATGTTGAAGGGGTATTATGAAGATGATATGGATTTGGAGAAATTTTTACTCGTTGCAAATCTGGTCCATTCGGGGATTTCATGATGCAAGATGATTTTCTCTTTAAAGGGAATAGACTTTGTGTTCCAAAACATACGGTTCGAGAATTGTTGGTTCAGGAGGCTCACGGAGGAGGCTTAGCGGGGCACTTTGGCACAGCTAAGACAATGGAGGTACTCAAAGAACATTTCTTTTGGCCAAAAATGCTAAAAGACGTCTACAATGTTTTAATTAAATGTGTAACATGTCACATCGCGAAAAGTTCGTTCAAACCGGGATCGTATATGCCTCTACCAATTCCAAAAAGACCATGGGAGTATGTATCAATGGATTTTATCGTCGCTTTGCCCAGTACTCAACGAGGTAAAGATGCTATTATGGTGGTCGTTGATCGTTTCTCGAAGATGGCTCATTTCGTGGCTTGCCACAAAACCGACGACACAAGTAATGTGGCCGACTTATACTTCCGAGAGGTGGTTCGTCTACATGGAGTTCCGAAAACTATTGTTTCGGATCGGGATTCGAAATTTCTTAGTTACTTTTAGAATACATTATGGAGGAAAGTGGGGACAAAACTCTTATTTAGCACCACACACCATCCTCAAACAGATGGTCAAACCGAGGTCACAAATCGAATGCTAGGAACGTTGTTGCGAGGACTTGTGAATAAAACGCAAAAGGATTGGGACGTGAAACTTGCTCATGCGGAATTTGCCTATAACCGATCCCCAACACATGCCACGGCACACTCTCCCTTTGAAATCATCTACGGGTTAAATCCTTATATACCCTTAGACTTGATTCCATTGCCGAAAGACGAGTTGGTACACAAAGATGCGGAATCTAAACTTAAATCAATGATGAAGTTACATGGACAAATACTTGATCGAATCAAAGAGGTGAATGACGTGTACAAATGGAAATCCAACAATCAAAGAAAACCGAGACTGTTCGAGGTAGGCGACTTGGTTTGGGTACACTTAACAAAAGGAGAGATTTCCTAGTAAACGCAAGAACAAACTTATGCTGAGGGCCGAGGGTCCTTACAAAATCGTGGGTAAGGTGAACGATAATGCATATAAAGTAGAACTTCCGGGCGATTATGGAATACACACCACGTTCAACGTAGGCGATCTATCTTCTTACCTTGACGACGAGGGAATTACTGAATTGAGGTCAATTCCTTTTAAAGGGGGATGAGATGATGCGATATTGACATATCCAAACGAAGAAAACGAAGTAAGAATTGACGTAAGTAACAATACAACATTGTATGCACGTGCACCTATGTACTTCGGTGAGAAAACGGACACAAAACGAGGAGGAACAAGTTGCCGAGTCTCGCCCGTGTCATATGACACGGCCCGTGTCACACTGTGCCGGAAACTGCCGAATCACTGCCGATCGAACTCGGCCGTGTCGTCCGACACAGCCCGTGCCGAGATGTCCCGGATATGTGAAACTGACTGCCCGCTGGACTCGACCGTGTCCCGAGACACGGCCGAGTTGAACTCTTCCAATGCCGACAGACTGCCTGCCCAACCCGACCGTGTCCCAAGACACGGTCGAGTCCTACTCGCCCAGAATGCCGAAAATGACTACCCGTCCAACCCGACCGTGCCAGGCAACACGGTCGAGTCACTGCCGATCAGGACGCGCGCGCCGCGGACGTGTCAAGCGACACGGCCCGTGTCCAGCAGCTGGCCAACTTATTTTATTGCTGATTTTTGTGTGTTTTGTTGTTTTCCCTTCCCTCACATGTCATGATTAGACTTACATGTTATGTGGGGTGACTTATAACTATGTTTATTGTGTGATTCCCTCCCATTTGTTTGATTCCATCCTTATTTTTATTTTGATGTTTGGTTGTCATGTCAAGATCATGTGACCTTTGATTCCTTAGTTGGTTAGAAGGCTACATCTCCTATAAGTAGCCTTTGAGAAGCTTTGTAGAAGACATTGTATGTTGAAGAAAAAGAATACACTTTGTGTTTTCACCATTGTTGAATGCTTTTCATCAAACCTTTGATTTTTATTCGACGCTTTTTCGAGTATTAATCCGATTGATTCTCAATAGGTCCTGCGAAGAAATCACCTTATCAAACTATAGGTCTAGTTTGATAATCATCATCACATTGTTCTTACTTACACGACCGAATTGCCCTACTTTCGGTTATTTCTTACGAGTGTTAAACATATTCAAGTGTTGTGAGGATCAACAATATTTTCGCTGCTTTACATGCGAGTTTACGTCCATTTGTATACGTAATTCGTATCAAATATCCCGCGGTTGAGCATCATAGAAGGCATGGACTCGAGCCTGTCTAACCGGCCACGGGCAATACTCGGTCTCCATTAGGTCCTTGAACTCCACCCATGAAGCAACGTGGTCCTTAGGCCCAACAGCCTCCCACCAGTCAGTAGCGTCCCCAGTGAGAAAGTAGTGGGCAATAGGGACCTTACGGTCCTCGGGACAGTTGGTGGCAACGAAGACTTTTGATATCTCCTTGATCCACCCCTCCCAGCCGATCGGGTCTGATGCTCCCGAAAACTGAGGAGGATGCATCTTGATGACATCTTAAAGCCAACGGTCTGCTCCGCCCCGATTAGCATGGGCCGGATTCGGGTTCTGAACCACCTGAGCTATAGCCGCCATCTGGTTCACCATTTGCTGCATGACAGTCGCAATACCAAGGTCGGCGCCATCCTGAGAAGAAGCATGGCTATGACGGTCATAGGTACTACCGGCTCCCGAAGAATGCGACGTGGCCGCCCCACCGGCTGCCCCGCGTCCCCTGGTGATAAAAGGTGGCAAAATGCAACTCGATGATAAGTAAAAGAGGGAAAATAACAATAGTTCAAGAAACGAAAACACGGCACGAGAAAACAAAGAATCGAGTAAGGAAAACTTGCGAACACTGGAAGTACTGAGATGCCAGCAGCGGTGTGACAATGTGCAAAACAAAACACAACCAGACCCAAATAACCGACAAGCCTAGGTATCCATAAACCTAGTGCGTTCTAATACCATTTTTTGTAACACCCCCGAGATATTCGAAGTATATTACAGTGCCGTGGACCCCTACATGGGACCCACCAGGCTAAAACAAGAACACACCACTCGACTAACCATCTCAGTTAGCGAGGACACATATTTAAATAATACAACATATAAAAATACGTCCGAGACAACCAGCATAATAAACATCAACCGACAATATAGCAACTTTAGTTAATACAAGGCGAAGTTTGGATTGAAAAGCCTAAGTACTCGCGAGTACAATCTATAAGTTTATAAATGTGGGAAACAACCATATCGAAAGGGACAAGAGAAATAAGAAGACTCGAATGCACATGTCAACGACCCTGGCCAACATCCTCATACTGTCCCAGCACGCGCTCGTCCGGCAGAACATAACCTGAAATCCATAACAAGAATTTCCCCAAAACGGGTCCCCAAAGGGGTTAGCAATTACGCTAGTACAAGGAATCAAGGCAAACCATTCGCTTACATGTTTCATAGTACAATGCACCAAATCATTTCAAAACCAAAACCAGACATGTCTTTTCCGGAAACAAACAGTCAATCACATTTGCCTAGGGCCGGGACAAAGCCATAAATCCCACTCGAGGCCTCTAAGGACCCTCCCGAGCTGGCCATATCATAAAACAAATCACGCACGTGCATCGCCTAGGACCGGGACGAAGCCACAAATCCCACTCGAGGCCTCTAAGGACCCTCCCGAGCTGGCTAGCTAAAAAACTCATGAATCCAGGGCTAAAACCATTGGATTCCCTCCGTGGCCCCATAGGACCCTCCCGAGGTGAGCAAATCACACACAATATACATTACCATTTCACGTTAAGCATAAAAGTTTCCAAAAATACTTGCCTTGAATAATTGACGACGCAACGAAAGGAAAAGAAAATCACTGACGAACGCTAGCAACCAACAGAATCGAAACTAAAAATTCGAAGAACACAATCACAACCAACTCTAAATGAATACGGAAATGGAATACACCCGAAAACCCGCCTACGATTCATGTTTATTCGTATAAAAATGACAACGAGGACGGACCACAACCAAACCCTCTCGAATACGCAACAACCACGAAATATACCATGAATCCGTAGGGAAAACAAGAATACTAGCAAGATTAATAATATTCAACATGAATTAATCAACTACATGGAACGAATCGAAGAAAAACCCGAAAACCCCCAATTTACTCAAAAGTGTGGTTCTTAGAAGATTTACCTTGGATTGGGATGAATGATTCGTGTTGATGTTGTTATTATACACCAAGAACTCAAAGAAGATGATGATTGAGATGATTGGAGGAAGAAATCGCCAAGAAATCGCCCAAAATTACCAAAGTCGCGAAGAAGGAGGTGAAATGAGAAATAGATTCGTCCAAATTCAACTCCTGGGTATATATAGCCACACGGCTTAGCACGCGCTAACGGCTAAGGGTTAGCGTGCGCTACCCAGTTATATTACAGTCCAGAACTCACTGTCCTGGACCGTTAGCGTGCGTTACTACTATCTAGCGTGCGCTAACAATGACTCGGTAGCGCACGCTATCGAGCTATAGCGTGCCCTACCTGGGCACCTGAACGAGTCCAAAACAAACTGTCCAGTACTGGATAGTCACGTTAGTGCGCGCTACCGGACACCTAGCGCGCGCTAGTCCTCCGACATTAGCGTGCGCTAGACAACATAGCGTACGCTAATTCGCTAGTCCAGAGGACTGGAATCAGAAATAAGTTCACTGCCACTCCCAGGGCTCAGCTCGCTAGCGCGTGCTACGAAGCAGACGTAGCGTGCGCTACTAAGGGATCCCTAGCGTGCGCTATGCAGAAAGATTAGCTCGCGTTAGGCATGGAATATTAACGGCCCAAAATACCGGAACATGAATGAAACATCAAACGGAACATCTCAAAACGCATAATAACATAGAATGGATCCACGACAACCCCGAAACGGCAGTTCCGAACAACAATTACAAGAATCAGATCAATAGATGACGGAAGAACCAATAAACGTAGAACTGGATGACAAAAAGTCTCGAAACAATTATTCTAAAAAATTATTACGGTTACACAAGGGTCGCTAAGAACGAGAAATACACCAAAAAATGAAAATACCGGGAAAAGAAAAATACGGATATTACACATTTAATTATGTTGTATAAACTATTAAATGACATATATAAGTGTCAAATAAGATTATGTTAGGGACACTTTAAATGTCTCAAATAAGTGTCCCAAAACATAACGCGACCCCTTATCTAGAAACACTTGCATAAGCGTCCCAAAACTCAAAAGTGTCCCAATATGTAGATATTGAGACACTTTGGCGTGTCCCAATTTCCCATTTTTATTTTAGTGTATCTTAGCAAGTCTCAATATGATACGAATTCGTCCGGAAAAGTGAATATGTATCGGTCGGAGTGTGTATAGGTGTATGATAGCGGAAGGCTTTTTACGAGTAGGGTGTTTTGAGTATATTTTTATGGAAGTAATATTGGAAATGACAATGAAAAATTCGAACAAGAACAAGGGTTTATAGAATTAGACCTGTAACTCGATAAGTGATTTCTTCTCAAGACCTATTGAGAATCAATCGGATTAATACTCAAAAACGCGTCGAATAAAAATCAAAGGTTTGATGAAAAGCATTCGACAATGGTGAAAAACATAAAGTGTATTCTTTTTCTTCAATATACAAAGGCTAATACAAGCATGAACAAGACTACTTATAGAAGTGAAGTCTTCTAAACAACTAAGGAATAAAAACAAGATCACATAATCTTGAAATGAAAAACAAAACATCAAGATAAAATACAAAGGAATCAAATGATAGGGGGAATCACACATTAAAATGATCATAAGTCACCCTACATAACATGCAAGTCATCATGCCATGTGAGGGAGACAAAAACAACACACAAAGCCTAAGCTTAATGTGTGTTATCAGTCATAGCATACGTTACCTGACTTTGATAGCGTACGCTATCCTGTTCCAGAGGCTACTGCCTCACTTCATACAATAAATTATGTACGCAAAGCCTATGCTATAGCGTACGTAATATAGATGTTGACTTGCTACAGTAACCAAGTTACGTATGTAGTGTTCTTAAGCTAAGGTACGTTAATATCCATAGCGTACGCAACATCACATTATAACGTACGCAATGCATAGTCCTGAGGCTAGGTCTTTGGCAACAGGCATCCTTATCTACGCAACATGTTTCCTTTAGTGTACGTAAATACTCTACCTGTTTAGCATATGCAAGTCTTCCACCCATAGCATATGTTAACTCTTCGTTGACTCGTTTGTCTGCACTTGCTCCGAAGGTGCCTGTGTCCCACTTGCCGAAAACAACCCACGATTTCCAAAATTCCGTTTGACTAATCTACAATTAGCGTACGTTAAGCCCTATGCTTAGCGTGCACTAAATGCCGTTGACTCGAGTCGGGACCTACTTGTCGGCCACAACTTGGATTCAGTCTGATATGATCTTATGTTTGTTAACTGTCCTTCTTAACGTACATAAGCTAAGAATTTAACGTACACTAAGTTCTTACTTTAGCGTATGTTAATCAGGCTATGTTAGCCAATTCCAACTGTTCATGTCCGTCGTCTCGACATACTGTATATGTATACACGATATACTGAATATATATGCTCGTTCCAATAATATTCTTACATGATACACTTGATATCAAAAGTACGATAACCTGATACATGATACCCTCAAATGCAATTGTCGACCAAGTACGACAATTATACCAATACAATTGTCTTAGTCCTTCACTTATTTTATCCGTACTGTACAGATTCCACACTATGCAATATAACTCAGATAAAAAAACATTAAACAACCATAGTAGAAATTCAAGATATTACACATACGAAGTAGCTTAAAAGCATCCATAACCACTTTTAGAAACTATTTCCACCACCTCTATGTAGATCACAAAGATATAGAGTTCAGCCGGGAAAATACTACGATATTAATTTACCTGAAAGATATCAAGTCATGCTTTTAAAATGTAAATGTGCCTAGTACCTATAAAGAAGCTTAGACGATCCTCAGTTTCAAGAAACATCCTAGAAGGCATGAAATCTTAAAGGGATTCCACTTATGAAAATCAAGTTTGTAACTTCATTAATTTTTCCTATGAGTAAACACATAGGATATAAATGAGTTTTTAAGATAAAGACAGACATGGATGGAAACCCCGCTGTTTTCAAAGCAAGATTGGTAGCAAAAAGAAACAAACAAATTCATGGGGTAGACCGTGATGAAACCTTCTCTACATTCAGTATGCTTAAATCTATTCAAATAATACTAGCTATTGCATTCCATTACCAGATTTCACCATCCAACAACATTTCTAAGTTCTTAGTCTCGATCTAACAATATTTCATCAAGTTAATCATCCAAATCAAGGTAAGATTGTTCAATCCCTAGTTTTTGGGAATTTTGGGGTTTTGTTGGGATTTCATCTTTCTAGTTCGTTTCAGCTTTGATTTGTGTTAAGATTATGATCATGAAGTTATAATCCTTTGTTTTCCTTGAAGTTTACGAATTTAATTTCGAGTTTCATCCGTTAAATAGAGTATGTACAACTCTGCCCCCATAGTGTTCAATTGAATATCCCTAAGGGTAGAACTTAAGGTGAATCCTTTCGTTTCCATAGTTTTGTGCTTGATTTGGTATTTGGTTGTGTTAGGGTCGAATCGTTGAAGAAATTCGGATCGTAGGTCCTTCCGTTCACCATTTCCTGGGTTGTTCTAATCGAGGCAAGTACTTTGATTACGCTTATTATACTTCGTGTGAATATGGAAATTGTGATTTTGGGAAAAGTGGTAATTTCATAAAATGTGATTTATGCCATGTGGTTACTGAGTGTGTGCGAGACGAGTAAAACTAGCGAGGGTCCCCTGGGATCCATTAGACTGCAAGTATCTACGGATCACTCGGTTAGGTTGTACAACCACAGACGGCCTGATGAGGACTCCTGGGGTGTGTATCTTGATACGAATTCAGCACTTATGGTGCGAATTCTCTATCGATACAGCGAAAGGCTGTTTTGACGAGCGGAAGCTATCGACAAGGAATTAGCAGGAACTCGTAACAACAGTTCGCTACAGCAATAACACTGGTGAGCGGTACGCACACGCGACAAGAAATGATGGCGGCAGCTCGATACAACAACAGAACAGGAACTGGCCGAATGAAGATGACTCGAAACAGGCAACTGCCAAACAGCGGCACTCGAAACAGCAAGTTTCATTTAGATGCTAATTAAAACAAGAAACAAGTTCGAAGGATCGAACAACAGTTGGTGCGAAATCCCAAACAAGTACAAAACTGTATCGAAAACAAGAAGAGTATCGAAACGGACAGAAACAGTTATTTTATCGAATTAGACCTATAATTCGATAAAGTGATTTCTTCTCAAGACCTATTGAGAATCAATCGGATTAAGATTCGAAAACGCGTAGAATAATAATCAAAGTTTTGATGAAAAGCATTCACCAAGGAAAACACAAAGTGTATTCTTCTTTCTTCAACATTCTATCTTTCATTACAACTCCATTGCAGTATTTATAAGCAAAAGTAGCCTGACAAGATCCTGACAAGATAATCTTAAACTATTACAAGCTGGGTTTAAAATAATGAAAAGATAATAAAAAGATTCCTTATGTCACTTGCTGACAAAAGTAAAAGCTGGGCCTTGTCTCCAAGTTGAAAGTTGATAGCCGCTTTTTCACGCAGCATGTTGCCGAGAATCCTGCTGACTTTAAAGAAAATGCTGAAATTCTTTTATTCTTTTACCACTTGGACCCCTTTCCCCAAGATGCAAGTTACCTATTGTTTAAGTTACTCCAAGTCTGGTAATTAAGGTAACTCCGTGTCTCGTCTCCATTTTCTCGCCCAAGTAAGTTGCATGGTTGTTTACATCGATCATCACCTCGTCTTCTTTCCTTGGAGATGTAAGCCCCATATCATCCCCTCCCCCTTTAAAAGGAATTGTCCTCAATTCTGCAATCCCGTCGTCATAAATTTAAGGAGATAGATCACCTATGTTGAAAGTAGCATGCACTCCATAATCACCCGGAGTTCTAACTTGTAAGCATTGTCGTTCACCTTCGCAACTATTTTAAATATCCCCTCGGCTTCCTTTTGTACGCCTCGTTTATCTCTTTGATTCGGTCACGCACCTATTCGTGTAATTTCATCATCGATTTTAGTTTTGACTCCGCATCCTTATGCACCAATTCGTCATTCGGTAATGGTATTAAGTCTAACAGTATGTAAGGATTCAGGCCATAAACTACTTCGAATGGCGATCATGCTGTGGCATGAGTAGGAGAGCGATTATACGCGAACTCCGCATGTGTGAGCTTCAAATCCCAATCCTTTTGTGTTTTGCTCACCAAGCCTCTCAACAGCGTTCCCAGTGTTCGATTAGTCACTTCAGTTTGTCCGTCTGTTTGAGGATGATGCGAAGTACTAAACAAAAGCTTGGTTCCCACATTTCTCCACAATGTGTTCCAAAAGTAACTCAGAAACTTCGAGTCCCGGTCCGAAACAATAGTTTTTGGAACTCCATGTAATTGTACCACCTCTCGGAAATACAAGTCAGCAACATTACTCGCATCATCGGTTTTGTGACAAGAAACAAAATGAGCCATCTTTGAAAAATGATCGACAACAACCATAATCGCGTCCTTACCTCGTTGGGTTCGAGGCAAAGCAACAATGAAATCCATCGAGACATCTTCCCATGGCCTCTCCAAAATTGGCAAAGGTGTGTATTTTCCTGGTTTGAACGAACTCTTCGCAATATGGCATGTCACACACTTACTAATTATATTATTGACATCCCCCTGCATCTTTGGCCAATAAAAATGTTCTTTAAGCACATCTAATGTCTTGGCCGAACCAAAGTGGCCAGCCAAACCTCCCCCGTGAGCCTCTCGATCCAGCAATTCTCGAATCGTGTGCCTTGGTAGACAAAGACGATTTCCCTTAAAAAGAAAGCCTTCCTATATCGAAAATTATCCCATCGGTCCAGATTTGCAAAGGGCGAAGGTTTCGCCAAAATCCACATCACTGTCATAATATTCTTTCACTGTATCGAATCCAAGCAATCAAACATTAAGGGTAGAGATTAAAGCGTATCTCCTAGATAGCGCATCAGCCACCACATTGCTCTTACTGTCCTTATACTTCGATGAAAAGTGAAACGATTGCAAGAACTCCACCCACTTAGCATGTCTCGGACTCAACTTCGGTTGCCCATTAATATACTTTAAAGATTCATGGTCCGAATGGAGAATAAAATGTTTCGGCCGAAGGTAATGGCTCCAATGATCAAGAGCTCTCACTATGGCATAGAACTCCTTGTCGTAAGTACAATAGTTGAGTCGAGCCCCACCCAACTTCTCCGAAAAGTATGCAATAGGCCGCCTGCCTTGAATGAGGACCGCCCCAATACCAACTCCACTACCATCACACTCTACTTCGAACGGCTGTGCAAAATCGGGTAACGCCAAGATAGGTGCTTCACATAACCTTGCCTTCAACTTTTCAAACGCCCCTTGGGCAGCCCTGCTCCACACAAACGGACCCTTCTTCAAACACTCAGTTATCGGACTCGTTATGGTGCTGAAATCTTGAATAAACCTCCGATAAAAAGAGGCAAGACCGTGGAATGATCTAACTTCAGTTACGGTTTTAGGAGTAGGCCACAACTTAATAGCTTCAATTTTACCTTGATCAACCGACATTCCTTCCTTCGAAACAACATAGCAAAGAAAAGTTATGCTCTCGATGAGAAACGCACACTTTTCTTTCTTTCCATAAAGCCTTTGAGACCTAAGAGTCTCGAATACTTGCCATAGATGCTCGAGATGCTCCTCCATCGACCGAGTATAAACCAAAATATCATCCAAATAAACAACCACAAATCTGCCTAAAAATGCCTTAAGTACTTCGTTCATCAAATGCATGAAAGTACTCAGGTCATTCGTAAGTCCAAATGGCATGACGGTCCACTCATACAGCCCATGCTTAGTTTTGAAAGCCGTCTTCCATTCATCTCCCTCCCGCATACAAATCTGGTGATAGCCACTTCGCAAATCAATTTTAGAAAAGACCACCGATCCATGTAGCTCGTCCAACATATCATCAAGCCTTGGTATCGGGAATCGATACTTGATCGTTATGTTATTTACGGCCCGACTATCGATACACATCCGCCAAGACCCATCCTTCTTAGGAACAAGCAGGGCCGGAACCGCACATGGACTTAAACTTTCTCGAACATACCCGTGGCTCATTAGTTATTCAATATGCTTCTGAAGTTCCTTCGTTTCCTCGGTATTACACCTATAGGAAGCCTTATTCGAAAGAGGTGTGCCTAGTATAAGGTCTATTTGATGCTCAATTCCATGGATTGGCGGCAAACCCGACGGCAATTCTTCAGGGAAGACGTCCGCGAACTCCTGTAACAGGTCGGTCACTGTATCCTCGTTCTTCGCTACCACGAAATCATCTCGAGTCTCCTTTATCACTAGCATGTAAACACGCTCACCACTCTCCATAGCGTTTTCAACTTCCCTCTCGCTAGCGAACATGGTGAGGTTCATTTTCTCCTCTCGTTTGGCACTCATGGAACGGATAGCTTGAGGAGACATCGGTTTCAACACGATCTTCTTTCCCTTATCTCGCAACACGTATTCGTTGCTCCTACCCCTATGCAAAATATCCCTATAAAATAACCCAGGACGTCCCAAAAGTATGTGACAAGCATCCATCGGAATCACATCACATAATATCTCATCACGATAAGAACCCATTGCCAATCCGACCCGAACTTGCTTCGAAACCCTCACCTTGCTTCCGTCATCAAGCCAATGTAAAACATATGGATTAGGGTGAGAGATGGTGGTTAGTCCAAGCTTCGTCACCATTTCACTCAAAGCTTCGTTGGTGCAACTCCATCCATCGATAATTAAACTACACCACTTATCTCCAACTTGACACTTCGTATGGAATATTTGGTCCCGTTGTTCTGACTCGCTCGGAACCGACTTGGCTTGCAAAGTGTGAAGGACCAAGGCTGTATCATAATTCGGAGCATCATAAGCCTCACATTCTTCTCCTTCTTCGTCCTCCATGCTGAAATCAAACACAAAACCCAGTCTTTCTTTTTCGTCCTCAACCAACAATTCGTCTCGGATCGTGACAGCTTCCCTTAGTGTCACCACTCGTTTGTTCGGACAAGCATTTTGATAATGCCCGAACCCTTGACATTTGAAACATCTTACTTTAGCGCACGCTAAAGTAATGACAGAGTGTTTCTGAAGTTTGGACACAAGCAGTTAGCGCACGCTATTGTGGAGCTAGCGCGCGCTAGCACTGGTAAGTAACCCACGCTAATGGATGCGTAGCGCATGCTAGCAAAGTCAAACAGATTCTAGACCGCCTTTCAACCAACAGTGCACCGCCTTTCAGTCGATAGCACACGCTATACATCTAGCTGTAGCGTGGGCTAATCGTGCCCAGTATATATAGGCCTGTATGTTCTAGAATTCGTCATTTTCTCCATCTCTCTCTTCTTCTCCGACAGCTGGGGGACTTGGAGCGTTGGGAAGCATAGTTTTTTACCAGATTTCACCATCCAACAATATTTCTAAGTTCTTAGTCTCGATCTAACAATATTTCATCAAGTTAATCATCCAAATCAAGGTAAGATTGTTCAATCCCTAGTTTTTGGGAATTTTGGGGTTTTGTTGGGATTTCATCTTTCTAGTTCGTTTCAGCTTTGATTTGTGTTAAGATTATGATCATGAAGTTATAATCCCTTGTTTTCCTTGAAGTTTAAGGATTTAATTTTGAGTTTCATCCATTAAATAGAGTATGTACAACTCTGCCCCCATAGTGTTCGATTGAATATCCCTAAGGGTAGAACTTAAGGTGAATCCTTTCGTTTCCATAGTTTTGTGCTTGATTTGATATTTGGTTGTGTTAGGGTCGAATCGTTGAAGAAATTCGGATCGTAGATCCTTCCGTTCACCATTTCTTGTGTTGTTCTAATCGAGGCAAGTACTTTAATTACGCTTATTATACTTCGTGTGAATATGGAAATTGTGATTTTGGGAAAAGTGGTAATTTCATAAAATGTGATTTGTGCCATGTGGTTACTGAGTGTGTGCGAGACAAGTAAAACCAGCGAGGGTCCCCTGGGATCCATTAGACTGCAAGTATCTACGGATCACTTGTTTAGGTTGTACAACCACAGAGGGCCTGGTGAGGACTCCTGGGGTGTGTATCTTGATACGAATTCAGCACTTATGGTGCGAATTCTCTATCGATACAGCGGAAGGCTGTTTTGATGAGCGGAATCTATCGACAAGGAACTGTCAGGAACTAGTAACAACAGTTCGCTACAGCAATAACACTGGTGAGCGGTACGCACACGCGACAAGAAATGATGGCGGTAGCTCGATACAACAACAGAACAGGAACTGGCCGAATGAAGATGACTCGAAATAAGCAACTGCCAAACAGCGGCACTCGAAACAGCACGTTTCGTTTGGATGCTAATTAAAACAAGAAACAAGTTCGAAGGATCGAACAACAGTTGGTGCGAAATCCCGAACAAGTACAAAACTGTATCGAAAACAAGAAGAGTATCGAAACGGACAGAAATAGTTGTTTTATCGAATTAGACCTATAATTCGATAAAGTGATTTCTTCTCAAGACCGATTGAGAATCAATCGGATTAAGATTCGAAAACGCGTAGAATAATAATCAAAGTTTTGATGAAAAGCATTCACCAAGGAAAACACAAAGTGTATTCTTCTTTCTTCAACATTCTATCTTTCATTACAACTTCATCGCCCTATTTATAGGCAAAAGTAGCCTGACAAGATCCTGACAAGATATTCTTAAACTATTACAAGCTGGGTTTAAAATAATGAAAAGATAATAAAAAGATTCCTTATGTCACTTGCTGACAAAAGTAAAAGCTGGGCCTTGTCTCCAAGTTGAAAGTTGATAGCCGCTTTTTCACGCAGCATGTTGCCGAGAATCCTGCTGACTTTAAAGAAAATGCTGAAATTCTTTTATTCTTTTACCACTTGGACCCCTTTCCCCAAGATGCAAGTTACCTATTGTTTAAGTTACTCCAAGTCCGGTTATTAAGGTAACTCCGTGTCTCGTCTCCATTTTCTCGCCCAAGTAAGTTGCATGGTTATTTACATCGATCATCACCTCGTCTTCTTCCCTTGGAGATGTAAGCCCCGTATCATCCCCTCCCCCTTTAAAAGGAATTGTCCTCAATTCTGCAATCCCGTCGTCATCAAGATAAGGAGATAGATCACCTATGTTGAAAGTAGCATGCACTCCATAATCACCCGGAAGTTCTAACTTGTAAGCATTGTCGTTCACCTTCGCAACTATTTTAAATGGCCCCTCGGCTCATGGCATTAACTTATTCTTACGCTTACTCGGAAATCGCTCCTTTCTCAAATGTACCCAAACTAAATCTCCAACCTCGAGTAATCTCGGTTTTCTTTGCTTGCTCGACTTCCTTTTGTACGCCTCGTTTATCTCATTGATTCGGTCACGCACCTATTCGTGTAATTTCATCATCGATTTTAGTTTTGACTCCGCATCCTTATGCACCAATTCGTCATTCGGTAATGGTATTAAGTCTAACAGTATGTAAGGATTCAGGCTATAAACTACTTCGAATGGTGATCGTGCTGTGGCATGAGTAGGAGAGCGATTATATGCGAACTCTGCATGTGCGAGCTTCAAATCCCAATCCTTTTGTGTTTTGCTCACCAAGCCTCTCAACAGCGTTCCCAGTGTTCGATTAGTCACTTCAGTTTGTCCGTCTGTTTGAGGATGATGCGAAGTACTAAACAAAAGCTTGGTTCCCACCTTTCTCCACAATGTGTTCCAAAAGTAACTCAGAAACTTCAAGTCCCGGTCCGAAACAATAGTTTTTGGAACTCCATGTAATCGTACCACCTCTCGGAAATACAAGTCAGCAACATTACTCGCATCATCGGTTTTGTAACAAGAAACAAAATGAGCCATCTTTAAAAAATGATCGAAAGCAACCATAATCGCGTCCTTACCTCATTGGGTTCGAGGCAAAGTAACAATGAAATCCATCGAGACATCTTCACATGGCCTCTCCATAATCGGCAAAGGTGTGTATTTTCCTGGTTTGAACGAACTCTTCGCAATATGGCATGTCACACACTTACTAATTATATTATTGACATCCCCCTGCATCTTTGGCCAATAAAAAAGTTCTTTAAGCACATCTAATGTCTTGGCCGAACCAAAGTGGCCAGCCAAACCTCCCCCATGAGCCTCTCGAACCAGCAATTCTCGAATCGTGTGCCTTGGTAGACAAATACGATTTCCCTTAAAAAGAAAGCCTTCCTATATCGAAAATTATCCCATCGGTCCAGATTTGCAAAGGGTGAAGGTTTCGCCAAAATCCACATCACTGTCATAATATTCTTTCACTGTATCGAATCCAAGCAATCGAACATTAAGGGTAGAGATTAAAGCATATCTCCTAGACAGCGCATCAGCCACCACATTGCTCTTACCGTCCTTATACTTCGATGAAAAGTGAAACGATTGCAAGAACTCCACCCACTTAGCATGTCTCGGACTCAACTTCGGTTGCCCATTAATATACTTTAATGATTCATTGTCCGAATGCAGAATAAAATGTTTCGGCCGAAGGTAATGGCTCCAATGATCAAGAGCTCTCACTATGGCATAGAACTCCTTGTCGTAAGTACAATAGTTGAGTCGAGCCCCACCCAACTTCTCCGAAAAGTATGCAATAGGCCGCCTGCCTTGAATGAGGACCGCCCCAATACCAACTCCACTAGCATCACACTCCACTTCGAACGACTGTGCAAAATCGGGTAATGCCAAGATAGGTGCTTCACATAACCTTGCCTTCAACTTTTCAAACGCCCCTTGGACAGCCCTGCTCTACACAAACGGACCCTTCTTCAAACACTCAGTTATCGGACTCGTTATGGTGCTGAAATCTCGAATAAACCTCCGATAAAAAGAGGCAAGACTGTGGAATGATCTAACTTCAGTTACGGTTTTAGGAATAGGCCATGACTTAATAGCTTCAATTTTACCTTGATCAACCGACACTCCTTCCTTCGAAACAACATAGCCAAGAAAAGTCATGCTCTCAACGAGAAACGCACACTTTTCTTTCTTTTCATAAAGCCTTTGAGACCTAAGAGTCTCGAATACTTGCCGTAGATGCTCGAGATGCTCCTCCATCGACCGAGTATAAACCAAAATATCATCCAAATAAACAACCACAAATCTGCCCAAAAATGCCTTAAGTACTTCGTTCATCAAACGCATGAAAGTACTCGGGTCATTCGTAAGTCCAAATGGCATGACGGTCCACTCATACAGCCCATGCTTAGTTTTGAAAGCCGTCTTCCATTCATCTCCCTCCCGCATACAAATCTGGTGATAGCCACTTCACAAATCAATTTTAGAAAAGACCACCGAGCCATGTAGCTCGTCCAACATATCATCAAGCCTTGGTATCGGGAATCGATACTTGATCGTTATGTTATTTACGCCCCGACTATCGATACACATCCGCCAAGACCCATCCTTCTTAGGAACAAGCAGGGCCGGAACCGCACATGGACTTAAACTTTCTCGAACATATCCGTGGCTCATTAGTTATTCAATATGCTTCTGAAGTTCCTTCGTTTCCTCGGTATTACACCTATAGGCAGCCTTATTCGGAAGAGGTGTGACTAGTATAAGGTCGATTTGATGCTCAATTCCATGGATTGGCGGCAAACCCGACGACAATTCTTCAGGGAAGACGTCCGCGAACTCCTGTAATAGGTCGGTCACTGTATCCTCGTTCTTCGCTACCACGAAATCATCTCGAGTCTCCTTTATCACTAGCATGTAAACACGCTCACCACTCTCCATAGCGTGTTCAACTTCCCTCTCGCTAGCGAACATGGTGAGGTTCGGTTTTTCCTCTCTTTTGGCACTCATGGAACGGATAGCTTGCGGAGACATCGGTTTCAACATGATCTTCTTTCCCTTATCTCGCAACATGTATTCGTTGCTCCTACCCCTATTCAAAACATCCCTATCAAATAACCAAGGACGTCCCAAAAGTATGTGACAAGCATCCATCGGAATCACATCACATAATATCTCATCACGATAAGAACCCATTGCCAATCCGACCCGAACTTGCTTCGAAACCCTCACCTTGCTTCCGTCATCAAGCCAATGTAAAACATATGGATTAGGGTGAGCGATGGTGGTTAGTCCAAGCTTCGTCACCATTTCACTCGAAGCTTCGTCGGTGCAACTCCCTCCATCGATAATTAAATTACACCACTTATCTCCAACTTGACACTTCGTATGGAATATTTGGTCCCGTTGTTCTGACTCGCTCGGAACTGACTTGGATTGCAAAGTGCGAAGGACCAAGGTTGTATCATAATTCGTAGCATCATAAGCCTCACATTCTTCTCCTTTTTCGTCCTCCATGCTGAAATCAAACACATCACCTGGTCTTTCTTTTTAGTCCTCAACCAACAATTCATCTCGGATCGTGACAGCTTCCATTAGTGTCACCACTCGTTTGTTCGGACAAGAATTTTGATAATGCCCAAACCCTTGACATTTGAAACATCTTACTTTAGCGCACGCTAAAGTAATGACAGAGTGTTTCTGAAGTTTGGACACAAGCAGTTAGTGCACGCTATTGTGGAGCTAGCGCACGCTAGCACTGGTAAGTAACGCACGCTAATGGCTGCGTAGCGCATGCTAGCAAAGTCAAACAGATTCTAGACCGCCTTTCAACCAACAGTGCACCACCTTTCAGCCGATAGCGCACGCTATACATCTAGCTGTAGCGTGCGTTAATCGTGCCCAGTATATATAGGCCTGTATGTTCTAGAATTCGTCATTTTCTCCATCTCTCTCTTCTTCTCCGAGAGCTGGGGGACTTGGAGCGTTGGAAAGCATAATTTTTGACCAGATTTCACCATACAACAATATTTCTAAGTTCTTAGTCTCGATCTAACAATATTTCATCAAGTTAATCATCCAAATCAAGGTAAGATTGTTCAATCCCTAGTTTTTGGGAATTTTGGGGTTTTGTTGGGATTTCATCTTTCTAGTTCGTTTCAGCTTTGATTTGTGTTAAGATTATGATCATGAAGTTATAATCTCTTGTTTTCCTTGAAGTTTACAGATTTAATTTCGAGTTTAATCCGTTAAATAGAGTATGTACAACTCTGCCCCCATAGTGTTCGATCGAATATCCCTAAGGGTAGAACTTAAGGTGAATCCTTTCGTTTCCATAGTTTTGTGCTTGATTTGGTATTTGGTTGTGTTAGGGTTGAATCGTTGAAGAAATTCGGATCGTAGGTCCTTCCGTTCACCATTTCATGTGTTTTTCTAATCGAGGCAAGTACTTTGATTACGCTTATTATACTTCATGTGAATATGGAAATTGTGATTTTGGGAAAAGTGGTAATTTCATAAAATGTGATTTGTGCCATGTGGTTACTGAGTGTGTGCGAGACGAGTAAAACCAGCAAGGGTCCCCTGGGATCCATTAGACTGCAAGTATCTACGGATCACTCGGTTAGGTTGTACAACCACAGAGGGCCTGATGAGGACTCCTGGGGTGTGTATCTTGATACGAATTCAGCACTTATGGTGCGAATTCTCTATCGATACAGCGGAAGGCTGTTTTGATGAGCGGAATCTATCGACAAGGAACTGTCAGGAACTAGTAACAATAGTTCGCTACAGCAATAACACTGGTGAGCGGTACGCATACGCGACAAGAAATGATGGCGGTAGCTCGATACAACAACAGAAGAGGAACTGGCCGAATGAAGATGACTCGAAATAGGCAACTGCCAAACAGCGGGACTCGAAACAGTAAGTTTCGTTTGGATGCTAATTAAAACAAGAAACAAGTTTGAAGGATCGAACAACAGTTGGTGCGAAATCCCGAACAAGTACAAAACTGTATCGAAAACAAGAAGAGTATCGAAACGGACAGAAATAGTTATTTTATCGAATTAGACCTATAATTCGATAAAGTGATTTCTTCTCAAGACCTATTGAGAATCAATCGGATTAAGATTCGAAAACGCGTAGAATAATAATCAATGTTTTGATGAAAAGCATTCACCAAGCAAAACACAAAGTGTATTCTTCTTTCTTCAACATTCTATCTTTCATTACAACTTCATCGCCCTATTTATAGGCAAAAGTAGCCTGACAAGATCCTGACAAGATAATCTTAAACTATTACAAGCTGGGTTTGAAATAATGAAAAGATAATAAAAAGATTCCTTATGTCACTTGCTGACAAAAGTAAAAGCTGGGCCTTGTCTCCAAGTTGAAAGTTGATAGCCGCTTTTTCACGCAGCATGTTGCCGAGAATCCTGCTGACTTTAAATAAAATGCTAAAATTCTTTTATTCTTTTACCACTTGGACCCCTTTCCCCAAGATGCAAGTTACCTATTGTTCAAGTTACTCCAAGTCCGGTTATTAAGGTAACTCCGTGGCTCGTCTCCATTTTCTCGCCTAAGTAAGTTGCATGGTTGTTTACATCGATCATCACCTCGTCTTCTTCCCTTGGAGATGTAAGCCCCATATCATCCCCTCCCCCATTAAAAGGAATTGTCCTCAATTCTGCAATCCCATCGACATCAAGATAAGGAGATAGATCACCTATGTTGAAAGTAGCATGCACTCCATAATCACCCGGAAGTTCTCACTTGTAAGCATTGTCGTTCACCTTCGCAACTATTTTAAATGGCCCCTCGGCTCATGGCATTAACTTATTCTTACGCTTACTCGGAAATTGCTCCTTTCTCAAATGTACCCAAACTAAATCTCCAACCTCGAATAATCTCGGTTTTCTTTGCTTGCTCGACTTCCTTTTGTACGCCTCGTTTATCTCTTTGATTCGGTCACACACCTATTCGTGTAATTTCATCATCGATTTTAGTTTTGACTCCGCATCCTTATGCACCAATTCGTCATTCGGTAATGGTATTAAATCTAACAGTATGTAAGGATTCAGGCCATAAACTACTTCAAATGGCGATCGCGCTGTGGCATGAGTAGGAGAGCGATTATATGCGAACTCCGCATGTGCGAGCTTCAAATCCCAATCATTTTGTGTTTTGCTCACCAAGCCTCTCAACAGCGTTCCCAGTGTTCGATTAGCCACTTCGGTTTGTCCGTCTGTTTGAGGATGATGCGAAGTACTAAACAAAAGCTTGGTTCCCACCTTTCTCCACAATGTGTTCCAAAAGTAACTCAGAAACTTCGAGTCCCGGTCCGAAACAATAGTTTTTGGAACTCCATGTAATCGTACCACCTCTCGGAAATACAAGTCAGCAACATTACTCGCATCATCAGTTTTGTGACAAGAAACAAAATGAGCCATCTTCGAAAAATGATCGAAAACAACCATAATCGCGTCCTTACCTCATTGGGTTTGAGGCAAAGCAACATTGAAATCCATCGAGACATCTTCCCATGGCCTCTCCGGAATCGGCAAAGGTGTGTATTTTCCTGGTTTGAATGAACTCTTCGCAATATGGCATGTCACATACTTACTAATTATATTATTAACATCCCCCTGCATCTTTGGACAATAAAAATGTTCTTTAAGCACATCTAATGTCTTGGCCGAACCAAAGTGGCCAGCCAAACCTCCCGCGTGAGCCTCTCGAACCAGCAATTCTCGAATCGTGTGCCTTGGTAGACAAAGATGATTTCCCTTAAAAAGAAAGCCTTCTTATATCGAAAATTATCCCATCGGACCAGATTTGCAAAGGGCGAAGGTTTCGCCAAAATCCACATCACTGTCATAATATTCATTCACTGTATCGAATCCAAGCAATCGAACATTAAGGGTAGACATTAAAGCATATCTCCAAGACAGCGCATCAGCCACCACATTGCTCTTACCGTCCTTATACTTCGATGAAAAGTGAAACGATTGCAAGAACTCCACCCATTTAGCATGTCTCAGACTCAACTTCGGTTGCCCATTAATATACTTTAAAGTTTCATGGTCCGAATGCAGAATAAAATGTTTCGGCCGAAGGTAATGGCTCCAATGATCAAGAGCTCTCACTATGGCATAGAACTCCATGTCGTAAGTACAATAGTTGAGTCGAGCCCCACCCAACTTCTCCGAAAAGTATGCAATAGGCCGCCTGCCTTGAATGATGACTGCCCCAATACCAACTCCACTAGCATCACACTCTACTTCGAACGGCTGTGCAAAATCGGGTAACGCCAAGATAGGTGCTTCACATAACCTTGCCTTCAACTTTTCAAACACCCCTTGGGCAGCCCTGCTCCACACAAACGGACCCTTCTTCAAACACTCAGTTATCGGACTCGTTATGGTGCTGAAATCTCGAATAAACCTCCGATAAAAAGAGGCAAGACCGTGGAATGATCTAACTTCAGTTACGGTTTTAGGAGTAGGCCACGACTTAATAGCTTCAATTTTACCTTGATCAACCGACACTCCTTCCTTCGAAACAACATAGCAAGAAAATTTATGCGCTCGACGAGAAACGCAAACTTTTCTTTCTTTCCATAAAGCCTTTGAGAGCTAAGAGTCTCGAATACTTGCCGTAGATGCTTGAGATGCTCCTCGATCGACCGAGTATAAACCAAAATATCATCCAAATAAACAACCACAAATCTGCCCAAAAATGCCTCAAGTACTTTGTTCATCAAACGCATGAAAGTACTCGGGTCATTCGGAAGTCCAAATGGCATGACGGTCCACTCATACAGCCCATGCTTAGTTTTGAAAGCCGTCTTCCATTCATCTCCCTCCCGCATACGAATCTGGTGACAGCCACTTCGCAAATCAATTTTAGAAAAGACCACCGAGCCATGTAGCTCGTCCAACATATCATCAAGCCTTGGTATCGGGAATCGATACTTGATCGTTATGTTATTTACGGCCCGACTATCGATACACATCCGCCAAGACCCATCCTTCTTAGGAACAAGCAGGGCCGGAACCGCACATGGACTTAAACTTTCTCGAACATACCCGTGGCTCATTAGTTATTCAATCAGCTTCCGAAGTTTCTTCGTTTCCTCGGTATTACACCTATAGGTATCCTTATTCAGAAGAGGTGTGCCTAGTATAAGGTCGATTTGATGCTCAATTCCACGGATTGGCGGAAAACCCGACGGCAATTCTTCAGGGAAGACGTCCGCGAACTCCTGTAATAGGTCGGTCACTGTATCCTCGTTCTTCGCTACCACGAAATCATATCGAGTCTCCTTTATCACTAGCATGTAAACACGCTCACCACTCTCCATAGCGTGTTCAACTTCCCTCTCGCTAGCGAACATGGTGAGGTTCGGTTTTTCCTCTCGTTTGGCACTCATGGAACGGATAGCTTGAGGAGACATCAGTTTCAACACGATCTTCTTTCCCTTATCTCGCAACACGTATTTGTTGGTCCTACCCCTATGCAAAACATACCTATCAAATAACCAAGGACGTCCCAAAAGTACATGACAAGCATCCATCGGAATCACATCACATAATATCTCATCACGATAAGAACCCATTGCCAATCGGACCCGAACTTGCTTCGAAACCCTCACCTTGCTTCCGTCATCAAGCCAATGTAAAGCATATGGCTTAGGGTGAGCGATGGTGGTTAGTCCAAGCTTCGTCACCATTTCACTCGAAGCTTCGTTGGTGCAACTCCCTCCGTCGATAATTAAACTACACCACTTATCTCCAACTTGACACTTCGTATGGAATATTTGGTCCCATTGTTCTGACTCGCTCGGAACCGACTTGGCTTGCAAAGTGCGAAGGACCAAGGTTGTATCGTAATTTAGAGAATCATAAGCCTCACATTCTTCTCCTACTTCATCCTCCATGCTGAAATCAAACACATCACCCAGTCTTTCTTTTTCGTCCTCAACCTACAATTCGTCTCGGATCATGACAGCTTCCCTTAGTGTCACCACTCGTTTGTTTGGACAAGCATTTTGATAATGCCCGAACCCTTGACATTTGAAACATCTTACTTTAGCCAAACTTGTCACCTTCGGTACGTAGGGGGTCTTAGGAATCGCAACAGGGACCGGAGTCGGTACAGTTGCCTTGGTAGTTGAACTAGAACCGCTACTTGGGTTTCCATATTTGATTGGAAACTCGGGTTTATACAGCTTCATCCTGTTTTGAGCTTCTAACTTCACACATAGCCCACATAATATATCGAAGTCCTCGTATGGATACAGTTCCACCGAGTTAGCTATGCTTCGGTTCAAGCCACGCAAGAATCGCGACATCTTCTGCTCCTCATTCTCCTCTATTTATCCCATTAAGGAAAGATTCTCAAACTCCTCAATGTATTCACTGACATTCAACTTTCCTTGAATGAGATCTGCAATCTTCCTATACAGGGACAACCGGTGTGATGTTGGTACATATCTTTTACGAAGTTTTCCTTTTAATGAATCCCACGAACGGATCTTTTCTTTCCCCGCACGTGCTCTTCGTGTTTTAATTCCTTCGTACCAAAGTGAAGCTCCTTTCCCCAACTTGAGAATTTACTTACACCTTTTCTCATCGTCAAGGTCTCTAAACTCGAACATGCGGTCAATTTTACGTTCCCATTCCAGGTAAACCTCAGGGTCTATTCCTCCAACGAACTCCAGAAGCTCGTTCATCTTGAACTCTTCGACATGGCGTGAGGGTCGTTCATAGTCACCATGCCTAGGTTGCCAACGCTGGTCGCGTTGTTCTGGTACGTCGCGCAATGCGTCGCGAAGTTTTGCCAAGAAATCAGCATCGTTGAGATCCATAATGCCAAAGATCAAGAAGTTGGGCTCCGATGCCACTTATGATATGAATTCAGCACTTATGGTGCGAATTCTCTATCGATACAGCGGAAGGCTGTTTTGACGAGCAGAAGCTATCGACAAGGAACTGTCAGGAACTGGTAACAACAGTTCGCTACAGCAATAACACTGGCGAGCGGTACGCACACGCGACAAGAAATGATGGCGGCAGCTCGATACAGCAACAGAACAGGAACTGTCCGAATGAAGATGACTCGAAACAGGCAACCTCCAAACAGCGGCACTCGAAACAGCAAGCTTCGTTTGGATGCTAATTAAAACAAGAAACAAGTTCGAAGGATCGAACAACAGTTGGTGCGAAATCCCGAACAAGTACAAAACTATATCTACAATAAGAAGAGTATCGAAACGGACAAACAGTTGTTTTATCGAATTAAACCTATGATTCGATAAAGTGATTTCTTCTCCAGACCTATTGAGAATCAATCGGATTAAGATTCGAAAACGCGTCGAATAATAATCAAAGTTTTGATGAAAAGCATTCACCAAGGAAAACACAAAGTGTATTCTTCTTTCTTCAACATTCTATCTTTCATTACAACTTCATTGCCCTATTTATAGGCAAAAGTAGCCTCACAAGATCCTGACAAGATAATTTTAAACTATTACAAGCTGGGTTTAAATTAATGAAAAGATAATAAAAATGTTCCTTATGTCACTTGCTGACAAAAGTAAAAGCTGGGCCTTGTCTCCAAGTTGAAAGTTGATAGCCGTTTTTTCACACAGCATGTTGCCGAGAATCCTGCCGACTTTAAAGAAAATGCTGAAATTCTTTTATTCTTTTATCACTTGGACCCCTTTCTCCAAGATGTAAGTTACCTATTGTTTAAGTTACTCCAAGTCCGGTTATTAAGGTAACTCCGTGTCTCGTCTCCATTTTCTCGCCCAAGTAAGTTGCATGGTTGTTTACGTCGATCATCACCTCGTCTTCTTCCCTTGGAGATGTAAGCCCCGTATCATCCCCTCCCGCTTTAAAAGGAATTGTCCTCAATTCTGCAATCCCGTCGTCATCAAGATAAGGAGATAGATCACCTATGTTTTCGTCATTTTCTCCATCTCTCTCTTCTTCTCCGACAACCGGGGGACTTGGAGCATTGGGAAGCATAGTTTTTGACCTGATTTCACCATCCAACAACATTTCTAAGTTCTTAGTCTCGATCTAATAATATTTCATCAAGTTAATCATCCAAATCAAGGTAAGATTGTTCAATCCCTAGTTTTTGGGAATTTTGGGGTTTTGTTGGGATTTCATCTTTCTAGTTCGTTTCAGCTTTGATTTGTGTTAAGATTATGATCATGAAGTCATAATCCCTTGTTTTCCTTGAAGTTTACGGATTTAATTTCGAGTTTCATCCGTTAAATAGAGTATGTACAACTCTGCCCCCATACTGTTCGATTGAATATCCCTAAGGGTAGAACTTAAGATGAATCCTTTCGTTTCCATAGTTTTGTGCTTGATTTGGTATTTGGTTGTGTTAGGGTCGAATCGTTGAAGAAATTCGGATCATAGGTCCCTCTGTTCACCATTTCCTGTGTTGTTCTAATCGAGGCAAGTACTTTGATTACGCTTATTATACTTCGTGTGAATATATGGAAATTGTGATTTTGGGAAAAGTGGTAATTTCATAAAATATGATTTGTGCCATGTGGTTACCGAGTGTGTGCGATACAAGTAAAACCAGCGAGGGTCCCTGGGATCCATTAGACTGCAAGTATCTACGGATCACTCGGTTAGGTTGTACAACCAGAGAGGGCCTGATGAGGACTCCTGGGGTGTGTATCTCGCATGAGGTATAGGGCCAGTACAGCTCGGGAGGTTGTTTTGTGATGTTGATTGTGGTATTGTATTCCGGAATATACATGACTGTGATTTCTGTTGTTTATTCACTTGTTGTACATATTCTGGAATCGTTGTACTTGCACCGACATTTTGCTGACCCCCTTTTGGGGGTGAATATACTCGTTGTGTATTCAGGTACAGGTTCAGTAGGCGAGCCAGCACAGGGCGGACACGAGCTTGGTGGGCAACATTGATATCATGGGTTATGCTGAGTCTATGGTCGTCTTGTTCTGGTCAGAGTGGTATCTTGGTTTTGTACTCGCGCGGGTACTCTCATGTATTGTGTATTATGTTGTCATTGGTTGCCGTTGATGTTGTGGATCAATTGTGATGGTTGTATCAGTTATGATCCTACGAGTTAATGTATTGAGTTATTTCGTGATGTATGTCGTATTGAAGTTGATTTTTCTTTTGTTTAAGTGTGTGTGAATGTCTCAGTTTTGTTGTTTGATAATGTATTTTTATGTCGGTCAAAGCCTTGTAGGTTCTCCAAAAAGAATCTATGGTGCGGTAATATCTCCATAAATTACGAGGGTGTTACAGAATATGTTATTGGAGCCTAGGTTTATGGATACCTAGGTTGTTGGTGTTTTTGGGTTTGTAAAGTTGAGTCGGTCGTTGTTTATGATATCATTGGCGTGTTACCACCCGTGCTGCCTGTGCTGGAAGCCTCTTCGGATGTTGGTTATTTATTTTCCTCGGGAGCAATTGTCTTTGTCATTGTGTAACCTATTGTTGTAGTCGTTTCCTTATTAAACCATTTCTTATTCTTCAGTATCCCGAGAGGTAGAGTTGTCCGTCAACGCGGTCAAAGTTGTGGTAGAGAAGCAATATCTAAATCAGAGATGTCCACCTCTAATGCGGCATCTCATTCTGTGTCTATATCAGATCTGATCCCCTCGGGAGGTGCGGATGCGAGTGCAGAGGCCGAAGTGCCTAACGTTCTTCAGCACGTTGTGACCCAAGTGCACCAATTGGCTTAAGTGGTGCGGAACATTAATACCGGCAAGACTATTGAGGATCGATGGCTTCAGGAAGTCATGAAAATGAATCCTCCTAGATTTGATGGTTTCGGAGATGCAAACAATTGGGATCATTGGTTGGTTGAGCTAGAAAAGATATTCGACGGTATTGGCTGCCCTGAGGCCATAGGGTTCCGATAGCTCAGTACGTGACTGTTGATGACGCTTCTGATTGGTGGCGAGCAGTTAAGCCCAAGGATCGTAATGTCACTTGTGAGGAATTTAAAAAGTTTATGGAGGCCCAGTATGTTACGAGTTTGCCCTCGAATGCCACTCAGGGGATGTTAAAGTAAGGGCATTGTACTTGTTTTTATGTAATTCATTATCAAAAAGAAATTGTATGTTTCTTTATTTAATGGTAATCACTGGCATTCCTGACTCGTAAACATATATATATATATATATATATATATATATAAACTAGTCCGTGTATTTGAGAGAAAAAACATTCCACTCCTTATTGGATAATGGGATCGGCACTGGAAAAGTTTATGGCTCAAATACTTAATCGTTCGCAAGTCGATGAAACATGATTGGGCGTTAAGTTTATGTGAAGACTTGTATGACGTGTTCTTTGACTTGTAGAGTGCCTGTCGAACACTAATGGTTAGTGGGAGCACATGTTATAGGTATGCTAATGAGATTAGTATACTCAAACCGACTCACCTTTGATTTGTCACACGGATTTCACTCCGGGACAGTCAATGACGGAATAGAAAGGTTGTGATAGGTATTCATGAACCTTCGACTTGAGGATTTAGTAGGGATGTGCTTGTGACGTTAATATTTTCATTAGAGTAGTTCGACCCAGAAAACCGGAAGGTGCGGGTCAACCTCGACGTGTATCTTGACGGGCAAGTAGCAAGTTCTACTAAATACCAAGATAGGATTCTTTCTCCTGTTAGTGAATGGGTATATGTCCTATGCGGTTCTTGGCAAATGAGCTCATAAGTCTTTGTCCAAAGTATTGGAGCTAGTTCAATTGGATACAGGAGAGCTCAATGATCTCGATTTGCATTAACTCATGCATAACATCAAGTACAGATAGGGTTTGACTGACCGTGACCCTATAACTTGATCGGGACATTTGAAAGAAGGGTTTATAGGTATACTGGTATTCACGACAGAAAGCTTTTAGAATCATCCCCATCATTCGTTCTCAGTTAGGGTGCAGTGTAGGCCGCCAGGCTGGCTAGGTGGTGCTACTACTCTTTGGTTCCTCCCATCGCTAACTGAGACGGACCTACCGAGTCGCGCAATAGGATTGACGACGGAATGAATCGAGATTATTCTCTCTTTAATTATATTAGATATTGGATATCTAATTTATTGGACATTGGATGTCTAAATTAATTTGTTGGATAAATTAATTTACGGCCTAATTAATAAATATAATACTGGGTGATTAATTTAATTTATTAATATAATTATTTCTTGGAGAAATTAATTATATTATTTTGTATTGGATATGATTAATTAATTGTATTAATTAATTGATATAAATACATCGGAACAGAATTGAGTTTATCTGATTGGACTCGCGGGAGTCCGAAACGAATCAAACTCGTCCGGTTCTTCTAGATGGCCGCCCCACCTAACCCCATTCCCTCTTGGTCTTTGTCTCCACCTTTATATGTGGAAGACTAATGACTTTAAGAGATTGCATATCTCTTATAATATGGAATAAGGTGACTTAAATGAAGAGTGAGTTGAAGAATAAAGGAGTAGAAGATTTCTCTTGATTCCTACTTGAGTATACACGGCTCATTACAAGGAAAATAGAGAGATAAAATAGTTCTCTTGGTCTTCTTCACTATCTCCATATTCTTGTTCATTTCTCTTGAGTTTTTCTTGGAGAAAATTCAAAAGATCATTGAGAGATTGTGAGTTATACACTTAGAGTATCACATTTGAAAGCTTCTATCACTTAATTCTAGCCGTAATCTTAGAGGTTAATTGGGTGGTCGTTGTTCCTATCGTTTCTCCTGCGCGTGGCAAGTAGAGATGCGGTGTTTTCGGCGTTGGATCTTCCATGATCTTGACGAATCGGATTCGTGGGAAAGATCACCTAAAGCTTGGGGAATCGCATACATGGAGTACACCATTTAATCAACGGACTACAAGGGTATGATTTCAAATCTTATTTTGTTTCGTCTTATATTCATATATATGTATCTTGGTCGATCCTATTAGGGATTCAGATCAAATTAGATTCGTATATTGCTTCCACAACGCCTTCATTTTAGGCACCGAATCCCAACACAGTATTGTCCAATGCCGGTACGACTAGCTAGAATCAGTGAGTTATTTAAAGCTCAACCCCAAGATGTTCCTATCTCCGAGGCAATCAAGACATACAACAAGCAGTTAGTGTATGTCCAAGATCGAGTCAGGGATGAATTAGATAAGATACTTCATTTTGATGCGAGAATGAAACCTGAAGTCCGAAAGTCCATGGTGGGCCTTGGGTGTACTACTTTGAGAGAATACCAAGATAGAGCGCTCGCTTATGAGATGGTGACCGTTTTGGTTCTGACGGTTTCGAGCCAAAAGAAACCAAAATTTTCTGGTAGTTTCTGAGGCAGCGGATCGCATAAGCCTCAGTCTTTCGTGCAGTCTTCTATTGGTTCACCTCAGCCCAGTGGAGGAGCGTTGAGAGATTGTTTTAATTGTGGAGTTTCAGGACATGTCAGTTTTCATTGTTCATTACGTCCCATTACTTGTTTTAAGTGTGGGAAGCAGGGGCATCGGGCGTCGTATTGTGAGACAGCGGGTAGGGTCTTTGCTAAGTAGTCTCTTACTCCAGCAGGTACTGTTACGGGTAAGCCAACCCTTAGTGTCAGACGCGGCAGCGGTAGAGGAAAAACCAAGCATAAGAATACTCCAAGTACTGGATCGGCTCCACCTCGATTGTACGAAATGAGGTGGACTGATGACGTAGGGGTTGCAACTACGTCAGGTATTGTTTATATTTGTATGCACCTGGTAGATGTATTGCTTGATTCTGGAGCTACTTATTCCTTCATATCATTGTCTTGTGTGAGTCATTTGGGTCTTAATGACCTATCTACGTGTGAACCTTTTACTGGTGGATTGCCGAGTGGGGAAAAAATAGTTGGGGATCGAGAGATTGCCAATTGTCCTGTAACCATCGGCAGTAGAGATTGGCCATCTGATTTGATTGTGATTAACATGAAGGGAGAAGGATTGATTCTAGGTGATGATTGGTTAGATTGTCATGGGGCAGTGGTGGATTATCGTTGGAAGATAATTTCGATAGTTGTGCTGGATGGTACCGAACACGTTTTCGAAGGGCAGAAACCTGGTACCTCTGGGAAGGTTATCCAAGCCATGAGGGCGATGAAGTTGTTAAGTCAAGGATGTACCGGTTATTGGTGTTACATAATGAAGACGGAAACTGGCGGAGTTCAGTTATCTTCTATTTCAGTGGTAAATGAATTTCCAGACGTACTTCCAGATGATTTGCCCAGATTGCCGCCGCAGCGTGATGTGGAGTTTACTATCGAAATAGAGCCTAGTGCGGCACCATTATCTAAGGCACCATACCGAATGGCGCCATCAGAAATGCAAGAGATGAATAAGCAACTGAGTGAATTGTTGGATAAGGGTTATATTCGACCAAGTGCTTGCCCATGGGGAGCACCGGTGTTATTCGTTCTGAAGAAAGAGGGATATTTACGGCTATGTATTGATTATCGTGAGTTGAATAAACTCACTATCAAGAACAAGTATCCGTTTCCAAGAATTGATGATCTATTTGATCAATTTCAAGGGGATATGGTTATCTCAAAGATCGACTTGAGATCGGGATAATTATCAATTGTAAATTCGGGATTCGGATATTCCAAATCCAGCATTTCGAACGAGATATGGGCATATGAATTCGTGGTTATGCCATTTGGTTTAACTAACTGATACGGATTCTCTATCGATACAGCGGCAAGCTTTTTTGACCAGCGGAAGCGAACAGCAAGAAACTGTCAGGAACTGATAACAACAGTTCGCTACAACAACAACGCTGGCTAGCGGTATGCACACGCGATAGGAAATGATGACGGCAACTCGATACAGCAACAAGACAGGAACTGGCCGAGTGAAAATGACTCGAAACAGGCAACCTCCAAACAGCGGTACTTGAAACAGCAAGTTTCAGTCGGATGCTAGGTGAAAACAGGAAACAAGTTCGAACGATCGAACAACACTTGATGCGAAATCCCGATCAAGTACAACCCTGTATCGAAAACAAGAAGAATATCGAAACATGACAGGAAAGAGTTGTTTTATTGAACTAGACCTATAATTCGATAAAGTGATTTCTTCTCAAGACCTATTAGAATCAATTAGATTAAGATTCGAAAACACGTCGAATAATAATCAAAGTTTTGAAGGAAACTCGTCCAACACTTAAACAATACGCAGGTATGTTGTTTTATCATTCAATAATCTGCTCATTACAACTCCATCGCCACTATTTATAGGCAAAAGCAGCCTGACAAGATAATCTAAACTATTACAAGCTGGTCTTAAAATAAGAAAAAGAAGTAACTGTGGACCTCGTATCCATTTTCTCGCCTAAGTATGTTGGAGTATGGTCGAGGTGTTTTACGTCAATCCTTACTTCGTCTTCTTCGCTTGGAGTAGTTGGTTTCGTATCATTCCCTCCTTCTTTAAAAGGAATTGTCCTTAATTCCGCAATCCCATTGTCGTCGAGATAAGGAGATAGATCACCTATGTTGAAAGTAGCATGCACTCCATAATCACCCGGAAGTTCTAACTTGTAAGCATTGTCGTTCACCTTCGCAACTATTTTAAATGGTCCCGCAGCTCGTGGCATTAACTTGTTATTACGCTTACTCGGGAATCGTTCTTTCCTCAAATTCACCCAAACTAAATCCCCAACCTCTAATACTCTTGGTCTTCTTTGTTTGTTCGATTTTCTTTTGTACGTCTCATTTATATCCTTGATTCGGTTACGCACCTGTTCGTGTAATTTCATCATCGATTTCAGTTTCGAGTCCGCGTCCTTATGCACCAATTCGTCATTCGGTAATGGAATCAAGTCTAGTGGTATGTAAGGATTTAGGCCATAAACTACTTCGAATGGAGAACGCGCTGTGGCATGAGGTGGAGAACGGTTATATGCAAACTCCGCATGTGCCAGTTTTAGATCCCAGTCTTTTTGTGTCTTGCCTACCAGGCCTCGCAACAGTGTTCCCAGGGTTTGATTAGTCACTTCAGTTTACCCGTCGGTTTGAGGGTGGTGTGAAGTGCTAAACAAGAGTTTTGTTCCCACCTTCCTCCATAGGGTGTTCCAAAAGTAGCTGAGAAATTTGGAGTCTCGATCGGAAACAATAGTCTTCGGAATCCCATGTAAACGTACCACCTCTCGAAAATATAAGTCGGCCACATTGCTTGCATCATCTGTCTTGTGGCACGCTACAAAATGAGCCATTTTCGAAAAACGATCTACGACTACTATAATCGCATCCCTCCCTCGTTGAGTACGAGGTAAAGCCACAATAAAATCCATCGAGACATCTTCCCATGGCCTCTACAGAATCGGTAAAGGTGTGTATATTCCTGGTTTGAACGAACTCTTCGCAACATGGCATGTCACACACTTACTAATTATGTTACTAACATCCCCCTGCATCTTTGGCCAATAAAAATGTTCCTTCAGCACATCTAATTTCTTAGTCGAACTAAAGTGGCCAGCCAAACCTCCCCCGTGAGCCTCCTGAACCAGCAATTCTCGAATCGTGTGCTTGGGTAGGCAAAGATGATTTCCCTTAAAAAGGAAGCCTTCCTATATCGAAAATTCTCCCATCGGCCCAGATTTGCAAAGGGCGAAGGTCTCGCCAAAATCGGCATCACCTTCGTAATATTCTTTCACTGTCTCGAATCCAAGCAAACGAACATCAAGAGTAGAGAGTAAGGCATAACGCCCATACAATGCATCTGCTACAATATTGCTCTTGCCATCCTTATACTTTGATGAGAAGTGAAATGATTGTAAGAATTCCACCCACTTCGCATGCCTGGGACTTAACTTGTGTTGTCCGTTAATATACTTCAATGATTCATTGTCCGAGTGTATGATGAAATGCTTCGGCCAATGATAGTGACTCCAATGATCTAGAGCCCCCACAATAGCATAAAACTCCTTGTTGTATGTACAATAATTGAGACGAGCACCGTTTAACTTTTCTGAAAAATAAGCAATAGGCCGCTTTCCTTGAATGAGAACCGCTCCAATGCCAACTCCGCTAGCATCACATTCTACCTCGAGCGGTTGCGAAAAATCGGGTAATGCTAAGATTGGTGCTTCGCACAACTTTGCCTTCAAATTTGCGAACGACTCCTGGGCAGCTCGGCTCCAATTAAACGTACCTTTCTTCAAACATTCGGTTATTGGGCTTGCAATGGTGCTGAAATCTCGAATGAATCTTCGGTAAAATGAATCCAGTGTGTGGAACGATCTAACTTCCCTTGCTATAGTGGAACTGGACAGGACTTAATCGCTTCGATCTTTGCTTGATCGAACGACACTCCGTCCTTTGAAATAACATATCCAAGAAAGACTATACTTTCGACCAAAAATGAGCACTTCTCCCTTTTTCCATAAAGCCTTTGGTCCCTAAGGGTTTCGAAGACTTGTCTCAAGTGTCCGAAATGTTCTTGCAACGATCGGATATAAATCAAAATATCGTCTAGATATACAACCACAAATTTCCCCAAGAATGGCTTAAGCACCTCATTCATCAAACGCATGAAGGTACTCGGCGCATTTGTAAGGCCGAATGGCATAACGGTCCATTCATACAGCCCGTGTTTAGTTTTGAAGGCCGTATTCCACTCATCTCCTTCTCGCATCCGGATTTGGTGACAACCACTTCGTAGGTCAACTTTTGAAAAGATCACGGATCAGTGTAATTCGTCCAACATGTCATCAAGCCTCAGAATCGGAAATCGATACTTGATGGTTATATTATTCACGGCTCGACTATCAATACACATTCGCCAAGATCCGTCTTTCTTAGGAACCAGTAATACCGGAACCGCACAAGGACTTAGGTTTTCTCGAACATACCCGCGGTTCATTAGTTCTTCGATTTGGTTTTGTAATTCCTTCGTCTCCTTGGGATTACATCTATAGGCAGCTTTGTTAGGGAGCAACGCACACGGTATGAGGTCGATCTGATGTTCAATCCTACGAATAGGTGGCAAACCCGATGGTAATTCTTCGGGAAAAACATCCGCAAATTCGTGCAATAAGGAATCCATCCTTTTGTCGTTCCGCACAATCATGTTACCATTCCGTGTCTCCTTCAGAATCAACAAGTACACGAACTCGCCATCATTAATAGCATGTTCCACATCCCGTTCGCTAGCAAACATGGCCAGTTTTGTTTTTTCACTCCGACTAGAACTCATAGAGTGAATAGCTTGAGGTGACATTGGTTTAAGCACAATCTTTTTGCCCTTATCTCGTAACTCATACTCATTGCTTCTTCCTGGGTGTAAAACGTCCCTATCAAACATCCATGGTCTTCCTAAAAGTACATGGCATGCATCCATTGGGAGTACATCACCTAATATGTTGTCTTCATACGAACCCATGGCTAGTCCAATCCTCACTTGTTTAGTCACCCTTATTTTGCTCCCATCATCGAGCCAATGCAAAGTGTAAGGTTTCATGTGAGCCGTAGTGGTCAGCCCGAGTTTAGTCACCATCTCGCTGGAATCTACGTTGGTGCAACTCCCTCCATCAACGATCAAACTACACCATTTATTCCCGATTTGACACTTTGTGTGAAATATTTGATCCCGCTGTTCCGAATCATTCGAAACAGCTTTGGCTTGTAGAGTACGCAGAACTAAAGCCGTGTCATAGTTTGGAGCATCGTAAGTCTCACATTCTTCTCCTTCTTCGTCCTTGATGCTGAAATCAAATACATCACCCAGTCTCTCCTTTTCGTCCTCAACCAACAACTCGTCTTGGATCGTGACAACTTCTCTTAGTATTACCACTCGTTTGTTCGGACAAGCATTTTGATAATGACCGAACCCTTGACATTTGAAACATCTTACTTTACCCAAACGTGTCTTCTTCGGTACGTAGGGGCCCTTAGGAATCGCAACAGGGACCGGAGTCGGTACAGTTACCTTAGTAGTTGAACTAGAACCGACACTTGGGTTTCCAAATTTGGCTGGAAACTCGAGTTTATACAACTTCATCCTGTTTTGAGCTTCCAACTTCACACATAGCCCACATAATGTATCGAAGTCCTTGTATGGATATAATTCCACGAGTTAGCTATGCTTCGGTTCAAGTCATGCAAGAATCGCGACATCTTCTGCTCCTCATTCTCCTCTATTTCTCCCATTAAGGTCAGATTATCAAATTCCTCAATTTATTCACTGACACTCAACTTTCCTTGCATGAGGTCTGCAATCTTCCTATACAAGGACAATAGATGCGACGTTGGTACATATCTCTTACGAAGTTTTCTTTTTAATGAATCAACGGATCTTTTCTTTCCCCGCACGGGTTCTTCGTGTTTTCACTCCTTCGTACCAGAGCGAAGCGCCTTTTCGCAACTTGAGAATTGCATACTTGCACCGTTTCTCATCGTCGAGGTCATTGAACTCGAACATACGATCAATTTTACATTCCCATTCCAGGTAAACTTTAGAGTCTGTCCCGCCAATGAACTCCGGAAGCTCATTAACCTTGAACTCTACGACATGGCGAGAGGGTCGCTCATAGTCACCATGCCTAGGTTGCCAACGCTGGTCGCATTGCTCTGGTATGTCATGCAATGCGTCGCGAAGTTTTGCCAAGAAATCAGTGTCGTTGAGATCTATACTGCCAAAGATCAAGAGCCTGGGGCTCCGATACCACTTATGATACGGATTCTCTATCGATACATCGGCAAGTTGTTTTGACGAGCGGAAGCGAACAGCAAGAAACTGTCAGGAACTGATAACAACAGTTCGATACAGCAATAACACTGGCTAGCGGTATGCACACGCGATAGGAAATGATGACAGCAACTCGATACAGCAACAAGACAGGAACTGGCCTAGTGAAAATGACTCGAAACAGGCAACCTCCAAACAGCGGTACTTGAAACAGCAAGTTTCAGTCGGATGCTAGTTGAAAAAGGAAACAAGTTCGAACGATCGAACAGCACTTGATGCGAAATCCCGATCAAGTACAATCCTGTATCGAAAACAAGAAGAATATCGAAATAGGACAGGAAACAGTTGTTTTATCGAACTAGACCTATAATTCGATAAAGTGATTTCTTCTCAGGACCTATTAGAATCAATCAGATTAAGATTTGAAAACGCGTCGAATAATAATCAAAGTTTTGAAGGAAACTTGTCCAACACTTAAACAATACGCAAGGTATGTTGTTTTATCATTCAATAATCTGCTCATTACAACTCCATCGCCACTATTTATAGGCAAAAGTAGCCTGACAAGATAATCTAAACTATTACAAGCTGGTCTTAAAATAAGGAAAAGAAAATACAAGGTTCCCCCACGTCACTTGCAAACAAGAGTAAAAGATGGGTTTTGTCTCCAAGGTGATAGCCGCCTTTCACAATGCATGCAACCTAGATTCCTGCTGCCTTTATAATAAAGAAAGTGCTGAAATTCTTTTGTTGTTTTGCCTTTACCACTTGGACCCCTTCCCCAAGATGAAAGTTGCCTATTTTTTTTAAGTTACTCCAAGTCCGGTTATCAAGGTAACTCCAGACCTCGTAACCGTTTTCTCGCCTAAGTATGTTGGAGTATGGTCGAGGTGTTTTACGTCAATCCTTACTTCGTCTTCTTCGCTTGGAGTAGTCGGTTTCGTATCACTAACGCTCCGGCGGTGTTTATGCCACTTATGAACAAGACCTTTATCGAATATCTCGATAAATTTGCGGTGGTGTTTATTGATGATATCTTAATCTATTCCAAGAGCGAATTGGAGCATGCCGAACACTTGAGAACAGTGCTGAATATTCTGCGGACTAATAAGCTCTATGATAAGTTTTCTAAATGTGAGTTCTGGCTGAAGGAAGTTACTTTTCTTGGTCATATTATATCGGTCGGGGGTGTTCGGGTATATCCTCAAAATATTGAAGCAGATTTAGCTTGGAACCCCCGCGGAATGTCAAGGAAGTTCGAAGTTCTCTGGAATTAGCCGGTTATTATCGTCGATTTGTCGAAGGATTCTCGAAAATTGCTCGATCACTCACTCAGCTGTTATAGAAAACTCAGAAGTTTGAGTGGAGTGATGAGTGCCAGAAGAGTTTTGATGAGTTGAAGAAGCGGTTGACTATGACATCGATTCTAGCCTTACCACAGGGAACGGAGGATTTTGTTATTTATAGTGATGCTTCAAAACAAGGATTGGGATGTGTATTGATACAAAATGAGAGGGTAATTGCGTATGCGTCTCGACAGTTGAAGCCATATGAGGTGAATTATTCTACCCAAGATCTTGAGTTAGCTGCTGTGGTGTTAGCGTTGAAGATCTGGAGACATTATTTATATCGTTTTTTTTGTCAAGTTTATACGGGTCATAAGAGTTTGAAATATATTTTTACTCAGAAAGAGCTTAATATGCGTCAGCGGTGGTGGTTGGAACTGATTAAAGATTATGATCTTGACATCCTTTACCATCCAGGTAAAGCGAATGTCGTTGCCGATGCTTTAAGCCGTAAGTCAATCGTGTTACATAGATTAGAAGTACTCACCTCCCAACCAAAGCGTAGACGAGAAGTAATTAATTTGGAGATTAAAGTTTGGCCTCAGGTAACTCAAGGACATTTATGTTTCCTTGAGATCACATCCTCAGTGATTGAAGATGTTAAGGCTAAACAATGGGATGATCCTTTATTAGTTCATCTTCAGGAGGATGTTGTTAAAGGAAAGGCACCTGGATTCATGATCTTTGAAGATAGAGCTCTTCGATTTCAAGGCAAGATTTGTGTACCAAAAATTGGGATAATCTTAAGCAAGTAATTTTGAACGAAGCATATTCTACTCTGTACTCGATTCATCCAGGTACGAGTAAATTGTATAAAGATTTGAAGAAGATTTTTTGGTGGCCGAACATGAAGAAAAATGTAACAGAGTATGTGTCGAAATGTTTAACTTGTCAGCAAGTTAAAGCTGAACATCAAAGACCCGCCGAAAAGTTGCAACCGTTACTAATTCTATAATAGAAGTGGGAAGATATCGCGATGGATTTTATTGTGGTGATGCCAAGAACACGAACTGGGATGAATATGATTTGGGTAATCATTGATCGATTAACCAAATCAGCACATTTTCTTTGCATTAAAGATACTTGAGGACCAGAGAGATTGGCCCGTTTATTCATTGCAGAGATTGTGAGACTCCATGGTACCCCAAGGAGTATTGTTTCGGATCATGATGAATGCTTTGTATCACATTTTTGGCAAACAGTACATCGAGCACTCGATACTGAATTGAACTTTAGTACTGTGCATCATTCTTAGATGGATGGACAATCGGAGAGAACTATCCAGATTGTGGAAGACATGTTGAGAGCTTGTGCATTGGATTGGAAAGATAATTGGGAGATTCATTTACCGTTAGTTGAATTTGCGTACAATAATAGTTGGCATAGTTCAACTGGTATGGCTCCATTTGAAGCACTATATGGAAGACGGTGTAGATTGCCACTTTGTTGGGACGAGCCGTACGAGTCACTTGGAGTAGGGCCAGACTTGATAATTCAAATGAGAGAGAAGGTTGCTGTTATCCAAAAAAAGTTCTTGACCGCCCAGAGTTGACATAAATCATATGCCGACATTCGACGTCGACCATTAGAGTTTCAGGCAGGAGATCATGTATTGTTGAAGGTATCGCCGACTCGTGGAGTCCTTCAGTTCGGTAAGAAAGGGAATCTTACTCCTCGTTACATTGGTCCTTTCGAGATCCTGGACAGAGTAGGTGATGTGGATTATCGACTAGCGTTACCTCCAGCGCTTAGTCATGTTCATAACGTGTTCCATGTTTCACAATTGCATAATTATGTTTCCAATCCTAGTCACATTATCGACTATGTAGAGATTGAGGTAAATGATGATGCTACATATGTAGAGCAATCGATAGGAATATTGGAACATCGGGTGAAACAATTGCGATGGAAGGCGATTCCGTTAGTAAAGGTTCAATTGTCTAAGCATGGAATTGAAGAAGCAATGTGGGAAACTAAAGATAGTATGTATGCCCGATACCCTGAACTGTTTGAATATTAAGGGTGTGATATCCGCATACTTTATAATTATATTTGCGTATTTTATTATTTGTGGGTGCTACTTTGGACATATTTGTTGAGAATTGAATTGTAGTTTCCATGTTAATTCGTCGGGCATTTGGGAACACGTGTATATTGGTGATGGTATTGGAATATTGATGGTTAGTAATTGTCGAGTTATGTAATTATCGGGATGTGTTTTATTCTGACCGGACTTTCGTGGTTTTTACTGCTAGAAAGTAGCAGCTAGCGCACGCTAGACTGTATTGCTAGCGCATGCTAACCATGTATCCGCAGCGCACGCTACTGTTGTTCGTAGCGCACGTGTAACGCCCCGACTTTCTAGGAGTATTTATTGGGGAAAATAAATAAAAAGGTAAATTTTGACAAAAATAATTTCTTTTGAGAATATTAAAATTCTCGCCTACAAAGTCGAGTCGCTACACTGACATAAATTAAATACCTTTAAATAAGGCAATAATACATCATAAATACGAGATAAAATTTTCAAATTATAAATTTCGAGTCAAAGTTTCCCCAAATGAGTTTCAAAACATTAGACATAATGATCAACATCATGTAATTAATTCTCTTTCATATGCCCTCTCGATTCGCTCCTTCATCCATCCGGCTCGGTTTAACCTGCGGGATCAATAAAGATGGGGGTGAGCTTCCTTCGGCTCATGGAAATCACACTGATCACAGTAATATACAATCTCATGGAAATCATAATATGAATAATCTATCATATCTTTTCTCAACGTGAATGCATACACACAATATTACGTGTAGCATGAATCGAGCATGCATAACACGAATATTGAGGTTGCGCAGGTGCCCCCGCAGCAACATTAAACATACACACAATACCACATATAACATGAATAGAGCACGCATGTAAATATTGAGATTGCGCAGGTGTCCCCGCAACAACATATATCTTAAGATAGCCTCTTACACGAATACAGGCGAGCCTGATTTACAACATGCATCATAATTTTAAACATGAATAGAATATCATATATATACCGTCCAATTAAAGCAATTAAAGTGATAGTGAAAATTCTCACCGGAATAAATGATAATGTCTGACTTGAATATGAAGATGCTCGACTCACAGTCCTAAGCCCGTAAATCCTCGATAAAGTCTACATATAATAATAATTTAATCATTATAAAATATTACGGTATAATGACTGAAATTAAAATATATATGCATAAATTCAGTTTTAATTATTAATATTAATTGGAAAGTCAGCATTTTAATGTCTTGGTCAAAATAGCACTGAATTGAAGATTTTTAAGGTTGACTGGGGTCAAAATCGAAGTAATTAAAAAATCTGGGGTTGAATTGAGTGTTACTGGAAACCTGAGGGCTAAATTGAAAACCCCTAAAATTTCGCAGGTATAAATACCCTGACTTTCCCCCAGCCGACATAAACCCTTTTCTTCCCCCTCCCGTTTCATTATCTCTGTCCTCTCTCTCTCTCGTTTCTTATCTAAAAAATCCGACCTCAAGAGACACTCTCTCTCTCATCTACAATCGCTACCTCCCGTATCATTCTATATCTCATCTGTAAGAACTCACACACAAAACCTTACACACAAATCAAAACAACCGAGCACACACACCCACCGGAAAAATCAGACAGAACATATGGACATGAAAAATCGGACACACTGCGAAAATCACTCTCGCACCAGATCGTTGGTTCGCCCGCTTGGATTGACCAGTCGCGGCTACAGGACGGCAGCGGCGATGGCTGGTTCCGGCTTTGTCATTCCTGGAGGTTCAGACATGGGGGTTTCTGGGTTTTGTGAAGTTTATTTCGGGTAAGTTTCGATCTGAGTGATGAAATTGATACACACCCAAGAACTGGTTGGATCAGAGCTTGGATTGGTTCAGGCGGGTTTGGACTTGGGGCGTCCAATCTGACTTGGTGATAAAGAATGATGGTTTCATTTTTTTTTTGTTATGGTAAACTCAGATTTTGCTACTATGATCGACTGATTTGGGATGATAGATTTGGTGTGAAGAATATTAAGTCGATTGACTTGGTGATTTCTTAATTAATTGATACTGGTGAATCAATCTAACAGTTGATATACAAAACAAGAACGACATGTACAAAGAAGAGAAAAGATTGAATTACCTCCGCTGGAAAAGAGCATATTTGCAGAAGTTGCAATTTTGGTGGCTGGAAGAGCAGCTGGAGGAGTAACGATGTTGTGTATAGAGTATATTTTGTACTGCATAGTGTATTGTATTTATACTATATAAAATTAGGGTTAGGGCATATTTTTTGGACTTAATTGTTAATTTGGGTCAGCACCATATATTTGGGCCAATGGTAATAACAATAATAGTACTAATAATAATAATAATAATAATAATGATAAAATAATAATAATAATAATAATAGTGACGGTAGTAATAATATTAATAATATCGATACTTCTACTAATAATAATAATATCGAGAGTAATATAAATGATGATATCGAAATGATAAAGATAAAAATATTAATACCGTCAATATTAATATGGTTCCTATTATAAATATTATTATTATTATTAATAATATTACCTCTAATAATTATAATATCAATAACAATGACTAATATTAAATGTTTCTGAAATTAAATTGAGAAATTGACTCGGGCTTAGAACTTGTGATACGTCGAAATAAATGTTCATGATCTTCTAAATGAAATCAAATGAAATGAAATGCATTACAATATTATTATAAATAATAATATTATATTATGAAAATGGCGGGTATTACATCCTACCCATCTCAGAAAAATTTTCGTCCTCGAAAATAAATGACATACCTCGATTGAAGAAATTCGGATAACGAGCTTGAAGTTCTTCTTCGCGCTCCCAAGTGGCTTCATCCTTACTGTGGTTACACCATTGGATCTTGACAAACACCTTCTCTTTATTCCTCAACTGTCGGACTGATCGGTCGAGAATCAGTTCTGGTTGTTCTTCATAAGTAAGATCTTTGTTCATCTCCACGGCGGTATAGTTGATGACGTGGGTGGGATCATGCACATACTTCCTTAACAACGATATGTGGAAAACATTGTGCACAGCCGAAAGGTCCGGGAGTAAAGCCAAGCGGTAAGCTAACTCTCCAATTCATTCAAGAATTTCGAACTGTCCAATGTATCTCGGCCTCAACTTGTTCCTTATACCAAAACAAACAATTCCTTTGGTCGGAGATACCTTCAGGAATACTTGGTCGCCAACATAGAATTCGAGATCTTTTCTACGCTTGTCGGCGTAAGACTTCTGACGATCCTGTGCTATCTTGATCCTCTCACGAATCTTATCCACCACACCTATTGTCTGTTCGATCATCTCGGGACCCAAAATTCTCCTTTCACCTACCTCATCCCAATACAGTGGTGATCGACACTTCCTACCGTATAAGGCTTCATACGGTGCCATACCGATCGTCGACTAATAACTATTGTTGTAAGCAAATTCTACCAAAGGCAACAGCCGTACCCAATTATTACCCATGTCTAACACACATGCTCACAACATATCCTCAAGGATGTAGATGGTCCTCTCGGACTGACCATCAGTCTGAGGATGATAGGCCGCGCTAAAATTCAACTGCATTCCCAAGGCTTCTTGCAACCTCTCCCAAAAACGCGATGTGAAACGAGTATCCCTGTTGGATACTATAGAGACTGGCACTCCATGAAACTTAATAATCTCCCTGATATAAAGTTGAGCATAGTGATCCATTCGAAAGTTCATCTTGACGGGGATGAAATGAGCTGACTTTGTGAGTCGGTCCACAACAACCAAAATAGCATGGTTTCCTCTTTCCATTCGAGGCAAACCTACCACAAAGTCCATCGTAATGTGTTCCCATTTTCATTCTGGAATATGAAGTGATTTAAGTAGTCCAAAGGGACGTTGGTGTTCTGCCTTCACTTGTTGACAAACTATACACCTTCTGACAAAGTCTGCCACATATTTTTTCAAACCTTCCCACAAAAATGTCCCCTTAAGGTCTTGGTACATCTTTGTACTCCGAGGGTGTGTTGTATATGGGGTATTATGTGCCTCCTTTAATATTGCTTCTCTCAACTTGACAACATTGGGCAAACAAATCCTCCCTTCGTAGTATATTGTGCCATCATCGGACACACTGAATCCTTTATCCTCACCTGAAAGAGTACGTTCTTTCATTTTGAATAAGAAGTCATCTTGTCCTTGACATTCTTTGATCTGCTTCTTCAAGGTTGGTTGTACCATCAAACTAGCCAATAACGACTCAACTGGATTTGGTGGTGTAGCCATCTCAAGGTTCATCCTTGCAAATTCCTTGACCGAGCTTTCCTCTTTGGTCAATAAACAGGTTAGGTCTCCTCTCGCCTTACGGCTCAGTGCATCAGCAACTACGTTTGCTTTATCGGGGTGGTAATAAATTGTACAATCATAGTCTTTGACCAACTCTAGCCATTTGCGCTGCCTCAAATTAAACTCCTTTTGTGTGAAAATATATTTTAGACTTTTGTGGTCTGTATAAATTTCACACTTACCTCCATAAAGGTAATGTCTCCAAATCTTCAAGGCTAATTCCAAATCATGAGTAGGGTAGTTCAGCTCCTGCAGTTTTAACTGTGTCGATGCATAGGCAACTACCTTGCCCTCTTGCATCAATACACATCCTGAGCCTTGCCTGGATGCATCACTGTAGATTATGAATTCTCTCACTGGATCAGGAATCGTCAAAATTAGTGCTGCAGTAAACTTTCGCTTAAGTTCTTGGAAACTCTTTTCGCACTTCTCATTCCATAAGAAAACTTCTCCCTTTCTAGTCAATCTAGTCATAGGTGCAGCTATCTTCTAAAATCCCTCGATAAATCTCCGATAATAACTGGCTAATCCCAAGAAGCTGCGAACTTCATTTGCATTGCTTGGTACCTTCCAATTATTGACTGCTTCTACCTTAATTGGGCCAGCCTCAATTCCTCTAGAAGTGACCACATGTCCCAAAAATGCAACTCGGTTAAGCCAGAATTCATACTCGTTGAACTCACACACAACTTCTCCTTGCGCAGTATTCTAAATACTGTTCTAAGATGTTGCTCATGTTCAACCTTGCTCTTTGAATACACAAGTATGTCATCTATGAGCACAATGCCAAACTTATCTAAATAAGGTTGAAATACACGGTTCATGAGGTCCATGAATACCGCTGGCGCATTACTCAAACCAAATGGCATTACTATAAACTCATAGTGTCCATATCGAGTTCGAAATGCTGTCTTCGGGATATCGTCATCCTTAATCCTCAGTTGGTGATATCCGGATCTCAAATCTATTTTCGAGAATACTCCCGATCCTCCAAGTTGATCGAATACGTTCTCTATTATAGGAAGTGGATATTTATTCTTTATCGTGAGTCGGTTAAGTTCACGATAGTCTATGCACATCCTCAAACTCCCATCCTTTTTCTTCACGAAGAGCACTGGCGCACCCCATGGCGAAACACTTGTTCGGATAAATCTAGAGTCGAGCAGTTCCTCAAGTTGCACTTTCAGCTCTTGTAATTCCTTGGGCGCCATTCTATAGGGAGCTTTCGATATTGGTGCCGTTCCTGGCACTAAATCATTTGGGAACTCAACTTCAAGACTTGGCGGTACTCCAGGCAAGTCTTCGGGAAAGACATCTGGATACTCCATGATGATAGGTACATCAGCTACCGCCTTCTCCGAAGTTGTTTTCCCCATCACATTCACCAGGAATCCTTGGCAACTACACTTCTTCAACATCTTCACAACTTTCATGGCTGAAATCACTTTCGGGGTACTACTGTGCCTTAATCCCTCGAATACGGTCTTAACATCAACAGACGGACATAAGTTTACCCTCCTTTCGGAGCATTCAACTACAACTCTATGTTTGTCCAACCAATCCATACCCCAAAAAACAATAAAAACCACTGAGTTCAACTATGTGCAAGTCGGATAAGAAGCTATGTTCCTTAATAGCTATCTTCACCTTGTTAGTTATCGAGTATACATGCACTACTCCCCCTGCAGGTATGCTAACTAACAGAGATCTAGGGGCTTTACTACTTCTACAACCAATCATAGTACAAAGCTTCCTAGAGATGAATGAATGAGATGCACCCGTGTCACACAAAACCAAAGCAAGAATATTTGCAACTGATAACATACCTAACATGGTTTGGGGCTCAGTTTCTTTCCCTTCCTCAGTGTAGGACATCCTCCCATGGCCAGCAGATTGTGATGGATCTAGTCACGAAGTCCATCACGAAACTTCTGCGGCTTCATCCTACCAGTCTTAACCATATGCGGTGTAAAACAGCACATGTGGTTGAACTTTATCTCGTAACCTGTCAACTTATGCTATTATGCGTAAAGTATAAGAACTCCCTCCATATCTTATCCTTGTACACCCTCGGGTAATACTTCTCCATGACCATCTCCTTGTTCTTGCTACTGGACTCACTATCATCCATCTCAGCATCGTTCGAGTCTCCCATCTGCACCACATCCAACTCTTCCTCTTGTTCTAGCTCCTCTTTGAGTGCTTCTTCACGATCTTCTTTAGGGGTCTTCTTCAGGATCCTCCTCAGGGTATTCTTCATCCGTAGAGTCGGAACTCTAATTTGTAGCTGGTATCGCCTCTCGGGCGTACAAATCCAATAAGCATACAGCTACGAACTGGAAATCATCTGCAGTCTCACGCTCTTCTGGTGATATCTTGATGGACTCTTTCCAAAGCCGAATAATGCAATAACTCCAATCTTCGGATAACTTCCCCATTAGGTGTTCCAGTTGTTGCGTGACGGAATCTCGTTTCCCAGACTGCAACCACTTGCTCAGCCTATTGATGACATAGTGTGCTGCATTTTCTAGTAAATTAGGATCGTCCCACCAGTCATTGCATGCTAGGAGACACGAGTCAAATGTAGCAGGAACCCTCTTACGTGGCGTCATCCGAAGTTTGGCCATTCTAACAATTTGCATATACATATACAAGCATGTAAATAAAATGAAATGATATATGCATGAATAATGACTGAAATTTGGTAACTTGGACGAAGTGACGAAGTGGCGAAGATGAGAGCATACAATACTTTTATATTTTAGCAAGTCTACAGAAAGGTAAAACCCGCTCTGATACCACTATGTAATGCCCCGACTTTCTAGGGGTATTTATTGGGGAAAATAAATATAAAGGTAAATTTTGATAAAAATAATTTCTTTTGAGAATATTAAAATTCCCGCCTACAAAGTCGAGTTGCTACACTGACATAAATTAAATGCCTTTAAATAAGGCAACAATACGTCATAAATACGAGATAAAATTTTGCGGCGGAAGAATAAATTATAAATTATAAATTTCTAGTCAAAGTTTCCCCAAATGAGTTTCAAAACATTAGACATATAGATAAACATCATGTAAGTAATTCTCTTTCATATGCCCTCTCGACTCGCTCCTTCGTCCATCCGGCTCAGTTTAACCTGCGGGATCAATAAAGGTGGGGGTAAGCTTCCTTCAGCTCGTGGAAATCACACTGATTACAGTAATATACAATCTGATGGAAAGCATAACATCAATAATGTATCATATCTTTCCTCAACGTGAATGCATATACACAATATTACGTATAGCATGAATCGATCACGCATAGCACGAATATTGAGGTTGCGCAGGTGCCCCCGCAACAACATTAAGCATACACACAATATCACATATAACATGAATCGAGCACGCATGTGAATATTGAGGTTGCGCAGGTGCCCCCACAACAACATATATCTTAAGATAGCCTATTACACGAATACAGGTGAGCCTGATTTACAACGTGCATCATAATTTTAAACATTAATAGAATATCATATATATACAGTCTAATTAAAGCAATTAAAGTGATAGTAAAAATTTCCACTTGAATATATGATGATGTCTGACTTGAATATGAAGATGCTCGACTCACAATCATCCTAAGCCCGTAAATCCTCGATAAAGTCTACATATAATAATAATTTAATCATTATAAAATATTACGGTATAATGACTGAAATTAAAATATATATGCATAAATTCAGTTTTAATTATTAATATTAACTGAAAAGTCAGCATTTTAATGTCTTGGTCAAAATAACACAGAATTGAAGATTTTTAAGGTTGACTAGGGTTAAAATCGAAGTAATTAAAAAATTTGGGGTTGAATTGAGTGTTACTGAAAACCTGAGGGCTAAATCCCCTAAAATTTCACGGGTATAAATACCCTGACTTTCCCCCAGCCGACATAAACCCTTTTCTTCCCCCTCCCGTCTCATTCTCTCTGTCCTGTCTCTCTCTCTCTCTCTCATTTCTTCTCTGAAAAAAATCCAACCTCAAGAGAAACTCTCTCTCTCATCTACAATCTCTACCTCCCGTCTCATTCTATCTCCCATCTGTAAGAACTCACACACAGAACCTTACACACAAATCAAAACAACCGAGCACACACACCCACCGGAAAAATCAGACGGAACACACGGACACGAAAAATCGGACACACTGCTAAAATCACTCTTGCACCATATCGCTGGCTCGCCCACTTGGATTGACTAGTCGCGGTTGTAGGACGGCAGCGGCGGTGGCTGGTTCCAGCTTTGTCATTCCCGAAGGTTCAAACATGGGGGTTTCTGGGTTTCCGGAAGTTGACTTCGGGTAAGTTTCGATCTGAGTGATGAAATTGATACACACACAAGAACTAGTTGGATTGGTTCAGGCGGGTTTGGACTTGGGGCGTCCAATCTGACTTGGTGATATAGAACGATGGTTTCATTTCTATTTTTTTTGTTATGGTAAACTCATATTTTGCTACTATGATCGAGTGATTTGGGATGATGGATTTGTTGTGAAGATTATTAAGTCGATTGACTTGGTGATTTCTTAATTAATTGATACTGATGAATCAATCTAACAGTTGATATACAAAACTAGAACGACATGTACAAAGAAGAGAAAAGATTGAATTACCTCCGCTGGAAAAGAGCAGATTTGCAGAAGATGCAATTTTGGTGGCTGGAAGAGCTGCTGGAGGAGTAACGATGTTGTGTATAGTGCATTTTTTTTTGTACTGTATAGTGTAATTGTTAATGTGGGTCAGCACCATATATTTGAGTCAATGGTAATAACAATAACAATACTAATAATAATAATGATAAAATAATAATAGTGACGGTAGTAATAATATTAATAATATTGATACTAATAATAATAATATCGAGATTAATATAAATGATGATATGGAAATGATAAAGATAAAAATATTAATACCGTCAAAATTAATATGGTTCCTATTGTAAATATTATTATTAACAATATTACCTCTAATAATTATAATATCAATAACAATGACTAATATTAAATGTTTCTGAAATTAAATTGAGAAATTGACTGGGGCTTAGAACTTGTGATACGTCGAAATAAATGTTCATGATCTTCTAAATGAAATCAAATGAAATGAAATGCATTGTAATATTATTATAAATAATAATATTACATTATGAAAATGGCAGGTATTACAGCACGTTAAGCTTGTTGGGCGTAAAGCTTTCTGGATTCTGGAATGGGGCATTAGCACACGCTAAGAGTGGACTAACGTACGTTATTGTGATGTACTAGCGCACGTTAGTAGTGCGGTAACGCGTGCTATTTCGGCAGGACGGTAAGGACAGAGTGTTTCTGAAGTCTGGACACAAGCAGTTAGCGCACGCTATTGTGGAGCTAGCATACGCTAGCACTGGTAAGTAACGCACGCTAAAGCCTACGTAGCGCACGCTAGCGAAGTCAAATAGAAGGTTCTAGACTGCCTTCCAACCAACAGTGCACCGTTTTTCAGCCGATAGCGCATGCTATACTTCTAGCCGTAGCGCGCGCTAATCGTGCCTAGTATATATAGGCATGTATGTTCTAGAATTCGTCATTTTCTCCATCTCTCTCTTCTTCTCCGACCGCTGGGCGACTTGGAGCGTAGGGAAGCATAGTTTTTGACCAGATTTCACCATCCAACAACATTTCTGAGTTCCTAGTCTCGATCTAACAATATTTCATCAACTTCACCATCCAAATCAAGGTAAGATTGTTCAATCCCTAGTTTTTGGGAATTTTGGGGTTTTGTTGGGATTTCATCTTTCTAGTCCGATTCAGGCTTGATTTGTGTTAAGATTATGATCATAAAGTCATAATCCCTTATTTTCCTTGAAGTCCACGGATTTAATTTCGAATTACATCCGTTAAATAGAGTATGTACAACTCTGCCCCCATAGTGTTCGATTGAATATCCCTAAGGGTAGAACTTAAGGTGAATCCTTTCGTTTCCATAGTTTTGTGCTTGATTTGGTATTTGGTTGTGTTAGGATCGAATCGTTGAAGAAATTCGGATCGTAGGTCCTTCCGTTCACCGTTTCCTGTGTTGTTCTAATTGAGGCAAGTACTTTGATTGCGCTTATTGTACTTCGTGTGAATATATGGAAAATGTGATTTTGGGAGAAGTGGTAATTTCAGAAAATGTGATTTGTGCCATGTGGTTACTGAGTGTGTGTGAGCCGAGTAAAACCAGCAAGGGTCCCCTGGGATCCGTTAAACTACGAGTATCTACGGATCACTCGGTTGGGTTGTACAACCAGAGAGGGCCTGACGAGGACTCCTGGGGTGTGTATCTCGCGTGAGGTAAATGGCCAGTACAGCCCGGGAGGTTGTTTTGTGATGTTGATTGTGGTATTATATTCCGGAATATACGTGATGGCACTGTGATTTCTGTTGTTTATTCACTTGTTGTACATATTTTGGAATCGTTTTACTTGCACCGGCATTTTGCTGACCCCTTTTGGGGGTGAATATACTCATTGTGTATTCAGGTACAGGTTCAGCAGGCGAGCCAGCACAGGGCGGACACGAGCTTGGTGGACAGCATTGATATCATGGGTTATGTTGAGTCTATGGTCGTCTTGTCGTGGTCAGAGTGGTATTTTGGTTTTGTACTCGTGCGGGTACTGTCATTAGTTGCCGTTCATGTTGTGGATCAATTGTGATGGTTGTTTCAGTTATGATCCTATGAGTTAATCTATTGAGTTATTTCGTGATGTATGTCGTACTGAAGTTGATTTTTTTTGTTTTAAGTGTGTGAATGTCTCGGTTTCGTTGTTTGTTAATGTATTTTTATGTCGGTCAAAGCCTGGTAGGTTCTCCAAAATGAATCTACGGCGCTGTAATACTCTTTATATCACGGGGGTGTTATAAAATCGTACTCAATAGAAATGATGTTTCTATGGTAGAGTCCATTAAGTCTTGGATTAGAAAATGTTTCTCGGTGAAGGACTTAGAAGAGGCATTATATATTTTGGGCATTAAGATCAGTAGATATAGATCAAAGAGGATGATTACGCTTAGTCAAAACACTTCGGGTTCATTTGGTAGCCTAATCAAGATATATCAAGTTAAGTTAAAATTAACATGGATGGTTAGGATATGATGAGAAAAGAAGATATAATATTATGTAGGTTAGATGTTTGGTACACCAAATTAAAATCTAGATAAAATTATGAATTTACTATTTTAACCTTATGATAATTTAGATATGACAAATATACCTAATCATTTTCTCCCTTTTTCTTCTACCATCCAACCCCACCGCATCCACCATGGCCGGTCTTGGTGGTAGGGCAGTAGGATTTCCAAAAAGCTGGAGTCGGGCGGCGAGTCGGGCGGAGTTGGGGCGTGAGGGCGGTGAAGACGATGACCGGAGCTCGGGCGGAGTTGCTATGGAATCATTCTTGTTGCCGGTCTTGGTGGTAGGGCAATAGGATTTCCAAAAAGCTGGAGTCGGGGTAGTAGGATTTCCAAAAAGATGGAGTCTTGGTGGTAGGGCAGTAGGATTTCCAAAAAGCCGGTCTTGGTGGTAGGGCAGTAGGACAGGGAGAGAGGAGTGGTATTTTTGTAAAAAGCTAAAATAATCACCCATGTTAATTATAATCGGACCCTATCTGTGAGATTAAAATCCAAGCGAAACAGTAGAAATATGATAGGGCCTTGTTTTTATCCGGGCCAAGTAGATTTTAATATGGCCTACCAAACAACAAGTTTAGACCAGATTATTTTTCCTATCCTGACCAAACCAACCTATCAAACAGGCCCTTATATTGATAAGGCGCTTGATAGGTTCAATATAAAAGACAATAAAAGAGGCATTCTACCCATGTATCATGACATGTATCACTACAACAAAAATAGAACATTGGTTTTGTGGGATGTTTAATTTTATGTGTCCCTATTAAATTTTGTTGGGACACTTAATAATTTATTTGCAATATTTTAATTTATGAGACACATAATATTATTCTATAACGAATTAGAGAAAAAAATGTTTCATTTTTTAAAGTATATTTTATTGGGACATATAAAGTAGTGAGTGTAATATCTTAATTTTATGAGACACTTAATTTTGTTCCACAAAAATTTAGCAGGAAAAACATTTTAATTTTTCCCCTATTGGAAGCGGGAGAAAAACCGCTAAAATTTTGTTGGGAACCGCATTTTATTCCTTACAACAACGAGCCCTTGTTTTTACTTTTCTATTCTTTTTAATTTTACTCTTACATTTTCTCTCATCTCTGCCGTGAAATTCCTCAATTTCTGACCCATCTCAATTTCTTCTCATCAAGATGGCACTTTGAGAATCTCCTGTTCATGCCACTACAGCTACCCTCACCTATCGTCGTCTCCTCATCATGTGGTTCATTCGGTGTCGCCACTTTGCAGGGTCTTTTGCCATTCACGCCAAAGCTACCCTCACCTCTCGTCCTCTCATCATCTCTTGTTCGTTCGGCGTCGCTTCTTTACTGGGTTTGTCCATCAATTTTTAGGTATGTTCTTTTATCCCCAATTTCAATTCATATTTGTGAAGTCTTTTGTTTATTAGTGTCGATTTCATAGTCTCTTTATAAGGATAGAGTATTTTTGTGGATAAATTGTGAGAAATTTGAATGCAGGCTGCGCAAATGTGTGTGTAGGGTGCAGTTATTCAGCTTTAACAACTTTGAGGTACTCATCGATTGTTAACATAAAAAACTTATGCCATTTAAAGTTGCTGCAAATTCAAATTTCTGAAAGAAACTCATACTTTCATGATTAACTTTGAAACTTTCATTTATTATTCGCCTCTTTCACTTGAAATGTATTGGTAATTGGTCCAATAAGTCCTTTGCATTGCTTCTTGAGTTATTGAAAGATGCATTCCCTAATGTTACGAAGTTGTTGCCAAAATCTTACTATGAGTTACAAAAGATAATTGGGGGCTTGGGACGCACTTGTGTTAAGATTCATGCATGTCCAAATGATTTCATGTTATATTGTAAAGAATATAAGAACGCTACATCCTATCATGTCTATAAAACATCAAAGTTGGAAGAATTTTGTGAAGACAAGGAAATTTAATCCTAATGTACCTATTGTCGGTCAAGTTTCAAACCAACCTGATAGCGTAGAAGATGAGCAGTTGAATTCCTTAATTGCACATTAGATGTGTAACAAAACAAAGGTAAAGAGCATATATTTTTATTATATGTCTAACCAATTTGATTATCATTATCATCTTTTCTTTATTAAATTATTTTATTAATTTTTCAATCCCCTTAGGCAATTAGTGAAAGGAATGGACAAACGCGTGCTGATTTGCAATTACTTCATCACATGGGCAAAAGGAGTTACACATTATTGAGGGAAGCTTAGGTAAATTTCCATTCAAAATAATATATATTTCTTCAATTTATGCATCATTTTATAATTTCATATCTAACACATGTGCAGAAAAAGAAGTACGAAAGATATCCAACTAGAGCTGAATTGTTTAAAGAATGTTATTTTATAGAGGACGATCCAAATATAAATTCGGTAATAAAAGAAACTTTTGTGAGTTAATTTATTTTACTTTATTCAACTTGTTAAATTTGTTTATCACTTAATAATATATGATGGTTATAGAATCGGATGGAACAACTAGAAGAACAGAAACTTCAAGATGAAGAGGAAATTGAACCTGAGAACTCAAATGATATAAATTTCTATCCCAAATCAAATGACTCATTTGCAAAGGTAATATGGAAAGAAAAAAAATGGATATGTGTGTATGGTTGGTTTCAGAGTTAGTCAATCTGATGTATGCGGCCCACTTCCAAGTCATGATGCAAGATACAGACTTGCCACAGAGCACAAATAGAAATACGAGGCTCTAGCAGCTGCACGAGAGTCTAATCACAATAATGCTCCATTATCATCTTCAAAGAATCAACGATCATCAGCATCAGTTTCACGCTCAAGGCAATTTCGGGTAAAAAAATATGTATTCTATTGATTAATATATTTAATATGTGAATAAAGGTCTTAAAAAGATAGCTACTCAATGTTATACAGGTGCATTCTAGAGTTATTTTTAAAGAGTTTGGAGGAGATAAATGAAATTGTTGCAAGTGGCTATGTTTGTTATATGAATTCTAAAAGAGTAGAGTAGGGATCTGGGTGGTTCGAGATAACTGTTCAATATCAATTTAGAAATGATGTACATTTGGTTAAACCTTACGATCATATACAAAGGATAGGAGACTCTTTTGGAGCACCTGTTGTGTGGCCTCTATCTTTGGTATGTACAAACATGTTTTCTTTTAATACTCCAGCTTTAATATTCCAACTTTATTGGAAATGCAACTTCTGTTTTTTTTATTATTATGTAAGAATAAGAACTTGGAAAATATTATATCTATTGATAGGATCTGCAGGAAGTAATAAAATGTAAGAAGGCTCACTGTTTTGTTGACATTGTAAGAAAATGCTGTTTTATGGGATTGTGAACAATATTTTATATATAATGTAAGCTCACTATTTTTTGTTGACAAAATGTTGCTTTCTTACATTATAAGAAAGCACAATGTTTTATGGAATTGTAAGAAAATGCTGTTTTAACTAAAAAAAACAGGTTGCTTACATTATGTTTGTTTTTAATTTGCTTACATATCTGATTGGCAGAAGGTTACATTCTGTTTGTTTTTGTTTTCTTTTAACATTTGATACTTTATGTTGATTTTACAATTGACTAATAATATTTTTCTACATACAGGTTGCTTTGGAAGAAAGTGAAGATTGATGCAACATATATGTGATTGGTAGAGGCTGGAGAAATCGTATATTAGTGGTTTGTTTTTACCTTTTGTTTCCACTATTAATATTTTATTGGGATGACTTGGATGAAAATACGAATTGCTACAACACATGGTTTTTTGGGTATTTTTGGAGATCAACTCATATATCCATCATATGATATTTTTTTGTTTGCTTTAGTATATATGTCTTGGTTTTGTATGATGGACAAAGAAATTTTGTTCTACTGGTTGGCATTTCATGAATGTAAACAAATTTGTTTTTGTTTTGTTAAATCATGAATTAGATGAATATTTATTGCCCTTGACAATGAATTTTCAGTTTGTTGATTGTGAATAGGTTGCTTATATATATATATATATATATATATATATGCTTAAATTGAGTAATTAAAAAATTGTAATATATTACTTAAATATCATATAATGTATTAATATATATATATATATATATAAACTCTTGCGACACTTATTTGTGTCTAATGAAACCTGCTCTTGCGACACTTATTTGTGTCTAATGGAACCTGTTCTAGCGAAACTTATTTGTGTCTTATAGAAACTATTGCCGATACAATTAAGCGTCCCAAAAAAAAATGTAAGAGCGTTTATTTGTGTCTAGTGAAACTATTGAAACATCTATAAGTGTCTCAAAAAATATATTATGGACATTTTGTAACACCTCCGAGATATTCGAAGTATATTACAGCGCTGTGGACCCCTACATGGGACCCACCAGGCTCAAACAAGAACACACCACTCGACTAACCATCTCAGTTCGCGAGGACACACATTTAAATAATACAACATATAAAAATACGTCCGGAACAACCAGCATAATAAACATCAACCGACAATATAGCAACTTTAGTTAATACAAGGCGAAGTTTGGAGTGAAAAGCCTAAGTACTCGCGAGTACAATCTATAACTTTATAAATGTGGGAAACAACCATATCGAAAGGGAGAACATAACCTGAAATCCATAACAAGAATTTCCCCAAAACAGGTCCCCAAAGGGGTTAGCAATTACGCTAGTACAAGTAACCAAGGCAAACCATTCGCTTACACGTTTCATAGTACAATGCACCAAATAATTTTAAAACCAAAACCAGACATGTCTTTTCCGGAAACAAACAGTCAATCACATTTGTATACGACCGGGACAAAGCCACAAATCCCACTCGAGGCCTATAAGGACCCTCCCGAGCTGGCCATATCATAAAACAAATCACGCACGCGCCTAGGACTGGGGCGAAGCAACAAATCCCAGGACCCTCCCGAGCTGGCTAGCTAAACAAACCCATCAATCCAGGGCTAAAACCATTAGATTCCCTCCGTGGCCCCGTCGGACCCTCCCGAGGTGAGCAAATCACACACAATATACATTACCATTTCACGTTAAGCATAAAGGTTTCCAAAAATACTTGCCTTGAAAAATTGACGACGCAACGAACGGAAAGGAAAATCACCGACGAACGCTAGGAACCAACGGAACCGAACCTAACGATTCGAAGAACACAATCACAACCAACTCTAAACGAATATGGAAATGGAATACACCTGAAGACCCGCCTACGATTCATGTATATTCGTATAAAAACGACAACGAGGGCTGACCACAACCAAACCCTCTCGAATACGCAACAACCACGAAATATACCATGAATCCGTAGGGAAAACAAGAATACTAGCAAGATTAATCATATTCAACATGAATTAATCAAGTACATGGAACGAATCGAAGAAAAACCCAAAAACCCCAAATTTACTCAAAAGTAGGGTTCTTAGAAGATTTACCTTGGATTAGGATGAAAGATTCGTGTTGATGTTGTTATTATGCACCCAGAACTCAAAGAAGATGATGGTTGAGATGATTGGAGGAAGAAATCGCCATGAAATCGCCCAAAATCGTCAAAGCCGCGGAGAAGGAGGTGAAATGAGAAATAGATCCGTCCAAAGTCAACTCCTAGGTATATATAGCCACACGGCTTAGCGCGCGCTAACGGCTAAGGGTTAGCATGCGCTACCCAGTTATATTACAGTCCACAACTCACTTTCCAGGACTGTTAGCATGCGCTACTACTATCTAGCATGCGCTAACAACGACTCGGTAGCGCGCGCTATCCAGCTATAGCGTGCGCTACCTGGGCACCAGAATGAGTCCAGAACAAACTGCCCAGTACTAGACAGTCACGTTAGCGCGCGCTACCGGACACCTAGCGCGCGCTAGTCCTCCGACATTAGCGTGCGCTAGACAACGTAGCGTACGCTAATTCGATAGTCCCGAGGACTGGAATCAGAAATAAGTTCACTGCCACTCCCAGGGCTCAGCTTGCTAGCGCGCACTACGAAGCAGACGTAGCGTGCGCTACTAAGGGATCCCTAGCGTGCGCTATGCAGAAAGATTAGCGTGCACTAGGCATGGAATATTAACGGCCCAAAACACTGGAACATGAACGAAACATCAACTGAACATCTCAAAACGCATAATAACATAGAATGGATCCATGGCAACCCCGAAACGGCGGTTCCGAACAACAATTACGAGAATTAGATCAATAGATGATGAAGAACCAATAAACGTAGAACTGGATGACAAAAAGTCTCGAAATAATTATTCTCAGAAATTAATACGGTTACACGAGGGTCACTAAAAACGAGAAATACACCGAAAAATGAAAATACCAGGAAAAGAAAAATGAGGATATTACATGCTACCCCTCTAAAAAATAAGTTCCCAAAACTTAAGAAACAAACAACTCGCGGTACCTAGCACGCATGCTATCTTCGGTTTCCCAAGTTGCCTCCTCGACACCATGCCTCGACCACTGCACCTTGACCAAAGGGATGGTCTTATGCCTCAGTCGCTTCTCACGATGCTCCAAAATCTTCAAAGGACGCTCCTCAAAAGTAATGTCCTCGGCGACATTAATCTCACCATAATCGATGACGTGGCTAGGATCCGGGACATATTTCCTCAGCTGGGAAACATGGAAAATGCTATGAACATGACTCAGGGCCGGGGGTAACGCCAAACGGTAAGCCAACCCACCGACTTGTTCGAGAATCTCGAAGGGTCCAATAAATCTCAGACTCAACTTCCCCTTTTCCCGAAGCAGAAAACTCCTCTTGTCGGCGATACCTTTAGCAAAATGTGGTCTCCCACCTCGAATTCCAAAGGTCGATGATGGACATCGGCATATGACTTATGTCGACTCTGGGCAGTCAACATCCGTTCCCGAATTAATTCTCTCTTCCGCCTCGTCTCTAAAGCGATATCCGGCTCGGCCCCGACCAAATCGGACGCCTCATTCCAACAAACTGGTGATTGACAACGCCGCCCATAAAGTGCCTCATACGGTGCCATCCGAATCGACGCGTGCCAACTATTGTTGTACGTGAATTCGATCAATGGCAAATGCTCCTCCCAGTCACTGCTCCAATCGAGAGCACAAGCACGCAACATATCCTTGAATGTCTGGATAGTGCGTTCCGACTGTCCATCTGACTGAGGGTGAAAAGAGGTACTGAAACGCAAACGAGTACCCAACGCCTTATGCACCGCCTGCCAAAAGTGCGATACAAAATGGCCATCACGATCCGAAACAATAGACTTCGGAGTACCGTGAAGCCTCACAATATGCGCGATAAACACACGAGCCAACTTCTCCGGGCCCCAAGTGTCCTTGATGCCCATAAAATATGCCGACTTGGTCAGACGATCAACAATCACCCAGACCATATTCATGCCGGACCTCAATTTTGGCAAACTCGTAATGAAATCCATCGATATATCTTCCCATTTCCATTCCGGAACGGGAAGTGACTGCAATAACCCGGCCGGTCGCTGCTGCTCGATTTTGACCTGCTGACAAGTCAAACATCTTGCTACAAACTGTGCTACCTCCTCCTTCATATCATTCCACCAGAAATTCCTTCTCAGGTCCTGGTACATCTTACTCGAACCAGGATGAACGGAGTAAGGTGTAGCATGGGCCTCACGCAAAATACTCTGTCTCAACTCTGAGTCGTTCGGTACACAAAGCCGACTCTAGAATCTCAAAACACCATCCCCGTGAATCACAAACCCAGGAGACTTTCCCTTAAGAATGTTCTCTCGGATTTAAGTAATCATCGGATCCTCCAACTGTTTCAGCTTAATTTCATCGATCAACGATGACGAAATCTCTAAAGTACAAAGTTGCCCAACAGCTCCAAACAACAAAACCTCAACATCCAACTCGGTAAAAACCCGCCAAAGCTCAGATTGAGACGTAAGGATCTCAAGCGTTCGTAACGCAACCGGCTTTCGACTCAAGGCGTCGGCCACGACGTTCGCCTTGCCCGGATGATAAAGGATTTCGAGGTCATAATCCTTAATCAACTCTAACCACCTCCTTTGCCTCATATTCAACTCCCGTTGAGTAAATATGTATTTCAGACTTTTATGATCGGTAAAAATCTGACATGCAGAGCCGAAAAGATAGTGACGCCAAATCTTGAGCGCAAAAACAACTGCCGCTAACTCCAAATCATGAGTAGGCTAGTTAAGCTCATACGGCCTCAACTGTCTCGACGCATATGCAATGGTCTTGCCGTGATGGATCAATACGCATACAAACCTTGGCCCGAAGCATCACTATAAATAGCAAAACCCCCGTTGCCACACGGCAATACTCAAACGCCTCTTCAACTCCTCAAAACTCGACTGCCTCTCGTCCTTCCAGATGAACTTCTCGGAACTTCTGGAGGAACTGTGTAAGTGGCTGAGCCAGTTTCGAGAAACCCTCGATGAACCTACGGTAGTATCCGGCCAAACCCAAGAAACTACGGATCTCCCTCACATTCTTGGGTGGTTCCCAATCCAACACTGCCTCAATCTTCTGCGGATCCACACGAACCCCCTCGGCTGAAATCACGTGACCTAAAAACATCACTTCCTTCAGCCAGAACTAACATTTCGAGAAATTCGCATAGAGTTGCTCGGTCCTCAAAATGTCTAACACTACTCGCAAATGATGGGCATGCTCTTCCTCGTTCCTCGAATAAATAAGAATATCGTCAATGAAGACGACGACACACTTATCCAAATACTCGATAAAGACTTTGTTCATCAACTGCATGAATACCGCCGGCGCATTAGTTAACCCGAAAGGCATAACTATAAACTCATAATGTCCGTATCTCGTCCGAAAAGCTATTTTCGGCACATCGGACTCCCTCACCCGGAGCTGATAGTACCCCGATCTCAAATCAATCTTCGAGAATACCGCAGCTCCCTGCAACTGATCGAACAAGTCATCAATCCTCGGCAAATGATACTTGTTCTTGATGGTTACCTTGTTTAGTTCGCGATAGTAGATACACAAACGCAGTGAACCATCCTTCTTCCGCACAAACAGGACCGGTGCGCCCCAAGGCGAAGCGCACGGTCGAACATACCCCAACTCAAGAAGCTCGCTCAATTGCTTCTTCAACTCGGCCATCTCTGAAGGTGCCATGCGATACGGCACCTTCGAAATCGGAGCCGCGCCCGGCTCTAACTCTATAGCAAACTCGACCTTACGATCCGGTGGCAATCCCGAAAACTCGTCAGGAAATACATCAGGAAACTCACTAACGATTGGAATTGACGAAAGCTCGACTCCACCATCCTACGCCTTCAAGGCATAGCACCAATAACCAGTACACCCTTTTCGCAGGAGCCTCATCGCCTTCAAGGCGTTAATAACGAACTTCTGGTTTCCCCTCTTTCGCCCCGCGAAAGAGTGCTCGGTGTCATCCTCGGCTAACATAGTGATGATTCTCGTGCGATAGTTCTTGATTGCGCCATGCCGCTCGAGCCAATCATCCCCAAGAATCAAATCCTCACCCTCAATATTAACGACATAAGATTAGAGAGCCAAGCCCTCTCACAAATAAACACAGAGCAGTCTCGGACCTATCGATCGCCCACGATCCTATCACCGCTAGGAAGTTTAATGATGAAAGACTCGCAAGGCGACAAACAGTCGAGACTCAAACGGCGCACACACTCCAGCGATATGAATGAATGTATAGCACCAGAATCGAAAAGCACACTAACAGGATGAGAATGGATATGAACGGTACCTGTCGCCACAGTGGCCGCTGGATCATCGGCCCTCCTCATATCGTAGATACGCGGCTGGACGGAGCCGACGCTAGAAGCTCCTCCTCGAGCGGGCTGACCCAGACCTCTACCTCGGCTGGCACTCAGTGGAGACTGTGGAGCAAATGAGCCCTGGTTAACACTCAGCTCTCTAGGTGCTGGAAAAGAATCACGGGTCTCACAAATCTGTCTGACTTGTTCACAAAAGAGAGCCTTGTGGCCCGACTGACCAGAAGTATGACAAGTCAACTTCTGACGAGGACACTGCCGGTTCCTATGGCCCGGATGGCCATAGTTAAAGTATGTGAGATCATGAATGGAGGTTCCGGTGGCACCTCGAAAACTCCCAGAGAAACGAGCCGAACCGCCCGTAGAAATATTCGCAGCCTGAGATTTCGGCTGGCCTCCACCCTTGGGACCAGAAAAATTTCCGACTGATCTCTGCTTCTTGCTCTCACGAGCCACTTCACTAGCCGTCACCGTCATATCGTAAGCAAGAGCCCTACTCTGATAATCCTTGAAAGTAGTGCAGACGAGTCCAGACATATAGTCCCAAATTGACAGTTTCATCTGCCTGGAAAAGTGAAAAATTTTGTCGTTCTCCTCGACAACTTGGGTCTTCACATAGCCCAACTCCTTGTTGAAATCGGCAATAACTTGAGAGACAGGAATATTGATGCGATATTGACATATCCAAACGAAGAAAACGAAGTAAGAATTGACGTAAGTAACGATACAACATTGTATGAACATGCATCTACGTACTTCAGTGAGAAAACAGACACGAAACGAGGAGGAACAAGTTGCCAAGTCTCGGCCGTGTCATATGACACGGCCCGTGTCACACTGTGCCGGAAACTGCCGAATCACTGCCGACCGAACTCGGCCGTGTGGTCCGACACGGCCCATGCTGAGATGTCCTGGATATGTGAAACTGAATGCCTGCCGGACTCGACCGTGTCCCGAGACACGGCCGAGTCGAACTATTACAGAAAATGCCGACGGACTGCCTGCCCAACTCGACTGTGTCTCAAGACACGGTCAAGTCCTACTTGCCCAGAACGCCGAAAATGACTGCCCGTCCAACCCGACCGTTCCAAGCGACATGGTCGAGTCACTGCCGATCAGGACGCGCGCGCCGCGGCCGTGTCAAGCGACACGGCCCGTGTCCAGCAGCTGGCCAACTTATTTGATTGTTGATTTTATGTGTTTTGTTGTTTTTCCTTCCCTCACATGTCATGATTATACTTACATGTTATGTGGGGTGACTTATAACTATGTTTATTGTGTGATTCCCTCCCATTTGTTTGATTCCATCCTTATTTTTATTTTGATGTTTGGTTGTCATGTCAAGATCATGTGATCTTTGATTCCTTAGTTGGTTAGAAGGCTACATCTCCTATAAGTAGCCTTTGAGAAGCTTTGTAGAAGACATTGTATGTTGAAGAAAAAGAATACACTTTGTGTTTTCACTATTGTTGAATGCTTTTCATCAAACCTTTGATTTTTATTCGACGTGTTTTCGAGTATTAATCCGATTGATTCTCAATAGGTCTTGAGAAGAAATAACCTTATCAAACTATAGGTCTAGTTTGATAATCATCATCACATTGTTCTTACTTACACGACCGAATTGCCCTACTTTCGGTTATTTCTTACGAGTGTTACACATATTGAGAGTTGTGAGGATCAACAATATTTCAGCTGCATTACATGCGAGTTTACGTCCATTTGTATACATAATTCGTATCATTAGTGGCATCGGAGAGCAAGGTTATTTCCTTGTCGAAATTTTCTTGGCGAATTTCTTGTTAAAGCTATCTATCATGGATTTTTCCGACGTTGATTTCATGGAGAAACTCCGTGAGGCACTAAACAACTTACAAGAGCCATGTTTTCAAGCTAGAAGAGGAGGATATGACGCACATTCACCGCATCATGCAGATGAATTTAAATTAAATGAACTTTCGGAATTTGTCGGAGGTGCAAATCCCGAAGTCTACTTGGAGTGGGAGAGAAAGATTGAATGCATGTTCGAGTTCAAAAACCATAACAACGAGAAACGTTGCAAATATGTGATTCTCAAGTTAGGGAAAGGTGCTTCCCTGTGGTACGATGGTGTGAAAACACAACGAGCTCATGCGGGAAAGGAAAAAATTTGTTCTTGGGATTCTTTAAAGAAGAAACTACGTAAGAGGTATGTCCCGACATCTCATCGGTTAACCTTGTACCGAAGGATTACCGAATTTATGCAAGGGAAACTAAGTGTGGGAGAATATATTGAAGAATTTGAAGGCTTGGCCTTAATGGGAGAACTCGAAGAAAATGAAGAACAAAGAATGTCACGTTTCTTACGTGGCCTAAACAGAAACATTGCAAATACGGTAGAATTATACCCCTATGGAGATTTTGACACTTTATGCGGATTATGCATAAAGATAGAAGCTCAAAACAAAGTGAAGTTTGCCAAACCCGAATTTCCATACAAATTCGGAAATTAAAGTACCCGCTCAAGTTCGACTATGAAACTTACCATGCCTATTCAAGTCCCTACCCTGGACCCGAAGATTCCTCAAGGGTCAAAAGAGACGATCTTGACTAAAGTGCGATGCTTTAAATGTCAAGATTTTGGTCACTATAAAAACGCATGTCCAAACAAACGGGTGGTCACGTTAAGAGAAGCTCTTGCGGTCAAAGATGAACTTTTAGTCGAGGACGAGAAGGAAGGACTTGGTGATGTATTTAACATGGAGGCCAACGAAGAAAATGAGGAATGCGAGGCTTATGATGCTCCTGAATATGATACTACTTTAGTACTTCGAGCTCTACATACCAAAATCATTCCAAGTGATACGGAGCAAAGGGACCAAATCTTTCATTCCAAATGCCGAGTCAGAGAAAAATGGTGTAGTTTGATAATCGACGGAGGAAGTTGCACGAATGTAGCCTCCAATGAGATGGTTACAAAATTCGGTCTAACTACTACGGCTCACCTGAGACCGTATGCTTTACATTAGCTCGACGATGGAAGTAAAGTGAAGGTGTCGAGACAAGTACGAGTCAACTTAACTATGGGACCATACGGAGACGATGTGTTATGTGACGTACTCCCGATGGACACATGCCACGTACTTTTGGGACGACCATGGATGTTCAACCGAGATGTTTTACATCGAGGTCGAAGTAATGAAGATGAATTACGAGACAAAGGAAAGAAGATTGTACTCAAGCCGATGTCCCCGCAAGCTATCCGTTCGATGAGTTCTAGTCGAGTGGAGAAACCAAAACTTACTATGCTTGCTGGCGAGAGGGAAATGGAACATGCCATTAATGACGGAGAGTGAGTATATTTGGTGATGTTTAAAGAAACACGGGACGAGAACATGGGAGTACAAAATGGAGAGGAGATAGATATGTTGTTACACGAATTTGGGGATGTTTTTCACGAAGAATTACCGTCGGGTTTACCACATATTCGTGGTATTGAACACCAAATTGATCTTATACCGGGAGCACCAATTTCTAATAAAGCCCCCTATAGATGTAATACCGAGGAAACGAAGGAGTTACAAAGACAAGTCGAAGAACTTTTGAACCGCGGGTACGTTCGGGAGAGCTTGAGTCCGTGTGCGGTTCCAGTCTTACTTGTCCCTAAGAAAGATGGTTCTTGGCGAATGTGTGTGGTAGTAGGGCCGTGAACAACATCACCATCAAGTATCGATTCCCTATCCCGAGACTTGATGATATGTTAGACGAACTACATGGTTCAGTTGTCTTTTCAAAAGTTGATTTACGAAGCGGATATCATCAAATTCGAATCCGAGAAGGTGACGAGTGGAGGACGGCCTTCAAAACGAAAAACGGATTATATGAATGGACCGTTATGCCATTCGGTCTAACAAATGCACCAAGTACCTTCATGAGGTTGATGAACGAAGTGCTTAAGCCATTTCTGGGGAAATTCGTGGTTGTATATCTAGATGACATTCTGATCTATAGTCGATCATTACAAGAACATTTCGGGCACTTAAGGCAAGTCTTCGAAACTTTGAGGGGCCAAAAACTATATGGAAAAAAGGAGAAGTGTTCATTCTTGGTCGAGAGTATAGTCTTTCTTGGCTATGTCGTTTCAAAGGACGGAGTGGCGGTTGATCAAACAAAAATCGAAGCAATTAAGTCTTGGCCGACCCCTACGACCGTAACAGAAGTAAGGTCATTTCACGGGCTTGCTTCTTTTTTTCGGAGGTTTATTCAGAATTTTAGCACCATTTCAAGTGCGATAACGGAGTGCTTAAAAAAGGGACCATTTGTATGGAACGGGGCTGCCCAAAAGGCGTTCGAAAGGTTAAAGGCCAAATTATGCGAAGCACCGATCCTAACACTGCCCGATTTTACTCAACCATTAGAAGTGGAGTGTGATATTAGTGGGGTTGGAATTGGAGTGGTTCTTATTCAAGGTAAGCGACCTATCGCTTACTTTTCGGAGAAATTGAATGGTGCTCGGTCGACTTATTGCACTTACGATAAGAAATTCTAAGCTATCGTAAGGGTCCTTGATCATTGGAGTCATTATCTTCGACCGAAACATTTTATTCTACAGTCGGAACACGAATCATTGAAATACATTAACGGACAACACAAACTGAGTCCGAGACATGCTAAGTGGGTGGAATTCCTACAATCGTTTCACTTCTCATCCAAGTACAAAGACGGTAAAAGCAATGTCGTTGCGGATGCGTTATCTAGAAGGTATGCTTTACTTTCTACTTTGGAGGTTCGGTTACTTGGTTTCGAAATGTTGAAGGAGTATTATGAAGATGATACGGATTTTTGAGAAATTTTTACTCGTTGCAAATCTGGTCCATTCGGGGATTTCATGATGCAAAATGATTTTCTCTTTAAAGGGAATAGACTTTGTGTTCCAAAACTTGCGGTTCGAGAATTGTTGGTTCGGGAGGCTCACGGAGGAGGCTTAGCGGGACACTTTGGCACGGCTAAGACAATGGAGGTACTCAAAGAACATTTCTTTTGGCCAAAAATGCTAAAAGATGTCTACAATGTTTTAAGTAAATGTGTAACATGTCACATCGCGAAAAGTTCGTTCAAACCGGGATCGTATATGCCTCTACCGATTCCTGAAAGGCCGTGGGAGGATGTATCAATGGATTTTATCGTCACTTTGGCCCGTACTCAATGAGGTAAAGATGCTATTATGGTGGTCGTTGATCGTTTCTCGAAGATGGCTCATTTCATGGCTTGCCACAAAACCGACGACGCAAGTAACGTGGCCGACTTCTACTTCCGAGAGGTGGTTCATTTACATGAAGTTTCGAAAACTATTATTTCGGATCGGGATTCGAAATTTCTTAGTTACTTTTGAAATACATTATGGAGAAAAGTGGGGACAAAACTCTTATTTAGCACCTCACACCATCCTCAAACAGATGGTCAAACCGAGGTCACAAATCAAATGCTAGGAACGTTGTTGCGAGGACTTGTGAATAAAATGCAAAAGGATTGGGATGTGAAACTTGCTCATGCGGAATTTGCATATAACCGATCCCCTACACATGCCACGGCACAATCTCCCTTTGAAATCATCTACGGGTTAAATCATTATATACCCTTAGACTTGATTCCATCGCCGAAAGACGAGTAGGTACACAAAGATGCGGAATCTAAACTTAAATCAATGATGAAGTTACATGGACAAATACGTGATCGAATCAAAGAGGTGAGTGACGCGTACAAATGGAAATCCAACAATCAAAGAAAACCGAGACTGTTCGAGGTAGGCGACTTGGTTTGGGTACACTTATGAAAGGAGAGATTTCCTATTAAACGCAAGAACAAACTTATGCCGAGGTCCGAGGGTCCTTACAAAATCGTGGGTAAGGTGAACGATAATGCATATAAAGTAGAACTTCCGGGCGATTATGGAGTACACGCCACGTTCAACGTAGGCGATCTATCTTCTTACCTTACCGAGATGTCCCGGATATGTGAAACTGACAGCCCGCCGGACTCGGCCGTGTCTCGTCGAACTCTTCCAGAAAATGCCGACAGACTGCCTGCCCAACCCGACAGTGTCCCAAGACACGGTCGAGTCCTACTCGCCCAGAATGCCGAAAATGACTGCTCGTCCAACCCGACCGTGCCAGGCGACACGGTCGAGTCATCACGATCGGGGCAGCGCCATGCTGGCGTGTCAAGCGACACGGCCCGTGTCCAGCAGCTGGCCAACTTATTTTATTGCTGATTTTTGTGTGTTTTGTTGTTTTCCCTTCCCTCACATGTCATGATTATACTTACATGTTATGTGGGGTGACTTATAACTATGTTTATTGTGTGATTCCCTCCCATTTGTTTGATTCCATCCTTATTTTTATTTTGATGTTTGGTTGTCATGTCAAGATCATGTGATCTTTGACTCCTTAGTTGGTTAGAAGGCTACATCTCCTATAAGTAGCCTTTGAGAAGCTTTGTAGAAGACATTGTATGTTGAAGAAAAAGAATACACTTTGTGTTTTCACCATTGTTGAATGCTTTTCATCAAACCTTTGATTTTTATTCGACGCGTTTTCGAGTATTAATCCGATTGATTCTCAACAAGTCTTGAGAAGAAATCACCTTATCAAACTATAGGTCTAGTTTGATAATCATCATCACATTGTTCTTACTTACACGACCGAATTGCCCTACTTTTGGTTATTTCTTATGAGTGTTACACATATTCGAGAGTTGTGAGGATCAACAATATTTCCGCTGCATTACATGCGAGTTTACGTCCATTTGTATACGTAATTCGTATCATTAGTGGGATCGTAGACCAAGGTTATTTCCTTGTCGAAATTTTCTTGACGAATTTCTTGTTAAAGCTATCTATCATGGATTTTTTCGATGTTGATTTCATGGAGAAACTATGTGAGGCACTACACAACTTACAATAGCCACGTTTTCAAGCTAGAAGAGGAGGATATGACGCACATTCACCACGTCATGCAGATGAATTTAAATTAAATGAACTTCCGGAATTTTTCGGAGGTGCCGATCCCGAAGTCTACTTAGAGTGGGAGAGAAAGATTGAATGCATGTTCGAGTTCAAAAACCTTAACAACGAGAAACGTTGCAAATATGCGATTCTCGAGTTAGGGAAAGGTGCTTCCCTGTGGTACGAGGGTGTGAAAACACAACGAGATCGTGCGGGAAAGGAAAAAAATTCATTCTTGGGATTCTTTAAAGAAGAAACTATGTAAGAGGTATGTCCCGACATCTCGTCGGTTAACCTTATACCGAAGGATTACCAAATTCATGCAAGGGAAACTAAGTGTGGGAGAATATATTGAAGAATTTGAAGGCTTGGCCTTAATGGGAGAACTCGAACAAAATGAAGAACAAAGAATGTCACGTTTCTTACGTGGCCTAAACAAAAACATTGCAAATACGGTAGAATTATACCCCTACGGAGATTTTGACACTTTATGCGGACTATGCATAAAGATAGATGCTCAAAACAAAGTGAAGTTTGCCAAACCGGAATTTCCTTACAAATTCGGAAATTCAAGTACCGGCTCAAGTTCGACTACGAAACTTACCGTGCCTATTCAAGTCCCTACCCCGGACCTGAAGATTCCTCAAGGGTCAAAAGAGACGAGCTTGACTAAAGTACGATGCTTTAAATATCAAGGTTTTGGTCACTATCAAAACGCATGTCCAAACAAACGGGTGGTCACGTTAAGAGAAGCTCTTGCGGTCCGAGACGAACTTTTAGTCGAGGACGAGAAGGAAGGACTTGGTGACGTATTTAACATGGAGGCCGACGAAGAAACTGAGGAATGCGAGGCTTATGACGCTCCTGAATATGATATTACTTTAGTACTTCGAGCTCTACATACCAAAATCATTCCAAGTGATACGGAGCAAAGGGACCAAATCTTTCATTCCAAATGCCGAGTCGGAGAAAAATGGTGTAGTTTGATAATCGACGGAGGAAGTTGCACGAATGTAGCCTCCAATGAGATGGTTACAAAACTAGGTCTAACTACTATGGCTCACCCGAGACCGTATGCTTTACATTGGCTCGACGATGGAAGTAAAGTGAAGGTGTCGAGACAAGTACGAGTCAACTTAACTATGGGACCATACGGAGACGATGTGTTATGTGACGTACTCCCGATGGACACATGCCACGTACTTTTGGGACGACCATGGATGTTCAACCGAGATGTTTTACATCGAGGTCGAAGTAATGAAGATGAATTACGAGACAAAGGAAAGAAGATTGTACTCAAGCCGATGTCCCCGCAAGCTATCCGTTCGATGAGTTCTAGTCGAGTGGAGAAACCAAAACTTACTATGCTTGCTAGCGAGAGGGAAATGGAACATGCCATTAATGACGGGGAGTGAGTATATTTGGTGATGTTTAAAGAAACACGGGACGAGAACACGGGAGTACAAAACGGAGGGGAGAGTTGTTACACGAATTTGGGGATGTTTTTACCGAAGAATTACCGTCGGGTTTACCACCTATTCGTGGTATTGAACACTAAATCGATCTTATACCGGGAGCACCACTTCCTAATAAAGCTGCTTATAGATGTGATCCCGAGTAAATGAAGGAGTTACAAAGACAAGTCGAAGAACTTTTGAACCGCGGGTACGTTCGGGAGAGCTTGAGTCCGTGTGCGGTTCCAGTCTTACTTTTTTTTTTTCCAAAAGAAAAGCCTCCAAAGTGGACGGGGGGTTGAGGCGGGACCCACCAACCTGTAGATAATAAAATCAAGAAATACAAAGTATCAGCCCCGAATTATGACCAAAAAAGGGTCATAATTCGGGTACAAACATCGGAGAAATCTACGGCCCGCTAAAGAAATACAAAGTGCACCACAAATCGTGGGCTAGTGTGCGGACCCGTAGACCAAATAACTCAACTCCGAATTGTGACCAAAAGTGGGCCATAATCCGGGATCTAAAAACTAAAGTGTCTATGGCCCGCTAGAACAGTACAAGGTGCACCACTAAAACCGTGGGCAAATGTGCGGACCAATAGGCAAACAAGCAATCGATTAAAAATAAAAACTATCTAAATCTAAAAGACGGATAACCAAGCTGATCCATCCGTATAAGGGAGAGAAGTAATGGAGGAGCAGTATCATAAGTATAAGTCTGAATGCCGAGGGACGACATGCCAAGCTCAGAAAGATAGTCTGCCGGCCTGTTGCCCTCCCGGAAAATATGAGTGACTCTGAACTGAATATCTCTGAGAATGTGTCGGATACGCATAAGAGTGTGACGAACCTGCCAAGAGCCTCGATGGCCAGATGATAGCAGGGTCACTACAGCAGCAACATCAAGCTCAATCCAAACATGTCTCGATCTCTGGGAGGCTAGAATCAATCCAATTGCCAACGCCTGGACCTCTGCATCAAAACTCGAAGAGGCCTGAAAAGAGGAATGGAAAGCAAGAAGGAGCTCTCCGTGATGATCTCTAATCAGACCTCCCCCCCTGCAATCTGTGTGTCTATATCAAACGAACCATCCGTGTTCAGCTTGATCCAAAGGGACTCGGGTCGAAGCCAAACCACCGGGACGGGGCGACGAGTCTAAGCGGGGGAAGATGTAGCTCGCTGGAAGCGATCAGGAGGCGAGCAACCCGCCCAGAACTCAGAGCCAATAAGCCCCGCAGCAGCTAATAAAGCAACATGGCGCTCCACCTGCACAATAACATGAGAGGAAACAAAAGTAATCGCCCTATGCTTTGCACTATTCCTTTCTGTCCAGATGAACCATAGGATCAGACAAGGAATAATGAAAGTCGCGTGCCTAAAGTGTGTGCCGTGTGCGAAAAAACTCAGGAGCTCAAAAATATTCTGAGAATGGGGTAGGGATAAATGTGTCCAAGCGCCAAAATACTCCCGCACGTCACGGTCCACATCACTCTCCAAGAAAAGGTGGGCAATGGTCTCGGTATGGTAGGTCTGGGTAAGGGTATGCGAGCAGCACAAACATCTGGAAGCCAATGAAACGGCCCTCCTCTGTAGGATGTCATCAGTCGGGATCCGACACATGAGAAGTCGCCAAATAAAAACCGAAATGGTCGGTGTGAGTAAGGCAGTCCATATGGCCCCGTAAATAAGATTAGCCTGACCCCTCACCCTGATGTGAGACCAAGCCGACGCTAATGAGAACGCACCCAAAGAGGCAAGAGTCCAGCACATACTATCCGAATCCTCCTCGGCGATGGGAATCGCGGAGATCTCCTGGATGAACTGAGGGGTAAATCCTAGCTCCTCTCCAACAATAGTCTCCAACCTATCCAGGTCCCAAGACCCATCAACCCATAATTCATTAATCCTAAGATGGGGTCTACCAGAAACCTGACAATAAGAAGATATCGGCCTATCCCCAATCCAAGTATCGTCCCAGCCGACCTCCCATGACCCACGACCAAGAGTCCAGCGAATGAACTCATGGGCCTCAATACCCACGCGGAGGATACGGCGCCAAGGGTGGCTGGCACGAGCTTTAAGAGCAGTACGCATAGGCGTATAAAGGCCAGCAGAGCAGTTTCTGCGGAGCATAAATTGCGCCCACAGAGACGTGCCCGCGCGAAGGCGCCACCAGAGCTTATAACTAAAAGCTCTCACCATATCCAAAAGGCTCCGAATCCCGAGGCCTCCCTCAGAGACCGGACGACAAATCTGCCGCCAACTGACCCAATATGTCTTCCTCTTTGGACCAACAGCACCCCAGAAGTATCTCGCAATGATCTGCTCGAGTTCCTGGATAATGTACTGTGGGGGATCCAAAACCTGAAGCAAGTGAAGAGGAATCGTGCAGAGAGTGCTCTTAATAAGAGCCAAACGGCCCCCAAAAGCAAGGTGGCGATGGGACCAACCAGAGATCCTATCCAACATCCGTTGCTTCACCCCAGCAAAGAGCTCTCGTCTTTTAAAGCCTTTGTAAAGGGGCACACCTAGATAGGTGATGGGGAGGTCGCCCTGGCGAAAACCAGTAAGATCGTAAACTCTTTGATGCCAACGAGGCGCATGCTTCGGAGCGAGAATAAAAGTGCTCTTCTGGATACTAACCATCTGGCCCGAAGCCATAGAGTAGTGATCCAGGAGACGCATAAGATCAACAAGACCATCATCCACAGCCCGTGTGAATATAATGATGTCATCGGCGTAGGATAAGTGCGAGACGGGGAAAGGCCGTCCAGCCATCCTATACCTCATCAAAGGATGATCTCGAATGAATCGATCCAAGCAGCGCAATAAATAATCAGCGGCAAGCACGAAGAGCGACGGAGAAATAGGGTCGCCCTGATGCAAACCCCGGCTAGAGGCAAAATAACCGACCGGACTGCCGTTCACCAAAGTGGAGAACGTGCAACTCTCGACGCAATGACGGATGAACAAAATCCATCTAGCCGGGAAACCCATCCTCACCAGGACCTCACGTAAAAAATGCCAGTGAACCCTATCATACGCCTTAGCCATATCAAGCTTTAGCGCAAGGTTCGGGACGCCATGGATGTCCGCGACGTGGAGGTCGTGAATCAGTTCTTGGGCCAAGAGGATATTATCAGTAATAACCCGCCCGTGAACAAATCCACTCTGGTTTGGAGAGATAATAAGAGGGAGGAGAGGAGCAAGCCGAGCGTTAAGGATTTTCGTGATAATCTTATTGGTCACATTACACAGACTAATAGGCCGATCGACCAACCGCTCGGAACAGGCTTCTTCGGGATCAAGACGACCGTAGTCGCCGTGAAAGCCGGAGGCATAGGATTACCCTCAAAAAACTCGAGCACAGCCTCCTCCACGTCAGAAGATATAATCTCCCAACAATGCTGAAAAAACAAAGACGAGAAACCGTCAGGCCCAGAAGCGCTGTGAGGATCGATATCAAAAACCGAAGCACGAATCTCAAGGGGAGAGGGTGGGATACACAAACTATCAGAATCAAAAGAAGATGGGATAGAGGGAAAACAAGTGTCATCCGGGGGGACGAGAACATCACCATCGGAAGTAAGCAGAGTCCTAAAGAAATTCACAGCGGATGATCTGATGTCCGACTCTACAGCGATCGTCGAACCACCATCCTCAATGCTGTGAATATGCGACTGACAACGCTTCTGCTTCGCAAAACCCTGAAAAAACCGGATGTTGCGCTCGCCCTCAGTAACCCAACGAACAGCGGCCTTCTGTTTCCAGAAATCTTCCTCCATAGAGAGTGGAAGATGGTACTCAGCACGAAAACGGTGCATAGCGGTTCTATTCTCCGGAGTAGGGTCCGAATCATATCGCCGCTCGGCCTCGTCAGCAGCCCTCAAGGCCTCATCCAACTTCGTATGAAGATTTCCAAAAACAGACCAGTTCCACTGTTTCAGACTACGCTTAACCCTAAGGAGTGTGGCCTGTAGGTTACACATGCCAAATAAACCAGTCGGTGTCAGCCAGACCTCCCTAACAGTATCCAGGAATGTGTGATGCCGGACCCACATACTCTGGAAATGGAATGACGACTTGTGACGAGTCGCGGAGAAGCGACACTGGATAAGAAGAGGAGCATGGTCAGACCGAAGGAGAGTCAGGTGAGTAATGGTAGAGACCGCAAACACGTTCGACCATGCTTCATTAAATAAAGCACGATCTAGCCTTTCCCTCAAACCATTGCGCTCCCATGTGAAAATATCGCCCTCACAGCCCACGTCAATCAACTCACAGTCAGCAATAGCCTGTGCGAAGTCCAGAATCTCTGGAGAACGGTCAGTGGTACTATTCTCGCGCTCATGTGAATGCAAGAAGATGTTGAAGTCACCGCTGACTAGCCACGGCAACCCCTCTACTTCCAAAGCAATCTCACGGAGGGTGTCCCAAAGGGCGTAACGACCAGCACGGTTAGTGCTGGCATAGACAAAAGTGACGTAAATCATCTGAGGAAGAAGGGAAGAATAAATAGAAAGATGAAGGACTTGATCGGTATCCAACAAAACTTGATGCTGAAAGTGGGGGGAAGAAAAGAACCAAATTTTGTTAGACCGATTATAAAGTCCCGATGCATAACCCAAAGAGCGAATATAAAAATCAAAATTAGCATTGGAACCCATGGGTTCTAAAATGCCAATAAAAGCAAACTTATGCACACGGTTGAGATGTCGAATACGCTTCTGTGCTCCGGTATTAGCCAGACCACGGGCGTTCCATGTAAGAATGGGTATCGACATAAACTAAACAACCAACTCAGACGGAGACCTAGGACGCTGACTGGAGCGGCCCCGTCTCCGAGGAGTATCCTGCCGGGCAGGTGTTTCCCCTCTCAGGGGCGATGAAGATCGCCCCTTAGAGGAGGAATAGGATCCGCGAGAGGCTGCTCTTCCTCGTGTGGAAATTGAGGAGTCAGAGGCAGCTTTGCCCCTAGTCGTGACACCAGGGGCAGCAGTAGAAGACATCAAACGTCTCTTAACCGGTGGTTTTGATGCCGACGGGAGAGGAACCATAGCCAAGGAAGGGAGACTGGAATCTGACATCTCAAATTGAGCGCATTTTAGGCCGCACTCAGACTGAGAGAGAGAGGGAAAAAAAGAAAGGGGAGGAGGGGGAGGCTCGAAAACCACCGAAGCCAAGGACTCGGACTGAACGACGATCTGGTCGTCGATGCGGCCGTGACTATCATGGCGGGTGGAGGTAGACTCAAAGAGTCTAGAAGAGTGGGGGACGGAAGAGGACTCAGTGTCATCCTCTAAAGCATGATCGTCATGAATCTCGTGACCTCTACAATCGCTACCCAATACACTATTTTTATCACACACACTAATGATATCGTCAGTGCCAACTAAATCCTGCTCCTATCTAGCAGAGGAGTCCAAAGAAGCAAAGTAAGAGTGCTGGCCAGTAGCAGCTGTGCCCTTGGGGATCAATCCCGTCTCCTTGGGCCCTTTTTTGGCAAGTACTTGCCAAACTACAGGCTCCTTGCCTTTAGGGGCTGCCTGGGAAGTACTAGCCTTAGTGGCTTTAGGAGGAGCCGGCTGCATCTTCTTCAGACGAGAAGGGGCAGCCCGAGGTTTCTTACGCAGGGAGGTGGAGGTCGTTCTTTGTTGCCAACTATGTAGCAACTGGACGGCTCGTGTCCCACGTGAGAGCAGAGAGAGCAATATAATGGCACTCTCTCGTAAATAATGCGCTGCGTAATAACCTGATCGCCAAACTCAACCTCGATCTCAGGCACTCTGGGTGCCAGAAGGTCAATCTCGACGCACACACGGGCGACTGAAAGCCGTGAGTGTGTGGCCATCGGGGCATCAACTAAAATTGGATTGCCAACAGCCTTGGCAATCGTGTATAATGCACGTGGATGAAATAAATGAAGAGGTAGACCCGGAAGTCTAATTCAGACCGGACAAATAGACGTCTCTGTCCTAACCGAGAAACTAGGTGACCACTTAAATACTCGTGCAGGACATCCAGAAAAATTCCAGGTAGAACCTAACCAAATACGTCGAAAGTCCTCATCATTCTCAAACCTAACTGCTACATGACAATAGTTCAACCAACTCCAACTAAATTTACCCCTCAGTTTCATGTCAGTCAATCCCGAAGACACATCTCGAGGGGTGGGAATAGCATGTGAAAATTTAAGAATCAAAGTGCGTTCCCACGACGCAACTAGAGTAATCATATCAATAGGGGAAAAGGAAACACGCGTTTTCTCGTTTATGGAGGAGAGAGTACCAAAGGGACATACCTTCGCTCCGTCGAAGTTATATGATCTTGATGTCGAACCGGATTGGTTGATGGCACTAGGTTGCATTAACCTGTGTTGATTGTTGACCGTTTGCGCGTAAGATGGCTTTGTTCGTGTCTGATCGGTCGCAACTGGGGGGTCCTGGCAGGTTGGTTCGGCCGAATTCTTCATTATTCGAGGGGGATTTTCCTGGCAAGTTGGTTCGGCCGAATTCACGTTGGCATGACTGTTGAAATTGGCTGCCAGAGGTGTTTGGTTGATATGGTGTGGCTGGGAAGGTGGGTTGGGGTTAGGGGTGGGCTGGGTTAGAAAGGATTTTGCTGGGTCAGAGGGGTTTGGCAGATTTGGGGGGTTAAATGGGCTGGTGGCGATGGGTTGAAGGGGTGTGGTTGGTTGGGCTGGGGTTTGGGAATCATTGCAGGGCTGTCTTAATGTGGTTGGGCCTGGTTGAATTTTAGGTATAGTCTTGAAATATTTATAAAGGGTATTGGGTTGAATTTTAGAAGTGTTGGGCTGATGGGGTTTGGGAGTATATGATTGGGTTAATAAAGTGGAGGGGGATCCGGGCCGGTTGGAATTAATAAAAATGGGCTGGGAAGTTTTATTGTTTAGGTTAATTTTTGGAGGTTAATTTATCGTATATGATTGGGTCAATAAAGGACGGAGTGGCGGTTGATCAAACAAAAATCGAAGCAATTAAGTCTTGGCCGACCCCTACAACCGTAACAGAAGTAAGGTCATTTCACGGGCTTGCTTCTTTTTATCGGAGGTTTATTCGCGATTTTAGCACCATTTCACGTCCGATAATGGAGTGCTTAAAAAAGGGACCATTTGTATGGAATGGGGCTGCCCAAAAGGCGTTCGAAAGGTTAAAGGCCAAATTATGCGAAGCACCGATCCTAACACTACCCGATTTTACTCAACCATTCGAAGTGGAGTGTGATGCTAGTGGGGTTGGAATTGGAGCTGTTCTTATTCAAGGTAAACGACCTATCGCTTACTTTTCGGAGAAATTGAATGGTGCTCGGTCGAATTATTGCACTTACGATAAGGAATTCTATGCTATCGTAAGGGCCCTTGATCATTGGAGTCATTATCTTCGACCGAAACATTTTATTCTACATTTGGAACACAAATAATTTAAATACATTAACGGACAACACAAACTGAGTCCGAGACATGCTAAGTGGGTGGAATTCCTACAATCGTTTCACTTCTCATCCAAGTACAAAGACGGTAAAAGCAATGTCGTTACAGATGCATTATCTAGAAGGTATGCTTTACTTTCTACTTTGGAAGTTCGGTTACTTGGTTTAGAAATATTGAAGGAGTATTATGAAGATGATACGGATTTTGGAGAAATTTTTACTCGTTGAAAATCTGGTCCATTCGGGGATTTCATGATACAAGATGATTTTCTCTTTAAAGGGAATAGACTTTGTGTTCCAAAACATGCGGTTCAAGAATTGTTAGTTCGGGAGGCTCACGGAGGAGGCTTAGCGGGACACTTTGGTACTTTGACATATCCAAACGAAGAAAACGAAGTAAGAATTGATGTACGTAACGATACAACATTGTATGCACATGCACCTACGTACTTCGGTGAGAAAGTGCCAAAGTACCTCCATTGTTTTAGCCGTGCCAAAGTGCCCCGCTAAGCCTCCTCCGTGAGCCTCCCGAACCATCAATTCTCGAACCGCATGGTTTGGAACACAAAGCCTATTCCCTTTAAAGATAAAATCATCTTGTATCATGAAATCCCCGAAAGGACCAGAATTGCGACGAGTAAAAACTTGCCCAAAATCCATATCATTTGCATAATACTCTTTCAACATTTCGAAACCAAGTAACCGAACCTCCAGAGTAGAAAGTAAAGCATACCTTCTAGATAATGCATCCGCAACGACATTGCTTTTACCGTCTTTGTACTTGGATGAAAAGTGAAACGATTGTTGGAATTCCACCCACTTAGCATGTCTCGGACTCAGTTTGTGTTGTCCGTTAATGTATTTCAATGAGTCGTGGTCCGAATGTAGAATAAAATGTTTCGGCCGAAGATAATGACTCTAATGATCAAGGTCCCTTACGATAGCATAGAATTATTTATCGTAAGTGCAATAATTCGACCGAGCACCGTTCAATTTCTCCGAAAAGTAAGCGATAGGTCGTTTACCTTGAATAAGAACCATTCCAATTCCAACTCTACTAGCATCAGACTCCACTTCGAATGGTTGAGTAAAATCGGGTAGTGTTAGGATTGGTGCTTCGCATAATTTGGCCTTTAACCTTTCTAATGCTTTTTGGGCAGTTCCGTTCCATACAAATAGTCCCTTTTTTAAGCACTCCGTTATCAGACTTGAAATGATGCTAAAGTCCCGAATAAACCTCCGATAAAAAGAAGCAAGTCCGTGAAATGACCTTACTACATTGCGATCGGCCAAGACTTAATTGCTTCGATTTTTGTTTGATCAACCGCCACTCCGTCCTTTGAAACGATAGAGCCAAGAAAGACTATACTCTCGACTAAGAATGAACACTTCTCCTTTTTTCCATATAGTTTTCGGTCCCTCAAAGTTTCGAAGACTTGCCTTAAGTGCCCGAAATGTTCTTGTAATGACCGGCTATAGATCAGAATGTCATCCAGATATACAACCACAAATTTCCCCAGAAATGGTTTAAGCACTTCGTTCATCAACATCATGAAAGTACTTGGTGCATTTGTAAGACCGAATGGCATAACGGTCCACTCATATAATCCATTTTTCGTTTTGAAGGCCGCCTTCCACTCATCACCTTCTCGCATTCGAATTTGGTGATATCCGCTTCGTAAATCAATGTTTGAAAAGACAACCGAACCATGTAGTTCGTCTAACATATCATCCAGTCTAGGGATAGGGAATCGATACTTGACGGTGATATTGTTCACAGCCCGACTATCCACACACATTTGCCAAGAACCATCTTTCTTAGGGACAAGTAAGACTGGAACCGCACACGGACTCAAGCTCTCCCGAACGTACCCGCGGTTCAAAAGTTCTACGACTTATCTTTATAACTCCTTCGTCTCCCCGGGATTACATCTATAGGCAGCTTTATTAGGAAGTGGTGCTCCCGGTATAAGATCGATTTGGTGTTCAATACCACGAATAGGTGGTAAACCTGACGGTAATTCTTCGGGAAAGACATCCTCAAATTCGTGTAATAACATATCTATCTCTCCTCTGTTTTGTACTCCCATGTCCTCGTCTCATGTTTCCTTAAACATCACCAAATATACTTGCACCCCGTCATTAATGGCATGTTCTATTTCCCTCTCACTAGCAGGCACAGTAAGTTTCGGTTTCTCCATTCGACTAGAACTCATCGAACGGATGGCTTGCGGGGACATCGGCTTGAGTACAATCTTCTTTCCTTTGTCTAGTAATTCATATTCGTTACTTCGACCTCTATGTAAAATATCTCGGTCGAACATCCATGATCGTCCCAAAAGTACATGGCATGCGTCCATCAGGATTATGTCACATAACACATCCTCCCCGTATGGTCCCATAGTTAAGTTGACCCGTACTTGTCTCGACACCTTCACTTTACTTCCATCATCGAGCCAATGTAAAGCATACGGTCTCGGGTGAGCCGTAGTAGTTAGACCGAGTTTCGTAACCATCTCATTGGAAGCTACATTCGTGCAACTTCCTCCGTCGATTATTAATCTACACCATTTTTCTCCGACTCAGCATTTGGAATGAAAGATTTGGTCCCTTTGCTCCGTATCATTTGGAATGATTTTGGTATGTAGAGCTCGAAGTACTAAAGCAGTATCATATTCCAGAGCATCATAAACCTCGCATTCCTCGTTTTCTTCCTCGGCCTCCATGTTAAATACGTCACCAAGTCCTTCCTTCTCGTCCTCGACTAAAAGTGCGTCTCGGACGTGCATTTTGATAGTGACCAAAACCTTGACATTTAAAGCATCGTACTTTAGTCAAGCTCATCTCTTTGGACCCTTGAGGAATCTTCGGGTCCGGGGTAGGGACTTGAATAGGCGCGGTAAGTTTCGCAGTCGAACTTGAGCCGGTAGTTGAATTTCCGAATTTGTATGGGAATTCGGGTTTGGCAAACTTCACTTTGTTTTGAGCTTCTATCTTTATGCATAGTCCGCATAAAGTGTCAAAATCCCCGTAAGGGTATAATTCCATTGTATTTTCAATATTTCGGTTTAGGCCACATAAGAAACGTGACATTCTTTGTTCTTCATTTTCTTCGAGTTCGCCCATTAAGGCCAAGCCTTCAAATTCTTCAATATATTCTCCCACACTTAGTTTCCTTTGCGTGAATTCGGCAATCCTTCGGTACAAGGTTAACCGATGTGATGTCGGGACATACCTTTTACGTAGTTTCTTCTTTAAAGAATCCCAAGAACGGATCTTTTCCTCTCCCGTACAAGCTCGTTGTGTTTTCACACTCTCGAACCATAGGGAAGCACCTTTTCCTAACTTGAGAATCGCATATTTGCAACATTTCTCGTTGTTAAGGTTTTTGAACTAGAACATGCGTTCAATCTTTCTCTCCCACTCCAAGTAGACTTCGGGATCAGTACCTCCGACAAATTTCGGAAGTTCATTTAATTTAAATTCATCTGCATGACGTGGTGAATGTGCGTCATATCCTCCTCTTCTAGCTTGAAAACGCGGCTCTTGCAAGCATTGTAGTGCCTCACGGAGTTTCTCCATGAAATCAACATCGTAAAAATCCATGATAAGAGAGTCTCGAGATTGCAAGAAAATTTCGATAAGGAAATAACCTTGGCTCCGGTACCACTAATGATACGAATTCCCCCGGAAAAGTGAATATGTATCGGTCGGAGTGTGTATAGGTGTATGATAGCGGAAGGCTTTTTACGAGTATGGTGTTTTGAGTGTATTTTTATGGAAGTAATATTAGAAATGATGAAAAATTCGAACAAGAACAAGGGTTTATCGAATTAGACCTTTAACTCGATAAGTGATTTCTTCTCAAGACCTATTGAGAATCAGTCAGATTAATACTCGAAAACGCGTCGAATAAAAATCAAAGGTTTGATGAAAATCATTCAAAAATGGTGAAAACACAGTGTATTATTTTTCTTCAATATACAATGGCTAATAGAAGCATGAACAAGACTACTTATAGAAGTGTAGTCATCTAAACAACTAAGGAATAAAAACAAGATCACATGATCTTGAAATGAAAAACAAAACATCAAGATAAAATACAAAGGAATCAAATGATTGGGGGGAATCACACATTAAAATAATCATAAGTCACCCTACATAACATGCAAGTCATCATGCCATGTGAGGGAGACAAAAACAACACACAAAGACCATAAACAAAGAAAGCTGGCTGCTGGACACGGGCCGTGTCGCTTGACACGGTCGCGGCGTGCGAATCTTGGTCGGCAGTGACTCGACCGTGTCTCCTGGAACACGGTCGGGTGTCTGGGCAGTCAATTCCGACGTTCTGGGCGAGTAGGACTTGACCGTGTCTTGGGACACGGTCGGGCTGGGCAGGCAGTCTTTCGACAAGTTCCGGAAGAGTTCGACTCGGTCGTGTCTCGGGACACGGTCGAGTCCGGCGAGCAGTCAGTTCCGCTTGTCCAGGACATCTCGGAACGGGCCGTGTCGGACGACACGGCCGAGTTCGGCAGGCAGTGGACTTGGGTCTTTCGGCATAGCATGACATGGGCCGTGTCATGTGACACGGCCGAGACTTGGCACCTTGGCCCTCCTCGTTTTGTGTCCATTTTCTCACCGAAGTACGTAGGTGCATGTGCATACAATGTTATATCGTTACTTACGTCAAATCTTACTTCGTTTTCTCCGTTTGGATATTTCAATATCGCATCACAATATTCATATGGGCCTGAAACGAGTATGGTTCTTTATGCATCGCAGTAGATGCCCATCATGTATACCATGATATGTACTCAACTGGGCCATAATATATACTCGTCTGGATGTATCTTATGCTTTTAGCATGATGAGTAGATACCACTCTAGTCCAGGTAAGTGCACAAGAGTCTGCTAAAAAAATTCTTAAGTACTTTAAAAAAGGCAAGATAATATTCATGGTTTATGGTGGACAAAATGAGTATGTTGTGAAAGGCTATGATGATGTGAAGATGATTTCTAATCTCAATATGATTACATATTCTATATAAAAGGAGGTGTAAGAATGCCAGACAGAGGAAAATTTACCTTATTCAAGACATCGTGAAAAGATGTGAAGTTATGCGAAGTGCCAATGGATGACAAAGCCGATCCATTAACTAATCTTATTCCACAAACAAAACATGCGGGTCATGTTGTTTTGAACGAAAGTAGGAACAATGGAGACTGGTTCTGATTTATATAATATTTTAATTATGATTTATTCGTGATTGTAAGAAATTCGATTCATCACTGTTCATGTTCATTTAATTTTGACCTAGTGTTAAATGAATAGTCCAAAATTTGATCGTTATATGTTTAAATAAGTTATCGAGAATATATCTCCAATAATGAAACTGTAACACCCCCAATCCACTCAAGGATATTACATGTCGTAGACCCCTTTCCTCAAAGATCTACCAGGCTGGTAAACAACGTCGAACATATCAACAATGCCTTTAAGGCTAAAATGACTCAGTAGACCGATTTGGTCTTTCAATAAATACATACAACTCAATACATGCCTACGCAGGGGTCGAAATACAAAATGTTCCCGTACGACGGGGAAAAATATACTGCAGCGGAAATAAAATACAACCAAACCAATACAACAACGTAACGTTCCTCATGTGATTAGTATCGATCATCTTTCATCATCCTTCGTGCCGACCCTGTGTTATGCTCCCAAAACATGAATGCAAAAACAGACATCCACCCCCCGAATACTCGGGGGTTAGCAAAACTCCACTGTTTTGCTAGTGCAAGTATAAAACAGAAATACGAGCCATACAATTCACATTCCATGAATAACAATAACCAGGAATCCTCAAAAATCCAAACGTAATGAAAAGTACTTCTCGAGGTAAGAGTTTGGGTAAAACATTCCAAAATCGAAAGATAACCAATCAGGGGAAATAATTTATAAAACAGTTTAAAATGCCATCGAGAGTTTTAATAGAAAACAATTTCGGATTACCGAATCCTTCTCTTTCCAAAATCAACAGGGGTCACAGCCCAAAGGTTTTGTTTTCACAAATGAAACCAACAAAAATACACAAGGTTAAAACCCACGTCAGGCGTACTCGACGGACATAAAATACACACGCACTCGTGAAGTTTTACTTGTGAATCCAGGGCTATACCATTGGACTCCCTCCGTGGCCCCGTCAAACCCTCCCGAGGTGAGCAAACACAATCACAAAACATACACGCGCACTCGTGAAGTTCCACTCGTGAATCCAGGGCTCTCCCATTGGACTCCCTCCGTGGCCCCGTCGAACCCTCCTGAGGTGAGCAAACACATTCACAAAACAAACACACACACACTCGTGAAGTTTCACTCGGGAATCCAGGGCTCTCCCATTGGACTCCCTCCGTGGCCCCGTCGAACCCTCCCGAGGTGAGCAAACACATTCACAAAACAAACACACGCACTCGTGAAGTTTCACTCGTGAATCCAGGGCTCTCCCATTGGACTCCCTCCGTGGCCCCGTCGAACCCTCACGAGGTGAGCAAACACATTCACAAAACAAACACACGCAGTCATGAAGTTTTACTCGTGAATCCAGGGCTCTCCCATTGGACTCCCTCCGTGGCCCCGTCGAACCCTCCCGAGGTGAGCAAACACATTCACGAAACAAATCAAGCACACACATCGCCTAGGACCGGGACGAAGCCACGAATCCCACTCGAGGCCTCTAAGGACACTCCTAAGCTGGATAGCGAAACAATCATGCACAAATAACATATCACACCAAGGATATCCAAACAATTCACCTACAGGCATCAAACACTTAGCAAAACACCACGTCAAACCATAACGCGCCGAAAAGAGATAATATGTGTATATATATATATATTATCAAAAGCATAACAACAACAACAACAACAACAACTACAAGCGAATTCATAGGGTTCACTTAATCACTCACGGGGCACAATATTCACAAAACACACGCGTTTTGAAAGTGAGCCCTTAACGAGGCTAAACCGAATCTTTTGAAAGTTCAAATCAAATGATCAAACAAACACATAGAGACGATCACTAATTATCATATCCACAAAACAAAAATTGTATGGACAAGGTACTTGCCTAGGAACCACGATCGTAATAAGACGACGGATGGAATGCGGTCGAATAGCCCCGAACTCTTGAACACTATCAAGAACGCGATAGCACCGAAATTACTACGGAAAAACACCACACGAATCATCAATCACCAACGGAATTCAACATCGGAATCATCGAGCACCTATAATCTTTCGTAAGGAACAATAAAACATGATTACGACGAGAATCAAGGCCGAAAACAATGGAAATCCCAACAAACTATCAAAGGGAATTCATTCGAACATTTAATCGAACATTAAATATTCAAGACCCTTCAAGAACAAAGAAATCACCCCTCAGGTCGAACGAACCAAAGATACGAGTATCCAATCCGTAGAACAAGTTCAAAATAATATTTATACAATAATTCATTGATCAAAAACGGATTGGAATCGAAATCAAAAGGAAAATCCCAAAAATCTTCAAAAACAAGGGTTCAAGCCAAAATACCATGATTCGGACGAAGAACACGGATTAGATGGTGTTAATAATCGTGATTCAAGATTCCCAAATGATGTATTACTGATCTCCGATCAAAACCATCGATTTCTATCAAAGGATCGTGAAAAATGAAGAAGAAAAGTGGAAATGGCCGAGTGACCCGTGCCCAGGCCTTAAATAGGCCGAGACCTGCCGGACGCTTACGTACGTAACCGGCCATGGCTTACGTACGTAACCGGCCATGGCCGAACTCACTGCCCAGAAATGCCGGCAGCGTTATGCACGTAACCGGCCGGGTCTTACGTACGTAACCGGCCTTACGTAAATAACTGTCGGGCCCTTCCGATCGCAACTCGGCCATGGCTGGCCTGGCCCCAACAGGCCCGGCCATGACTCGGCCGTGGCCAACTCCGATGACCCGGACGACCCCAAAACCCGAACCTGAATATGAATCAAAGATACGGTTATGAAGTACTCGCAAAGACGAATCCGAACACTAAGAGAACACATGATTCTGACTACCCGAAGGCTCGAAATTCGACAACGAAATTAATTACCCAAAAATTTGAAAAATTACAAAAATAGCCCAAAACGTCTGAAATACACGATACACGATCAAAATACCGAACCAAAGCTCGCAACATGAATAATAACATTAAATCAACTTACAAGAAACTCGAAATAAGAGTTTCGGACGAGATTTGCAAGAATCGAACTCAAGTGCGGAATGTCGCTAAATGCACGGAACTCAACAAAACGACACCGAAACGAACTCGGACGTCGAAAAGTGCAGAATTAAACATTCTCAGAATGACGAAATGGTCAGAAGCGAGTCATCAAAATGGACTCCCGCAAAAAAAAGAAAATTACCGGAAATCAAAATCGCGGATATTACATACTACCCTCCTTAAAAGAAGTTTCATCCCGAAACTTTAAACAAGTAGGGAGGAGATATATCCTGCCAGGAAACACTCAACAAGATACACAAGAAACGCGTAACTTACGCCCAACGGCGAAATATTACAAGCAAAGCAACGGAACAAACGACTTGAAAACACGCTCCACGACGACCAACACAACGCCACCGGTAGAGACATAATAAAACCAACAAGTGACAAGCGTCATCAAATAAATAATACAATCAACTCGATTATCCGAACTATCATAAAACACAAAGCACATGTTACAAGGAACACGCACAATCGAGAAAACAGAAAATAAACACAAACGATCCACAAGGACAATCACAAACAATTCGGACTACGCCGAAATCCTCAGAAAGCATACTAGGCATCTCTGTGCCCTTTCGAAGCAGAGACGCAGCCTCGATCCCCAAATCTCTCAGCTACCGTATCGCAATGCACGGCTCAGTGACCCACCTTGCCACACTCGAAACAGCTGACTAACAGTGAACGACAATTCTTCGCGGTACGAGATCAGGCAACAACAGTCAGACAACCCCGATCGAATAACAACGACCGAACAACAAAGATCGAATAACAACGATCAAATAACAATGATCAGACAACAACGATCAAATAACAATGATGGAACAACAACGATCAAAAAGCAATGATCGGATAACAACGATCGACCAACAATAATCGAATGACAACGGTCGAACAATGACTCCGAAGTTCACACTTCAACTCAAGACATCAAAAGAACTAGTAGAACCAAAAGATGTTACTTCCGAACAAGGTTCACAAGAATCGAACCGAACTCGTAAAAGTCACAGAGATAATCAGAACGACCCAAAACAAGATCACGGCTCGTTCGAACAATGAAACTAAAATACAGAATAAGTTCAGAGAGTATCAACAAATACGAGCGAGACGATAGACTAGAGAAAGTGGAAATGCAGAGGTCCAAAACAATACGGGTACTACATTCGACCTCTTATAAAAGAAGGTCATCCCCGCAACTCACAATAACGGAAACAAGGCAACAACACAAAGGCAGCTGACGAAAACATTCCCCATGGGCCTCTTAGAGCCGATCCTGATATCTGTGCTGAAGTTCGTGCCCCGAAAGACTCGGGACCCAACTCGCAAAACTGGATCCTGTGTCTCTCGGGTCCACACTTGAAATGTGTTACTGGCGAGAAGGACAATTGGTACGTGCATGCCCCCGGCACACCACGGTTGAAACACCTCGGCTCATCATACCAAAAATACAAATGCTAGATACAATGGGGCATAACGTCGCAAAACAACATAGCGGAGATGCCAACTCAGCACAACAGAGAATTATAACACATATTATATACAACGATTACCATCGTAATGTAATACATACACAAACACCACAGCAACGATGGTATCGTTCGGCGACCTCAACGGCCCAAACGATAGCCAGCACGTAATTACAAACATCATGAAACAATCACACATGTACACCAACGTACAAACCCAAGCTTAAACAGCTCACACATGTGCGACAACATGCAATTTACTATGAGGCGACAACATTAAATACCACATTACACCTCTCACAGAGCGCTAACATAACAAATGTGTGGTGAATGACTAAATGCTCGCATCACCAATTCAAACATAACTCGGAGGTTAACACCCTAACGAAAATGCGAACATCATATAAATATTACCGGACCTCACACAGGAACAATAGGTTTTAAAAACGAAAACCACCTTTGAAAAAAAATGATTTTGGAAACACTAGTTGATCTTGAGTATCACCTTTCAAAAAGTTGTACAAACATCATTGTCGAGACTTTGAAAACCATCATGTGTTTGATAAAAAAATGAGGACACTTTCTTTTTGGTGAAAGACTTTCAGAAATATTCGACCCTCGGGTCTAAGCAAAGCATTTCTAAATAATTGAAAATGTCTCAGATTGTTTTGGTCCTCGACTGGAATAATTTTGGATCGTACTGTGGCACCTTGAAGTACCACGAGAAAATAATTCATTTTAAAAAGTACGTCTCAAAATTTATTTTCTAAGATACTCGAGGTTTTCAAAAATTCAATAGGCCAGAATGCCCGAAACTCACAAAATCCTTTATCAAACCGTCATAAAACATTCAAGGACAAAGTGCCAAAACTCAATTTAGGGAATCGGTTTTACGAATTAGAACTTAGTTTGCAAAATACTGAAAGTAATTTTGAAAGGACTCACGAAGCGAATAAAATACAGTTCGAAAATACATTAGCAGCGACACCGCTCCTTATATAAATAAAATATTAGAGTCGAATATCCACATATCACAGAATCAAAATACGTAGAAGGATTCAATCACTCAACGATATAATACAAGCATCTCATGTCACACGAGGCACAACACAAAGAAGGGAGACTTAAATCCACAGGTCGCACGAAGATGATGATTGCTCCACGATACTAATCACGACCAACCAACTCAGACGACGCGTCGCAACACGACTCAGTCAGACAAAATCCGATGAGAAAAAAAACTCAACAGACACCACTAAACCCGACAGCCTAGGTTTCCACAACCTAAGCTGTGATACCATTTATGTAACACCCCCAATCCACTCAGGGATATTACACGCCGTAGACTCCTTTCCTCAAGGATCTACCAGGTTGGTAAACAACGTCGAACATCTCAACAATGCCTTTAAGGCTAAAATGACTCAGTAGACCGATTTGGTCTTTCAATAAATACATACAACTCAATACATGCCCACGTAGGGGTCGAAATACAAAACGTTCCCGTATTAATGGGGAAAAATATACTGCAGCGGAAATAAAATACAACTGAACCAATACAACAATGTACGGTTCCTCATATGATTAGTATTGATCATCTTTCATCATCCTTCGTGCTGACCCTGTGTTATGCTCCCAAAACCTGAATGCAAAAACAGACATCCACCCCCCGAATACTCGGGGGTTAGCAAAACTCCACTATTTTGCTAGTGCAAGTATAAAACAGAAATACGATCCATACAATTCACATTCCACGAATAACAATAACCAGGAATCCTCAAAGATCCAAATGTAACGAAAAGTACTTCCCGAGGTAAGAGTTTGGGTAAAACATTCCAAAACCGAAAGATCACCAATCACGGGAAATAATTTATAAAACAGTTTAAAATGCCATCGAGAGTTTTAACAGAAAATAATTTAGGATTACCGAATCCTTCTCTTTCCAAAATCAATATGGGTCACATCCCAAAGGTTTTGTTTTCACAAATGAAACCAACAACAATACACAAGGTTAAAACCCACGTCACGTGTCCTCGACGGATATAAAATATACACGCACTCATGAAGTTTTACTCGTGAATCCAGGGCTATACCATTGGACTCCCTCCGTGGCCCCGTTGAACCCTCCCGAGGTGAGAAAACACAATCACAAAACATACACACGCACTCGTGAAGTTTCACTCGTGAATCCAGGGCTCTCCCATTGGACTCCCTCCGTGGCCCCGTCAAACCCTCCCGAGGTGAGCAAACACATTCACAAAACAAACACACGCACTCGTGAAGTTTCACTCCTGTATCTAGGGCTCTCCCATTGGACTCCCTCCGTGGCCCCATCGAACCCTCCCGAGGTGAGCAAACACATTCACAAAACAAACACATGCACTCGTGAATTCAGGGCTCTCCCATTGGACTCCCTCCGTGGACCCGTCGAATCCTCCCGAGGTGAGCAAAAACATTCACAAAACAAACACACGCACTCGTGAAGTTTCACTCTTGAATCCAGGGCTCTCCCATTGGACTCGCTCCGTGGCCCCATCGAACCCTCCCGAGGTGAGCAAATAAATTCACGAAATAAATCAAGCACACACGTCGCCTAGGACCGGGACGAAGCCACGAATCCCACTCGAGGCCTCTAAGGACCCTCCCGAGCTGGCTAGCGAAACAATCATGCACAAATAACATATCACACCAAGGATATCCAAACAATTCACCCAGAGGCATCAAACACTTAGCAAAACAGCACGTCAAACCATAACGTGCCGAAAAGAGATAATATGTGTATATATATTATCAAAAGCATAACAACAACAACAACAACAATCTCAAGCGAATTCATAGGGTTCACTTAATCATTCACGGGGCACAATATTCACAAAACACACGCGTTTTGAAAGTGAACCCTTAACGAGGCTAAACCGAATCTTTTGAAAGTTCAAATCAAACGATCAAACAAACACATAGAGACGATCACTAATTATCATATCCACAAAACAAGAATTGTATGGACAAGGTACTTGCCTAGGAACCACTATCGTAATAAGACGACAGATGGAATGCGGTCGAATAGCCCCGAACTCCCGAACACTATCAAGAACGCGATAGCACCGAAATTACTACGGGAAAACACCACACAAATCAGCAATCACCAATGAAATTCCACATCGGAATCATCGAGTACCTATAATCCTCCGTAAGGAACAATAAAATATGATTACGACGAGAATCAAGGCCGAAAACAACGGAAATCCCAACAAACTATCAAAGGGAATTCATTCGAACATTTAATCGAACATTAAATGTTCAAGACCCTTCAAGAACAAAGAAATCACCCCTCGGGTCGAACGAACCAAAGATACGAGTATCCAATCCGAAGAACAAGTTCAAAACAACGTTTATACAACAATTAATTGATCAAAAACAGATTGGAATTGAAATCAAAAGGAAAATCCCCAAAATCTTTAAAAACAAGGGTTCAAGCCAAAATACCTTGATTCGGAGAAAGAACACGGATTAGATGGTGTTAATAATTGTGATTCAAGCTTCCCAACTGATGTATTACTGATCTTCGATCAAAACCATCGATTTCTATCGAAGGATCGCGAAAAACAAATAAGAAAAGCGGAAATGGCCGAGTTACCCGTGCCCAAGCCTTAAATAGGCCGAGACCTGCCGGACGCTTACGTACGTAACCGGCCATGGCTTACGTACGTAACCGGCCATGGCTTACGTACGTAACCGGCCATGGCCAAACTCTCTACCCAAAAATGCCGGCAGCGTTACGTACGTAACCGGCCGGGCCTTACGTACGTAATCGGCCTTACGTACATAACTGTCGGGCCCTTCCGGCCGTAACTCGGCCAGGGATGGCCTAGCCCCAATATGCCCGACCATGACTCGGCCGTGGCCAACTCCGACGACCCAGACGACCCTGAAACCCGAACCTGAATATGAATCGAAGATACGGTTACGAAGTACTCGCAAAGACAAATCCGAGCACTAAGAGAACACATGATTCCGACCACCCGAAGGATCGAAATTCGACAACGGAAGTAATTACCCCAAACTTTGGGGAATTACAAAAATGACCCAAAACGTCTGAAATACAAGATACACGATCGAAACACCAAACCAAAGCTCGCAACATGAATAATAACATTAAATGAACTTACAAGAAACTCGAAACAACAGTTTCATATGAGATTCGCAAGAATCGAACTCAAGTGCGGAAAGTCGCTAAATGCACGGAACTCAACATAACGACACCGAAACAAACTCCGATGTCGAAAAGTGCAGAATTAAACATTCTCAAAATAACGAAATGGTCAGAAGAGAGTCGTCCAAACGGACTCCCGCGAAAAAAAGAAAATTACCGGAAATCAAAATCGCGGATATTACAGAAACCCTAGTAAAGGTCATCATAGGTTGGACACTAATTGCTTTTTTTTTTTAAAAGGAAAAAGCGTCCAGAGTGGACGGGGGGTTGAGGTGGGACCCACCAACCTGTAGATAAGAGGAAATCAAGAAATACAAAGTATCAGCCCCGAATTATGACCAAAAATGGGCCATAAATCGGGTCCAAACATCGAAGAAATCTACGGCCCGCTTAAGAAATACAAAGTGCACCACAAACCGTGGGCTAATGTGCGGACCCGTAGACTAAAATAACTCAACTCCGAATTATGACCAAAAATGGGCCATAATCCGGAATCTAAAATCTAAAGTGCCTACGGCCCGCTAGATCAATACAAGGTGCACCACTAAAACTGTGGGCTAATGTGCGGACCAATAGGCAAGCAAGCAATCAAGAAAATAAAAACCTATCTAAATCTAAAAGACGGATAACCAAGCTGATCCATCCGTATAAGGGAGAGAAGAAACGGAGGAGCAGTATCGTAAGTATAAGTCTGAATGCCGAGGGACGACATGCCGAGCTCAGAAAGATAGTCGGCCGGCCTGTTGCCCTCCCGAAAAATGTGAGTGACTCTGAACTGAATATCTCTGAGAATGTGTCGGATACGCATAAGAGTGTGACGAACCTACCAAGAGCCCCGATGGCCATATGATAGCAGGCTCACCACAGCAGCAGCATCAAGCTCAATCCAAACATGTCTCGATCTCTGGGAAGCTAGAATCAATCCAATTGCCAACGCCTGGACCTCAGCATCAAAACTCGAAGAGGCCTGAAAAGAGGAATGGAAAGCAAGAAGGAGCTCTCCGTGGTGATCTCTAATCAGACCTCCCCCACCCGCAATCTGTGTGTCTCTATCGAACGAACCATCCGTGTTCAGCTTGATCCAAGGTGTCTCGGGTCGAAGCCAAACCACCGGGACGGGGCGACGAGTCTGAGCAGGGGAAGATGTAGCTCACTGTAAACGATCAGGCGGCGAGCAACCCTCCCAGAACTCAGATTAAATAAGCCCCGAAGAAGTCAATAAAGCAACATGACGCTCCACCTGCACAATAACATGAGACGAAAGAAAAGTAACAACCCTATGCTTTCCACTATTCCTTTCTGTCCAGATGAACCAAAGGATCAGACAAGGAATAATGAAAGTCGCATGCCTAAAGTGTGTGCCGTGTGCGAAAAAACTCAGGAGCTCAAAGATATTCTGAGTATGGGGTAGGGATAAATGTGTCCATGTGCCAAAATACTCCCACACGTCACGAGCCACATCACTCTCCAAGAAAAGGTTGGCAATGGTCTCGGTATGGTAGGTCTGGGTAAGGGAATGCGAGCAGCACAAGCATCTAGAAGCCAGTGAAACGCCCCTCCTCTGTAGAATGTCATCAGTCGGTATCCGTCGCATGAGAAGTCGCCAAATAAACACCGAAGTGGTCGGTGTAAGTAAGGTATTCCAGATGGACCCATAAACAAGATTAGCCTGACCCCTCACCCTGATGTGAGACCAAGCCCACGACAATGAGAACGCACCCGAAGAGGTAAGAGTCCAGCATATACTATCCGAATCCTCCTCGGCGATGGGAATCGCGGAGATCTCCTGGATGAACTGAGGGGTAAATCCTAGCTCCTCTCCAACAATAGACTCCAATCTACCCATGTCCCACGTCCCATCAACCCATAACTCATGAATCCTAAGATGGGGTCTACCAGTAACCTGATGAAAAGAAGAAATAGGCCTATTCCCAATCCAAGTATCATCCCAAAAGCTGACCTCCCCGCAGCCACGACCAAGAGTCCAGCGGATGAACTCCTGAGCCTCAATACCCACTCGGAGGAGACGGCGCCAAGGGTGGCTGGCACGAGCTTTAAGAGCGGTACGCATAGGCGTATAAAGGCTAGCAAAGCAGTTTCTGTAGAGCATAAACAGCGCCCACAGAGACGTGCCCGCGCGAAGGCGCCACCAGAGCTTATAACTAAAAGCTCTCGCCATATTCGAAAGGCTCCGAACCCCGAGGCCTCCCTCAGAGACCGGACGACAAATCTGCCGCCAATTGACCCAATGCGTCTTCCTTTTCAGACCAACAGCACCCCAGAAATATCTCGCAATAATCTGCTCGAGCTCCTGGATAATGTATTGTGGAGGGTCCAACACCTGAAGCAGGTGTAGAGGAATCGTGCAGAGAGTGCTCTTAATAAGAGCCAAGCATCCCCCAAAAGCAAGGTGGCGATGGGACCAACCAGAGATCCTATCCAACATCCGTTGCTTCACCCCAGCAAAGAGCTCTCGTCTCATAAAGCCTTTGTAAAGGGGGACACCAAGATAGGTGATGGGGAGAACGCCCTGGCGAAAACCAGTAAGATCGTGAACTCTCTGATGCCAACGAGGCGCATGCTTAGGAGCAAGAATAAAAGTCCTTTTCTGGATACTAACCATTTGGCCCGAAGCCATAGAGTAGTGATCCAGGAGACGCATAAGATCAACGAGACCATCATCCACAGCCCGTGTGAATATAATGATGTCATCGGCGTAGGATAGGTGCGAGATGGGGAAAGGCCGTCCAGCCGTCCTATACCTCATCAAAGGATGGTCTCGAATGAATCGGTCCAAGCAGCGCGATAAATAATCAGCGGCAAGCACGAAGAGTGACGGAGAGATAGGGTCGCCCTGACGCAAACCCCGACTAGAGGCAAAATAGCCAGCCGGACAGCCGTTCACCAAAATGGAGAACGTACAACTCTCGATGCAATGACGGATGAACAAAATCCATCTAGCCGGGAATCCCATCCTCACCAGGACCTCACGTAAAAAATCCCAGTGAACCCTATCATACGCTTTAGCCATATCAAGCTTCAGCGCAAGGTTCGGGATACCATGAATGTCCGCGACGTGGAGGTCGTGAATAAGTTCTTGGGCCAGAAGGATATTATCAGTAATAACCCGCCCTTGAACAATTCCACTCTGGTTCGGAGAGATAATCAGAGGGAGGAGAGGAGCAAGACGAGCGTTAAGGATTTTCGTGATAATCTTATTGGTCACATTACACAGACTAATAGGCCGGTAATCTGACAAACCACTCGGAACAGGCTTCTTCGGGATCAAGACGATCGTAGTCGCCGTGAAAGTAGGAGGCATAGGAAGACCCTCAAAAAACTCGAGCATAACCCCCTCCACATCGGAAGCGGTAATCTCCCAACACTGCTGAAAAAACAAAGACAAGAACCCGTGAGGCCCAGAAGCGCTGGGAGAATCGATATCAAGTATCGCAGCACGAATCTCTTGAGGGGAGGGAGGGACACACAAACTATCAGAATCAAAAGAACAGGGGATAGAGGGAAAACAAGTGTCATCCGGGGGGATGAGAACATCACCATCGGATGTAAGCAGAGTCCTAAAGAAATTCATAGCGGAAGATCGGATGTCCGACTCTACAGCGATCGTCGGACCACCATCCTCAATGCTGTGAATATGCGACTGACAACGCTTCTGCTTCACAAAACCCTGAAAGAACCAGTTGTTGCGCTCGCCCTCAGTAACCCAACGAACTGCGGCTTTCTGTTTCCAGAAATCTTCCTCCATAGAGAGACGGAGATGGTACTCAGCACGAAAACGGTGCATAGCGGTTCTATTCTCCGGAGTAGGATCCGAATCATATCGCCGCTCGGCTGCGTCAGCAGGCCTCAAGGCCTCATCCAACTTCGTATGAGGATTTACAAAAACAGACCAGTTCCACTGTTTCAGCCTGTGTTTAACCCTAGGGAGTTTGGCTTGTAGGTTAAACATGCCAGATAAACCAGTCGGGGTAAGCCAGACCTCCCTAACAGTGTCCAGGAATGTGTGATGCCGGATCCACATACTCTGGAAACGGAAAGACGACTTGTGACGAGTCGCGGAGAAGTGACACTGGATAACAAGGGGCGCATGGTCCGACCGAAGTCTAGGCAGGTGAGTGACGGTAGAAACCGCAATCACGTTCGACCATGATTCATTAAATAAAGCACGATCTAGCCTTTCGCTCAAACCATTGCGCTCCCAAGTGAAAATATCGCCCTCGCAGCCCGCATCAATCATCTCGCAGTCAGCATTAGCCTGTGCGAAGTCAAGAATCTCTGGAGAACGGTCTGTGGAACTACCCTCGTGCTCATGTGAATGCAAGAAGATGTTGAAGTCACCGTTGACTAGCCACGGCAACCCCTCTACTTCTAAAGCAATCTCACGGAGGGTGTCCCAAAGAGCGTAACGACCAACACGGTTAGTGCTGGCATAGACAAAGGTGACATAAATCGACTGAGGAAGAAGGGGGGAAGAAATAGAAAGATGGAGGACTTGATCGGTATCCAACAAAACTTGGTGCTGATAGTGAGGGGAAGAAAAGAACCAAATTTTGTTAGACCGATTATAAAGTCCCGACGCAAAACCTAAAGATCGAATATAAAAATCAAAATTAGCATTGGAACCCATGGGTTCTGAAATGCCAATAAAAGAAAACCTATGAACACGGTTGAGATGTCGAATGCGCTTCTGTGCTCCGGTGTTAGCCAGACCACGAGCGTTCCATGTAAGAATGGGTATCGACATAAACTAACCAACTAACTCAAATGGAGACCTAGGACGCTGACTGGAGCGGCCCCGTCTTCGAGGTGTATCCTGCCGGGCAAATGTTCCCCCTTTCAAGGGCGATGAAGATCGCCCCTTCGAGGAGGAGGAGTGTCCGCGAGAAACTGTTCTTCCTCATGTGGAAATCGAGGAGTCGGAAGCAGCTTTGCCCCTAGTGGTGACACCAGGAGTAGCAGTAGAAGACATCAGACGTCTCTTAACCGGGGCCTTCGATGCCGTCGTAAGAGGCACCAGCGCCGAGAAAGAGAGACTGGACTCAGAAATCTCAAATTGGGTGCGTTTAAGACCACACTCAGACTGAGATAGATAAGGGAAAGAAGAAGAAGGGGGAGGAGGGGGAGGCTCGTAAATCACCATGGAAAGGGTCTCAGGCTCCACGATGATCGGATCATCCGTGCAGCCCTCACCGTCATGGCAGGGGGAGGTAGACTCAACGAGTCTAGAAAAATGTGGGACGGTAGAGGACTCCGTGTCGTCCTCTAAAACACGCTCAATATCGCTATCTCGACCACCATCATCGCTATCCAACACGCTATCTTTAATGCCCACGCTAACAGTGTCATCTATGCCTACTAAATCCTCTTCCTCTATAGCAGAGGAATCTAACGATGCAAATTACGAGTGATGTCCGGTGGCAGCCGTGCCCTTGGGGATCATCCCCGTCTCTCTAGCTCCTTTTTTGGTAACAACCTGCCAAACGGCAAGCTTTTTTCCTTTAGCGATCTTAGGAGCATCCTGAGAGGTATTAGCCTTAGGGGAATTAGCTGGGGCTGGTTGCGCCTTCTGCTGTCTAGATGTGACAACAACAGGCTTCTTACGCTGGGGCGGAGGAGGCCGTTCTTTGTTGCCAACTATGTAGCAACTGGACGGGTCGTGCCCCACATGAGAACAAAGAGAGCAATACAATGGAACTCTCTCATAGATAATGCGCTGCGTAAGAATGTGATCATCAAATTCAACTTCAATCTCGGGCACTCTGGGCGCCAAAAGATCAATCTCGACACACACACGGGCGACTGAAAGTCATGAATGTGTGGTCGTGGGGGCATCTACTAAGATGGGATTGCCTACAACTTTGGCAATCGTGTATAATGCGCGTGGGTGAAATAAATGCAAAGGCAAACCTGGAAGTCTAATCCAAACCGGGCAGATCGAAGTCTCTTTCCTAACCGAAAAGCTAGGTGACCATTTAAAAACACGGGCAGGACATCCAGAAAAATTCCACGTTGATCCTAACCAAATACGTCTGAAATCCTCATCATTATCAAAGCTAATAGCTATGTGGCAATAATTTAACCAACTCCAGCTAAATTTACCCCTCAGTTTCATATCATTCAAACCCGTAGACACATCTCGAGGGGAAGGGATAGAATGCGAGAATTTAAGAATTAAAGTGTGTTCCCATGACGCAGCAAGAGAAATCATATCAGAAGTAGAGAAAGTAACACGCGTTTTCTCATTTACGGAGGAAAGAGTACCAAATGGACATACCTTTGCTCCGTCGAAATTGAAAGATTTAACTGTTAAGCCGATCTGCTGGGTAAAACCGGGCTGCTGGGCCGAGCCGGATGAATTGTTGACCGTTTGGGCGTATGATAGCTTCGGCCGGACTGTCTTAGTAGGATTATGGGTCGGATCATGAGTGATACTGTTGTGCTGGGCGTTTATTTCGGTTGAAATCTTTGCTGACTGGTGACCCGCATTCATGAGATCAGGTGCTGTTCGGTTATGGTGGCCTGGATTAAAAGGTTTTGGATTTATGGGCCGAGAGTGGTCAAGATGATCTTTATTAAAATAGGGCTGGTTTGAAAGGGGTTCGGCTGGTGGAGTGTTGGTTGGGCTGGGTTGTTTAATATCGGGCTTGGTTGTATGGGGTTGGCCGATAAAGGGGTGGGGGGGGCATTTGTATGGGCTGGGATTAGTGGTGGGTGAGTTTGTTGGAGTGTTAAAACATTTGGGCCGTGAGAATGGCCTGGTGTATTTGGGTCAATATGTTTGGTTGTATTTTGTGGCTTAAAATAATTAAGGATAGTATTGGGCTTCAGAGTGGGCTTGGGTTTAATATGGATGGGTTCAAGAATAATTGTAGGCTGTTGGGATTTATCTGAATGGGACATTAAGGTAGGGATTGGATTAAAATCAATAGAGGTGGGCTTGGATTGCATATAAGAGGTTGGCCATATGGAAGCAGGCCCAATATGATTGGGTATTGGAGAAGAGGCCCGTACCTTAGTAATTTCTGGCAAAAGTCCATTAGAGGAGCCCGACAGATCAGAGCCGATCGTTGGGAATGGACCTAATATCGACGGCTTATTTACATCCGTCGGAAGCTTTAAATACCGGGTGTTTTCCGCCGCTAGGGTTGCATGCGGATCTCCTACAGTAAAATAGAAAATGGATGTTACATCTAATGGAGAGGGGCCATTGTTTTCTGAAGTCTTCTTATGACAACACCTTGGCTAATAGAGAGGGGCCATTTATACTAAGTAATCCATAGAGTCAACACTGTGATATTTGCTTAGTTAATATTAAACTATTAAATATTATAAGATATAATATCTTATATTGTATATTTCTGATTATTTAATTCCTATAATAATTATAATATCCAATATAATATTTATTATTCCGAGTTGATATTTCATACTTGTCTTCAATTATCGTATGTTTGACCCAAAAAACATATATTATATTAGAAATTATTTAATATTTTATAATGCAAATCATAAGCGGATTTTAGCAAAATATTATGACTAACCAAGTAATATATGTTCATATTCCATTAAATCATTTATCATGTGAAATCCCTTTATCGTGCAATATCATATTTGAACTAAATTATGGATATGATCATACTTAATTATATTCAAATCTTTCTTGATCTCAAGCAGACTCTTCATTTGTGCATGGCCATGCATTTTTTTAAGTCCTGCATATGAAGGAGGCCAGCATATATCTCCGAACGCTAACCTAATAAATACCATGTTAGTGGTGATATGGGATTATGTCAAAACATAGTGGCTATCATGTTAGACACTATGAAATTCACTTATAATATTTCCATGTAGTAAGCTCAATGCAGGTACGTTCAACATTGGGTTCTCTAACTAATACCTATAAATTTGATATATACCTTACACATTGTCATCTAGTGATTATATATCTATCTTACATTGTTATATTAATCGTTTGAGTGCCCACTATATGTGTTGAACTAAATATGTTTGGATCACTTACCATTTATGACTATTATTCGTTATAATAATAAAACTTCTGCATATTATAATAATCAACGATAAATAGATATAGCAAATAACTAAAATAAATGTGACAATTACAAACATAGGCCAATAACATGGTCTCGACATTGCTACCAACAATCTCCCACTTGCACTAGGACTAGTTATACATGATTTTGATGCATATCGATCTAACATGGGCATCATGCTTGCCATGTTTGAGAGGCTTGGTAAGCGGGTCAACAACATTCTCTTCCATTACTACTTTGCATATACTGAGTATGTGACTAGATTTTAGGTGCACAATAGCATCATTATTAATGCAATAAAGGCTCATAGGATCCTAAACCATCTACATTATGCCTAGTTCATAAATGAACTCATTGGTCTGCACTGCTTTCTTAGTTGTATTTGATGCTTCCAATTACTCAACTTCTGTTATAGAATTTGCGATCATGCTTTGATTAGAACTCTCCAACTCAAAACATATCACTTTAGTACAAACACAAAACCCAACTATAATTTGAAATCATCTTTGTCAGTGTCGAAACTTGCATCCAAAATATCATGTATAACTGTATCCTTTCCTACACCTCCATAAATTATGAATGCATCCTTAGTCCTTGTTAAGTACTTCAGTATTATTTTCACTGTTGTCCAGTGAATTTCACTACGATCTATTTGTATCAACTTATTACACTCAAGGAAAACAATATATTTGATCGAGTACAAATAACGATTCATGATTTATCTTATGGCTGAATTAAAAGAAATGTTGCTCATGTGGTCTTGCTCATCAGGAGTCGAAGGATTTTCAGTCATGCTAAGATGAATGCCACGCGAAACTGTCAAGAATCTTCTCTTGTGGTCTTGCATAATGAATCTCTTCAGTACTTTGTCAATATAGATAATTTGACTCGGACCAATCGATCAGCATCCCAATAGTTTAGATAGCGTCACCTAAGACTTTCACTGGTAAACAACTTCTTCACCAAGTATTAATTGTTTACATTGTAATACCCAATTGTGAATTCATTATTATTATTTAGTAATTGTCACTCATAATTTTTTCACTCTTTAATAATCATTCACCATTCATGTTCATTCAATTGTGTTCATTGTTCGGCGTATCTTTGAGCCGTGTATTAGTTATCATTCATTGTTTAACCCCGTTTGGGAATCGAGATGGGAATATTATCATGATTTTTGTAATTGTTCAGTAAGTTGATGTTGATGTTGGAGTTCACATCATTTCGAAATTTCTCTTTCTTGTTCGGTTCGTGCTATTTTGGACCAACTCTCATAATCACTGCTCGGAACCGCCGTTTTGGGGTTCCTGCACTTCTATTTCGTGTTTTTGTTCCCAAGTTTTGAGCTCTATTACGTTTATTCTCTTTCCGGGTCATTTTTCATCACTTTTGGGGGGCAAACAGTGTGCGCCGCGACAGAGGGGAGTGTGCGCCGCGGCACACACATCTTGCAGGATCAGCCAGGCGCGGATGTAACGCGCGCCGCGGCCCACTGCTGGCCAGGCCGCGGCACCAAGCTAGAGCTAGGAGCTGTTTTTCGGCCGCGGTCCGTGCCACACTCAGTCCGGGCCGCAACACGTGAATCAGATCACCATTTTTCAGCGGATTTTTGAGGAGAGAAGCTAATTTCATCCTCTTCCTCATTCCTCCTCTCCTTGGGCGAATTTTTGGGCAATTTATCATCATCAATTTCAGAGATTTCATCCTCCTTGAGTTCTTGGTGTGGATTAACAACATTTTTTTGGATTCTTCATCCTAATCCAAGGTAACTTCTTCAACCCTAGATTCGATTTTGAGTTGGAGCATGATGTTTTGGATGTTATAATCATGATACGTTAAAATATATACGTATGATTATGAGTTTTTATAAATTATCATTGGATTGGTGGATGATTATTTAAGATCACTTTGAATGTTGATTTGGAATCGGGTATTTTGATTGGATGTTGTGTTAATCTCGAGTTGTGTATTCCTAGTGGATAATTGATGTCATTGATAATGTTTTGTTGGATTGAATCACTCATTTGGAGGATGGTTTTCGATATGATTGGGATTGGTTGTAAACAGTGGAAGATTGTTTACAACGTGTTTGTTAAATTACCCCAATGAGTTGGGTAGTGTTGTATCGACATTTTGATTTGTTTATGACTATACGTGGATATTGTAACACACTAAATTAGGCGGATATTACAGTGACGTGGACCCCCAATTGGAACCCACTAGGCGAAAGAAAATTAATGAATTAAATATATAATTGTAGTACCGAACCACATTATATCATTAATTACTCCGATGAGGAGTTTCAGGTACAACACACCCAGCAAACACAGAATACATGTATATTTTATATGAAGATAAAATATACAACACTAAATGAAAATGAATATTTAAACGGAAATCTGCAGCGGAAATAAAAATGAAGAAACATGAATGACTGACAAGGACTGGGCCCCCCTACTAGTATCACTGGGACTCCTCGCCGTCAACGTTCTCTTCCCGTGCTTTTGCCTTGCCATGACCTGAAAACAACATCCCCCAACGGGGTCAGTTACACAGAACAACAATCCTCAAGAGTTGAACAAGCACAATAATTAATTATATATGACATGAAATCAAGCTGAAGAGGGGCATCATAGTATGCCCGTAATGGGATGTGCAAGTGCAAAAGATGAGTGTCTGGACACAACCGTCCTTGTACCTAATTAGTCTCACGGAGGCACGTTACCGTGTGCAAAGTCCATTGTGTCGGTGAACCCTTCACATAACTATCGTGTGCCCGATTAAAAATTCCACACATAACCACCCGGCCACGCAATATAAACCCAGAAGGTCACAAGAGCAAATTGTATATTAAGTGAATTGTTGGTAATTACGTTATTCAAGGTTGTTCGAGCGACCGATAATTCCATAAAGGATGTTGATCGTGGGAGGACTTTCTCGCCGTCGGTTTGAGGCAAGTTTTATTTGTACTAGTCAATGAGATTAATATTATCATATATGTGTATGAATGTGTTGTATCATATTGACTAAAAGTATTTTGATGATGATTATATTCAAAACATTTAAACAAAATCTATCTCATCGAGCTGTTACATTGAAGGGAAATCCTATTCCTAGCGCACGCTACAGGATACATAGTAACGCACGCTATAGAGGGCAAGTCACCTGCAGTCAGGCAAGTCACCTGCAGTCAAGTTGGAATCCTACCTGATGGATAGCGCACGCAAAGCTTATATTATCAGCGTACGCTAAGTTGCCAAACTTAGCGCACGCTAACATCTACTTATAGCGCACGCTATCGCATTTCTCTTAAACAAAGTAGAGGACAGTGAAGTCTGGACAGAAAAAGGGTAATCATTTGCGCACGCTACGGAAGTATAATTACGCATGCTATTCAGGAGTCTTAGCGCACGTTACATGACAATACTTGTGCACGCTACCGGAAAACTTATTCGAAGTCCAGTAGCCTCTGGACTCAAACAAGGAAGCGTTTACGTACGTTATATACGCTAACGTACGTTATTTGGAAAATATGTAGCGCACGCTACAAAACACTTGTTAGCGCACGCTAAGCGTTCAAATTCCTACCGTTAGTCAACTTATCCATTGGAACGCACAAGTCAAAAAGGAGATCCAGAAAATCTGGAAAGCTAATAATAAATAATACTAGCGCACGCTAAGGTATAAGTACTAGCGTACGCTCAGTACAATTTTATCCGTTGGAAAAGAGACGTTGGGGAGACAAACCGATATGATTCAAAGTCAAAAGTGAAGACCTATTGACCAATGCTAACACACGCTACGAGAGACTGTCTAGCGCACACTAAGACATGTATTTTACCGTTGGTACAGTTTAATGACCGTTCAGATCAGTCAAGTCAAAGCTCGATAACGCACGCTATGAAGAATTATTAGCGCACGCTAATTGTAAAAATCCAAACTAGTCGACTATTACAATGTCGTGGACCCCCGAGTGGGACTCACCAGGCGAATGAAAATTAATGACTTAAATAATATAATTGTGGTACCGAACCACATTATATCATTAATTACTCCGATGGGGAGTTTTAAGTACAACACACCCAAGATAATACAGAATACATGTATATTTTATATGAAGATAAAATATACAACACTAAATAAAAATGAGTATTCAAATGGAAGTCTGCAGCCGAAATAAAATGAAGAAACACGAATGACTAAAAAGGACTGGAACCCCCTACTAGTATCACTGGGACTCCTCGCCATCAACGTTCTCTTCCCGTGCTTTAGCCTTGCCATGACCTAAAAACAACATCCCCCAACGGGGTCGGTTTCACAGAACAACAATCCTCAAGAGTTGAACAATCACCATAATTACATATCGTAGTTATAAAGTTAAGCTCAAGGGGGGCATCATAGTATGCCCGTAATGGTATGTGCAAGTGCACAAGACGAGTGTCCGGACACACTCGCCCTTGTACCTAATTAGTCTCACGGAGGTACATTACCATGTGCACAACCCATTGTGTCGGTGAACCCAATCACATGACCATCGCGTGCCCGACTAAAAATTCCACACATCCCCACCCGACCACGCAACATGAACGAAAATGACCATAATGAATATCAATAAATAATAATTCGACAAGGGTCAAGAATGACTCACCGAGATGAATAAATGATGAAATGAATGATAACTCACAGAATTGATTGGAACCGTCGTTCCTCATGAAATGCAAGACTAGTTTGGTAATTACAATGCTCAACTGAATAATGTACCATGAATGAATTATGAATATGAATGAACAACAACGAAAGGAATGAATATCCTTTTAACCGAGTAAGAATTAACTTACACAACACCGGTGAAGAATGTCCTTCCTCGAACAAACGTCCTACAATGAGATGTCGGTCGCTCGAACAACCTTGAATAACACAATCATGCATAATCCGTTCAATATACATATCAAGCACGATTATAACTCACTCAAAACGTCGATACGAATAATCCACGTTTATTGGGGCATTATAACAAACACGTTGTAACCAATCTTCGAGTGTTTACAACCAATCCTCAAATATATCGATACCAACCTCCAACGTGTGATTCAATCTAAAAAAACATCTTCAACACAATCAATAATCCAAAATGAATACACAATTCGAGATTTCAACAACATCTAATCGAAAACCCCCAAATCTAAAAAAATATTCAAAGTGTTCTTGAATAATCCCAATTGATCCGATGATAATACTTAACAATTCATAATCACAAGTATATCACTTCATATATCATGATTATCACATCCAAAATATCATCTCCCAACTCAAAATCGAAAACGAAGGTGTTGAAGAATTTACCTTTGAAGATCCAAGCACTTCGATCCGGTGAATTCGAGTTAAATCGACTATCCAAGCTTCCCAATCCAAGATGTATGCTTAGAACACTCCTACCCAAGTGATGTGATGAAGAAAATCTCTCCCAAGAACTTCTATCTCGGAACTCAAGTGAAGGAATGAGAAAAATGAGCTAAAAAACCCGTCCAGGTACTTAAGTACTGCCATTGTTACGGCTGTAACTCGGCCTACATACGGCCGTAACATCTCCAAGTCAACGGCCTTATTGCCGTAACCAGCCACATCGTACGGGTGTAACCTAGTTTCGTCGAAAATCTGCCAACAGACTTACGGCCGTAACCGCACCTGCCTTACGGGCGTAACTCGACACATACGGCCGTACTCGGCAAAAACTTACAGGCATATGAAGCCTTTGTCGAAAACTGACTGGATACCCTGCTCGGTCTTACGGCCGTAACCGGCCAAGCCTTACGGCCGTACCTGCCTCAACTTACGGCCCTATGCCGCAACCCCTACGGCCGTATGACCTCTTCGTCCGACATGTACTGAAAACAACGAACGTGTGTTACAGCCGTAATGCAAGCATGTTACGGCTGTAACTCGCTGTTGGACGCCAACGAAACGACAAATCCGTCTACTCGACACACATCGCTGAATGATCCGACATACCATACTTGTATGAATATAATTGAGTCCGATAACATGCAATAGGTGATACTTCCAACACAAGACTGCCAATCACGATGATTATGATAATACTCTCGTCTCGATTCTCAAACGGAGATGAATGACGATCGGTAACTGATACATGGCTAAATTACGCCTACGAAGAATACAAATGAATGAGTCATGAATGATGAATGATTATTAATGAGCGAAATAATCCGATAGCGACAACTACTGAATGATGATTACTGAATGATAATTATTGAATTGCAACCGGGTATTACATACTCCCCCCCTTAAAAGGAGTTTCGTCCTCGAAACTAAGGGTCAAACAACTCGGGATAACTCTCCTGCATACTATCCTCTATTTCCCAAGTAGCCTTTTCGTCTTTGTATCTAGACCACTGAATTTTAACCAAAGGAATCGTCTTGTTCCTCAACTATTTGATTCGCCACTCTAAAACTCGTATAGGACGCTCCTCATACGAATGATCATCTGCGATCTCGATTTCATCGAACTGAAGGATGTGGCTCAGGTCGGCAACATACTTCCTTAGCTGAGAGACGTGAAACACATTCTGAATTCGGCTCAACGCCAGAGGTAACACCAATCGATAATCCAGACCGCCTACTCGATCCAAAATCTTAAACGGTCCAATGAATCCGGACTCAACTTTTCCCGCTTCCCGAAACGGAAGATACCTTGACTTGGGGATACCTTGACCAAAACGTGGTCAGATGCCTCGAACTCTAATGGTCGATGACGATTTTCTGCATATGATTTCTGTCGACTCTGAGCGGTCAACAAACGACTCCTGATTAAAGCTACCTTCTCGCGGGTGGCTATAAGCATATCGGGCTCGGTGCCGATTGCTTTTAATAAGTCATCCCAACACAAGGGAGATCGACAACGACGACCGTACAAGGCCTCGTAAGGTGCCATCTTAATCGAAGCATGCCAACTATTATTGTACGTGAAGTCGATCAACGGTAGTTGGGCTTACCAATCGTCCTTCCAATCGAGGACACATGCTCTCAACATGTCCTCCAATGTCTGAATAATTCGCTCTGATTGTCCGTTGGACTGAGGATGAAAAGCTGTGCTGAAATTAAGCTGAGTTCCCATAGCACGATGAACTAATTTCCAAAAATGTGACACGAATCGCCTGTCACGATCAGAAACGATACTCTTAGGAGTACCGTGCAGTCTCACTATCTCTTTAATGAACAACTGGGCAAGTCTCATGGGACCCCACGTATCCTTAATCTCAAGGAAATGAGGTGACTTAGTTAAGCAGTCCACAATTACCCAAATTGTATTCATGCCACGACGACTCGTCGGAAAACTCGTGATGAAGTCCATAGAAATATCTTCCCACTTACACTCTGGAATAGGGAGAGGTTTCAGCATACCCGCCGGTCGCTGATGTTCTATCTTGACTTGCTGACAGGTTAAACATCTCGAAACTAATTCTGCGACTTCTCGCTTTATATTACTCCACCAGTAATTTTGTTTCAAGCCTTTGTACATCTTGCTAGACCCCGTATGAATGGAATAAGGGGTAGCATGAGCTTCTCTCAAAATCGAGTTTTTCAACTCGTCATTCGCAGGTATGCATAACCGATTCTTAAATTGCAAAAGTCCATCCTCGTGGGCCACAAATCTAGGGGCTTTACCCTGAGCCACATCCTCTCGGATGCACAAGAAAAACGGGTCTGAACCCTGATTCACTCAGATTGCCTCCTCAAGTGACGATGAGATCTCTAACACGCAAAGCTGCCCTTGCACTCGCTGTAACCAGACCTCGATCTCGGGTCTAAGGAATTCCTGCTGAAGCTCTTTCTAAACTGTTAAACGAGCAAGCATTTGCTCCTGAACGGACTTATGACTCAAGGCGTCAGCGACCACCTTCGCCTTGCCCGGGTGGTACAGGATCTCAATATCATAATCTTTGATTAGTTCCAACCACCGCCTCTGTTGCATATTAACTCCTTCCGAGTAAATATATACTTCAAACTCTTATGGTCGGTAAAAATCTGACAAGTGACGCCATAAAGATAATGACGCCAAATCTTCAACGCGAATACCATGGCTGCTAGCTCTAGGTCATGGGTCAGATAGTTGACCTCGTAAGGTCTCAGTTTCCGTGAAGCATAGGCAATAACCTTCCCATTATGCATTAGTACACATCCGAGATGGTGTCCGGACGCGTCTCTATAAACCACAAATCCTTCGGTCCCTTGCGGCAAGGAAAGGGCAGGTGCTGAAATAAAACGACTCTTGAGTTCCTCAAAACTCCACTGACACGCATCGGACCACGTGTATTTCTTATCCTTCCGCAAAATGTTCGTCATAGGTTGAGCGATTTTAGAAAATCCTTCCACAAACCGCCAATAATAGCCTGCTAATCTGAGAAAGCTTCGGATTTCCTTAACATTCTTCGGAGGTTGCCAATCTCGGATAGCCACTGTCTTCTGAGGGTCGACACGTACTCCATCTGATGAAATCACATGTCCGAGAAACGTCACGTCGGACATCTAGAACTCACATTTGGAAAACTTCCCATAAAGTTGCTCTTGTCTCAACACTTCGAGAACCTGATGAATGTGAAATTCGTGCTCCTCCCGGTCACGAGAATAAATCAAAATGTCGTCAATGAATACAACCACAAACTGATCCAAATAGTTGATGAAAAGCCGATTCATTAACTCCATGAACACCGTAGGTGCATTAGTTAACCCAAACGGCATTACCACAAACTCATAATGACCATAGCGTGTTCGAAACACCATTCTAGCGATATTCGACTCTCGAATTCGCAACTGATGATATCTAGATCTTAAAGCGATCTTGGAAAATACGGAATCTCCCTGAATTTGATCTAAGAGATCATCAATACGGGGTAGAGGATGTAACACCCCAAACTAGGCGGATATTACAGTGCCATGGACCCCCGAATGGGACCCACCAGGCGAATGAAAATTAATGAATTAAATAATATAATTGTAGTACCGAACTACAATATATCATCACTCACTCCGATGAGGATTTTTATTACAACACATCCAAGATAATACCGAATACAAGTATATATTATATGGAGATAAAATATACAACACTGAATGAAATGAAACCAAATGGAAGTCTGCAGCGGAAATAAAATAAAGAAAACACGAGTGAATGAAAGGACTGGGGGCCCCTACTAGTATCACTGGGACTCCTCGCCATCAACGTTCTCTTCCCGTGCTTTAGCCTTGCCATGACCTGAAAACAACATCCCCCAACGGGGTCAGTTACACAGAACAACAATCCCCGAGAGTTGAAATAAACACAATTATGATATATCTTAATTATGAAATGACGCTGAAGAGAGGCATCACAGTATGCCCGTAATGGTATGTGCACGTGCACAAGACGAGTGTCCGGACACACCCGCCCTTGTACCTAATTAGTCTCACGGAGGTACATTACCATGTGCACAGTCCAATGTGTCGGTGAACCCAACACATTACCATCACATGCCCGACTAAAAATTCCACACATCCCCACCTGACCGTGCAATATGAACCCAGAAGGTCATATGAACAAGAATGACCATGAAGAATATTAATGAATAACAATCCGACAAAGTCAAGAATGACTCACCGAGATAAAGTGATAGTGAAATGAATGATAGCTCAAAGAAATGGTTGGAACCGTCGTTCCTCGTGAATGAAGTGATTAATTGACAATTAAAAGTTTCAATATGGTTAATACCTTATGAATGAATTATGATTATGAATGATAACAACGAAAGGAATGAATATCCTTTTAACCGAGTAAGAATTAACTTACTCAACCGGTGAAGAATGTCCTTCCTCGAACAAACGTCCTACAATGAGATGTCGGTCGCTCGAACACCTTTAAATGACAATTACCAACAAACGTTCAATATACGAATCAAACACAATTATAACCAACTCAGACGTCAATACAACAATATCCAAACTCATTGAGGCATTCTAGCGAACACTTAGTAAACACACATCCTTTGATAATATCCAATCCCGAATATATCGAAACCAACTACAAAGTGAGTATTTCAAACCATCAAAACACTTTCAATGATATCAATAATCCTATAGGAATCCCTAATTCGAGTTAACGACAACATCTAATCGAAAACCCCCAAAAATATCAAAGTCAACCCCAAAGTGTTCTTGAATCAAACCCCAAACAATTCATGAAATCCGAAATATATGCCATTAAATCCATAGGAATACATTTATCCAAGGTATATAATCTATATCTAACATATTCCAACAACAATCCAAGCTCATACGAAGAAATCGGAAGGAAAACCCCAAAAATCCGAAATTCTAGATTCAAGAAATCATTACCTTGATTATGATGTTTGGAGATGATGAAATGATTATTACTCCGGATTCTATGCTTGGAAATGATGATTGATGATTTCACCTCGAAGAACACTCTCCAAATCGCCCGGATTCGCCCAAAACCGCCGAAGGAATGGAGAGAAGTGATAAATGATGAAGAAAGGACTGGACTGTCCTATATATAGAAATCCCAGTTTAGCGCGCGCTAGCTCCAGTTCTTAGCGTGTGCTAACAGGTGTTTTGGGGTAGTCCAGTACCCACTGTCCGAAAACGGTAGCGTGCGCTACGTACCTTTTGTAGCGTGCGCTACGGTTGTACACTTAGCGTGCGCTAACCCTAATATGTTAGCGTGCGCTAACAAATTAGATGATGCCCAGTACTGGAGTGCAGAACCTCCTGTCCTCTGATCTGATCGCGGTAGCACGCACTACACATAGGATTTAGTGTGCGCTACTAACCCCGATTAGCGTACGCTAAAATCTACTGGTAGCGTACGCTTGGAATTAATCCAATGCAGTCCAGTAGACACTGGACTCTGCCTGATCCATCCCTAGCGCGCGCTACACTGACTGCATAGCATGCGATACTCCGACCTACTAGCGCGCCCTACTTACCATTCGTAGCGTGCACTACTTACAATCCAATTGCAGTCTAGTGCCTTCTGGACTGCCTGTTTGAAACATATTAGCGTGTGCTAGTGTTGAGAGGTAGCGTGCACTACCCGTACTCAATTAGCGCACGCTAAAGAGAGTACGTAGCGTGCGCTACTCCTCACACACACAACACACTATGAAGATGACAACGATGATAAACACGACACGATTCTCCAACTAGACTGATAATGAATGACGATTTATACACAATACAATTACTCTGAACAGTGAATATAATGATTGAATATGAGTGACAAATGATCATTAATGAGTGAAAATTACTGAGTGACAATTACTGAATGATAAATGCTGAATGATAATGACTGAATTACAACCGGGTATTACAGAGGATATTTATTCTTGATCGTCACCCTGTTCAACTCTCGATAATCGATACACAAACGAAATGAACCGTCCTTCTTCTTGACAAATAACACTGGTGCTCTCCACAGTGACGCACTCGGTCGGATATAACATTTCTCGGACAATTCCTCCAGTTGATTCTTCAGCTCCTGCATTTCAGTCGGGGCCATCCGTTACGGTGCCTTCGATATTGGAGACGTACCAGGCTCCAACTCAATCGTGAATTCCACATCTCTCTGTGGAGGCAAACCAGCTAACTCGCCTGGAAATACGTCAGCATATTCTTTCACTACAGGAATATCCGTCAACATCACTGATGATTTCTCGGTCTTGGTCATATAGCACCAATAACCGACATACCCCTGATTGAGTAATTTCACTGCTTTCATCATATTAATGATTCTACCGGAACAGCTGGGATTACCTCCCTGAAATACACATTCGACTCCATCATCTGAAATGATAGTGACCATACGCTTGCGGACACTAATGATGGCATCGTGATGATCCATCCAATCAATACCCAAGATAACGTCGTCTCTCGATAAATCTACCACGATCAGGTCCACCAACCAAACACGGTCATTAAGATGAATCGGACAATTCTCAATCTCACGATCCCTGATAATTCTTCTACCGTCAGGTAGACCAATGATATAAGGTTCGCAACTAGTAGCATTATCCAGATGAAGTCTACTTAAGCATGAGTCGGAAATGAATGAATGCGATGCACCAGTATCAAAAAGGGTACACGTAGGTTGAGATAGAATTTCGAGTGTACCTGAGATCATCCGGGCCTCCGGATCGTCAGTCTTCTTCATCTCATATATTCTGGGCTTGTCGGCCACCGAATCAGACGCTCCCGTATGATAGCTTTTGGCTCCGCCTTTGTTTGCTCCCGTCGTCTTGAACGACGTGGACTGAGTGGCCTGATTATGAGAAGTTGACTGCTTCAGGGCCTGAGATGACGACGGAGTAGGTTTGGAGTCTCTTCGGAAAAAACGGGCCTTATGCCCAGCAATCCCACAGTTATGGCACGTGATAGTCTGCCTCGGACACTTGGTGCTGAAATGACCTGTTCTTCACAGTTGAAATAGATGATGGCCGAACTGGCCGCTCGGGACTGAGATTCCGCGGGTTTTGGTGCCATAGGAGGTCGCTCAGAAAAAGTAGAGCCCGCACGAGGCTTCTTGAAGGTTGCCTGCCTGCCTTCAGACTGATTACGATTCTTAGACTTCTTGCTAGCAGATGAAGGTTGCTGCTTAGCAATCTCCTTAGCAGTAAGATCATAAGTAAGAGCTTTCTCGATGAATTCGGCTAGGGTGGTGCAATTGTGATTAAGCAATTGCATCCGCATACGAGGTTTCAACCTCTTGCTGAAATACTTGATCTTGTCCGCCTCGGATTGAATAATAGATGAGGAGAAAGGAAGTAGTTCCTGAAATTTCTCGGCAATGGCGAGAACATCATCGTCCACTGAGGGGTCGGGAATGAGTAATTCTGATAACTTGGCCTCCCTGAGTGGGGCCGGATAATATCTCTCCATCATGAGACTCTTGAATTGATCCGAAGTACAAGATCCGTCGGTGGGATTCAACGATAACCACCATGAATGAGCGCTCTTACCCAGATAGTAAGCCGCAACTGAAACTTTGTGCCCTTCGGGACACTCTACCATAGCAAACAACTTCTCGAAATGCTCAAGCCAGTGAACAATATCCATCGGCTCAGACGAGCCCTCAAAAGTAGGTAGTCTTTGGAGAGAGATGTCGCTGATAATGATGCTCACACTCCTCTCTTGACCCTGAGGTCGCGGCTGAGGAGCCTGCCGATTCTGAGTAGCTGAGTTCTACATCATCTCCATGAGGCATGCCATCTGAGTCATCTGCGCGATCATGCCCTGCATAAAAGCGAGTGGATTAACCCGAACACCTTCTGATTGAGTTGTGTCCCGGGTACGACTCCCTGAATGTGAATGATCATTTCCGGGTGAAAGAGTGGCAGCGTCGCTACTCGATGAATTAGCATTATTCCTCTCGTTTGCGCGTGTATTCACACGAGCTCCCGGGTTTCGGCCCGCACCGCAGCCTCTTCCCCTTCGTCCTCTGATAGCTCTTTCCATACTGAAGTGGGAAAGTCACAAGATAATTAAATATCTCGCATGAGTATCATGTTAAGATTACGCAATGAAATGATGATAATGAGCATACGCGCTCTAACACAATGATTACACGAACGATCGACTGAGGTGACATGATTATCTGATGAAATTATTGAAATGATTATCTTGAACAAATTAACAAGATTAGTGGTACGATCCTTAAGATCAACAACTGAGTAATGAAATGAACTGAGTGATTAATGAATTAACATGATCGACATGATCAAAATGAAAATGATGATTAAGGATTGTTGATTGTTGAATGATGAATGAGTGATTCTTATTGCCAAAAATTATACCATGATGTCAGAAATCTTACTGTTCTTTGGTCTTAGGGGCTTGGCTCTTGCACAGGTCACACGTGATGCGAAAGTCCAATGATACTAGTCTGGTGAACGATGAATTCAATGAGAAATGACTCAGAAGGTAGTATTCAAAACCACGCTCCGATACCAACTCTGTAACACCCCAAACTAGGCGACTATTACAGTGTCGTGGACCCCCGACTGGGATCCACCAGGCGAATAAAAATTAATGACTTAAATAATATAATTGTAGTACCAAACCACATTATATTAAGATTTACTCCGATGAGGAATTTTAAGTACAACACACCCAAGATAATACAGAATACATGTATATTTTATATGAAGATAAAATATACAACACTGAATAAAAATGAGTATTCAAACGGAAGTCTGCAGCAGAAATAAAATGAAGAAACACGAATAACTAAAAAGGACTGGGCCCCCTACTAGTATCACTGGGACTCCTCGCCGTCAACGTTCTCTTCCCGTGCTTTAGCCTTGCCATGACCTGAAAACAACATCCCCCAACGGTGTTGGTTACACAGAACAACAATCCTCAAAAGTTGAACAATCACCATAATTACATATCGTAGTTATAAAGTTAAGATGAAGAGGGGCATCATAGTATGCCTGTAATGGTATGTGCAAGTGCACAAGACGAGTGTCTGGACACACCCGCCCTTGTACCTAATTAGTCTCACAAAGGTACATTACACTGTGCACAGTCCATTACGTCGGTGAACCCGATCACATGATCATCGCATGCCCGACTAAAAAATCCCCACATCCCCACCCGGCCACGCAATATGAACCCGGAGGGTCATGAATATCAATGAATAATAATTCGACAAGGGTCAAGAATGACTCACCGAGATGAATAAATGATGAAATGAATGATAACTCTCATGAATGACTCACCGACAAGGGTCAAGAATGACTCTCATGAAATGAAAGACTAGTTTGGTAATTACAATGCTCAACATGAATAATGTACCATGAATGAATTATGAATATGAATGAAAAACAACGAAAGGAATGAATATCCTGTTAACCGAGTAAGAATTAACTTACACAATACCGGTGAAGAATGCCCTTCCTCGAATAAACGTCCTACAATGAAATGTTGGTCGCTCCAACAACCTTGAATAACACAATTACCCATAATCCGTTCAATATACATATCAAGCACGATTATAACTCACTCAAAACATCGATACGAATAATCCACATTCATTGGGGCATTATAACAAATACGTTGTAACCAATCTTCGAGTGTTTACAACCAATCCTCAAATATATCGATACCAACCTCCAAGGAGTGATTCAATCCAACAAAACATCTTCAACACAATCAATAATCTAAAATGAATACATAATGAGAGATTTCAACAACATCTAATCGAAAACCCCCAAATCTAAACAATATTCAAAGTGTTCTTGAATAATCCCAATTGATCCGGTGATAATCCTTAACAATTCATAATCACAAGTATATCACTTCATATATCATGATTATCACATCCAAAATATCATCTCCCAACTCAAAATCGAAAACCAAGGTGTTGAAGAATTTATATTTGAAGATCCAAGCACTTCGATCCGGTGAATTCAAGTTAAATCGACTATCCAAGCTTCCCAATCCAAGATGTATGCTTAGAACACTCCAACCCAAGTGATGTGATGAAGAAAATCTCTCCCAAGAACTTCTCTCTCGGAACTCAAGTGAAGGAATGAGAAAAATGAGCTCAAAACCCTGTCCAGGTACTTAAGTACTGCCATTGTTGCGGCCGTAACTCGGCCTACATACACCCGTAACATCTCCAAGTCAATGGCCTTACGGCCGTAAGCAGCCACATCGTACGGGCGTAACCCAGTTTCGTCGAAAGTCTTGCCGACAGACTTACGGCCGTAACCGCACCTGCCTTACGGGCGTAACTCGACACATACGGCCGTACTCGGTAAAAATTTACGGGCGTATGAAGCCTTCGTCGAAAACTGACCGGACACCCAGCTCGATCTTACGGCCGTAACCGGCCAAGCCTTACGACCGTACCTGCCTCAACTTACGGCCGTATGCCGCAACCCCTACGGCCGTATGACCTCTTCGTCCGAAATGTCCTGAAAACAATGAACGTGTGTTACGGCCGTAATGCAAGCATGTTACGGCCGTAACTCGCTGTTGGACGCCAACGAAATGACAAATCCGTCTACTCGACACACATCGCTGAATGATCCGACATACCATACTTGTATGAATATAATTGAGTCTGATAACATGCAATAGGTGATACTTCCAACACAAGACTGCCAATCACGATGATTAGGATAATACTCTTGTCTCAATTCTCAAACGGAGATGAATGATGATCGGTAACTGATACACGGCTAAATTACACCTACGAAGAATACAAATGAATGAGTCATGAGTGATGAATGATTATTAATGAGTGAAATAATCCGACAGTGACAACTACTGAATGATGATTACTGAATGATAATTACTGAATTACAACCGGGTATTACACTAATAATACGATCTTCAGCATATGAAGAAGGACTTGACACTATAAATACCTACATCACTTGGGTATCTCAAAACACAACTTCAAGCATTCAAGCAATCAAGCATTCACAGCATTCTTGAGCTCAGATCTCTATTTATTATTGCATTCTAAGTTGTAAGAAGAAAAGATACAAGAGTGATACACATTGTAATATTTATTATACTTTGTATTCTTTTCATTTGGTTGTGAGTGTTGCATCACTCATACACGAGCGTAAGAGAAACAAATTAAGAGTCACTAATCCGGTGTTATTAGGATCTTTGATCTGGCATTGTTAGGATTACACTCCAACATTCGTAAGTGAGGATTATCTAGTTCCGATAGAACACTAGATACAAAAAGTTTATTTTGAGAGTGGTTGTGCTTGGACCAATAAAAGACAAGCGGTTGTAACGGTTGTTGTGCTCGGACCGATCGAAGACGAGACAAGTGTGTGTGGTTGTTCTTTAGCCAATAGAAAAAGAAGTCGGAGAGATGACGTAGGCAAGTTGCCGAACCTCTATAAATCTTTGAGTCTTTTACTTTCCGCACATTTTACCTTTATTCGAGAGAAAGTTCGATATTCCACATTACCACTATTCAACCCCCTTCTAGTGGTGAATTTATCTATTCAGTTAGTATCGGAGCGGGTATCTTTTTAAGGGTTTAACCACCTAAGGTAAAAGATCCGCAAATGGCTCTTCTTGGCCAAATCGAAGGAAATGCTCTCAACCGTCCTCCTTTCTTTGACGGTTCCAATTTCATGACATGGAAAAAGAAAATGGCTATATTCGTTCAAGCCTATGATATTGAAATATGGAAAGTCATTGCCCTTGGTCCGAAACTCGCCAAGAAAGAAGATGGATCGTTGAAAAAGTTCGACGAGTTCTGAAGAGATAAATTTACCACTAGAAGGGGGGTTGAATAGTGGTAAAGCGGAATAACGAAATTTCTTGCAAATAAATAGAAAATAGTGCGGAATTTAAAGACTCAAAGATTTATAGAGGTTCGGCAACTTGCCTACGTCCTCTCTCCGACTTTCTTTTTCTATTGGATCAAGAACAACCACAATCTTGACTCGTCTTCTATCGGTCCGAGTTCACAACCGTTACAATCGCTTGTCTTCTATCGGTCCAAGCTCAACCTCTCTCTCAATATAAACTTTTGTTTATCTAGTGTTCTATAGGAACTAGATAATCCTCACTATACGAATATGGAAGTATAATCCTAACAATGCCGGATCAAAGATCCTAATAACATCGGATTAGTGACTCTTGATTCGTTTCTTTTACGCTCAAGTGTAAGTGATGCAACACTTACAATCAAATGAAAGAATACAAAGAATAATAGATATTACAATGAAAATCACTCTTGTATCTTTCTTTTCTCACAACTTGAAATGCAATAAAAGATATAAAACTGAGCACAAGTATGCTTTGATTGCTTGTATGCTTGTATGCTTTGTATGCTTGAAGTTGTGTGTTTGATACCCAAGTCCTTTGGGTATTTATAGGTGAGAGCCATCCTTCAAATGCTGAAAAACGTATTATTAGCGTGCGCTAATAATGTCCTCTAGCGTGCGCTATCGATCTTTGACTTGGCTTCTCTGAACGGTCACAAAGACTGTTGCAATGGTAAAATTTATATGGCTAGCGTGCGCTAGTCATGTATCGGTAGCGTGCGTTAACGTCTGGTCAACAAGTCTTCAATCTTGACTTTGAAAAGGTTGGTTTGTCTTCCCAACGACTCTTTATCCAACGGCTAGATTTGAGATTAGCGTGCGCTAGCAAGTATGCATAGCGTGCGCTAGCATTAATTAATTCCAATCTTTCCAGATTTTTCGGATCTTCATTGACTCTTGCCTTCCAACGGTAGAAAATCAAACGGTAACATGCTGACTCCTTTTAGCGTGCGCTAATGCCTATACCTTAGCGTGCGCTAAATATTTCTTTCAGTAACGTACGTTACCCTGTGTAGCGTACGTAAAGTCCTTGACATATTGAGTCCAGTAGCTACTGGACTACTGACCGTGATATCGGTAGCGTGCGCAAGATCTGAGCAATAACGTGCGCTACATCCTTGTTTTAGCGTACGTAAGATGATATGTGTAGCGTGCGCAAACTCCATTTCCGATTTCCTTCCAAACCTCACTGTCCTCTGGAATGATGCGATAGCGTGCGTTAATATTGATTGTATAGCGTGCGCTAACTGTAGTTACTTAGCGTGCGCTAATATTGAATGACTTGCGTGCGCTATCCATCAGGTGACTTCACTTGGCTGCAGCTGACTGACTGGGTTGTACATGCATTTCTCGATAGCGTGCGCTACTATGATATGGGTAGCGTGCGCTAGCACCATTTAGCTCTTTCAATATAATATTGAACTGAGATTGATCTAATTAAATGTTTTGAATGGAATAATCATCAAAATACATTTTGAGTCAACAATCTCCCTCGTTTTGATGATGTCAAAACATTTAATTTATACCTGCAAAAATATTTTAAATGATTCGAATCAAGGTAACTTGTTCGATATATTAGTGTATTTCGGTTTTTGGAGTATTCTCCCCCTTTTTGACATAAACAAAAAGGAACTCCCCCTGAATTGTTGCATTTTAACAAATACCAATGAAAATGCCATTCCAAAGCAAAATTACGTAAATAACAGTACTCGTAAACAACAAATACCAAATGAAGTGAAATGCGAATATCATTAAGATAGAATTCAAGCAATACATAGAGTTTTCATGACATGAGACATAAAGATTATTCGAATAATAAGATTCTACAACCAAGCATCAAAATCCTAAAATCTAAGGTGCAGGGTCAGAAGAGGACGAGGGGAAAGGAAACGAAGGGTGTGTGAAACGGATGAAATCGGAGATCAACCCACGAACTTCCCGGATTTCTGTGCGTAAAGACCGAACATCCTCTCGAATTTCTTGCTGAGAGGTCTCGATGCTCCGCATCCGAGCACAAAGGTCGCTTTCCTCTTCCTCTGTGACAACATATTTCATCGAGCGCTTCCCTTTCGTCTTCGGATGATGAACAAATGACTTGGATTGCAGCTCCCTAAGCGTATGGGGTCCTCGGTGCGTCACACGCTCGACCGGTGTAGGCATCCGTGTCCCCTTCGGCACTTGATCATCATCTCGGAGATACGGAAACAATACCCAACCTCGATTGAATGTCTCAACATAATGCATGGCCTTGAGGGTTAGGTCACTTATTTCGTGTCCCCGAGACACCGGAACGTGTGCCTTATTAGACAAGTCGACGCGGAAATGCCGAAAAATCACTGTAAGAATTGAACCAAAAGGAAGTCCAGATTTCCTAGTTCTCGACATGTAATTTTTCGACCGAAAAGACTCCCATTTCGCTTTCATCCAACTTAGCACAATACCAGTGAAATCCACTTTATCATCCTTGAACACCCGATACACGACATTCTTATCAACGCCGACTAACTTGTGTTGGGTGTTGACTTTTGGCATTAAACATTTTGTTAGAGCGGCCAACAACAAGCGAATGTGGATACCAAAATCATTATCCTCGAAGACGTCATCCGTGACTTCGATGACCGTTTTCGAACATAAAAAATCACCAATATCTCTCTCGGACACCGTAGACTCTTCGGCAATGGTTTTCCCACAACAATCATACCCGTCTTTCGATAAGCCAAATAACTCGTGAAGAATTTCCGAAGAAATCTTCACCACAGTTCCATTCACTAGACTATCAAGCACTAAACCTCCATTATCACCACTATCACCAAGGTGCAGATTCGCATAAAACTCACGGACACACTCAGGGTAAACTATATTTTTGCACTCAACAAATCGTGCAATACCTAATGCCTCAAAGAAATCGCGAATACTGACCTTAACCCTTTCAAGGCTGCTAAAATTGAAGTAGTAGCAATCGGTCAGACTCTCCTGTGGAAGGATATCGAAGAATACCTTCGATGCAACGTAGGAGACGAATTGGGTGCCGTCATAATCATTATTGCGAGGGCGTTTGTAGTTTTTCTCCATGGCTTTTCTTCCCTTGCTAGACATTTTGAAGAGAATCGAAGTTTTGAGGGAGAAAATTGCAGTATTTGGTTCGGATTTGCGGCTAGGGTTTTTCGCTGGAAGGGAATTTTCTGGCGATTGCGTACGTTAGGAAGGGTGAATGTGTTTCTGGGTCGTACGGAATATATATAGTCAGCGAAGTTTTAATTAGCGTACGCTAGGATCATAGGATTAGCGTACGTTAGGTAAAAATGAAAAGCTTACTGGACTGTCCAGTAGCTAATATGGAATTCGAAAAGTTTTTAATTAGCATACGCAAGGCAGTGAGGTTAGCGTACGCTATCGAAGGCAGTTTTTAGCGCGCGTTAAGAAAGTAAAGCTAGCGCGCACTAGCGAATCAAGGATGTTGATTTCTTGAGTAGAAAAACTTATTTCAAAAATTGTTTACATGTCCCATACCAAGTTGTAAACGAATGGAATTAAATGATTCTTCGGGAAGAGGTTTTGTAAAAATGTCAGCAAGTTGATCCTTCGTCCCGACAAAAATTAAACAAATATCCTTTTTCTGAACATGATCACGTAGAAAATGATGTCTAATATCTATATGTTTAGTTCTACTATGCAACACAGGATTTTTACTCAGATTAATTGCACTAGTGTTATCACATAGGATAGGGGTATTTTCAAAATATATGCCGTAGTCGTGGAGTTGATTTTTAATCCATAACACTTGAGCACAGGGGCTCCCTGCAGCGACATATTCGGCCTCAGCTGTAGACAATGCTACACTGGTTTGCTTTTTACTTCCCCAAGATATTAAACATGATCCAATAAAATGACATGTACCACTAGTACTCTTTTTGTCAATTTTACATCCGCCGAAATCGGCGTCACTATATACAATTAAATTAAAATCCAAGCAAGAAGGATACCATAGACCTAGTCCAATAGTTCCTTTCAAGTAACGAAAAATGCGTTTGCAAGCAGTTAAATGTGATTCCTTGGGATTAGCTTGGAATCGAGCACATAAACATGTAGCAAATATTATATCTGGCCTAGATGCAGTCAAATATAACAAAGATCCGATCATACCTCGATATAATTTTTGATCTACGGATTTGCCATTTTAATATTTCTCAAGCTTTAATGATGAAGACATTGGCGTAGATATCACCTTGCTACTTTCCATATTGAATTTCTTGAGGAGGTCGTTTGAGTACTTCGTTTGATGGATAAAAATTCCATCTTCGCATTGCTTGATTTGAAGCCCGAGGAAGAACGTTAATTCTCCCATCATACTCATTTCGAACTCTCCTTTCATAAGATTAGAAAAATCTTGGCACAAAGATTCATTAGTAGCTCCAAATACAATGTCATCAACGTAGATTTGGCAAACAAGTATATCATCATTCAATATTTTAACAAACAAGGTATTATCGACTTTGCCTCTTTTATAATCATTTGCAATTAAAAATTGACTTAAACGATCATACCATGCTCGGGGTGCTTGCTTCAACCCGTAGAGTGCCTTGTTGAGCTTGTAGACATGATCCGGAAAATGATGATCTTCAAAACCGGGAGGTTGCTTGACGTAGACTTCTTCTTGAATGTACCCATTCAAGAATGCGCTTTTCACATCCATTTGAAATAGTTTGATCTTTTTATGGGCGGCAAATACACATAGCAAGCGGATGGCTTCGAGTCGAGCCACGGGAGCAAAACTTTCTTCGTAATCAAGACCTTCCTCTTGATTATATCCTTGAGCGACCAAACGAGATTTATTTCAAATTGGATAGCCGTCTTTGTCACTCTTGATTTTATGCACCCATTTAGTTCCGATAATTGTTTTATCTTTAGGAGCGGGAACTAAATTCCATACATTATTGTGCTTGAATTACACAAGCTCCTCTTGCATTGCCATCACCCAACTTTCATCATCGAGAGCTTCGGATATATTCTTGGGAACTATTTCGGATACAAAAGCACAATGAGCCATAAATTCGGTGGTTCTCCTTCGGGTTTGAACACCGTCTTCAATGTTTCCAATCACGAGGTCCTTTGGATGGTCTTTGATGTGCCTCCAATCTTTCGGTAAATCAACGATTGTGTTCGTTTCGATTTCCGAAATTTTCTTCACTTCGGGAGAGGGATCCGGAAAAGTACCTGCATCATCAAAGTATTCTACCTTTCTCGGGGGTGAGATCATATCATTGAATTTAACATGTATGGACTCTTCAACTTTATTCGTTCTAATATTATAAACACGATATGCTTTACTATTAGTACAATAACCAAGAAATATTCCGGAGTCGGATTTGGCATCAAACTTGCCTAAGTTATCCTTGCCATTGTTCAAAATAAATACGTTGCAACCAAAAGGATGAAAATAAGCAATATTGGGCCTTTTGCCCTTCCATAATTCATACGGGGTTTTAAGATGAGTTCTACGAACGTGAACCCGGTTAATCACATAACATGCCGTAAAAATTGCTTCGGCCCAAAAGTATCGTGGAAGAGAGTATTCATTAAGCATTGTCCTCGACATTTCTTCCAAAGATCGGTTTTTCCTTTCAACAACTCCATTTTGTTGAGGCGTTCTAGGAGCCGAAAAATTGTGATTGATACCGTATTTATCACATAAAAGTTCAAACGGGGTGCAATCAAATTCACCTACGTGATCGGTGCGAATAGAAATTATGGAGAGATTTTTCTCATTTGATACCAAACGACACCATTTAGAAAACTCGGAAAATGCATCATCCTTATGTGCTAAAAATCTAACCCAAGTAAATCGAGAGAAATCATCAACAATAACCAAAGTGTAAAGTTTGCCATTTAAACTAACATGTCTAGATGGTCCAATCAAATCCATATGCACAAGTTCAAGAACTCGACTAGTGGAAACCTCGAATTTTGGTTTAAAAGATTCTCGAGTGTGTTTCCCTTTTATGCATGATTCACACAAATGCTTTCTATCAAACTTGAGTTTGGGCAATCCACGAACAAGGTCGTGTCTAGATAAAATAGAAATGATAGGTAGAGAAGTGTGCCCCAATTTTCGATGCCATAAATATGCATTGTCATCCAAGGTAATAAGACATTTTTCATTGAATGAACTTTTATCGTTAAGATCAACAATATAGATGTTTCCACATCTCAAACCAATGAATGCAATTTTATTATTTCTAAATGCCATGCAATGTGTTTGCTCGAATAGAATTTTAAAACCTTCATCACAAAGTTGTGAAACGCTAAGAAGATTATGATGCAAATCTTCAACAAATAATACTTTGTTGATAGAAGGAGAAGGTTCCTTACCGACTTTGCCGATGCCTTTGATTTTTCCCTTTTGATTATCCCCAAAGGTCACATGTCCTTGTTCTTGGTATTCGAGGTCTTCAAATAAGTCCTCGGAGCCGCACATGTGCCTTGAGCATCCGCTATCAATGTACCACTTGTTTTTCCTTGGTGCCGGTACCTCGATATTATTTTCGGAGTCGAGTGCCATGAATGCAAGATTTGCGTCTAGAGATCTTTCAATCTCCTCCTCGTCATCACTCCAAGAAGCGATTAGGACCTCCTTCTTTTTGAATCTTTCCATTTGAGGTTTTGAAGAGGATCCTCGGCATTCTTTGGCATAGTGACCGGTTTGACCACAATTCCGACAATTATTGTCGAACTTCTTGATGGGAGTATAGCCACTCTTCTTTTGCTACGGTTTGCCATCCCGACCAAGAAAACTTCGCCTCTTTTGAATTAGGCTTTTATACCTTCTAAAGTTTTTAGCATAGAGGGCAAGTTCCTCGTCGTCTTCATCTTCGGGAACATCTTCCTCAATGTCGCTATCAATATTGAATGCGACTACTATTTCCCGAGGCTTTGGTTTGGTGCCTCTAGACTTGAGAACGATCTCATAATTGATAAGTGACCCGATGAGGGCACTAAATTCGAGCTTGTTGAGATCTTTGGACTCCATGATCGCGGTGACCGTGGCATCCCATTCTCGTGGCAACGATCGAAGAATTTTCTTAGCTTTGTCGCTGCTCGATATAGGCTTTCCGAAAGATGCAAGACCGTTGGTTATAGCCGAAAATCGATCCAACATATTTGTGATCGTTTCCTCGTCTTTCATGGAGAATAGTTCGTAGTCATGGAGTAACATGTTGATTTTGGTCTCCTTGACTTGGGTGGTTCCCTCATGAGTGACTTCGAGAATTTCCCAAATTTCTTTTGCGCTTTCATAGAATGATATCCTATTGAGTTCTTCGGGATTAAGAGCGCAATAGAGAAGTTGAGTCGCTCGTGAGTTGACGTGTGTGTTCCTCCAATCCTCGTCGTTGAATTCTTCGATCTTTTTCAACGATCCATCCTCTTTCTTAGCAAGTTTAGGACCAAGAGCAATAACTTTCCGGATTTCAATATCGTAGGCTTGAACGAAGATCGCCATCTTCTTTTTCCGCGTCATGAAATTGGAACCATCGAAGAAAGGAGGACGGTTGAGAGCATTTCCTTCAATTTGGCTAAGAAGTGCCATTTGCGGATCTTTTTCTCTTAGGTGGTTAAACCTTTAAAAAGAGACCCGCTCCGATACCAACTGAAGAGATAAATTTACCACTAGAAGGGGGGTTGAATAGTGGTAAAGCGGAATAACGAAATTTCTTGCGAATAAATAGAAAATAGTGCGGAATTTAAAGACTCAAAGATTTATAGAGGTTCGGCAACTTGCCTACGTCCTCTCTCCGACTTTGTTTTTCTATTGGCTCAAGAACAACCACAATCTTGACTCGTCTTCTATTGGTCCGAGTTCACAACCGTTACAATCGCTTGTCTTCTATCGGTCCAAGCTCAACCTCTCTCTCAATATAAACTTTTGTTTATCTAGTGTTCTATAGGAACTAGATAATCCTCACTATACGAATATGGGAGTATAATTCTAACAATGCCGGATCAAAGATCCTAATAACACTGGATTAGTGACTCTTGATTCGTTTCTTTTACGCTCAAGTGTAAGTGATGCAACACTTACAATCAAATGAAAGAATACAAAGAATAATAGATATTACAATGAAAATCACTCTTGTATCTTTCTTTTCTCACAACTTGAAATGCAATAAAAGATATAAAACTGAGCTCAAGTATGCTTTGATTGCTTGTATGCTTGTATGCTTTGTATGCTTGAAGTTGTGTGTTTGATACCCAAGTTCTTTGGGTATTTATAGGTGAGAGCCATCCTTCAAATGCTGAAAAACGTATTATTAGCGTGCGCTAATAATGTCCTCTAGCGTGCGCTATCGATCTTTGACTTGGCTTCTCTGAACGGTCACAAAGACTGTTGCAACGGTAAAATACGGCTAGCGTGCGCTACTCATGTATCGGTAGCGTGCGTTAACGTCTGGTCAACAAGTCTTCAATCTTGACTTTGAAAAGGTTGGTTTGTCTTCCCAACGACTCTTTATCCAACGGCTAGATTTGAGATTAGCGTGCGCTAGCAAGTATGCATAGCGTGCGCTAGCATTAATTAATTCCAATCTTTCCAGATTTTCCGGATCTTCATTGACTCTTGCCTTCCAATGGTAGAAAATCAAACGGTAACATGCTGACTTCTTTTAGCGTGCGCTAATGCCTATACCTTAGCATGCGCTAAATATTTCTTTCAGTAACGTACGCTACCCTGTGTAGCGTACGTAAAGTCCTTGACATATTGAGTCCAGTAGCTACTGGACTACTGACCGTGATATCGGTAGCATGCGCAAGAGCTGAGCAATAACGTGCGCTACATCCTTATTTTAGCGTACGTAAGATGATATGTGTAGCGTGCGCAAACTCCATTTCCGATTTCCTTCCAAACCTCACTGTCCTCTGGAATGATGCGATAGCGTGCGTTAATATTGATTGTATAGCGTGCGCTAACTGTAGTTACTTAGCGTGCGCTAATATTGAATGACTTGTGTGCGCTATCCATCAGGTGACTTCACTTGCCTGCAGCTGACTGACTGGGCTGTACATGCATTTCTCGATAGCGTGCGCTACTATGATATGGGTAGCGTGCGCTAGCACCATTTAGCTCTTTCAATAAAATATCGAACTGAGATTGATCTAATTAAATGCTTTGAATGGAATAATCATCAAAATACATTTTGAGTCAACAAGTTCAACGACGAGGACTAGAGAAACACGCACATCAATTCACGTGCTACTCAACTTCTATATTGCGCCCTTAATCCCGAAGAACTCAATAGGATATCCTCCTACGAAAGCACAAAGTAAATTTGGGAAATCCTCGAAGTAACTCATGAAGGAACCACCCAAGTCAAGGAGACTAAAATCAACATACTTCTTCATGACTACAGACTCTTCTCCATGAACGACGAGGAAACGATCACAAATATGTTGGATCGGTTCTCGGCTATAACCAATGGACTTGCATCTTTCAGAAAACCTATATCTAGTAGCGACAAAGCTAAGAAAATTCTTCGCTCATTGCCACGTGAGTTACTTCGCAGATTACCGCTATCATGGAGTCCAAAGATCTCAACAAACTCGAGTTTAGTGCCCTCATCGGGTCACTCATCAACTATGAGATCGTTCTCAAGTCTAGAGGTACTAAACCTAAGCCTCGTGAAAAAGTAGTCGCATTCAATGTTGATAGCGATGTTGAGAAAGATGTTCCCGAAGATGAAGATGACGAGGAACTTGCTCTCTACGCCAAGAATTTTAGAAGGTATAAAAATCTAATTCAAAGAAGGCGAAGCTTACTCAGTCGGGACGGAAAGGCGGAACAAAAGAAGAATGGATACGTTCCTATAAAAAAGTTCGACAATAATTGTCGGAAATGTGGTCAAGCCGGACACTATGCCAAGGAATGCCGAGGATCCTCTTCAAAGCCTCAAATCGAAAGATTCAAAAACAAGGAGGTTCTAATCGCTTCTTGGAGTGATGACGAGGAGGAGATTGAAAGATCTCTCGACGAAAATCTCGTATTTATGGCTCTCGACTCCGAAAGCAATATCGAGGTAAGTTCTAAACTTAATGATGATGAATATGATACATACGATTTTTGCGATTCACAAGAAGTTCATCATGACGATGAGTTATTAAGTGCATTTGAATCTTTGAACATAGAATACGACGAGATGGTTAAATTAAATATGTCTTTAAAGAGGAAAATAAAATCTTTAGAACTCGAAAAATCCTCTCTTCAAAATAAAGGCAAATCTATTGAACTCGACCATACCTTATGCCTTGAAAAAGAAAACGTTTTGAAAATTGAGTTGACGAAAACTCAAAAGGAGCTAAAATATATTTTGAACAAATTTACTCTCAGAAACGAGAAATTCGAAAAGCTCTTATCCATACAGAAATCCCTATTATTAAAACACGGTCTTGGTTTCGACCCATTTAAAAGGGAACAATCCCTTATCAATCTTGACAAGATAAAGAAAACTGAAACCGAGAATTCAAAAACTCCTTTCAAACAACGAGTTCATGATAACATTCGTTCAAAGTTGAGAACCATCAAAGTTAAACAAATATGGGTTCCAAAAGGGATAATTATTCCGAATGCTATAAGTATCGTTAACTTTGGAGGACCCAAAAGGGCTTGGGTACCGAAATAACCGAGAAACACTATTTTTGTAGGTACCGGCACCAAAGAAAAGCAAGTGGTACATTGATAGCGGATGATCAAGGCACATGTGTAGCTCCGAGAATTTGTTTGAAGACCTCGAATATCAAGAACAAGGACATGTGACCTTTGGCAACAATCAAAAAGGTAAAATTAAAGGCATCGGAAAAGTCGGTAAGGAACCTTCTCCCTCTATCAACAAAGTATTATTTGTTGAAGGTTTGCATCACAATTTACTTAGCGTCTCTCAACTATGCAATGAAGGTTTTAAATTTCTCTTTAAACAAACGTATTGCACGGCATTTAGAAATAATAAAATTGCATTCGTCGGTTTGAGGTGTGGAAACATTTATATTGTTGACCTTAATGATAAAGGCTCATTCAATGAAAAATGCCTCATTACATTAGATGATAATGCATATTTATGGCATCGTAAATTAGGACATACATCTCTACCCATCATTTCTATTTTATCGAGACACGATCTTGTCCGAGGTTTACCCAAACTCAAATTTGATCGGAAGCATTTGTGTGAATCTTGCATAAAAGGGAAACATAATCTTTCAAACCAAAATTCAAGGTTTCCACTAGTTGCATTCTTGAACTTGTGTATATGGATTTGAGTGGACCATCTAGATATGTTAGTCTAAATGGTAAACTTTACACTTTGGTTATTGTTGATGATTATTCTCGTTGTACTTGGGTTAGATTTCTTGCTCATAAAGATGATACATTTTTCGAGTTTTCCAAATGGTGTCGTTTGGTGCTAAATGAGAAAAAACTTTCTATAATTTCTATTCGTACCGATCACGGAGGTGAATTTGATTGTACTCCATTTGAGCTTTTGTGTGACAAATATGGTATTAATCACAATTTTTCGGCTCCTAGAACGCCTCAACAAAATGGGGTTGTTGAAAGGAAAAATTGGTCGTTGGAAGAAATGTCAAGGGCTATGCTTAACGAATATTCTCTTCCATAATATTTTTTGGGCCGAAGCAATTTTTACGTCATGTTATGTGATCAACCGAGTTCATGTTCGTAGAACTCATCTTAAAACTCCTTATGAATTATGGAAAGGCAAAAAGCCAAATATATCTTACTTTCATCCTTTCGGTTGCAATGTGTTCATTTTAAATAATGGTAAGGATAACTTGGGCAAATTTGATGCTAAATCCGATTCCGGAATATTTCTTGGTTATGCTACAAATATCAAATCATATCGTGTTTATAATATTAGAACAAATAAAGTTGAAAATCCATTCATGTTAAATTCAACGATATGATCTCACCCCCGAGAAAGGTAGAATATTTTGATGATGCAGGTATTTTTCCGGATTCTCATCCCTCAAACGAAATGGAGAAAATTTTGGAAATCCAAAAGAAGACAATCGAGGATTTACCGAAAGATTGGAGGCACATCAAAGACCATCCAAAAGATCTCGTGATTGAAAATATTGAAGACGGTGTTCAAACACGAAGGAGAACCACCGAATATATGGCTCATTGTGCTTTCGTATCCAAATATTTTCCCAAAAATATATTCGAGGCTCTTGATGATGAAAGTTGGATGATGGAAATGCAAGAGGAGCTCATTCAATTTACGCACAATAACGTATGAAATTTAGTTCCCGACCCTAAATATAAAACTATTATCGGAACTAAATGGGTACACAAAATCAAGTGTGACGAAGACGGTTACCCAATTCAAAATAAATCTCGTTTGGTCGCACAATGGTATAATCAAGAAGAAGGTCTTGATTTCTAAGAAAGTTTTGCTCCCGTGGCTCGACTCAAAGCCATCCATTTGTTATGTGCATTTGCAGCTCACAAGAAGATCAAGCTATTCCAAATGGATGTGAAAAGTGCATTCTTGAATGGCTATATTCAAGAAGAAGTTTATGTCAAGCAACCTCCCGGTTTTGAAGATCACCAATTCCCGGATCACATCTACAAACTCAACAAGGCGTTCTGCAGTTTGAAACAAGCACCCCGAGCATGGTATTATCATTTAAGTCAATTCTTAATTACTAATGATTATAAAAGAGGTAAAGTCGATAATACCTTGTTTGTAAAAATATTGGATAAGGATATACTTGTTTGCCAAATTTACGTTCATTACATTATTTTTGGGGCAACTAATGAATCATTGTGCGAAGATTGTTCTAATCTTATGAAGGGAGAGTTCGAGACGAGTATGATGGGAGAATTAACATTCTTCCCCGGGCTTCAAATTAAGCAATGCGAAGATGAAATTTTTATTCATCAAACAAAGTACTCAAACGATCTCCTCAAGAAATTCAAAATGGAGAGTAGCAAAGTGATTTCAATGCCAATGTCTTCATCATTGAAATTAGAAAAAGATGAAAATGGCAAACCGGTGGACCAAAAATTATATCGAGGTATGATCGAGTCTTTGCTATATTTAACCGCTTCTAGGCAAGACATAATATTTGCTACGTGCTTATGTGCTCGATTACAGGCTAATCCTAAGGAATCCCATTTAATTGCTTGTAAACAGATCTTTCGTTACTTGAATGGGATCATCAGTTTTGGTCTATGGTATCCTCGTTCTTGGATTTTAATTTGATTGCATACAGTGATGCCGATTTCGGCGGATGTAAAATTGATAAAAAGAGTACTAGTGGTACGTGTCATTTCATTGGCTCATGTTTAATATCTTGGGGAAGTAAAAAGCAAACCAGTGTAGCGTTGTCTACAGCTGAGGACGAATATGTTGCTGCAGGGAGTGCGTGTGCTCATGTATTATGGATTAAATATCAACTCCGCGACTACGACATTTATTTTGAAAATACCCCTATTTTATGTGATAATACTAGTGCAATTAATTTGAGCAAAAATCCTATTTTGCATAGTAGGACTAAGCATATAGATATTAGACATCATTTCTTACGCGATCATGTGCAAAAGAAAGACATCTGCTTAATTTTTGTCGGGACGAAAGATCAACTTGCTGATATATTTACGAAACCTCTTCCAGAGGAATCATTTAATACTATTCGTTTGGAATTTGGTATGGGACATCTTGACAATTTTTTAAATTAGTTATTTACTCGATAAATCAATTCCTTAGAAACATTTCATTCGCTAGCGCGCGCTAGCTTTATCTCTTTAACGCGCGCTAATTTCCCATTCCTGGACGAATTTTTCTTCGATAGCGTACACTAACTAAAATCCTTCTTATTCCGATATATGCTACTGGACAGTCCAATAAGCAACATATAAATTCATAGTGCACGCTACCCCTATATTCCTTGCACGTGCTAATTAAACTTTTCCAGTTCCCTATATAAACCCTGAACAGACCAGAATACCATTCACCCTTTCATAACGCCGCAATCGCTCAGATCCCCTTTCGCAGCAAGAACCCTAACCAAACCCGATTCATATAACTCAGATTTTTTGGGGGGGGAAAGTCAATTGCATTAAATAAATAAGATTGGCCAACAAGGCAGGCCAGTACCCAGCAACCATTACAGAAGGTGCATCAACAGCACGAAACAGAAAAATAATAAAAGAGCTAAACAAAGAGTTATAATGGAACTACCAAGCAACCCTCCAAATATGCCTAACAGAGACCGCAGATAAGGAACGAGGCGGCCAACGCTGAGAGATAATGTCACGAACAAGACCAATCCCCTGGAAAGTAACTGTGTGTGGATCTCGACGCCTCTGACCGAATCTCCTCTCATTGCGCTCCTACCAGAGTAAGTAGACCAACGCCGCTAAAAAGATATGGTATGCCGCATTAACCACATGCTTAGCTCTCCATCTCCTAGCCGCCCAAAGAATACCTGTACTCCTCTCAACCATTTTGAGAGAATTTGAAAGATTTGATGGAAGAAATTTGAATTATAATTATTTTATAATTCAGATTTCTTCCATAAAATCTTTCAAATTCTCTCAAATTCATGTCGAGCAAAGGAAGAAAAGCTATGGAAAATGCATGCAAAAGCACAAAACGTACACGCGAACCAGGTTTTGATACTTCTCGTTTTGTGTCTTATACCACTTTAAAGGTATTTTCAGAAATCCTCCCTCAAGAACACTTGACGGATTGCTGTTACTTCAATTTCCATAGTCTGGAATGGGTAAACATTGCTATTTTCGAATTCTTCTCTTCAATCGGTATCTCTCGTTTTGTTGAGTGTAAAGAACCCGTTTTTCCCAAATTGGTTCGTGAATTCTACGCGAATCTTCATGTGCGGAGAATGAAGGATCTTCATCCTTAGTTTTGGGAAGCGTGGTTGGAGGAACTGTGGTGAAAGTCTCCTCGGAGATTTTGAATTAATTGTTTAGTTTATCGTCGGATGGTTTTGCATGTTCGGGGAAGTCCATTTCTAAAGAATCTGGTGTGTCTGAGTTTGAAGTCAGGGAATTCTTAAGCTCAAAAGCCGTCATCGATATCACCAATGAGGTCTTTGAGAACAACGAATTCGTCATTAATATTCGACTTTTATTGGTCGCGCTCACCAAGTGCATAATGCCTAAGGTCAACACGCAGCATAAGTTGGTTGGAATCGACAAGCATGTGGTATACTGAGTGCTGAATGACGATTTGATTGATTTATCCGCCATTGTTACGAGCTGGATGAAAGTCAAAGGCGACCTCTTTCGGTCAGAAAACTACTCCTCACGGTCCCGCAAGGCTGGAATGCCATACGGCTCCATCCTAACAGCGATTTTCAAATTTCATAAGGTGGACTTAACGAAGGACAAATCCGTTCCTGTGTCTATCGGCCATGATATTTCCGACTACTCGCTCAAGGCCATGCATTATGTGCGAACCATCAACCGGGGCTGGATTCTCTTTCCGTACCTTAATGAAGATGATCAAATGGAGAAAGGGACTAGAATGCCGACACCGGAAGAGCGGATTACTAGACGAGGGCCACACACCATTCGAGAAATGCCAGCAGGAACCTTTGTAAGAAAGCCTATTTCTAAGGGCAAACGTCCGATGAGAGAGACACTTACCGAGGAAGAGTAGAGTGACCTCATTTCTCGGATGCGTAGCATCGAAACTTCACAGCTAGAAATCCGTGAAGATGTTCGTTCTCTCCACTCGGAGGTTCAAGGAGTTCGCGGGCTGATTGAAGATTTTATTCGTTTCACTCATCCATCTTTCCCGCTTCCACCCTCCTCATCCGAGCAAGCACCTTAGTTTTTAGGACATTGATTCTCGATGTAGCAAACTTTTATTTCATATGTTTTGATGTCGTGTGCTTCAGTTATTTGTGTGTAATGTTTGGATCATTTTCAATGAATGCGCATTCCCTTTGATTGGTTATCTTTATTTTCGATGTTCTTCATAATTATTGGTTATGTTTGGTTCGTTAATGTTAATTATGTGTTCTATTTTGAAACATGTTATCTGCTTGGTATTTTGTTATATACACAACATTTCAGGGGGAGTCCTTTTTGTTAATGTCAAAAAGAGGGAGAAACACTCCAAAACCAAAACATACTAACATATCGAACAAATTACTTTGATTCGATATTTTTTTAAATGGTTTTGCAGCTATATATTAAATGTTTTGACATCATCAAAAAGGGGGAGATTGTTGACTCAAAGTATTTTATTGATGATTATATTCAAAACATTTAAACAAAATCTATCTCATCGAGCTGTTACATTGAAGGAAAATCTTGTTCCTAGCGCACGCTACAGGATACATAGTAGCGCACGCTATCGAGGGCAAGTAACCTGCAGTCAGGCAAGTCACCTGCAGTCAAGTTGGAATCCTACCAGATGGATAGCGCACGCAAAGCCTATATTATCAGCGCACGCTAAGTTGCCAAACTTAGCGCACGCTAACATCTACTTATAGCGCACGCTATCGCATTTCTCTTAAACAAAGCATAGGACAGTGAAGTCTGGACAGAAAAAGGAAAATCATTTGCGCACTCTATGGAAGTATAATACGCATGCTATTCAGGAGTCTTAGCGCACGCTACATGACAATACTTGCGCACGCTACCAGAAAACTTATTGGAAGTCCAGTAGCCTCTGGACTCAAACAAGGAAGCGTTTACGTACGTTATCTACGCTAACGTACGTTATTTGGAAAATATGTAGCGCACGCTACAAAATAGTTGTTAGCGCACGCTAAGCATTCGAATTCCTACCGTTAGTTAACTTATCCGTTGGAACGCAGAAGTCAAAAAGAAAATCAGGAAAATATGGAAAGCAAATATTAAATTATACTAGCGCACGCTAAAATATAAGTACTAGCGCATGCTAAGTATAATTTTATCCATTGGAAAAGAGACGTTGGGGAGACAAACCGACACGATTCAAAGTCAAAAGTGAAGACCTGTTGACCAACGCTAACGCACGCTACGAGAGACTATCTAGCGCACGCTAAGACATGTATTTTACCGTTGGTACAGTTTAATGACCGTCCAGATCAGTCAAGTCAAAGATGGATAATGCACGTTATGAATGATTATTAGCGCACGTTAATAATACGTTTTTCAGCATATGAAGAAGGACTTGACACTATAAATACCCACATGATATGAATTACGTATGAAAATAGACGTAAACTCATATGTAATGCAGCGAAAATATAATTGATCCTCACAACACTCGAATATGTGTAACACTCGTAAGATATAACCGAAAGTAGGGCAATTCAGCTTACGTAAACAAGAACAATATGAATGACTTATCAAACTAGACCTATAGTTTGATAAGATAATCTTTCCTCAAGACCTATTGAGAATCGATTAGATTAAAACTCGAAAACGCGTCGAATTATAATCAAGATTTTGATGAAAAGCATTCACCAAGAAAACACAAGTGTATTCTTATTTCTTCAACATACAATGGTTGTTACAATGCTTACACAAGCCTATATATAGGAGACTTCAAGTCTTCCTATAATAAAAGAAAATAATTCGAAGATTTATAAAATCTTTGAATAATCAACAATAAAATATAAAAGGAACAACAATCCTAATTTTAGGGGAAACACAATCCCTAAAATGAGTAAAAAACAAAGCAAAGACAACCACACAAAAGAAAACACAAAAAAAGGTGAAATCTGCCGGCAGGACTCGGCCGTGTCACTTGACATGGCCACGGCGCGACAAGGACACTCGGCACGGGTGCGGCGCTGACAAGGACGTTGGCAGTGACTCAACCGTGCCCGCTTGACATGGTCGCGGCGCGACAGGGACGTCCGACAGGGACTCATCCGACAGTGACTCGGCACGGGCGTGGCGCTGACAAGGACGTTTGGCATGGGCCCGATCGTGTCCTGGAACACGGTCGGGCGTCTGGGCAGTCGGTTTTGGCTTATCCGGAAGAGTTCGACTCGGCCGTTCCAGACAACACGGTCGAGTCCAATGGGCAGTGACTTTGGCATTTCTGGACGAGTGCGGCACGGGCCGTGTCGGACGACACGGCTGGGTTCCGTCGGCAGTGCTCAGCCAGTTCCGGCAGGTGGTGATTTTTCCGACAGGTGGTGAATTTTCCGGCATGTTGGATATTTTCCAGCATATTGAACATTTTTCTGGCAGGTTGGATGTCGACCTTCCGGCACAGCATGACACGGGCCGTATCATATGACATGGCTGAGACCGATACTCCACGTCTTATGTCCGTTTTCTCACCTAAATATGTAGTAGTCCGTGCATGGCGTGTAGTAAGGTCAATTATATCGATCCTTACTTCGTCTTCTTCGTTTATATCAAATGATTCCGTATCATCTCCTCCTCCTTTAAAAAGGAATTGTCCTCAATTCCGAAATTCCGTCATCATCGATGTAAGGCGAGAGGTCCCCAACATTAAAGGTTGCATGAATCCCATAATCTCCCGGAAGTTCTAATTTGTAAGCGTTGTCGTTCACTTTCGCGATTACTTTAAACGGTCCCTCCGCTTGCGGCATTAATTTGTTCTTACGTTTACTTGGAAATCGCTCTTTCCTCAAGTGCAACTAAACCAAATCACCAACTTCGAACAATCTCGGCCTTCATTGTTTGTTCGACTTTCTTTTGTAAGCCTCGTTTATTTCCTTGATTTGATTACGTACATGCTCGTGTAATTTCATCATCGATTTCAGTTTTGATTCCGCATCCTTGTGTACTAACTCGTCACTTGGCAATGGAATTAGATCTAACGGCATATATGGGTTTAGTCCGTAAACTACTTCGAACGGAGAGTGTGCCGTGGCATGAGTAGGAGAACGATTATAAGCGAACTCTGCATGTGCAAGTTTCAAGTCCTAATCCTTTTGTGTCTTGTTCACAAGACCACGTAGTAAAGTGCCCAACGTTCGATTGGTTACCTCGGTTTGACCGTCCGTTTGTGGATGATGTGACGTGCTAAAAAGTAGTTTGGTTCCCACCTTTCTCCACAAGGTGTTCCAAAAATAACTAAGGAATTTTGAGTCCCGATCCGAAATAATCGTTTTTGGAACCCCATGCAATCGTACGATTTCTCGGAAATATAAATCAGCGACGGTACTTGCGTCGTCCATCTTGTGGCAAGCCACAAAGTGAGCCATCTTCGAAAATCGGTCTACAACAACCATAATAGCATCTCTCCCTCGTTGAGTACGAGGCAAAGCAATAATGAAATCCATTGAGACATCTTCCCACGGCCTTTCTGGAATCGGCAAAGGCATGTATACTCCCGGCTTGAATGAGCTCTTAGCAATATGGCATGTTACACACTTATTAATTATGTCGTGTACATCCACTTGCATCTTCGGCCAATGAAAATGTTCTTTAACTACCTCCAACGTTTTAGCCGAACCAAAATAACCGGCCAAGCCTCCACCATGAGCTTCCTGAACCAACAATTCCCAAATCGGGTGTTTGGGTAAACAAAGGTGATTTTCTTTGAAAAGGAATCCTTCTTGTAACGTAAACTCTCCAAATGGACCAGATTTACACCGAATGAAAACCTCACCAAAATCCACATCCCCATCATAACACTCCTTCAATGCTTCGAACCCAAGCAACCGAATGTCAAGAGTAGAGAGTAAGGCATACCATCTAGATAAAGCATCCGCCACAACGTTGCTCTTGCCATCCTTGTATTTCGATGAAAAGTGGAATGATTGCAAGAATTCCACCCATTTATCATGCCTCGGACTCAACTTTTGTTGGCCGTTAATATATTTTAAGGACTCATGATCCGAATGTAGGATGAAATGTTTCGGCCGAAGGTAATGGCTCCAATGATCAAGAGCTCTCACAATGGCATAGAACTCCTTGTCATAAGTACAATAGTTGAGTCGAGCCCCACCCAATTTCTCCGAGAAGTATGAAATTGGTCGCCTCCCTTGGACGAGGACCGCCCCAATACCCACTCCACTTGCGTCACATTCTACCTCGAAAGGTTGTGAAAAGTCGGGTAAAGCCAAGATAGGTGCTTCACACATTTTCGCCTTCAATTTTTCAAACGCCCCTTGGGCATCCCCGTTCCACACAAACGGTCCTTTTTTAAGCATTCCGTTATCGGGCTAGAGATGGTACTAAAGTCTCGTATGAACCTCCGATAAAATGAAGCAAGTCCGTGAAACAATCGGACTTCCGTGATGGTTTTGGGTGTAGGCCAAGATTTAATCGCCTTGATCTTGGTTTGATCAACCGACACTCCTTCTTTAGAAATGATGTAGCCAAGAAAGGCTACACTCTCGACTAGAAACGAACACTTCTCCTTTATCCCATAAAGTTTTTGATCCCTAAGGATCTCGAAGACTTTCCTCAAGTGCCCAGTATGCTCTTGCAATGATCGACTATAAATCAAGTTGTCGTCCAAGTATATGACGACAAATTTTCCCAAAAACGGCTTAAGTACCTCATTCATTAATCGCATGAAAGTACTTGGCGTATTTGTAAGGCCAAAGGGCATGACGAGCCATTCATATAATCCATGTTTTGTCTTGAAAGCCGTCTTCCATTCGTCTCCTTCCCGCATGCGAATTTGATGATAGCCGCTTCTCAAATCAACCTTCGAAAAAATCACCGAACCATGCAACTCGTCCAACATATCATCAAGTCTCGGAATTGGGAACCGATATTTGATGGTTATGTTGTTCACGGCTCTACTATCTATACACATCCGCCATGACCCATCCTTCTTTGGAAAAAGTAAAACTGGAACCGCACAAGGGCTCAAACTTTCTCGAACGTACCCGCGATTCATTAGCTCCTCGATTTGTTTTTGCAACTCCTTTATCTCCTTGGGGTTACATCGATAGGCGGCCTTGTTAGGGAGTGATGCACCCGGTACAAGGTCGACTTGGTTTTCAATCCCACGTAAGGGTAGTAAACCCGGTGGTAAGTCTTCCGGGAAGACATCCGCAAATTCTTGTAGCAAGGTATCGATATCTCTCTTGCCTTGCACAATTACGTAAACATCTCGTGTTTCTTTAATCATCAATAAATACACACGCTCGCCATCGTCAATAGCGTGTCTCACCTCTTTCTCACTAGCAAACATAGTAAGCTTCAGTTTCTCCACTTGATTAGAACTCATCGATCGAATGGCTTGGGGTGCCATCGGTTTAAGCACAATCTTCTTACCTTTATCCCTTAATTCATATTCGTTACTCCTTCCTCGATGTAAAACGTCTCTATCAAATAGCCACGGTCGCCCCAAAAGTATGTGGCATGCATCCATTGGGAGTACATCACATAGTACGTTGTCACCATACGAGCCTATAGTTAATCCTACCCGTACTTGTTTTGAAACTTTCACCTTATTCCCATCATCGAGCCAATGTAACGCGTATGGTTTTGGATGAGTAGTAGTGACGAGTCCGAGCTTCACCACCATCTCACTTGAAGCAACATTCGTACAACTTCCTCCATCAATTATCAAACTACACAACTTGTCTTTAATTTGACACTTGGTGTGGAATATTTGATCTCGTTGTTCCGTGTCCCTCGAAACCGTCTTGACTTGTAAAGTGCGAAGGACTAGACTCGTGTCATAGTCCAGAGCATTGTAAGCCTCGCACTCCCCTTCTTCTTCTTCGGCGTTCACATCAAACACGTCACCGATTCTTTCTTCTTCGTCCTCGGCCAATAATTCTTCCCGGACCTCAAGAGCCTCTCTTAGTGTCACCACCCATTTGTTCGGACATGCATTTTGGTAATGGCCGAATCCTTGACACTTGAAACATAATACCTTCGCCAAACTTGTTTCTTTGGGTACGTAGGGAGCCTTAGGTGCCGTGACAGGGACATGACATGGTGTGGTGCTTTTAGTACCCGAAATCGAACCGGCACATGGATTCCCGAATTTGGAAGGAAATTCGGGTCTTGAAAACTTCAATTTATTTTGGGCTTCTATCTTCACACATAATCCACATAATGTGTCGAAATCTTAATATGGGTATAACTCCACCGTGTTGGCTATGTTTTTGTTTAAGCCACATAAAAAACGTGACATCTTTTGCTCTTCGTTTTCTTCTAGCTCTCCCATCAAGACCAAACTTTCGAACTCTTCAATATATTCACCGACACTTAGTTTGCCTTGCATGAAATCGGCAATCTTCCGGTATAAGGTTAACCGATGTGATGTTGGCACATACCTCTTATGAAGTTTTCTTTTTAAAGAATCCCACGAATGGATTTTTGCCTTTCCCTCCCGAGCTCGCGTCTTTACTCCTTCGAACCAAAGAGAAGCACCCTTCCCTAACTTGAGAATTGCATATTTGCAACGTTTCTCGTCGTTAAGGTCTTTGAATTCGAACATGCATTCAATTTTCCGTTCCCACTCCAAATAGGCTTTGGGGTCGGTACCTCCAACGAACTACGGAAGTTCGTTTACTTTAAACTCGTCCGCATGGTGTATTTGACGTGCGTCATCCCCGCATCTTGCTTGCATATGTGGTTCCGGTAGACCGCTTAGTACGTCCCAGAGTTTCATCAAGAAATCGGGATCGGAGAAATCCATAACAAGATTCAAGAGATGGTTTTGAACAAGAAATCTTCAATAAAATCGCCAAGGAAATTGCCTGGGGCTCCGATGCCACTAATGATACGAATTACGTATGAAAATGGAAGTAAACTCGTATGTAATGCAGCGGAAATATAATTGATCCTCACAACACTCGAATATGTGTAACACTCGTAAGATATAACCGAAAGTAGGGCAATTCGGCTTACGTAAACAAGAACAATATGAATGATTTATCAAACTAGACCTATAGTTTGATAAGATAATCTTTCCTCAAGACCTATTGAGAATCGATTAGATTAAAACTCGAAAACGCGTCGAATTATAATCAAGATTTCGATGAAAAGCATTCACCAAGAAAACACAAGTGTATTCTCATTTCTTCATCATACAATGGTTGTTACAATGCTTACACAAGCCTATATATAGGAGACTTCAAGTCTTCCTATAATAAAAGAAAATAATTCAAAGATTTATAAAATCTTTGAATAATCAACAATAAAATATAAAAGGAACAACAATCCTAATTTTAGGGGAAACACAATCCCTAAAATGAGTAAAAAACAAAGCAAAGACAAACACACAAAAGAAAACACAAGAAAAGGTGAAATCTGCCGACAGGACTCGGTCGTGTCGCTTGACACGGCCGCGGCGCGACAAGGACACTCGGCATGGGCGCGGCGCTGACAAGGACGTCGGCAGTGAGTCGACCGTGCCCACTTGACACGGTCGCGGTGCGATAGGGACTCGTCCGACAGTGACTCGGCATGGGCGCGGCGCTGGCAAGGACGTTCTACATGGGCCCGATCGTGTCCTGGAACACGGTCGGGCGTCTGGGCAGTCGATTTTGGCTTATCCAGAAGAGTTCGACTTGGCCGTGCCAGACAACACGGTCGAGTCCAATGGGCAGTGACTTTGGCATTTCCGGACGAGTGCGGCACGGGCCGTGTCGGATGACACAGCCGGGTTCGGTCGGCAGTGCTCAGCCAGTTCCGGAAGGTGGTGATTTTTCCGGCAGGTGGTGAATTTTCCGGCAGGTTGGATATTTTTCGGCATATTGAACATTTTTCCGGCAGGTTGGATGTCGACCTTCCGGCACAGCATGACACGGGCCATATCATATGACACGGCTGACACCGATATTCCACGTCTTATGTCCGTTTTCTCGCCTAAATACGTAGTAGTCCATGCATGGCGTGTAGTAAGGTCAATTATATCGATCCTTACTTTGTCTTCTTCATTCATATCAAATGATTCCGTATCATCTCCTCCTCCTTTAAAAGGAATTGTCCTCAATTCCGAAATTCCGTCATCATCGATGTAAGGCGAGAGGTCCCCAACATTAAAGGTTGCATGAATCCCATAATCTCCCGGAAGTTCTAATTTGTAGGCGTTGTCGTTCACTTTCGCGATTACTTTAAACGGTCCCTCCGCTCGCGGCATTAATTTGTTCTTACGTTTACTTGGAAATCGCTCTTTCCTCAAGTGCAACCAAACCAAATCACCAACTTCGAACAATCTCAGCCTTCTTTGTTTGTTCGACTTTCTTTTGTAAGCCTCGTTTATTTCCTTGATTCGATTACGTACATGCTCGTGTAATTTCATCATTGATTTCAGTTTTGATTCCGCATCCTCTTGCACTAACTCGTCACTTGGCAATGGAATTAGATCTAACGGCATATACGGGTTTAGTCCGTAAACTACTTCGAACGGAGAGTGTGACGTGGCATGAGTAGGAGAACGATTATAAGCGAACTCTGCATGTGCAAGTTTCAAGTCCCAATCCTTTTGTGTCTTGTTCACAAGACCACGTAGTAAAGTGCCCAACGTTCGATTGGTTACCTCGGTTTGACCGTCCGTTTGTGGATGATGTGACATGCTAAAAAGTAGTTTGGTTCCCACCTTTCTCCACAAGGTGTTCCAAAAATAACTAAGGAATTTTGAGTCCCAATCCGAAACAATCATTTTTGGAACCCCATGCAATCGTTTGATTTCTCGGAAATACAAATCAGCGACGTTACTTGCATCGTCCGTCTTGTGGCAAGCCACAAAGTGAGCCATCTTCGAAAATCGGTCTACAACAACCATAATAGCATCTCTCTCTCGTTGAGTACGAGGCAAAGCAACAATGAAATCCATTGAGACATCTTCCCACGGCCTTTCTGGAATCGGCAAAGGCATGTATACTCCCGGATTGAACGAGCTCTTAGCAATATGGCATGTTACACACTTATTAATTATGTCGTGTACATCCACTTGCATCTTCGGCCAATGAAAATGTTCTTTAAGTACCTCCAACGTTTTAGCCGAACCAAAATGACCGGCCAAGCCTCCACCATGAGCTTCCCGAACCAACAATTCCCAAATCGGGTGTTTGGGTAAACAAAGGTGATTTTCTTTGAAAAGGAATCCTTCTTGTAACGTAAACTCTCCAAATGGACCAGATTTACACTGAATGAAAACCTCACCAAAATCCACATCCCCATCATAACACTCCTTCAATGCTTCGAACCCAAGCAACCGAATGTCAAGAGTAGAGAGTAAGGCATACCATCTAGATAAAGCATCCGCCACAACGTTGCTCTTGCCATCCTTGTATTTCGATGAAAAGTGGAATGATTGCAAAAATTCCACCCATTTATCATGCCTCGGACTCAACTTTTGTTGGCCGTTAATATATTTTAAGGACTCATGATCCGAATGTAGGATGAAATGTTTCGGCCGAAGGTAATGGCTCCAATGATCAAGAGCTCTCACAATGGCATAGAACTCCTTGTCATAAGTACAATAGTTGAGTCGAGCCCCACCCAATTTCTCCGAGAAGTATGAAATTGGTCGCCTCCCTTGGACGAGGACCGCCCCAATACCCACTCCACTTGCGTCACATTCTACCTCGAAAGGTTGTGAAAAGTCGGGTAAAGCCAAGATAGGTGCTTCACACATTTTCGCCTTCAATTTTTCAAATGCCCCTTGGGAAGCCCCGTTCCACACAAACGGTCCTTTTTTTAAGAATTCCGTTATCGGTCTAGAAATGGTACTAAAGTCTCGTATGAACATCCGATAAAATGAAGCAAGTCCATGAAAGGATCGGACTTCCGTGATGGTTTTGGGCGTAGGCCAAGATTTAATCGCCTCGAACTTGGTTTGATCAACAGACACTCCTTCTTTAGAAATGATGTAGCCAAGAAAGGCTCCACTCTCGACTAGAAACGAACACTTCTCCTTTTTCCCATAAGTTTTTGATCCCTAAGGATCTCGAAGACTTTTCTCAAGTGCCCGGTATGCTCTTGCAATGATCGACTATAAATCAAGATGTCGTCCAAGTATACGACGACAAATTTTCCCAAAAACGGCTTAAGTACCTCATTCATTAATCGCATGAAAGTACTTGGCACATTTGTAAGGCCAAAGGGCATGACGAGCCATTCATATAATCCATGTTTTGTCTTGAAAGCCGTCTTCCATTCATCTCCTTCCCGCATGCGAATTTGATGATAGCCGCTTCTCAAATCAACCTTCGAAAAAATCACCGAACCATGCAACTCGTCCAACATATCATCAAGTCTCGGAATTGGGAACCGATATTTGATGGTTATGTTGTTCACGGCTCTACTATCTATACACATCCACCATGACCCATCCTTCTTTGGAACAAGTAAAACCGGAACCACACAAGGGCTCAAACTTTCTCGAATGTACCCGCGATTCATTAGCTCCTCGATTTGTTTTTGCAACTCCTTTGTCTCCTAGGGGTTACATCGATATGCGTCCTTGTTAGGGAGTGATGCACCCGGTACAAGGTCGACTTGGTTTTCAATCCCACGTAAGGGTGGTAAACCCGGTGGTAAGTCTTCCGGGAAGACATCCGCAAATTCTTGTAGCAAGGTATCGATATCTCTCTTGCCTTGCACAATTACGTCAACATCTCGCGTTTCTTCAATCATCAATAAATACACACGCCGCCATCGTCAATAGCGTGTCTCACCTCTTTCTCACTAGCAAACATAGTAAGCTTCGGTTTCTCCACTTGATTTGAACTCATCGATCGAATGGCTTGGGGTGCCATCGGTTTAAGCACAATCTTCTTGCCTTTATCCCTTAATTCATATTCGTTACTCCTTCCTAGATGTAAAACGTCTCTATCAAATAGCCACGGTCGCCCCAAAAGTATGTGGCATGCATCCATTGGGAGTACATCACATAGTACGTTGTCACCATACGAGCCTATAGTTAATCCGACCCGTACTTGTTTTGAAACTTTCACCTTATTCCCATCATCGAGCCAATGTAACGCGTATGGTTTTGGATGAGTAGTAGTGACGAGTCCGAGCTTCGCCACCATCTCACTTGAAGCAACATTCGTACAACTTCCTCCATCAATTATCAAACTACACAACTTGTCTTTAATTTGACACTTGGTGTGGAATATTTGATCTCGTTGTTCCGTGTCCCTCGAAACCGTCTTGACTTGTAAAGTGCGAAGGACTAGACTCGTGTCATAGTCCAGAGCATTGTAAGCCTCGCACTCCCCTTCTTCTTCTTCGGCGTTCACATCAAACACGTCACCGATTCTTTCTTCTTCGTCCTCGGCCAATAATTCTTCCCGGACCTCAAGAGCCTCTCTTAGTGTCACCACCCATTTGTTCGGACATGCATTTTGGTAATGGCCGAATCCTTGACACTTGAAACATAATACCTTCGCCAAACTTGTTTCTTTGGGTACGTAGGGAGCCTTAGGTGCCGTGACAGGACATGACATGGTGTGGTGCTTTTAGTACCGACATCGAACCGGCACATGGATTCCCGAATTTGGAAGGAAATTCGGGTCTTGAAAACTTCAATTTATTTTGGGCTTCTATCTTCACACATAATCCACATAATGTGTCGAAATCTTAATATGGGTATAACTCCACCGTGTTTGCTATGTTTTTGTTTAAGCCACATAAAAAACGTGACATCTTTTGCTCTTCGTTTTCTTCTAGCTCTCCCATCAAGACCAAACTTTCGAACTCTTCAATATATTCACCGACACTTAGTTTGCCTTGCATGAAATCGGCAATCTTCCGGTATAAGGTTAACCGATGTGATGTTGGCACATACCTCTTATGAAGTTTTCTTTTTAAAGAATCCCACGAATGGATTTTTGCCTTTCCCTCCCGAGCTCGCGTCTTTACTCCTTCGAACCAAAGAGAAGCACCCTTCCCTAACTTGAGAATTGCATATTTGCAATGTTTCTCGTCGTTAAGGTCTTTGAATTCGAACATGCGTTCAATTTTCCGTTCCCACTCCAAATAGGCTTTGGGGTCGGTACCTCCAACGAACTCCGGAAGTTCGTTTACTTTAAACTCGTCCGCATGGTGTATTTGACGTGCGTCATCCCCGCATCTTGCTTGCATATGTGGTTCCGGTAGACCGCTTAGTGCGTCCCGGAGTTTCATCAAGAAATCGGGATCGGAGAAATCCATAACAAGATTCAAGAGATGGTTTTGAACAAGAAATCTTCAATAAAATCGCCAAGGAAATTGCCTGGGGCTCCGATGCCACTAATGATACGAATTACGTATGAAAATGGACGTAAACTCGTATGTAATGCAGCGGAAATATAATTGATCCTCACAACACTCGAATATGTGTAACACTCGTAAGATATAACCGAAAGTAGGGCAATTCGGCTTACGTAAACAAGAACAATATGAATGATTTATCAAACTAGACCTATAGTTTGATAAGATAATCTTTCCTCAAGACCTATTGAGAATCGATTAGATTAAAACTCAAAACGCCGAATTATAATCAAGATTTCGATGAAAAGCATTCACCAAGAAAACACAAGTGTATTCTCATTTCTTCATCATACAATGGTTGTTACAATGCTTACACAAGCCTATATATAAGAGACTTCAAGTCTTCCTATAATAAAAGAAAATAATTCAAAGATTTATAAAATCTTTGAATAATCAACAATAAAATATAAAAGGAACAACAATCCTAATTTTAGGGGAAACACAATCCCTAAAATGAGTAAAAAACAAAGCAAAGACAAACACACAAAAGAAAACACAAAAAGGTGAAATCTGCCGACACGACTCGGTCGTGACGCTGGCTCTGGCCGCGGCGCGACAAGGACACTCGGCACGGGCGCGGCGCTGACAAGGACGTCGGCAGTGACTCGACCGTGCCCGCTTGACACGGTCGCGGTGCGACAGGGACTCGTCCGACAGTGACTCGGCATGGGCGCGGCGCTGGCAAGGACGTTCGACATGGGCCCGATCGTGTCCTGGAACACGGTCGGGCGTCTGGGCAGTCGATTTTGGCTTATCCAGAAGAGTTCGACTTGGTCGTGCCAGACAACACGGTCGAGTCCAATGGGCAGTGACTTTGGCATTTCCGGACGAGTGCGGCACGGGCCGTGTCGGATGACACAGCCGGGTTCGGTCGGCAGTGCTCAGCCAGTTCCGGAAGGTGGTGATTTTTCCGGCAGGTGGTGAATTTTCCGGCAGGTTGGATATTTTTCGGCATATTGAACATTTTTCCGGCAGGTTGGATGTCGACCTTCCGCAAAGATGACACGGGCCATATCATATGACACGGCTGACACCGATATTCCACGTCTTATGTCCGTTTTCTCGCCTAAATACGTAGTAGTCCATGCATGGCGTGTAGTAAGGTCAATTATATCGATCCTTACTTTGTCTTCTTCATTCATATCAAATGATTCCGTATCATCTCCTCCTCCTTTAAAAGGAATTGTCCTCAATTCCGAAATTCCGTCATCATCGATGTAAGGCGAGAGGTCCCCAACATTAAAGGTTGCATGAATCCCATAATCTCCTAAGTTCTAATTTGTAGGCGTTGTCGTTCACTTTCGCGATTACTTTAAACGGTCCCTCCGCTCGCGGCATTAATTTGTTCTTACGTTTACTTGGAAATCGCTCTTTCCTCAAGTGCAACCAAACCAAATCACCAACTTCGAACAATCTCAGCCTTCTTTGTTTGTTCGACTTTCTTTTGTAAGCCTCGTTTATTTCCTTGATTCGATTACGTACATGCTCGTAATTTCATCATTGATTTCAGCTTTGATTCCGCATCCTCTTGCACTAACTCGTCACTTGGCAATGGAATTAGATCTAACGGCATATACGGGTTTAGTCCGTAAACTACTTGAACGGAGAGTGTGACGTGGCATGAGTAGGAGAACGATTATAAGCGAACTCGCATGTGCAAGTTTCAAGTCCTAATCCTTTTGTGTCTTGTTCACAAGACCACGTAGTAAAGTGCCCAACGCTCGATTGGTTACCTCGGTTTGACCGTCCGTTTGTGGATGATGTGACATGCTAAAAGTAGTTTGGTTCCCACCTTTCTCCACAAGGTGTTCCAAAAATAACTAAGGAATTTTGAGTCCCAATCCGAAACAATCATTTTTGGAACCCCATGCAATCGTTTGATTTCTGAAATACAAATCAGCGACGTTACTTGCATCGTCCGTCTTGTGGCAAGCCACAAAGTGAGCCATCTTCAAAATCGGTCTACAACAACCATAATAGCATCTCTCTCTCGTTGAGTACGAGGCAAAGCAACAATGAAATCCATTGAGACATCTTCCCACGGCCTTTCTGGAATCGGCAAAGGCATGTATACTCCCGGATTGAACGAGCTCTTAGCAATATGGCATGTTACACACTTATTAATTATGTCGTGTACATCCACTTGCATCTTCGCCAATGAAAATGTTCTTTAAGTACCTCCAACGTTTTAGCCGAACCAAAATGACCGGCCAAGCCTCCACCATGAGCTTCCCGAACCAACAATTCCCAAATCGGGTGTTTGGGTAAACAAAGGTGATTTTCTTTGAAAAGGAATCCTTCTTGTAACGTAAACTCTCTAAATGGACCAGATTTACACTGAATGAAAACCTCACCAAAATCCACATCCCCATCATAACACTCCTTCAATGCTTCGAACCCAAGCAACCGAATGTCAAGAGTAGAGAGTAAGGCATACCATCTAGATAAAGCATCCGCCACAACGTTGCTCTTGCCATCCTTGTATTTCGATGAAAAGTGGAATGATTGCAAAAATTCCACCCATTTATCATGCCTCGGACTCAACTTTTGTTGGCCGTTAATATATTTTAAGGACTCATGATCCGAATGTAGGATGAAATGTTTCGGCCGAAGGTAATGGCTCCAATGATCAAGAGCTCTCACAATGGCATAGAACTCCTTGTCATAAGTACAATAGTTGAGTCGAGCCCCACCCAATTTCTCCGAGAAGTATGAAATTGGTCGCCTCCCTTCGACGAGGACCGCCCAATACCCACTCCACTTGCGTCACATTCTACCTCGAAAGGTTGTGAAAAGTCGGGTAAAGCCAAGATAGGTGCTTCACACATTTTCGCCTTCAATTTTTCAAATGCCTTGGGAAGCCCCGTTCCACACAAACGGTCCTTTTTTTAAGAATTCCGTTATCGGTCTAGAAATGGTACTAAAGTCTCGTATGAACATCCGATAAAATGAAGCAAGTCCATGAAAGGATCGGACTTCCGTGATGGTTTTGGGCGTAGGCCAAGATTTAATCGCCTCGAACTTGGTTTGATCAATGACACTCCTTCTTTAGAAATGATGTAGCCAAGAAAGGCTCCACTCTCGACTAGAAACGAACACTTCTCCTTTTTCCCATAAGTTTTGATCCCTAAGGATCTCAAGACTTTTCTCAAGTGCCCGGTATGCTCTTGCAATGATCGACTATAAATCAAGATGTCGTCCAAGTATACGACGACAAATTTTCCCAAAAACGGCTTAAGTACCTCATTCATTAATCGCATGAAAGTACTTGGCACATTTGTAAGGCCAAAGGGCATGACGAGCCATTCATATAATCCATGTTTTGTCTTGAAAGCCGTCTTCCATTCATCTCCTTCCCGCATGCGAATTTGATGATAGCCGCTTCTCAAATCAACCTTCGAAAAAATCACCGAACCATGCAACTCGTCCAACATATCATCAAGTCTCGGAATTGGGAACCGATATTTGATGGTTATGTTGTTCACGGCTCTACTATCTATACACATCCACCATGACCCATCCTTCTTTGGAACAAGTAAAACCGGAACCACACAAGGGCTCAAACTTTCTCGAATGTACCCGCGATTCATTAGCTCCTCGATTTGTTTTTGCAACTCCTTTGTCTCCTAGGGGTTACATCGATATGCGTCCTTGTTAGGGAGTGATGCACCCGGTACAAGGTCGACTTGGTTTTCAATCCCACGTAAGGGTGGTAAACCCGGTGGTAAGTCTTAGGGAAGACATCCGCAAATTCTTGTAGCAAGGTATCGATATCTCTCTTGCCTTGCACAATTACGTCAACATCTCGCGTTTCTTCAATCATCAATAAATACACACGCTCGCCATCGTCAATAGCGTGTCTCACCTCTTTCTCACTAGCAAACATAGTAAGCTTCGGTTTCTCCACTTGATTTGAACTCATCGATCGAATGGCTTGGGGTGCCATCGGTTTAAGCACAATCTTCTTGCCTTTATCCCTTAATTCATATTCGTTACTCCTTCCTAGATGTAAAACGTCTCTATCAAATAGCCACGGTCGCCCCAAAAGTATGTGGCATGCATCCATTGGGAGTACATCACATAGTACGTTGTCACCATACGAGCCTATAGTTAATCCGACCCGTACTTGTTTTGAAACTTTCACCTTATTCCCATCATCGAGCCAATGTAACGCGTATGGTTTTGGATGAGTAGTAGTGACGAGTCCGAGCTTCGCCACCATCTCACTTGAAGCAACATTCGCACAACTTCCTCCATCAATTATCAAACTACACAACTTGTCTTTAATTTGACACTTGGTGTGGAATATTTGATCTCGTTGTTCCGTGTCCTCGAAACCGTCTTGACTTGTAAAGTGCGAAGGACTAGACTCGTGTCATAGTCCGTAGCATTGTAAGCCTCGCACTCCCCTTCTTCTTCTTCGGCGTTCACATCAAACACGTCACCGATTCTTTCTTCTTCGTCCTCGGCCAATAATTCTTCCCGGACCTCAAGAGCCTCTCTTAGTGTCACCACCCATTTGTTCGGACATGCATTTTGGTAATGGCCGAATCCTTGACACTTGAAACATAATACCTTCGCCAAACTTGTTTCTTTGGGTACGTAGGGAGCCTTAGGTGCCGTGGATGGGACATGACATGGTGTGGTGCTTTTAGTACCCGAAATCGAACCGGCACATGGATTCCCGAATTTGGAAGGAAATTCGGGTCTTGAAAACTTCAATTTATTTTGGGCTTCTATCTTCACACATAATCCACATAATGTGTCGAAATCTTAATATGGGTATAACTCCACCGTGTTTGCTATGTTTTTGTTTAAGCCACATAAAAAACGTGACATCTTTTGCTCTTCGTTTTCTTCTAGCTCTCCCATCAAGACCAAACTTTCGAACTCTTCAATATATTCACCGACACTTAGTTTGCCTTGCATGAAATCGGCAATCTTCCGGTATAAGGTTAACCGATGTGATGTTGGCACATACCTCTTATGAAGTTTTCTTTTTAAAGAATCCCACGAATGGATTTTTGCCTTTCCCTCCCGAGCTCGCGTCTTTACTCCTTCGAACCAAAGAGAAGCACCCTTCCCTAACTTGAGAATTGCATATTTGCAACGTTTCTCGTCGTTAAGGTCTTTGAATTCGAACATGCGTTCAATTTTCCGTTCCCACTCCAAATAGGCTTTGGGGTCGGTACCTCCAACGAACTCCTAAGTTCGCTTACTTTAAACTCGTCCGCATGGTGTATTTGACGTCGTCATCCCCGCATCTTGCTTGCATATGTGGTTCGGTAGACCGCTTAGTGCGTCCGAGTTTCATCAAGAAATCGGGATCGGAGAAATCCATAACAAGATTCAAGAGATGGTTTTGAACAAGAAATCTTCAATAAAATCGCCAAGGAAATTGCACAGGGCTCCGATGCCACTAATGATACGAATTACGTATGAAAATGGACGTAAACTCGTATGTAATGCAAATGAAATATAATTGATCCTCACAACACTCGAATATGTGTAACACTCGTAAGATATAACCGAAAGTAGGGCAATTCGGCTTACGTAAACAAGAACAATATGAATGATTTATCAAACTAGACCTATAGTTTGATAAGATAATCTTTCCTCAAGACCTATTGAGAATCGATTAGATTAAAACTCAAAACGCGTCGAATTATAATCAAGATTTCGATGAAAAGCATTCACCAAGAAAACACAAGTGTATTCTCATTTCTTCATCATACAATGGTTGTTACAATGCTTACACAAGCCTATATATAAGAGACTTCAAGTCTTCCTATAATAAAGAAAATAATTCAAAGATTTATAAAATCTTTGAATAATCAACAATAAAATATAAAAGGAACAACAATCCTAATTTTAGGGAAACACAATCCCTAAAATGAGTAAAAACAAAGCAAAGACAAACACACAAAAGAAAACACAAAAAGGTGAAATCACGACACGACTCGGCCGTGTCGCTGGACACGGCTCTGGCGCGACAAGGACACTCGGCACGGGCGCGGCCGACAAGGACGTCGCGGTGACTCGACCGTGCCCGCTTGACGGTCGCGGTGCAGCGAGGACTCGTCCGATGATGACTCGGCATGGGCGCCCGGCTGCAAGGACGTTCGACATGGGCCGATCGTGTCTGGAACACGGCCGGGCGTCAAGCGATCGATTTTGGCTTATCCAAGAGTTCGACTTGGCCGTGCTGCATAACACGGTCGAGTCCAATGGGCGGTGACTTTGGCATTTCCGGACGAGTGCGGCACGGGCCGTGTCGGATGACACAATGGGTTCGGTCGGCAGTGCTCGGCCGATTCGGAAGGTGGTGATTTTTCCGGCAGTGGTGAATTTTCCGGCAGTTGGATATTTTTCGGCATATTGAACATTTTTCCGGCAGGTTGGATGTCGACCTTCCGACAAAGATGACACGGGCCATATCATATGACACGGCTGACACCGATATTCCACGTCTTATGTCCGTTTTCTCGCCTAAATACGTAGTAGTCCATGCATGGCGTGTAGTAAGGTCAATTATATCGATCCTTACTTTGTCTTCTTCATTCATATCAAATGATTCCGTATCATCTCCTCCTCCTTTAAAAGGAATTGTCCTCAATTCCGAAATTCCGTCATCATCGATGTAAGGCGAGAGGTCCCCAACATTAAAGGTTGCATGAATCCCATAATCTCCCGGAAGTTCTAATTTGTAGGCGTTGTCGTTCACTTTCGCGATTACTTTAAACGGTCCCTCCGCTCGCGGCATTAATTTGTTCTTACGTTTACTTGGAAATCGCTCTTTCCTCAAGTGCAACCAAACCAAATCACCAACTTCGAACAATCTCAGCCTTCTTTGTTTGTTCGACTTTCTTTTGTAAGCCTCGTTTATTTCCTTGATTCGATTACGTACATGCTCGTGTAATTTCATCATTGATTTCAGTTTTGATTCCGCATCCTATTGCACTAACTCGTCACTTGGCAATGGAATTAGATCTAACGGCATATACGGGTTTAGTCCGTAAACTACTTCGAACGGAGAGTGTGACGTGGCATGAGTAGGAGAACGATTATAAGCGAACTCTGCATGTGCAAGTTTCAAGTCCCAATCCTTTTGTGTCTTGTTCACAAGACCACGTAGTAAAGTGCCCAACGTTCGATTGCTTACCTCGGTTTGACCGTCCGTTTGTGGATGATGTGACATGCTAAAAAGTAGTTTGGTTCCCACCTTTCTCCACAAGGTGTTCCAAAAATAACTAAGGAATTTTGAGTCCCAATCCGAAACAATCATTTTTGGAACCCCATGCAATCGTTTGATTTCTGAAATACAAATCAGCGACGTTACTTGCATCGTCCGTCTTGTGGCAAGCCACAAAGTGAGCCATCTTCGAAAATCGGTCTACAACAACCATAATAGCATCTCTCTCTCGTTGAGTACGAGGCAAAGCAACAATGAAATCCATTGAGACATCTTCCCACGGCCTTTCTGGAATCGGCAAAGGCATGTATACTCCCGGATTGAACGAGCTCTTAGCAATATGGCATGTTACACACTTATTAATTACAGCTGTACATCCACTTGCATCTTCGCCAATGAAAATGTTCTTTAAGTACCTCCAACGCTTTAGCCGAACCAAAATGACCGCCAAGCCTCCACCATGAGCTTCCAGAACCAACAATTCCCAAATCGGGTGTTTGGGTAAACAAAGGTGATTTTCTTTGAAAAGGAATCCTTCTTGTAACGTAAACTCTCCAAATGGACCAGATTTACACTGAATGAAAACCTCACCAAAATCCACATCCCCATCATAACACTCCTTCAATGCTTCAACCCAAGCAACCGAATGTCAAGAGTAGAGAGTAAGGCATACCATCTAGATAAAGCATCCGCCACAACGTTGCTCTTGCCATCCTTGTATTTCGATGAAAAGTGGAATGATTGCAAAAATTCCACCCATTTATCATGCCTCGGACTCAACTTTTGTTGGCCGTTAATATATTTTAAGGACTCATGATCCGAATGTAGGATGAAATGTTTCGGCCGAAGGTAATGGCTCCAATGATCAAGAGCTCTCACAATGGCATAGAACTCCTTGTCATAAGTACAATAGTTGAGTCGAGCCCCACCCAATTTCTCCGAGAAGTATGAAATTGGTCGCCTCCCTTGGACGAGGACCGCCCCAATACCCACTCCACTTGCGTCACATTCTACCTCGAAAGGTTGTGAAAAGTCGGGTAAAGCCAAGATAGGTGCTTCACACATTTTCGCCTTCAATTTTTCAAATGCCCCTTGGGAAGCCCCGTTCCACAAACGGTCCTTTTTTTAAGAATTCCGTTATCGGTCTAGAAATGGTACTAAAGTCTCGTATGAACATCCGATAAAATGAAGCAAGTCCATGAAAGGATCGGACTTCCGTGATGGTTTTGGGCGTAGGCCAAGATTTAATCGCCTCGAACTTGGTTTGATCAATGCACACTCCTTCTTTAGAAATGATGTAGCCAAGAAAGGCTCCACTCTCGACTAGAAACGAACACTTCTCCTTTTTCCCATAAGTTTTGATCCCTAAGGATCTCGAAGACTTTTCTCAAGTGCCCGGTATGCTCTTGCAATGATCGACTATAAATCAAGATGTCGTCCAAGTATACGACGACAAATTTTCCCAAAAACGGCTTAAGTACCTCATTCATTAATCGCATGAAAGTACTTGGCACATTTGTAAGGCCAAAGGGCATGACGAGCCATTCATATAATCCATGTTTTGTCTTGAAAGCCGTCTTCCATTCATCTCCTTCCCGCATGCGAATTTGATGATAGCCGCTTCTCAAATCAACCTTCGAAAAAATCACCGAACCATGCAACTCGTCCAACATATCATCAAGTCTCGGAATTGGGAACCGATATTTGATGGTTATGTTGTTCACGGCTCTACTATCTATACACATCCACCATGACCCATCCTTCTTTGGAACAAGTAAAACCGGAACCACACAAGGGCTCAAACTTTCTCGAATGTACCCGCGATTCATTAGCTCCTCGATTTGTTTTTGCAACTCCTTTGTCTCCTAGGGGTTACATCGATATGCGTCCTTGTTAGGGAGTGATGCACCCGGTACAAGGTCGACTTGGTTTTCAATCCCACGTAAGGGTGGTAAACCCGGTGGTAAGTCTTCCGGGAAGACATCCGCAAATTCTTGTAGCAAGGTATCGATATCTCTCTTGCCTTGCACAATTACGTCAACATCTCGCGTTTCTTCAATCATCAATAAATACACACGCTCGCCATCGTCAATAGCGTGTCTCACCTCTTTCTCACTAGCAAACATAGTAATCTTCGGTTTCTCCACTTGATTTGAACTCATCGATCGAATGGCTTGGGGTGCCATCGGTTTAAGCACAATCTTCTTGCCTTTATCCCTTAATTCATATTCGTTACTCCTTCCTAGATGTAAAACGTCTCTATCAAATAGCCACGGTCGCCCCAAAAGTATGTGGCATGCATCCATTGGGAGTACATCACATAGTACGTTGTCACCATACGAGCCTATAGTTAATCCGACCCGTACTTGTTTTGAAACTTTCACCTTATTCCCATCATCGAGCCAATGTAACGCGTATGGTTTTGGATGAGTAGTAGTGACGAGTCCGAGCTTCGCCACCATCTCACTTGAAGCAACATTCGTACAACTTCCTCCATCAATTATCAAACTACACAACTTGTCTTTAATTTGACACTTGGTGTGGAATATTTGATCTCGTTGTTCCGTGTCCCTCGAAACCGTCTTGACTTGTAAAGTGCGAAGGACTAGACTCGTGTCATAGTCCAGAGCATTGTAAGCCTCGCACTCCCCTTCTTCTTCTTCGGCGTTCACATCAAACACGTCACCGATTCTTTCTTCTTCGTCCTCGGCCAATAATTCTTCCCGGACCTCAAGAGCCTCTCTTAGTGTCACCACCCATTTGTTCGGACATGCATTTTGGTAATGGCCGAATCCTTGACACTTGAAACATAATACCTTCGCCAAACTTGTTTCTTTGGGTACGTAGGGAGCCTTAGGTGCCGTGACAGGGACATGACATGGTGTGGTGCTTTTAGTACCCGAAATCGAACCGGCACATGGATTCCCGAATTTGGAAGGAAATTCGGGTCTTGAAAACTTCAATTTATTTTGGGCTTCTATCTTCACACATAATCCACATAATGTGTCGAAATCTTAATATGGGTATAACTCCACCGTGTTTGCTATGTTTTTGTTTAAGCCACATAAAAAACGTGACATCTTTTGCTCTTCGTTTTCTTCTAGCTCTCCCATCAAGACCAAACTTTCGAACTCTTCAATATATTCACCGACACTTAGTTTGCCTTGCATGAAATCGGCAATCTTCCGGTATAAGGTTAACCGATGTGATGTTGGCACATACCTCTTATGAAGTTTTCTTTTCAAAGAATCCCACGAATGGATTTTTGCCTTTCCCTCCCGAGCTCGCGTCTTTACTCCTTCGAACCAAAGAGAAGCACCCTTCCCTAACTTGAGAATTGCATATTTGCAACGTTTCTCGTCGTTAAGGTCTTTGAATTCGAACATGCGTTCAATTTTCCGTTCCCACTCCAAATAGGCTTTGGGGTCGGTACCTCCAACGAACTCCGGAAGTTCGTTTACTTTAAACTCGTCCGCATGGTGTATTTGACGTGCGTCATCCCCGCATCTTGCTTGCATATGTGGTTCCGGTAGACCGCTTAGTGCGTCCCGGAGTTTCATCAAGAAATCGGGATCGGAGAAATCCATAACAAGATTCAAGAGATGGTTTTGAACAAGAAATCTTCAATAAAATCGCCAAGGAAATTGCCTGGGGCTCCGATGCCACTAATGATACGAATTACGTATGAAAATGGACGTAAACTCGTATGTAATGCAGCGGAAATATAATTGATCCTCACAACACTCGAATATGTGTAACACTCGTAAGATATAACCGAAAGTAGGGCAATTCGTCTTACGTAAACAAGAACAATATGAATGATTTATCAAACTAGACCTATAGTTTGATAAGATAATCTTTCCTCAAGACCTATTGAGAATCGATTAGATTAAAACTCGAAAACGCGTCGAATTATAATCAAGATTTCGATGAAAAGCATTCACCAAGAAAACACAAGTGTATTCTCATTTCTTCATCATACAATGGTTGTTACAATGCTTACACAAGCCTATATATAAGAGACTTCAAGTCTTCCTATAATAAAGAAAATAATTCAAAGATTTATAAAATCTTTGAATAATGAACAATAAAATATAAAAGGAACAACAATCCTAATTTTAGGGAAACACAATCCCTAAAATGAGTAAAAACAAAGCAAAGACAAACACACAAAAGAAAACACAAAAAAGGTGAAATCGCCGACACGACTCGGTCGTGTCGCTGACACGGCCGCGGCGCGACAAGGACACTCGGCACGGGCGCGGCGCTGACAAGGACGTCGCGGTGACTCGGCCGTGCCGCTGATACCAGTCGCGGTGCGGCAGGACTCGTCCGGCTGACTCGGCATGGGGCGCGGCTGCAAGGACGTTCCACATGGGCCCGATCGTGTCCTGGAACACGGCCGGGCGTTTGGGCGATCGATTTTGGCTTATCCGAAGAGTTTGACTTGGCCGTGCCAGACAACACGGTCGAGTCCAATGGGCAGTGACTTTGGTATTTCCGGACGAGTGCGGCACGGGCCGTGTCGGACGACACAGCCGGGTTCGGTCGGCAGTGCTCAGCCAGTTCCGGAAGGTGGTGATTTTTCCGGCAGGTGGTGAATTTTCCGGCAGGTTGGATATTTTTCGGCATATTGAACATTTTTCCGGCAGGTTGGATGTCGACCTTCCGGCACAGCATGACACGGGCCATATCATATGACACGGCTGAGACCGATATTCCACATCTTATGTCCGTTTTCTCGCCTAAATACGTAGTAGTCCGTGCATGGCGTGTAGTAAGGTCAATTATATCGATCCTTACTTTGTCTTCTTCATTCATATCAAATGATTCCGTATCATCTCCTCCTCCTTTAAAAGGAATTGTCCTCAATTCCGAAATTCCGTCATCATCGATGTAAGGCGAGAGGTCCCCAACATTAAAGGTTGCATGAATCCCATAATCTCCCGGAAGTTCTAATTTGTAGGCGTTGTCGTTCACTTTCGCGATTACTTTAAACGGTCCCTCCGCTCGCGGCATTAATTTGTTCTTACGTTTACTTGGAAATCGCTCTTTCCTCAAGTGCAACCAAACCAAATCACCAACTTCGAACAATCTCAGCCTTCTTTGTTTGTTCGACTTTCTTTTGTAAGCCTCGTTTATTTCCTTGATTCGATTACGTACATGCTCGTGTAATTTCATCATTGATTTCAGCTTTGATTCCGCATCCTATCGCACTAACTCGTCACTTGGCAATGGAATTAGATCTAACGGCATATACGGGTTTAGTCCGTAAACTACTTGAACGGAGAGTGTGACGTGGCATGAGTAGGAGAACGATTATAAGCGAACTCTGCATGTGCAAGTTTCAAGTCCCAATCCTTTTGTGTCTTGTTCACAAGACCACGTAGTAAAGTGCCCAACGTTCGATTGCTTACCTCGGTTTGACCGTCCGTTTGTGGATGATGTGACATGCTAAAAAGTAGTTTGGTTCCCACCTTTCTCCACAAGGTGTTCCAAAATAACTAAGGAATTTTGAGTCCCAATCCGAAACAATCATTTTTGGAACCCCATGCAATCGTTTGATTTCTCGGAAATACAAATCAGCGACGTTACTTGCATCGTCCGTCTTGTGGCAAGCCACAAAGTGAGCCATCTTCGAAAATCGGTCTACAACAACCATAATAGCATCTCTCTCTCGTTGAGTACGAGGCAAAGCAACAATGAAATCCATTGAGACATCTTCCCACGGCCTTTCTGGAATCGGCAAAGGCATGTATACTCCCGGATTGAACGAGCTCTTAGCAATATGGCATGTTACACACTTATTAATTCTGTCGTGTACATCCACTTGCATCTTCGGCCAATGAAAATGTTCTTTAAGTACCTCCAACGTTTTAGCCGAACCAAAATGACCGGCCAAGCCTCCACCATGAGCTTCCAGAACCAACAATTCCCAAATCGGGTGTTTGGGTAAACAAAGGTGATTTTCTTTGAAAAGGAATCCTTCTTGTAACGTAAACTCTCCAAATGGACCAGATTTACACTGAATGAAAACCTCACCAAAATCCACATCCCCATCATAACACTCCTTCAATGCTTCGAACCCAAGCAACCGAATGTCAAGAGTAGAGAGTAAGGCATACCATCTAGATAAAGCATCCGCCACAACGTTGCTCTTGCCATCCTTGTATTTCGATGAAAAGTGGAATGATTGCAAAAATTCCACCCATTTATCATGCCTCGGACTCAACTTTTGTTGGCCGTTAATATATTTTAAGGACTCATGATCCGAATGTAGGATGAAATGTTTCGCCGAAGGTAATGGCTCCAATGATCAAGAGCTCTCACAATGGCATAGAACTCCTTGTCATAAGTACAATAGTTGAGTCGAGCCCCACCCAATTTCTCGAGAAGTATGAAATTGGTCGCCTCCCTTGGACGAGGACCGCCCCAATACCCACTCCACTTGCGTCACATTCTACCTCGAAAGGTTGTGAAAAGTCGGGTAAAGCCAAGATAGGTGCTTCACACATTTTCGCCTTCAATTTTTCAAATGCCCTTGGGAAGCCCCGTTCCACACAAACGGTCCTTTTTTTAAGAATTCCGTTATCGGTCTAGAAATGGTACTAAAGTCTCGTATGAACATCCGATAAAATGAAGCAAGTCCATGAAAGGATCGGACTTCCGTGATGGTTTTGGGCGTAGGCCAAGATTTAATCGCCTCGAACTTGGTTTGATCAATGACACTCCTTCTTTAGAAATGATGTAGCCAAGAAAGGCTCCACTCTCGACTAGAAACGAACACTTCTCCTTTTTCCCATAAGTTTTGATCCCTAAGGATCTCGAAGACTTTTCTCAAGTGCCCGGTATGCTCTTGCAATGATCGACTATAAATCAAGATGTCGTCCAAGTATACGACGACAAATTTTCCCAAAAACGGCTTAAGTACCTCATTCATTAATCGCATGAAAGTACTTGGCACATTTGTAAGGCCAAAGGGCATGACGAGCCATTCATATAATCCATGTTTTGTCTTGAAAGCCGTCTTCCATTCATCTCCTTCCCGCATGCGAATTTGATGATAGCCGCTTCTCAAATCAACCTTCGAAAAAATCACCGAACCATGCAACTCGTCCAACATATCATCAAGTCTCGGAATTGGGAACCGATATTTGATGGTTATGTTGTTCACGGCTCTACTATCTATACACATCCACCATGACCCATCCTTCTTTGGAACAAGTAAAACCGGAACCACACAAGGGCTCAAACTTTCTCGAATGTACCCGCGATTCATTAGCTCCTCGATTTGTTTTTGCAACTCCTTTGTCTCCTAGGGTTACATCGATATGCGTCCTTGTTAGGGAGTGATGCACCGGTACAAGGTCGACTTGGTTTTCAATCCCACGTAAGGGTGGTAAACCCGGTGGTAAGTCTTAGGAAGACATCCGCAAATTCTTGTAGCAAGGTATCGATATCTCTCTTGCCTTGCACAATTACGCCAACATCTCGCGTTTCTTCAATCATCAATAAATACACGCTCGCCATCGTCAATAGCGTGTCTCACCTCTTTCTCACTAGCAAACATAGTAATCTTCGGTTTCTCCACTTGATTTGAACTCATCGATCGAATGGCTTGGGGTGCCATCGGTTTAAGCACAATCTTCTTGCCTTTATCCCTTAATTCATATTCGTTACTCCTTCCTAGATGTAAAACGTCTCTATCAAATAGCCACGGTCGCCCCAAAAGTATGTGGCATGCATCCATTGGGAGTACATCACATAGTACGTTGTCACCATACGAGCCTATAGTTAATCCGACCCGTACTTGTTTTGAAACTTTCACCTTATTCCCATCATCGAGCCAATGTAACGCGTATGGTTTTGGATGAGTAGTAGTGACGAGTCCGAGCTTCGCCACCATCTCACTTGAAGCAACATTCGTACAACTTCCTCCATCAATTATCAAACTACACAACTTGTCTTTAATTTGACACTTGGTGTGGAATATTTGATCTCGTTGTTCCGTGTCCTCGAAACCGTCTTGACTTGTAAAGTGCGAAGGACTAGACTCGTGTCATAGTCCAGAGCATTGTAAGCCTCGCACTCCCCTTCTTCTTCTTCGGCGTTCACATCAAACACGTCACCGATTCTTTCTTCTTCGTCCTCGGCCAATAATTCTTCCCGGACCTCAAGAGCCTCTCTTAGTGTCACCACCCATTTGTTCGGACATGCATTTTGGTAATGGCCGAATCCTTGACACTTGAAACATAATACCTTCGCCAAACTTGTTTCTTTGGGTACGTAGGGAGCCTTAGGTGCCGTGGAGGACATGACATGGTGTGGTGCTTTTAGTACCGAAATCGAACCGGCACATGGATTCCCGAATTTGGAAGGAAATTCGGGTCTTGAAAACTTCAATTTATTTTGGGCTTCTATCTTCACACATAATCCACATAATGTGTCGAAATCTTAATATGGGTATAACTCCACCGTGTTTGCTATGTTTTTGTTTAAGCCACATAAAAAACGTGACATCTTTTGCTCTTCGTTTTCTTCTAGCTCTCCCATCAAGACCAAACTTTCGAACTCTTCAATATATTCACCGACACTTAGTTTGCCTTGCATGAAATCGGCAATCTTCCGGTATAAGGTTAACCGATGTGATGTTGGCACATACCTCTTATGAAGTTTTCTTTTCAAAGAATCCCACGAATGGATTTTTGCCTTTCCCTCCCGAGCTCGCGTCTTTACTCCTTCGAACCAAAGAGAAGCACCCTTCCCTAACTTGAGAATTGCATATTTGCAACGTTTCTCGTCGTTAAGGTCTTTGAATTCGAACATGCGTTCAATTTTCCGTTCCCACTCCAAATAGGCTTTGGGGTCGGTACCTCCAACGAACTCCGGAAGTTCGTTTACTTTAAACTCGTCCGCATGGTGTATTTGACGTGCGTCATCCCCGCATCTTGCTTGCATATGTGGTTCCGGTAGACCGCTTAGTGCGTCCCGGAGTTTCATCAAGAAATCGGGATCGGAGAAATCCATAACAAGATTCAAGAGATGGTTTTGAACAAGAAATCTTCAATAAAATCGCCAAGGAAATTGCCTGGGGCTCCGATGCCACTAATGATACGAATTACGTATGAAAATGGACGTAAACTCGTATGTAATGCAGCGGAAATATAATTGATCCTCACAACACTCGAATATGTGTAACACTCGTAAGATATAACCGAAAGTAGGGCAATTCGGCTTACGTAAACAAGAACAATATGAATGATTTATCAAACTAGACCTATAGTTTGATAAGATAATCTTTCCTCAAGACCTATTGAGAATCGATTAGATTAAAACTCGAAAACGCGTCGAATTATAATCAAGATTTCGATGAAAAGCATTCACCAAGAAAACACAAGTGTATTCTCATTTCTTCATCATACAATGGTTGTTACAATGCTTACACAAGCCTATATATAAGAGACTTCAAGTCTTCCTATAATAAAAGAAAATAATTCAAAGATTTATAAAATCTTTGAATAATGAACAATAAAATATAAAAGGAACAACAATCCTAATTTTAGGGGAAACACAATCCCTAAAATGAGTAAAAAACAAAGCAAAGACAAACACACAAAAGAAAACACAAAAAAAGGTGAAATCTGCCGACACGACTCGGTCGTGTCGCTTGACACGGCCGCGGCGCGACAAGGACACTCGGCACGGGCGCGGCGCTGACAAGGACGTCGGCAGTGACTCGACCGTGCCCGCTTGACACGGTCGCGGTGCGACAGGGACTCGTCCGACAGTGACTCGGCATGGGCGCGGCGCTGGCAAGGACGTTCCACATGGGCCCGATCGTGTCCTGGAACACGGTCGGGCGTTTGGGCAGTCGATTTTGGCTTATCCAGAAGAGTTTGACTTGGCCGTGCCAGACAACACGGTCGAGTCCAATGGGCAGTGACTTTGGTATTTCCGGACGAGTGCGGCACGGGCCGTGTCGGACGACACAGCCGGGTTCGGTCGGCAGTGCTCAGCCAGTTCCGGAAGGTGGTGATTTTTCCGGCAGGTGGTGAATTTTCCGGCAGGTTGGATATTTTTCGGCATATTGAACATTTTTCCGGCAGGTTGGATGTCGACCTTCCGGCACAGCATGACACGGGCCATATCATATGACACGGCTGAGACCGATATTCCACATCTTATGTCCGTTTTCTCGCCTAAATACGTAGTAGTCCGTGCATGGCGTGTAGTAAGGTCAATTATATCGATCCTTACTTTGTCTTCTTCATTCATATCAAATGATTCCGTATCATCTCCTCCTCCTTTAAAAGGAATTGTCCTCAATTCCGAAATTCCGTCATCATCGATGTAAGGCGAGAGGTCCCCAACATTAAAGGTTGCATGAATCCCATAATCTCCCGGAAGTTCTAATTTGTAGGCGTTGTCGTTCACTTTCGCGATTACTTTAAACGGTCCCTCCGCTCGCGGCATTAATTTGTTCTTACGTTTACTTGGAAATCGCTCTTTCCTCAAGTGCAACCAAACCAAATCACCAACTTCGAACAATCTCAGCCTTCTTTGTTTGTTCGACTTTCTTTTGTAAGCCTCGTTTATTTCCTTGATTCGATTACGTACATGCTCGTGTAATTTCATCATTGATTTCAGTTTTGATTCCGCATCCTCTTGCACTAACTCGTCACTTGGCAATGGAATTAGATCTAACGGCATATACGGGTTTAGTCCGTAAACTACTTCGAACGGAGAGTGTGACGTGGCATGAGTAGGAGAACGATTATAAGCGAACTCTGCATTTGCAAGTTTCAAGTCCCAATCCTTTTGTGTCTTGTTCACAAGACCACGTAGTAAAGTGCGCAACGTTCGATTGGTTACCTCGGTTTGACCGTCCGTTTGTGGATGATGTGACATGCTAAAAAGTAGTTTGGTTCCCACCTTTCTCCACAAGGTGTTCCAAAAATAACTAAGGAATTTTGAGTCCCAATCCGAAACAATCATTTTTGGAACCCCATGTAATCGTATGATTTCTCGGAAATACAAATCAGCGACGTTACTTGCATCGTCCGTCTTGTGGAAAGCCACAAAGTGAGCCATCTTCGAAAATCGGTCTACAACAACCATAATAGCATCTCTCTCTCGTTGAGTACGAGGCATAGAAACAATGAAATCCATTGAGACATCTTCCCACGGCCTTTCTGGAATCGGCAAAGGCATGTATACTCCCGGATTGAACGAGCTCTTAGCAATATGGCATGTTACACACTTATTAATTATGTCGTGTACATCCACTTGCATCTTCGGCCAATGAAAATGTTCTTTAAGTACCTCCAACGTTTTAGCCGAACCAAAATGACCGGCCAAGCCTCCACCATGAGCTTCCCGAACCAACAATTCCCAAATCGGGTGTTTGGGTAAACAAAGGTGATTTTCTTTGAAAAGGAATCCTTCTTGTAACGTAAACTCTCCAAATGGACCAGATTTACACCGAATGAAAACCTCACCAAAATCCACATCCCCATCATAACACTCCTTCAATGCTTCGAACCCAAGCAACCGAATGTCAAGAGTAGAGAGTAAGGCATACCATCTAGATAAAGCATCCGCCACAACGTTGCTCTTGCCATCCTTGTATTTCGATGAAAAGTGGAATGATTGCAAGAATTCCACCCATTTATCATGCCTCGGACTCAACTTTTGTTGGCCGTTAATATATTTTAAGGACTCATGATCCGAATGTAGGATGAAATGTTTCGGCCGAAGGTAATGGCTCCAATGATCAAGAGCTCTCACAATGGCATAGAACTCCTTGTCATAAGTACAATAGTTGAGTCGAGCCCCACCCAATTTCTCCGAGAAGTATGAAATTGGTCGCCTCCCTTGGACGAGGACCGCCACAATACCCACTCCACTTGCGTCACATTCTACCTCGAAAGGTTGTGAAAAGTCGGGTAAAGCCAAGATAGGTGCTTCACACATTTTCGCCTTCAATTTTTCAAATGCCCCTTGGGAAGCCCCGTTCCACACAAACGGTCCTTTTTTTAAGAATTCCGTTATCGGTCTAGAAATGGTACTAAAGTCTCGTATGAACATCCGATAAAATGAAGCAAGTCCATGAAAGGATCGGACTTCCGTGATGGTTTTGGGCGTAGGCCAAGATTTAATCGCCTCGAACTTGGTTTGATCAACAGACACTCCTTCTTTAGAAATGATGTAGCCAAGAAAGGCTCCACTCTCGACTAGAAACGAACACTTCTCCTTTTTCCCATAAAGTTTTTGATCCCTAAGGATCTCGAAGACTTTTCTCAAGTGCCCGGTATGCTCTTGCAATGATCGACTATAAATCAAGATGTCGTCTAAGTATACGACGACAAATTTTCCCAAAAACGGCTTAAGTACCTCATTCATTAATCGCATGAAAGTACTTGGCACATTTGTAAGGCCAAAGGGCATGACGAGCCATTCATATAATCCATGTTTTGTCTTGAAAGCCGTCTTCCATTCATCTCCTTCCCGCATGCGAATTTGATGATAGCCGCTTCTCAAATCAACCTTCGAAAAAATCACCGAACCATGCAACTCGTCTAACATATCATCAAGTCTCGGAATTGGGAACCGATATTTGATGGTTATGTTGTTCACGGCTCTACTATCTATACACATCCACCATGACCCATCCTTCTTTGGAACAAGTAAAACCAGAACCACACAAGGGCTCAAACTTTCTCGAACGTACCCGCGATTCATTAGCTCCTCGATTTGTTTTTGCAACTCCTTTGTCTCCTAGGGGTTACATCGATAGGCGGCCTTGTTAGGGAGTGATGCGCCCGGTACAAGGTCGACTTGGTGTTCAATCCCACGTAAGGGTGGTAAACCCGGTGGTAAGTCTTCCGGGAAGACATCCGCAAATTCTTGTAGCAAGGTATCGATATCTCTCTTGCCTTGCACAATTATGTCAACATCTCGCGTTTCTTTAATCATCAATAAATACACACGCTCGCCATCGTCAATAACGTGTCTCACCTCTTTCTCACTAGCAAACATAGTAAGCTTCGGTTTCTCCACTTGATTTGAACTCATCGATCGAATGGCTTGGGGGGCCATCGGTTTAAGCACAATCTTCTTGCCTTTATCCCTTAATTCATATTCGTTACTCCTTCCTCGATGTAAAACGTCTCTATCAAATAGCCACGGTCGCCCCAAAAGTATGTGGCATGCATCCATTGGGAGTACATCACATAGTACGTTGTCACCATACGAGCCTATAGTTAATCCGACCCGTACTTGTTTTGAAACTTTCACCTTATTCCCATCATCGAGCCAATGTAACGCGTATGGTTTTAGATGAGTAGTAGTGACGAGTCCGAGCTTCGCCACCATCTCACTTGAAGCAACATTCGTACAACTTCCTCCATCGATTATCAAACTACACAACTTGTCTTTAATTTGACAATTGGTGTGGAATATTTGATCTCGTTGTTCCGTGTCCCTCCAAACCGTCTTGACTTGTAAAGTGCGAAGGACTAGACTCGTGTAATAGTCCGGAGCCTTGTAAGCCTCGCACTCCTCTTCTTCTTCTTCGGCGTTCACGTCAAACATGTCACCGAGTCTTTCTTCTTCGTCCTCGGCCAATAATTCTTCCCGGACCTCAAGAGCCTCTCTTAGTGTCACCACCCGTTTGTTCGGACATGCATTTTGGTAATGGCCGAATCCTTGACACTTGAAACATCGTACCTTCGCCAAACTTGTTTCTTTGGGTACGTAGGGAGCCTTAGGTGCCGTGACAGGGACATGACTTGGTGTGGTGCTTTTAGTACTCGAACTCGAACCGGCACTTGGATTTCCGAATTTGGAAGGAAATTCGGGTCTTGAAAACTTCAATTTATTTTGGGCTTCTATCTTCACACATAATCCACATAATGTGTCGAAATCTTAATATGGGTATAACTCCACCGTGTTGGCTATGTTTTTGTTTAAGTCACGTAAAAAACTTGACATCTTTTGCTCTTCGTTTTCTTCTAGCTCTCCCATCAAGACCAAACTTTCGAACTCTTCAATATATTCACCGACACTTAGTTTGCCTTGCATGAAATCGGCAATCTTCCGGTATAAGGTTAACCGATGTGATGTTGGCACATACCTCTTACGAAGTTTTCTTTTTAAAGAATCCCACGAATGGATTTTTGCCTTTCCCTCCCGAGCTCTTTGCGTCTTTACTCCTTCGAACCAAAGAGAAGCACCCTTCCCTAACTTGAGAATTGCATATTTACAACGTTTCTCGTCGTTAAGGTCTTTGAATTCGAACATGCGTTCAATTTTCCGTTCCCACTCCAAATAGGCTTTGGGGTCGGTACCTCCAACGAACTCCGGAAGTTTGTTTACTTTAAACTCGTCCGCATGGTGTATTTAACGTGCGTCATCCCCGCATCTTGCTTGCATATGTGGTTCCGGTAGACCGCTTAGTGCGTCCCGGAGTTTCATCAAGAAATCGAGATCGGAGAAATCCATAACAAGATTATAGAGATGGTTTTGAACAAGAAATATTCAATAGAATCGCCAAGGAAATTGCCTGGGGCTCCGATGCCACTAATGATACGAATTACGTATGAAAATGGACGTAAACTCGTATGTAATGCAGCGGAAATATAATTGATCCTCACAACACTCGAATATGTGTAACACTCGTAAGATATAACCGAAAGTAGGGAAATTCAGCTTACGTAAACAAGAACAATATGAATGATTTATCAAACTAGACCTATAGTTTGATAAGATAATCTTTCCTCAAGACCTATTGAGAATCGATTAGATTAAAACTCGAAAACGCGTCGAATTATAATCAAGATTTCAATGAAAAGCATTCACCAAGAAAATACAAGTGTATTCTTATTTCTTGAACATACAATGGTTGTTACAATGCTTACACAAGCCTATATATAGGAGACTTCAAGTCTTCCTATAATAAAAGAAAATAATTTAAAGATTTATAAAATCTTTGAATAATCAACAATAAAATATAAAAGGAACAACAATCCTAATTTTAGGAGAAACACAATCCCTAAAATGAGTAAAAAACGAAGCAAAGACAAACACACAAAAGAAAACACAAAAAAAGGTGAAATCTGCCGGCAGGACTCGGCCGTGTCGCTTGACACGGCCGCGGCGCGAGAAGGACACTCGGCACGGGCGCGGCACTGACAAGGACGTCGGCAGTGACTCGACCGTGCCCGCTTGACACGGTCGCGGCGCGACAGGGACGTCCGACAGGGACTCGTCCGACAGTGACTCCGCACGGGTGCGGCACTGACAAGGACGTTCGGCATGGGCCCGATCGTGTCCTGGAACACGGTCGGGCGTCTGGGCAGTCGATTTTGGCTTATCCGGAAGAGTTCGACTCGGCCGTGCCAGACAACACGGTCGAGTCCAATGGGCAGTGACTTTGGCATTTCCGGACGAGTGCGGCACGGGCCGTGTCGGACGACACGGCCGAGTTCGGTCGGCAGTGCTCAGCCAGTTCCGGCAGGTGGTGAATTTTCCGGCAGGTTGGATATTTTCCGGCATATTGAACATTTTTCCGGCAGGTTGGATGTCGACCTTCCGGCACAGCATGACACAGGCCCTATCATATGACACGGTTGAGACCGATACTCCACGTCTTATGTCCATTTTCTCGCCTAAATACGTAGTAGTCCGTGCATGGCGTGTAGTAAGGTCATTTATATCGATCCTTACTTCGTCTTCTTCGTTCATATCAAATGATTCCGTATCACCACATCACTTGGTTATCTCAACACACAACTTCAAGCTTTCAAGCAATCAAGCATTCTAAGCATTCTTGAGCTTAGATCTCTATTTATTATTGCATTCTAAGTTGTGAGAAGAAAAGATACAAGAGTGATATACATTGTTATATTTATTATACTTTGTATTATTTTCATTTGGTTGTGAGTGTTGCATCACTCATACACGAGCGTAAGAGAAATGAATTAAGAGTCACTAATCCGGTGTTATTAGGATCTTTGATCCGGCATTGTTAGGATTACACTCCAACATTCGTAAGTGAGGATTATCTAGTTCCGATAGAACACTAAATACAAAAAGTTTATTTTGAGAGTGGTTGTGCTTGGACCAATAGAAGACAAGCGGTTGTAACGGTTGTTGTCCTCGAACCAATCGAAGACGAGACAAGTGTGTGTGGTTTCTTTAGCCAATAGAAAAAGAAGTCGGAGAGAGGACGTAGGTAAGTTGCCGAACCTCTATAAATCATTGAGTCTTTTACTTTCCGCATATTTTACCTTTATTCGCGAGAAAGTTCGATATTCCGCATTACCACTATTCAACCCCCTTTCTAGTGGTGAATTTATATCTTCGTATAATTCTGAGACTTAGTCTATTCATGAGTTCATTGATATTAAGGGATCGTTCGATACGATACTCTTCGGCAATTATGCCAAATGTTTATTATTATTCATTAATGGCCGGTTCAAGGCATTGGGATACTTGTTGTTAATGTTATTGTCGATATTCGGTTCATGGTATCGATGTATCGATTGTTGTTGTTGATATTAATGTTGATCTAAGACATCGTTGTAATCATTGTTATTGATGTTGGTGTGTTGTCATTGATGTTGTATTGGCCGATTGAAGGCATTGGCATATTTGTTTCTCATCTTCGTCATCGGTAATCGATTAAAGGTGCCGAGGCATTCGTTGTATCATTGTTATCGATTGGCCGTACTAAGGCAATCGAGGTATTGAGTCGTTCATTGTTATCGATTAGCTGTTCTAAAGCAATCGAGGTGTTGAATCATTCGTTGTATCATTGTTATTGGTTGGCCGTTCTAAGGCAATCGAGGTATTGAATCATCCGCTACATCAGTGTTATCGGTTGCCCATTCTAAGGCAAACGAGGTATTGAATTAGGACTATCGAGGATAGTTCTCATACGTTGTTTGTTGTTATCGATTGGCCGTTCTAAGGTAATCGAGGTATTGAATTGGGACTCTCAAGGACGGTGCCCATCCGTGAGTTACTGTCGTCGTGTTGGCCAACTCAAGGAAGCACACTATCATTCTTGTGAAATCGGTAATCTTAGAATCATTGCCACTTGTGATTAATTATGTTTTGGAGGCTAGTCTTGGCTAGTGCTCGATGGGTAAGTTTGGGGCTTGAACCTTCGCGGTTGGTTTCCCAACACCTACATATCAGTAGGTCACGGTCACTGGGTGATCTCATTATGGGTAAGTTTGGGGCTTGAACCTTCGCGGTTGGTTTCCTAACACCTACATCTCAGTAGGTCACGGTCACTGGGTGATCTCATTATGGGTAAGTTTGGGGCTTGAACCTTCGCGGATAGTTTCCCAACACCTACATCTCAATAGGTCACGGTCACTGGGTGATCTCATTATGGGTAAGCTTGGGGCTTGAACCTTCGCGGTTGGTTTCCCAACACCTGCAATTCAGCAGGTCACAGTCATTGGATGATCTCATTGTGATACGGCTTTGTGTCGTGGCTTCGGCCCTCATTGTGATACGGCTTTATGCCGTGGCTTCGGCTCTCATTGATACAGCTTCGGGCTATTTTGGCTTCAGGCCATTGTGATGATTGACAGTTTCGGCTGAGTAAATTTCCGGTAATTTTGATATTTGGTAGCTTCGGCTAAGCGGCTTTCAGACCTTTATGATTTCTTGGTATTTTTGTTGGAGCCTTCGGGCATTGTGATTCATATTTAATTCAGTTCTGGTTTGGTTCATTTTTTTGTAATTCATTGTGGTGTTCTATATCGATGATTCGCCGTTAGGCGCTTATGTTCTAACCTGTTGAGCAGGTATGGATTATATGCCGTGAGCATAGTATTTAACGAATGCTCGGTTCTTACCTTGGTTTGTGAGCATCTCATATTACCATTGTTGTACTATACATTCTGTCTTTGGATGCATATCATGTTGTACATATATTTGATATTCAATATCTGGATGACTGACCCCGTGGGGGCGGAAAATGTTTTCATGTTTTAGGTGCTTGCGAGGAGACATTTGAGACACAGGGGCATGATGATGGCGACGAGGCATTCGAGCGATACTAGTCCGAGTTGTTCATGTCGGTCAGACAGTTTGGAGTACTCCAGTTTTGTCAGTTGTTGTCTCTTCGTATTATCCGAGCAAGGCTCGTGGAGGTTGTTGTAATTTCATTTCTGGCCATATAGGCCCATCATTGTCGTTGAAATTCCTTATCGAAATATTATGTCGGTTATCATAGTAAGGACTGTGGTTTCCCTTGTTGGTTAATTTGATGTATTTTCAGTCGTGTTTGCCTGGTGGATCTCCTAGTGTGCGGTCCACGGCACTGTAATGACCCAATGGGATTTGGGGGTGTTACAGAAGATGGTATCAGAGCGTTGGGTTGTGAGATACCCTGATATGTGAGTTATGTGGCTCTACCGACGAGGTAGTAGTGGGACTGTCAGGTTATGACAATCTGGACAGTCGGGTTTTATGAGTCGTAAAATTTGTACGACTGTACGAGTCATTCATTCATCGAGTCGTCGTTAGTGAAGACTAGTATCACAAGACCTCGAAGCTTCGTATGACCTGTGTAAGGACTCAATTCGCTTTATGTTCATACATTCATTATGTCATTGATTCTACATGTTTTGTTGAAACCTATATGTGATATTAGTGTTACGATTGATTCATGACTAATTGTTTTGGAGCACGTGTGACCTGTGCAAGCGATAAGGATCAACTCATTTATCAGCCAACAATCCTCAATCATCATTTTTGATCTTGTCGACCATGTTAATTCATTAATCACTCAGTCAATCTCATTGCTCAGTTGTTGATCTTGTGGATCAAATTATAAATCTTGTTAACTTGTATAAGATAATCATTTCAGGAATTTCATCAGATAATCATGTCACCTCACTTGATCTTTCATGCAATCCTATCATATTTCGGCCTCATGTCGGCGATCATTTTACTGCACTATTAATGCGTTCATTGTGTTATAGTGTGTATGCTAATTATTATCATTCCGTAACGTAATCATAATGCGATATTCACGTGGGATCTATAATTATCATGTGAGTTTCCTGCTTCAGTATGGATAGAGCTATCAGAGGACGCAGGGGAAGAGGCCACGGTGCGGGCCGAAACCCGAGATCTCATGTGGATACCCACGCGAACGCAAGGGATAACATTAGTTCAACACATGGCGATGCTACTCATTCACCGACAGATAATCATTCACTGTCATGGAGTCGTACCCGAGATGCAGCTCAATCGGAAGGTGTTCGGGTGGACCCATTCATATGTATGCAGGGCATGATGGCCCAGATGACTCAGAAGGCACGTCTGATGAAGACCATGGAGACCTCGATGGTTCGTGGTCCACTGCAGCAGGGATTCCAGGCACCGTTTCATGGACTGACTGGGGGAGTGAGTCAGATTATCGGCGATTTCTCTCGTCAGAGGCCACCTACTTTTGAGGGCTCATCGGAACCAGCTGATATTGTTCATTAGCTTGAGCATTTTGATAAACTCTTCGACATGGTTCAGTGTCCGGAAGAGAGTAAGGTGGCACTAGCAGCTTACTACTTGAGTAAGGGTGCTTATTCTTGGTGGCTTTCCGTGAAACCCACCGATCATGGTTGTGCTTAGAGCGAGTTCAAGACTCTCATGTTAGAGAGGTATTATCTGTCTCCACTTCGTGAAGCCAAGTTGTCAGAGGTTTTAAACCCCGAATCCGTCGAGGACGATGGTGTTATTGTCATTACTGAGAAGTTTCAGGGACTACTTCAGTTTGCTTCGTCTGTTATCCGTACTGAGGCGGATAACATCAAGTATTTTAGCAAGAGGCTAAATCCACAGTTGCGGATGCAGTTGTTCAATCACAATTGTAATTCGTTTAGTGAGTTCATCGAGAAGGCTCTTGGAGCAGAGCTTTTGATTAGGGAGCTTGCTCGGAAGCACCTTTCAGTTTCTTCTGGTGAGAGGACTAGGATGTCGGTTCGTTCTGAGGGACATCGGGCTCCGACGTCAAAGAGGTCGTTTTCTAGTCGTCTTCTGCTGAGAAAGCATCTTCCACTCCAGCGACGAGTTCGACCATTGTTTGTTTTAACTGTGACACAATAGGACATCATAGTACCCGGTGCTCGATGCAGACTATTTCTTGTTTTCTGTGTGGGAGGTAGGGACACCTATGGAAATACTGCAGGAGTTCTAGTGCCAATAGACATTGAGAGAGCTCACGAGCCTCGAGAGATTTTGTTACTCCAGCCTGTACTTCATTCAAGGGGTCCTATCAGGCTTCGAAAGCCAAAGGTAAGGACATTCATCATTGGTGTTAGAGGATAATCATTCCGTTCGTTGTTATTCATTCATGCATATAATTCATTCATAATATATCTATCATGTTGAGACTTGTAATTATCAAACTAATCATTCAATTCACGAGGGACGACGGTTCCAATCATTTCATTGAGCTATCATTCATTGCGTCATTATTTCACCTCGTGAGTCATTCTTGATCCTTGTCAGATTTTTATTCATTATCATTTATTGTGGCCACTCTTGTTCTTGTGACCTTCCGGGATCATATGGAGCAGTGAGTTCAGATTTGGGTCTTCCTTGAATCAATGAGATCGAGGAGATGGATGATCTGGAGGATATCGATGTTGGGTACATTTGAGGTGTAGCCTTGATTTGTATTTTACTTTTTTTGTTTTCGGATTAATGTTTAACTTAATCTGTATGGTAGTATTGTGGTTGTGAATCATTTGTTGTTGATTTACCTTATAATTATAGTAATTGAGAATCTTGAGATTTGGGTCATTTGTTGGGATTTCTTCCCTTTGGTGTGTACCCGAGATTTTGTGATAATCTGGGTAATTGTTCATTGTGATTCGAGACGTCACGTCATGAGAATTTGGGCGTACGATTGATATGGTTCATAGGACTATATGTGCGATGTTGCTGTTTTCTTTGGAGGCATGAAACAGTGTTTGTATAGGTGTCCGATGCCGATGAGAAGCGAGTTGTGTACCCTTAGTTTCGAGGACGAAACTCTTTTTAATGGGGAGAGTATGTAATACCCAGTTGTGAATTCATTATTATTATTCAGTAATTATCACTCAGAAATTTTTCACTCTTTAATAATCATTCATCATTCATGTTCATTCAATTGTGATCATCGTTTAGCGTATCTTTGAGCCGTGTATCGGTTATCATTCGTTGTTTAACCCCGTTTGGGAATCGAGATGAGAATATTATCATGATTGTTGTAATTGTTCATTAAGTTGATGTTGATGTTAGAGGTCACATCATTTCAAAATTTCTTTCTTGTTCGGTTCGTGCTATTTTGGACCAACTCTCGTAATCACTGCTTGGAACCACTGTTTTGGGGTTCCCGCACTTTCATTTCGTGTTTTTGTTCCCAAGTTTTGAGCTCTATTACGTTTATTCTCTTTCGGGGTCATTTTTCATCACTTTTTGGGTGCGAACAGTGTGCGCCGCGGCACATAGGAGTGTGGGCCGCAGCACACACATCTTGTAGGACCAGCCAGGCGCGGCTGTACCGCGCGCCGCGGCCCACTGCTGGCCGGGCCGCAGCACCAAGCTGGAGCTGGGAGCTATTTTTCGGCTGCGCCACACTCAGTCTGGGCCGCGGCACGCGAATCAGATCACCCTTTTTCAGCAGAATTTTGAAGAGAGAAGCTCATTTCATCCTCTTGCTCATTCCTCCTCTCCTTGGGCGACTTTTGGGCGAATTTTTGGATGATTTATCATCATCAATCTCAGATATTTCATCCTCCTTGAGTTCTTGGTGTAGATTAACAACATCTCTTTGGATTCTTCATCCTAATCCAAGGTAAGTTCTTCAACCCTAGAATCGATTTTGAGTTGGAGCATGATGTTTTGGATATGATAATCATGATACATGAAAGGATATACGTATGATTATGAGTTTGGGATTATTCAAGATCACTTTGAATGTTGATTTGGAATTTGGGATTTCGATTGGTTGTTGTGTTAATCTTGAGTTGTGTATTCCTATTGGATTACTGATGTCATTGATGATGTTTTGTTGGATTGAATCACTCATTTGGAGGTTGGTTTTCAATGTAATTGGGATTGGTTGTAAACAATGAAAGATTGTTTACAACGTGTTTGTTAAATTGCCCCAATGAGTTGGGTAGTGTTGTATCGAACTTTTGATTTGTTTATGACTATACATGGATATGTATATTAAGCGAATTGTTGCTAATTATGTAATTCAAGGTTGTTCGAGCGACCAATAATTCCATAAAGGACGTTGATCATGGGAGGACTTTCCAGCCGTCGGTTTGAGGCAAGTTTTATACTTGTACTTGTCAATGAGATTAATGTTATCATATATGTGTATGAATGTGTTGTATCATTCCGAGACTTAGTCTCTTCATGAGTTCATTGATATTAAGGGATCGTGCGATACGATACTCTTCGGCAATTATGCCAAATGTTTGTTATTGTTCGTTAATGGCCGGTGCAAGGCATTGGGATACTCGTTAATGTTATCGTCGATAGCCGGTTTGCGGTATCGATGTATCGATAGTTGTTGTTGATATTGATGTCGATCTAAGACATCATTGTAATCATTGTTATTGATATTGGTGTGTTGTCATTGATGTCGTATTTGCCGATTGAAGGCATTGGCGTATTTGTTTCTCATCTTCATCATCGGTAACCGATTAAAGATGCCGAGGCATTTGTTGTATCATTGTTATAGATTGGCCGTTCTAAGGCAATCGAGGTATTGAGTCATTCGTTGTTCATTGTTATCGATTGGCCGTTCTATGGCAATTGAGGTGTTGAGTCATTCATTGTATCATTGTTATCGGTTGGCCGTTCTAAGGCAATCGAGGTATTGAATCATCTGCTACATCACTGTTATCGGTTGGCCATTCTAAGGCAATCGAGGTATTGAATTGGGACTGTCGAGGATAGTTCCCATCTGTTGTACGTTGTTATCGATTGGCCATTCTAAGTTAATTGAGGTATTTAATTGGGACTATCAAGGACGGTGTCCATCCGTGAGTTACTATCGTCGTGTTGGCCAACTCAAGGCAGCACACTATCATTCTTGTGAAATCGGTAATCTTAGAATCGTTGCCGTTTGTGATTAAGTATGCTTTGGAGGCTAGTATCGGCTAGTGCTCGATGGGTAAGTTTGGGGCTTGAACCTTCGCGGTTGGTTTCCCAACACCTATATCTCAGTAGGTAACGTTCACTAGGTGATCTCATTATGGGTAACTCTGGGGTTTGAACCTTTACGGTTGGTTTCCCAACACCTACATCTTAGTAGGTCACGGTCACTGGGTGATCTCATTATGGGTAAGTTTGGGGCTTGAACCTTTTCGGTTGGTTTCCCAACACCTACATCTCAGTAGGTCACGGTCGCTGGGTGATCTCATTATGGGTAAGCTTGGGGCTTGAACCTTCGCGGTTGGTTTCCTAACACCTGCAATTCAGCAGGTCACGGTCATTGAATGATCTCATTGTGATACGGCTTCGTGCCGTAGCTTCGGCCCTCATTGTGATACGTCTTCGTGCCGTGGCTTCGGCCCTCATTGATACAACTTCGGGTTATTTTGGCTTCGGGCCATTGTGATGATTTACAGTTTCGGCTGAGTAACTTTCAGGTGATTGTGATATTTGGCAGCTTCAGCTGAGCGGCTTTCAGGCCTTTGTAATTTCTTGGTATTTTCATTAGAGCCTTCGGGCATTGTGGTTAGTATTTAATCCAGTTCTGCTTTGGTTCATTTTCGTGTAATTCATTGTGGTGTTCTATATCGATGATTCGCCGTTGGGCGCTTATGTTCTAACCTGTTGAGCAGGTATGGATTATATGCCGTGAGCATAGTGTTTCACGAATGCTCGGTCCTTACCTTGGTTTGTGAGCAACTTGTATTACCATTGTTGTACTATTCATTCTGCTTTTGGATGCATATCATGTTGTACATATATTTGATATTCATTATCTGGATGACTAAACCCGTGGGGCGGAACATGTTTTCATGTTTTAGGTGCTTGCGAGGAGAGAGTTGAGACACAGGGGCATGACGATGACGACGAGGTATACGAGCGATACTAGTCCGAGTTGTTCATGTCGGTCAGCCAGTTTGGAGTACGCCAGTTTTGTCAGTTGTTGTCTCTTCGTATTATCCGAGCACGGCTCGTGGAGGTTGTTGTAATTTCATTTTTGGTCATGTAGGCCCATCATTGTCGTTCAAATTCCTTACGGAATAGTGTGTCGGTTATCATAGTAAGGACTGTGGTTTCCCTTGTTGGTTAATTTAGTGTATTTTCAGTCGTGTTCGCCTGGTGGATCTCCTAGTGTGGGGTCCATGGCACTGTAATGACCCAATGGGATTTGGGGGTGTTACATACATAGGTGGGTATGTATGTTGTTTCTTATGAGTAATATATCATATACATATACTATCATGAGACCTTTTGGGCATAGGAGTTTCTCCCCTCCTACTAACAATGTGGTACACACAAGTTTCATCTTTATTGTGAATGAAACAAACACTTTCTGTGAGGCCTTTTTGAATCTAAGAAGTGGATCTCTGAAAATTGCATATCTTTTTATGGTATTTTGGACGAAGAAAATCCTCAGGTTGTCACATATACATATTATCTAGTAAGTTTCTATTAAGAAACATTGTTTCCACATCATTTTCATATATCATAATCATAGTATGCAGGAGTGGATATAAAAAAAAATCTGTTACATTTAATCATGACTATTGGTGATATAAAATTGCCTGAGTTAGTTGTATATAAGAAAGATTCCAACTCCTTTTGCCTTCCCTACCCTTCGAGTATTTCTTTCCCTCTTTTGTCACACAAGGCAAGCAATTGGAAGAGTGGATCATCGAAGAAGATGAGTTTGTCTAAAACCTTTTTCGACTAATAAACTCTACAGGTTTATACTATGTCGTCCATGCCTTTCTACTTCTTGAAAACCATTTGTAGCCAATTATTTTTACACATCCAGGTGGATATATCAAGTTCTAAATTTGAATGTCGTGCATGGACTATATTTCTGACTTTGTGGATCTAGCCATTTATGTGACTTTATACCCAACAGAGCTTCTTGATGGCTACATGGCTCATCATCTATTCGTACTGCATCATGATCGTCTGTTACTAGATACCCAGATCTCACAGGATCATTCCGCACCCTATCAGATATGTGAATAGTAAGTGTACCCTGAACTGGCTCTTCAATTATTTGTTGAGCTTGTTCAGTTTTTATAAGAGATGCAGTGCCCTCTTGTGGTTTTTGAGTTTCCTCGACAATTAGTTTTATACCATTGTCTCTTTTGGAAACATATTCCCTTTCTAACAAGACAGCATCTCGAGCAACAAACACTTTTCACGTCCATTTGATATATTTTAAAATTCTTGAAGGCGGCATAGGCAAGGAATAGTCTGATTGCTTATACTCTTGATACTGGTGCATATATTTGATCGAAATCTATTCCTCCACACTGAGCATATCCCTTTGCAACCAATCTTGATTTATTCTTACAACATCTCCATCTTCATCACACTTGTTTTTGTAAACCCATTTGGTGCCAATGACCTTCTTGTGATATAGTCTGTCTATCAGCTCCCATACATTGTTCCTTTCTATTTGGTTTAACTCTTCTTGCATTGCAATCACCCATTTGTAGTCATCCAGGGCTTGTTCATTGTTTTGGGATCCATTTGGGACATGAAGCAAGAGGGCATCGCCATTCCTGTTGGTTCTCTTGATTTCCTGGTTTTGACTCCACAAGTTAGGTTCCCAATTATTTGTTGAACGGGGTGGTCCTTTAGTCATTTGGGAGTATCATATTCATCTTCTGCTTTTGGTTGTTGATCATCATTGCTTGTTCCTTCGGGAGTGGGCTAAGGATTTGTTGAGTCTGTCTGTCCTATAGCTAGGTTTGGTTGGATTGCAGTTGTGTTTGGTTCAACTGTGATTGGATCATCTTCAGCTATGGTAGGTGAACCTGGATGGTCTGCAGTTGTGTCTTCATCAGCTTGGTCCATCAACCTTGTGTCATTGATGATGACTTCTTCTAAAGAAGTGGCTTTGAGCTTTTTCTCAATCTGTTCCACCTGTTTTCTATACTCAACAGTAGATTCATCAAAGACAACATGAGGTGTTTCTTCCAAAACTAATGTTCTTTTATTAAGACTTTGTATGCCTTGCTTATCTGTGAGTATCCCATAAAGTGACCATCATCAGTTTTTGCATCAAAGCCATTCAGTTGGGTTTTGCCATTGTTGTGGATGAAACACTTACAACCAAAAATATGAAAATATGAAATAGTTGGTAATCTGCCATTCCACACCTCATAAGGAGTTTTACAGTGTCTCCCAACTATCATACTTCTATTCCGAGTATGGAATGGTGTGTTGAGAGCTTCAGCTCAGAACCTTTTTGGAAGATTAGTCTCAACAATTATTGTCCTAGATGCTTTCTTGAGGGTTATGTTCCTTCTTTCAGCTACACCATTTTGTTGTGGTTCTTGCAGCTGATACTTCATATTGAATACCATTCTGATCATAATATTCAGTTATGGTTTTGTTGAGAAATTCTCCTCTTTTGTTTGATCTGATCTTTATTATGGATAAGGATTTCTCATTCTGAATTCTCCTCAAAAGTTCTCGTAGCTTGGTTAGAGTTTCACTCTTTTTGTAGAGAAAAACTATCCAAGTGTATCTTGAGTAGTCATCCACAACTACTAATGCATGCTTCCTTCCACTTAAAGTTCTTGGCTTGATAGGACCAAAAAGATCCATATGAAGTAGGTTCGGAAATCTCTGGTAAGACTGATAGGTTGAACTGATTTGAAAGAAGCTTTTGTTTGCTTTCCCTTCTGGCATGCATCACAGAGACTCCTTTTTGAATACTTCTTCTGGAAGCCCTTTGACCAACTTTTGTGAACTTATCTTGTTGAGAGTTTTGAGTTCAGATGACATTATATCTTGTGCCAGAGCCATCCATTTTCAGCTATAGTTCTTGATATGAAACATGTATTGGGTGTGCTTATTTTCCAATCTATCAGGTAGACATCCCTTCTTCTGTAGCATTGTATTTTCACTTCTTCATATGTGAGATCAATTACCATACACTTCCATTTAGTGAAAACTACTAGATTATTCTCATCACAGAACTGGCTTATGCTCAGGAGATTGTAGTTGAGTCCTTTGACATAGTGCACCTTTGAAATGACAATGTTCCCTCGGTGCAGCTTTCCATAACCTTTGGTCTGTCCCCTTGAGCTATCTCCAAAGGTTACATCTAGGCCTCTTTCTTTGGTGTACTTTGACAAAACCTTCTTGTGTCCTGTCATGTGTCTTGAGCACTCAAAATCCGCAGACCATTCTTCACCTCCTACAGTTGAATTTGAGGTGACTTGATGGTAATCCTTCCATATTTTCTGCAATCAGATAAGAAGGGATTTTGATACCCAAATTTGAGTGGGTCCTTTAGGATTAGTGAATTTCGCGGAGAATTGGTTTCTCCTGGTGTTTTGAAAATAATGTTGGTTATTCTATAAGGTGTTGTTGGGCTTCGGTCCAGCATCCTGCCTGCATGAGCTTAAAAATGCGCGAGGCACGGCTTGCTATCCGACCTGTGAGATCTGCACTAGAAAGTGGTTAAATGAATTGATTTGGACTACTCATACCAACAAGATGCATCTTCTTTTCTGGTAGCCATTTCATAGAAACTCCAAAGTTAAGCGTGCTTGGGCTGGAGTAGTTATGGGATGGGTGACCCCTTGGGAAGTTTCCCAGGTGCACGTGAGTGAGGACAAAGCGCTAGAAAAGACTCGTGTTGGTACAGTGAGGATAGTCTTCATCATTCTTGGGACCAACAATTGGTATCGGAGCAGGTCACGGGTGCGAATTCCCTCAAAGTATCCTACAGTGGAGGCTGCTAGAGTGTTGGAACTAAGAGGCGGGTATGCAGCAAACGTTGCCAGTTGGCCGGAACTAAGATGTTGGCGCTGTGGAGGTTGTCAGGTGCTGGAGGGCTATGTGATCAAATCTAGTACACTGGCACTGAGATACTGGCGCAGCAGAAGTAAACGGAGCTGGAACAAATGCTTATGTCAAGTGTTGGAGGGCTGTGTGAGGACAAAGCATTCTTGGGCTGGAGTAGTTATGGGATTGGTGACCCCCTGGGAAGTTTCCCAGGTGCAGGTGAGTGAGGACAAAACGCGCTAGAAAAGACTCGTGTTGGTACAGTGAGGATAGTCTTCATCATTCTTGGGACCAACAATTGGTATCGGAGCAGGTCATGGGTGCGAATTCCCTCAAAGTATCCTACAGTGGAGGCTGCTAGAGTGTTGGAACTAAGAGGCGGGCATGCAGCAAAGGTTGCCAGTTGGCCGGAACTAAGATGTTGGCGCTGTGGAGGTTGTCAGGTGCTGGAGGGCAATGTGATCAAATCTAGTACGCTGGAACTGAGATACTGGCGCAGCAGAAGTAAACGGAGCTGGAACAAATGCTTATGTCAAGTGTTGGAGGGCTGTGTGAGGACAAAGCATGCTTGGGCTGGAGTAGTTATGGGATTGGTGACCCCCTGGGAAGTTTCCCAGGTGCACGTGAGTGAGGACAAAACGCGCTAGAAAAGACTCGTGTTGGTACAGTGAGGATAGTCTTCATCATTCTTGGGACCAACAATTGGTATCGGAGCAGGTCACGGGTGCGAATTCCCTCGAAGTATCCTACAATGGAGGCTGCCAGAGTGTTGGAACTAAGAGGCGGGCATGCAGCAAAGGTTGCCAGTTGGCCGGAACTAAGATGTTGGCGCTGTGGAGGTTGTCAGGTGCTGGAGGGCTATGTGATCAAATCTAGTATGCTGGAACTGAGATACTGGCACAGCAGAAGTAAACGGAGCTGGAACAAATGCTTATGTCAAGTGTTGGAGGGTTGTGTGAATGAATCCAGCCGCTAGAGGGCTGTGTGATCAAATCTAGTTCGCGGAGGTTTCCAGACTATGGGACTGAGATGCTGGCAGGTACTGGGAGGGGGATTGTTGGGCTTAGGTCCAGCATCCTACCTGCATGAGCTTAAAAATGCGCGAGGCGCGGCTTGCGATTCGACCTGTGAGATCTACACTAGAAAGTGCTTAAATGAATTGATTTGGACTACTCATACCAACAAGATGCATCTTTTTTTCTGGTAGCCATCTCATAGAAACTCCAAAGTTAAGCGTGCTTGGGTAGGAGTAGTTATGGGATGGGTGACCCCCTGGGAAGTTTCCCAGGTGCGCGTGAGTGAAGACAAAGCGCGCTAGAAAAGACTCGTGTTGGTACAGTGAGGATAGTCTTCATCATTCTTGGGACCAACAGGTGCATAATGTCTCGGTCTATATCCCTAGTTTGGATTGTATATAGGATATGGCTGATAATTTGTTTGGTATGAGCCTTTGTCAATCTTGACTTGAGACCTATGATAAAAGTTTTGGGGTCTCCATACCTGGTAATTTTGAAAGCTTGGATTACCTTGAGGTTTCCATTTTCCTCTCCTATTTTGATATCTATTTTGAGGGAGTCTTTGATAGTAAGTAGAATAATGTCTTGACTGCTCATGCTGTTTTGGCCATTGCCTAGTCTTTGGCCTAGGTTGCTGCCTAGAAAATCTTGGTTGTTGCCTAAACTGTTGATTGTGCTGCTGCCTATTTTTAAATACAGGTTTGTTGATCGGATCAGCAGTCTGGACAAGTGTTTCTCCCTTAATAAATGGTTTTTGAACTTGAGCGAGTATTATGGTCACATCCAAGGCCTGATTTTAAATAGAGTGGCCTATGATTTATGCACAATCCATCTAAGGTTATAGATGCTTTCAAAGATGTAAGTTCCTTAGCTTGTATATTTCTCAACTGTGTCAGTTTTGAAAACTCAGTTTTAATATGAGCGAGTGCAGCTGGTTTTTCATTATTTAGAATAGTCAGCCTGTTAATCTCAGTTGTGGCTATATCAATTTCAGATGAGTTTTTGAGTTAATATCAGAATGTTTTTCAAACTCAGCTCTGTTGTTTTCAGTTTTGGCTAGCTCTTCGCTGAGTTTGTCCAAGTCATTTTTCAGCTGCCTTTTCTCATTTTTCAGCTGTGTATTCTCAGTTGTCATAGTTAGGTGTGCAGTTATAAAACTTTCAAAATCTTTTAACAACTGATTGAAAGATTTGGGTAAATCAATATCTTCATACATGTCTGAGCTGACACATTCTGAAGTTTGAGATTTAGACATTACCTCTTCATCAACTAGGTTGGCCATTAGGCAGTTGTAAGTATCATTATCATCAGAGAAGAATCCACTGCTTGATTCCACAATCTCCTGTATATGATTTTATCCAATCAGAGCTTTCCTCTTGACTCTTAATCTTTCTTAAGGTCATGGCATTTGAACTGGATGTGTATTGTGTTATGATAGTTATCGCATTCCACTTTCCAGTTCCCAGCTTTTTGATTTCTGCTGGGATTCTCCCTGTAGTTCTTCTTGTACTTCAAGTAATTCTTTCTGAATTACCGAATCTTAAATTATAAATGCCATTTCTTCCTCAAAGTTTAGAGGATTTGAAGAATTGACTTTAACTAGGTTCTTTGCAGGAGACTCAGCTACAAAGGCAAATCCTTTTTCTATTGACTCACTGGATGATGAGCAGGGAAGCTCAAACTCAAAATCCTTGAGGTCTGAGAATAGCTCTTGGATATTTATTTTGTCAAGATATTTTGATTCCCTCATGGCTAGGGCCTTCATGCTCCATTCTGGGGTGAGAGATCTTAGAACTTTTAGTGTCATCTCTCGGTTGCCATAAGTTTACCAAGAGAGTTGGTATCATTTATGATTTCAGTGAATCTGGTATCCACTTTGTCTATGGTCCGCTTTTCATTTTGAAATTGTCAAATTTTTGAGTAGCTATTGACAATTTGTTTTCCTTGATTAGCTCAGTTCCTTCACACATCATAGCTAATGTGTCCCATATCTCCTTGGTCTTTTTGCAGTTATTAACCTTCACCATGGTAGATTTATCAAGGGTTTGATACAAAATATATCTGGCCCGGTTGTCAAGGTTGTCCAACTTTCTTTCCTCGGTTGTTAGCTCTGTTCTTTTCTTGGGAATCTGCTTAGGCTTCCCGGCTACAATTTCTTCATCTGTACTATCCTTCAGGTAGGTGAAAGGTCCATCTTCTATTATACACCACATTTCATTATGTATAGATGATAAGTGTGCCTGCATTCTTATCTTCTAAAGATCATATTCATCGACAGAGAAAACAGGAAGTCTAGAGTGCATGTGTTGCATGTTTTCTATTATAATGAGAGATTTAAAATATATATACTCAAGTATATGGATTTGGTTCGGTGAAATTGAACCAACCTCTCTGGTACCACTTGTAGGTCACGAGCACGTCAGGTACAAGTCTAAGGGAGTTAATAAACATTTAAAATCTTTTTTCTAAATAACTCTTTGAAAAACACAGCTGTAATATAGTGCAGCTATGTTAACCCGGCTTAGTTTAATGCAGTTAAGATTTATCAGCTGTAAAATTGTTTTGCGGAAGACAACTGACTTTTAATGCAACAGTTAATATGAATACAACAGTTAAGTATGATGTTAAAAATAATAAATCACACAGCACTTATAGTGGTTTCAGAGGTGGGGTAATCTTCTACTAGTCCACTTCTCTCCAAACCAGTTGGAGATAAATTCACTATAACTTTCAACCAGTGAAATCGTGTTACAATGAATTTAGTTACAACAGCTTTCAACTAGTGAAAATACATGCCCGTTGTAACTCCTTCCCTTGATTGCCTAAAACCTCTTGATCGAAAAACCTTGGATGCCTCAACAACCCGCAAGTTGCCTATCACCTTACAATCAAGAACCCGTGGATGTCGTACAACCGCTTACTCTCAAGAATCTCATTCAAGAAAGTACCCCGTACTCAAACTTTAAGACAAAATGTTTGTCTTCTCCAAATTCTTAAGAGCTTCTATGTATTTGATATTTTATGATCTTGCTCTTCACGATGCTATAGATGTATATTGCTTTCATTTGCTTTGATTACTTGTAAGTGTAGTTTGTATCGTACTTCTGCTCAAGTATTCTTTAGATACTTATAGTATGATTTTTGATATCTTCATAGCCATTGCAGATTGAAACAAAACCGTTCGCTGGAGAATGGACTTTATTGTTTAGATTTCTGCTCTTTGCACGACTTTGTCTATTTCTTCAAATCCGACCGTTTGAAGATGTAGGATTGCTGCGCCGGTTTTCTTGATTACTATATTTGAAAAATCTTCAGGGCGCGAATATTTATTCCTTAAATTCCGAGAATCAATCACTTTGTCTCCTTGGCTTTCTTTATGTCTGCATGTGATTTGCCATCTTTGTTGACTTTTCAACGCTTGCTGACGTGGACATAGTCGTTGCCCAAAAACTCAATTGATAAAAAACCAAACCAAACTAAACCAAACATACCCAGTATATCCCGCTCAGAGCAGGGTCTGGGGGGGTAAGATGTACGCAGACCATGCCCCTACTTTTTACGGTAGGGAGGCTGTTTCCGTGAAGACCCCAGCTTATAATTACTTCTTATTAAAATCTTGGCTGATGTTCTGCCTTGGTCGAACCTGGATGATGTATCGGTCAAACCCAACTGATATTTTGTCTTGGTAAAAGTCGGCTGACATTTGTCTGTTCCATACTTGGTGAAAATCCTGTCTTGGAAAAACCCAACTGTACTTCTGACCTAGTCAAACTCGGCTGATGTTTTGTCTTGACCGAAAACCCGACTAATGTTTCATATGGTCAACTTTAGCTGAAATTTGCTTTGACCAAAACCAGACTGATATTTTTATCTGGTCAAGCTCAGCTGATACTTGCCTTTGACCAAACCCAACTGATGTTTGACTGTTCTATAATTTGATCAACATGATCAATACTTAGCCTATTTATTTAAAGGCCTATAGGAGATACTCATTTGGTTCTTCTTTACAATGTCAAGTACTTTAAACATACATTTGAAACAAACTTTGAATACCTAGATGACATCATCAAAATCACAAAAAAGTATTCCTAACAGGATCCTTCATAAGGAACTTGTGACGATATTGAGTTTCAATACTGGAGCTCTGTAATATCTAGAATTTCTACTACTATTGTTTAATGTTATTTTATCCGAGTTATGTTGTACAGCGTGGAATCTGTATAATATAGATAAAACAATTGAAGGACTGAGACATCTGTATTGGTACAATTGTCGTACTTGGTCGATAATTACATTTGAGAATAGTGTGTATCATATGAGAATATTATTGGAAGGAGTATGTGTATTCAGTATGTCGTGTATACGTATCTAGTATGTTGAGACGTTAGCTGAAAATGGCTAAGTATAGCCTTATTAGCGCACGCTAATATTCAAGAATAGCGCACGCTAGTGCAGAACAGATAAAAGGGAATCTACGTGTGGACCCAACAACTTTCGGCACATGTTCTGATAAGGTCAACGGATGTTTACTGCAAAGGATTAGCGCACGCTAAGCATGAGGCTTAACGCACGCTAATTGTAGATCGGTCAAACGGAATCTTATCCTTGTCAGATGCTTTCAGCGTGTGGACATGATACGAAATTGACTAGTCAAAATGAAGAAGACGGAGCAAGGATCGACGTAAACGGCCTTACAATGCGCCATGCACATACGGCGACATTTTTAGACGAGAAAACGGACACAAAACAAGAAGGACCAAGGTGCCTGGTCTCGACCGTGTCATATGACACAGCCCGTGTCATGCTATGCCGGAAAGGGCCGAACTGCCTGCCTGCCAAACTCGGCCGTGTCGTACGACACGGCTCGTGCCGTACTCGTATGGAAATGCCAAAGTCACTGTCGGCCATACCCGACCATGTCCCAGGGCACGACCGTGTCACACTCCTTCGGAAAATGCCGAACGAACTGCCGACCAGCTCGATCGTGTCCCGAACCACGATCGTGTCCTACTCTTCCGGTGGGGCTCCGATACCACTAATGATACGAATTCGCCCGGAAAAGTGAATAAGTATCGGTCGGAGTATATGTAAGGTGTATGATAGCGGAAGGCTTTTTACGAGTAGGGTGTTTTGAGTGTAATTTTTATGGAAGTAATATTGGAAATGACAATGAAAAATTCGAATAAGAACAAGGGTTTATCGAATTAGACCTATAATTCGATAAGTGATTTCTTCTCAAGACCTATTGAGAATCAATCGGATTAATACTCGAAAACGCGTCGAATAAAATCATAGGTTTGATGAAAAGCATTCAACAATGGTGAAAACACAAAGTGTATTCTTTTTCTTCAACATACAATATATCTACAAAGCTTAATCAAAGGCTACTTATAGGAGATGTAGCCTTCTAATCAACTAAGGAATCAAAGATCACATGATCTTGACATGACAACCAAACATCAAGATAAAAATAAGGATGGAATCAAACAAATGGGAAGGAATCACACAATAACATAGTTATAAGTCACCCCATTAAACATGTAAGTCTAATCATGACATGTGAGGGAAGGGAAAACAACAAAACACACAAAAATTAACAATAAAATAAGTTGGCCGGGTGCTGGACTCGACCGTGTCCCAAGACACGGCCGCGGTGCGCGAATCTTGGTCAGCAGTGACTCGACCGTGCTCCAGGACATGGTCGGGTTGGCGTGATAGTCAATTTCGGCAGTTCTGGGTGAGTAGGACTCGACCATGTCGCGTGGAACATTCGAGTTGGACAGGCAGACATTTCGGCGGTTCTGGACGAGTAGGACTCGACCGTGTCTTGGGACACGGTCGGGATGGGCAAACAGTTTCTCGGAAAGTTCCGGAAGAGTTCGACTCGGCCGTGTCTCGGGACACGGTCGAGTCCAGCAGGCAGTCAGTTTTGTTTGTCCGGGACATCTCGGCACGGGCCGTGTCAGACACGGCCGACTTCGGCAGGCAGTGGACTTGGGTCTTCCAGCACAGCATGACACGGGTCGTGTCATGTGACACGGCCGAGACAAGGCACCTTGGTCCTTCTCATTTTGTGTCCGTTTTGTCGTCTAAAAATGTCGCCGTACGTGCATGGCGCGTTGGAAGGCCGTTTACGTCGATCCTTGCTCCGTCTTCTTTATTTTGACTAGTCAATTTCATATCAGGACCCGTCTCCGGAGCATACAGACAAACGAGTCAACTATGAGTAGCGCACGCTATGGTCGGACACTTGCGTACGCTAAATAGAGGCATTTATGTACACTATTGCATGGGTATTGCGTACGTAAATCATTGTACGAAGCAAGGCAGTATCCTCTGGACTGCGATAGCGCACGCTATTTTGTGAAGGTAGTGCACGCTAATAACAGTCAATATATATGATTTCATATGTGAATTATGTTCATTCAGCCATTCCTTCCCTTATTTTGATAGAGAGAGTTCTTAGAGAGAAGTCTGAGGTTCCAAACACTAAGAGATGATCATTCTTAACAATAATAAGATGGAGAGCATGTATTAAAGCCTTATTCTTGAAGATTATTGATGATTCTTGGAATGGAGTTCAATTGTTCTTCTTCATGGTTCGTCTACAAGGTAATTTTCGTATCCCTTAGTTAGTGTTTCGTTTTAAAGGATGATTACCTGGTAGGGAGTATGTTGAATTATCATGTGATGATGTTTTATGAGGTTTAATGGATGTATATGACTTGGATTATGAATCTGATGATTATTTACATGTCAAAGGATGTTAGATTATGTTGCTTTGATGATTATGAACATGGTTTCGAATCACTTACTATTCTTGAAGAACTTATTGATGAATATACCATGGAAAGATAATTGTAAGTTGAATTATCGGTGTTTTAGATACGAAGATGAAATGTTCATATCTGGGATTAAGTTATGTTGATTGATGATTGATTAATGGTATATATCATGTGAATACCGAGATTGAATCTGGAAAGATTGTGATTGGAGTATGATTTCCTTTACACTCGTATTCGTAATCGCCATATGTTGATCGGTACCTGAAATGCATGCAACTGCATGGTCTAGCGCACGCTAACGGAAGCGACTTAGCGCACGCTACGTTAAGTGATTAATGTGCGCTATGTCAACAGACAGTGTACATAATTGTATACGGTTGAGTTCGTAATGGATTGAGTTGGATTGTTCGGACTAGTGGTTAATTGAGATATTGTTGAGCCATTGGGTTTGTAAATTGGTTATATCGATTGTTGATTGTTATCAAACTTGTTGTTTATCGATTATTGTAATAGGTTGAGATTACTGATCGGTGATTAGAACCATGCTTTGCCATCATATTCGAGAATGTTCGTAGATTGCTTTAGTCGGGGCTGAGGAGTTCGTAGACGAAGGCAAAGAAATTGGTAACGGCTTCATCGGTATCGAGGCAAGTTATTACTTGAACAGTTTATAATATTTAATAAATGGTTTCAGTTTCATTCGTTTAGAATTCGTATAGCGATGATTATAATTGTGAACTCTGGAGATTTGGATTTTATGTGGTTTTCCGATTTTTGGGGGTTAAGTCATAATGTAAATGATTTACATTTGTTATTGGTATACTTGGGTATCGAGGATACATTGTGATAAAGACGAAGATATGAATTATCTGCGATCCGTGATATTTTGGACCGTCGAGTATTAAGGATAATGGTTCGTGATGGTTTAGACATCGAGATTGCTCTCGAAGGACTCAGGGCAAGTACTCTAATCATTTTTGTCATTTTGTGTCGATCATGTTGTGATACATTCGTGTATTGTTGTTGTCATGCATTTGTGTATTGTTGTTAATAAGCATTTATGCATTGTTGTTGTAACGCCCCAATACTTATTTAAATGCTATTTATTTTGCGAACGATCATGGATTTTGATTTTTTAATATTTACAGGTTGTCCGATACTTGGACCGATACGTTCCTAGCATAAAATAAAGGAAACGATTTCAAAATAAATTATAAGGATTATTTTAGAATTTATGAAAGTAATTTCGAAAATTTTCGATGAATTGATACGATAAAATTTTCATTACAGAACACTTATACTGCAAAAATAATATTAAATTATTATTTTAATGTTATCGAAAAACGGTTCCGAGCATATCGAAGATTTAACTCAGACGAGTCTGGAACAGGTAGGAAAATCGAATTTGGACATCGGGAAGGGGTCGAACCGGCTGAGCCAAGCTGACGGACACCACACGAAAATTTCTTTGTCAAAACTTTAAGTTCGTCTTGAACTTTTAAAAGATCATTCTTTAAATTATTTTCATTTTCAAGGCATTTTGAATGATCGGTCTCGATAAATTTCCCTTTTTCAAACTTGGAGATTTCATCTCCCAAAATTTTATTTTTCGATTGAAGGAATTTAATTTCGGATAAAGCATTTTGAAAATTAGTATGCAATAATTCGAATGCTTCAAATAATTCATCTTGAGAGGATGTACTAACCTGCCTTTCGATGTCGCTTTCGTCCAATGAACTTCGTGCCATGAGAGCGAGATTATTTTGATTGAAATCATCATCTTCATATTCATCGCTCCATGTTGCAACGAGAACTTCCTTCTTTGGATTTGCGCTCCGGCAATTTTTAGAAAAGTGACCTGGTTTACCACAGATTCGACAGTTGTTGTCGAATTTCTTAGATTCACCCATCTTGATGTCTTTCTTTCTCCGGTTTAATAAGTTTTAAAACTTATTAATATTCTTGGCATAATATGCCGATTCTTCGTCACTTTCATCCACCAGTATTTCTTCTTTGTGAGACATCTTAGCTTTCATAGCTATCGTTCTTTCCTTCGGCTTCGGCTTGTTGTTCTGTAATTTTAGAACAATCTCACAATTAATTAGCGTACCAATGAGGGCGCTAAAGTCGAGCGTATTGAGATCTTTAGATTCCATTATTGCCGTTATGGTGCCATCCCATTCAGTAGGTAGTGATCTTAAGATTTTCTTTACTTTTTCACTACTTGTTAATGGTTTCCCAAAACAAGCTAATCCATTAGAAATGACCGAAAAACGGTCGAGCATGTTCGTGATGGATTCTTCACTTTTCATCATAAATAGCTCGTATTCATGTAGGAGCATATTTATTTTCATCTCCTTGACTTGAGATGTTCCTTCATGTGTGACTTCTAGCATTTTCCCTATCTCTTTGGCACTATCACACGAATATATCTGGTTGTGTTCTTCCGGATTTAAAGGACAATATAATAATTGCGTAGATTTGCAATTATAGTGATCATTTTTCCAATCGAAATCATCGTACTCTTCAAAAACTTTTAAGCGTATTGTCGGATTTGATTGGAATTTTCGGACCAAGATAGATCACTTTCCAGAGCTCGATGTCGTAGGCTCGAATGAATATTAACATCTTCTTCTTCCATGTCATGAAGTTTGATCCATCAAAGAATGGAGGTCGATTTAGAGCAAGACCTTCGACCAGGGCAAGTTGAAACGCCATTTGGATCGTCTTCTCCTTGGATGTTAAGCCGCTTCTAGGAGGTACCGCTCCGATACCAATTGTTGTAGCAGGATTCGGTATACATGCTATTGTGCAGAAGTGTACTTAAAGGTGTAGAAAATAAACGACACAAGATTTATAGAGGTTCGGCCAAACGTGCCTACGTCTTCTCTTCGTATCTTTTTTTATAGGATAAAGATCAACCTCTGCACCTATCTTCTATCGGTCGAGGGATTACCGTTACAATTCTCGTATTCTATCGGTCCGAGATAAACCGTTCACACACTTGTCTTTTTGTCGGTCCAAGTTAAACCGCTTTCCTTTTCTATCAGAAGAGGAATCAACATATCTAGCTTTCTATGGGTACTAGACAAACCTCACATGGATATAGATTGCGATTCTAACAATGCCAGATCCTTGATTCTAATAACACCGAATCCAATCTTATCCTTTCTTTTTCCTCTCATATATGTTTTCGTGTGTAAAACTCAAACACTTATCAATATAAGCTCAAATACAACAAAATGTTTACAATGATATCACAAGTATAGATGATTTGCTCAAGGTTGTGTATGGATTGATATCAAATGGTTTGGTATTTAAAGCCATTTTCTTCCAACTAGCTGTTAGCTCCTCTTGACTCTTTAGCGTGCGCTAGCCTTCCTGTATAGCGTATGTTAACCTTGTTACGTACATTAAGTCTTCACGCTTACGTACGTTAACTGCTTGCAACTTTAGTCCAGTATCTTCTGTCCATTCTATTACGTACGTTGTGCTTTATTGATTACGTACATTAACTGCTTGTTGTAGCGTATGTTAATCCTTCCTCATAGCGTGCGTTAATCAGTCAATATATCCATTGCCTACTTTTGTCAAAGTATCCGTTGAGCGCTTGACTTTGACCCGAAATCTTCCAACGGGTGTCTTGTTTGAATTCTCATTACGTACGTTAGACATATCCCTTTATGTTCGTTAATCACCTTCGATAGCGTGCGTTATGCTTGTAACTTAGCGTGCGTTAATGCCACCAGGTAACTTCGGTGATATATTAGGTAGCTTTCACATTACGTACGTTATCTGCTTTGCATTACGTACGTTAAGCTGATTAGGTGACTTTCCTTCTTGTTTGATCAGGTAACTTTCATCAGGATTCTGCGACTTATTGCGTCTTCGACTTCTTCGTTGTTTTGTTTTGCTTCTTTGTTGTCTTCTTTATTTAACAACTTAATCATCAAAACTCGATAATGAATATTTGGAATAAAATATTCCAACATAGGACATTTAGAGGCTTTCTTTGCTGGTGCTTTCGATCCGCTTGCCATTTGATGAAGGTTGTTACTGATAAAATTAGATTAATTTGAGGATTTGGTGGATGAATTTCGGGTTTCTGGCCGCCTGGGGATTTTAGGGTTGATGAAAATGAAAAAGGGGATCTCCCGATTTCTAATGTTATATTCTGGATTTAGATGTTAGCGTGCGCTATGTAAGAGATAACGTACATTATCGCTTAAAAATATGTAACTGTACTCAGTCTAGAACCTTCAGGCCTTTTGAAGGAAATTAACTAGCGTGCGCTAGGTTTAAAAGCCGCGTGCACTAACGGATTTGAGTGAAATATCTGGAGCCGGGGATTTTATTTAGCGCGCGTTATGGAAGAAGTCTAGCATGCGCTAGGTCTAGGTGAAAATCTCAAGTATCGATTTTTTTCATAAGAACAATAATAAAAAAATAATCTTTTAAAATTTGTCGATGTGTCCTATACCGAGTTGTATACGAATATTATTAAAAAATTCCTCGGGTAAGGGTTTTATAAATATATAAGCAAGTTAATCTTTTGTACCGACAAAAATTAAACGAATATCCTTTTTCTGAATGTGATCTCGAAGGAAATGATGTCTTATATCAATGTGTTTAGTTCTACTGTGCAATACCGGATTCTTACTAAGATCAATAGCACTAGTGTTATCACATAAAATGGGGATGTTTTCAAAATCCCTAAGTTGATTTTTAATCCAAAGTACATGTGCACAAGAACTACTGGCAGCAACATATTCAGCTTCGGCTGTAGATAAAGCTACACTCGTTTTTGTCTTGCTACCCCATGAAATCAAGCAAGAGCCTATAAAATGACATGTTCCGATTGTGCTCTTTTTATCAATTTTGCATCCACCAAAATCGGCGTCACTATAAGCAATAAGATTAAAATCCAGACAAGATGGATACCATAAACCTAGTCGTATTGTTCCATTTAAATAACGAAAAATTTGCTTACATGCAATAAGATGAGATTCCTTTGGATTGGCTTGAAATGAGCACATAAACACGTAGCAAATATTATGTCAGGTCTAGAAGTAGTTAAATAAAGTAGGGAATCGACACGTTTTCCATTTTCATCTCTATCGAGCTTTAGAGTAGATGATATCAGTGTTGAAATAACCCTGCTATTCTCCATTTTGTAATTTTTGAGGAGATCCTTTGAGTATTTAGTTTGATAGATAAAGATTCCATCCTCGTGTTGTTTAATTTGCAGCCCGAGGACGAAAGTTAATTCTCCCATCATGCTCATCTCAAATTCCCCCTTAATTAGACTTGCAAACTCTTGACATAAAGAATCATTAGTTGCTCCAAATACTATATCGTCTACATAAATTTGACACACAAGAATATCCTTGTTTACAATTTTTATAGAAAGTGTGTTATCTATATTACCTCGTTTGCAGTCATTTGAAATTAAAAATTCACTTAAACGATCATACCATGCTCGGGGTGCTTGCTTCAAACCGTATAAGGCTTTGTTGAGCTTGTAGACATGGTCCGGAAATTCATAATCCTCAAATCCTGGAAGTTGATTCACATAAACTTCTTCTTGAATAATGCCATTTAAGAATACACTTTTAACATCCATTTGAAAGAGTTTAATCTTTTTATGAGATGCAAAGGCATAAAGTAGTCGAATGGCTTCAAGACGAGCTACTGGAGCAAAGATTTCTTTATAATCTAGGCCTTCTTCTTGATATAGCCTTGGGCGACAAGACGAGATTTATTTTTCACTAGATAACCATCTTCGTCACACTTGACTTTATGAACTCATTTTGTCCCGATCACAGATTTATCTATCGGTGCGGGAACCAAATTCCAAACCTTGTTTCGCACAAATTGTGCAAGTTCTTCTTGCATAGCCATTATCCAATTTTCATTATTTAGAGCTTCTGAAATAGTTTTGGGTTCAACTTTGGAGACAAACGCAAAATTATTAAAATAGTCTAAAGATCTTTTACGAGTTTGAGCACCATCTTGAATATTTCCGATTATGAGATCTTTTGGATGATTAATTATTCTTCATGAATCTCATGCTTTTTATCTATTTCTTGTGTGGCTTGAAGATCTGGAAGTGTACCTGCATCATCAAACGAATCTACCCTTCTCGGCGGTGAAATGGCTTCATTAAATTTAATATGAATGGATTCTTCTACTTTATTTGTCCTTAAATTGTAAATACGAAAGACTTTACTACTTAATGAGTATCCCAGAAATATGCCTGAATCCGATTTAGATTCAAATTTACCCAGATACTCTTTACCGTTATTATGAACGAAAACTTTGCAGCCAAAAGGATGAAAATAAGAAATATTTGGCTTTTTATCATTCCAAATTTCCTACGGCGTTTTAAGTTGAGCTCTACGAAGATGAACTCGATTAATTGTATAACATACCGTATTAATAGCTTCGGCCCAAAAGTATTGAGGAAGAAAGTATTCGTTTAACATAGTTTTAGACATTTCTTCCAAAGAACAATTTTTCCTTTCAACGACCCCATTTTGTTGAGGGGTTCTAGGAGTCGAAAAGTTGTGATTTATTCCATATTTGTCACATAATAATTCAAACGGAGAGCAAACAAATTCTCCTTCGTGATCGGTTCGAATAGAAATAATAGAAAGATTTTTCTCATTTTAAACTAAACGACACCATCTAGAAAATTAAGTAAAAGTATCATCCTTGTGAGTGAGAAATTTAACCCAATTAAAATGAGAAAAGTTATCCACAATAACTAAAGTATAGAATTTACCATTCAAGCTAGTATCTAGATGGTCCAATCAAATCCATATGAACAAGTTCAAGAATACGAGAAATAGAAATTTCAAATTTGGGTTTGAATGATTTTCTTATGTGTTTTCCTTTAATGCAAGATTCACACAAGTGTTTGTTGGAATATTTTGTTCCATACATAAATTAAAAGTGTTTTGATGATTAAAGTTTCTAAACAAAACAAAACAACAAAGAGGCGAAGCCAAGAATCGAAGAAAACGAAGCTGGAAAATAGTGTTCTGCACAAGCCTAACGTACGTAACTCAGCATGATTAACGTACGTAAATGAAGCAGCCTTACGTACATAATGGAAGTAATATAACGTACGTAACTCAGTTCAAACAAGTGAACGTTGGAGGAGTCAAAGTCAGAAAAGCATGCAACGGACACATGACGTCAGCAGTGACATAAGGCCTAACGTACGTAATGCAGAAATTGTTAACGTACGTAATCAAAATGACGAAACTCCCTGAACTGAAACTGGAAGAGGCTTACGTACGTAACCTGTGGTGGTTAACGTACGTAATGATGCTTACGTACGTAATAAGGAGATGATAGCGTACGTAATGAGCAGTCTGGCAGCTAACGGCTAGTTTGATGATGGAGCCTATAAATACCATTCCTATGGTATTGTTTGAGTACAACAACCTTCAACAAATAGTCTATACTTGTGATATTATTATACACATTCTTGTTGTTGATATTGATCTTAATTGTAAGTGTTTGAGTGAGAATTCACGAAAACATACACGAGTGGTAAAAGAAAAGATACGATTGGATTCGGTGTTATTAGGATCGAGGATCCGGCATTATTAGAATCACAATCGCTATCGAGTGAGGTTTATCTAGTACCCATAGAAATCTAGAGAGGTTGATTCCTTGTCCTATGAAAAGGAAAACGGTTTAACTTGGACCGACACAAATACAAGTGCGAGTGGTTTATCACGGACCAATAGAAGACGTGATTATAACGGTTATACCTCGACCGATAGAATAGAGGAGAAGAGGTTTTTATTTAGCCTATAGAAAAAGATACCGAGAGAGGACGTAGGCTCGTTTATAGCCGAACCTCTATAAATCCTTGTGTGCTCTTTATTTTCGCATTCATATTTACGCTTCCGCAAACGGCGCAATATCCGAACCCGTACCCAACAGTGTTTTCGATCAAATTTCAATTTTGGTAAACCGCAAACTAGATCATGTCTAAAAAGTTTGGAAATAATAGGTAAGGACGTATGTCCTAATTTTCAATGCCATAAGAATGCATTTTCATCAAAGGTCATAAGGCATTTTTGTTGAAAGGGTTTTCATCACAAAGATCAACGATATAAATATTTCCACTTCTTAAACCAATACATGCAACTTTGTTATTTTTGAAGGCGGTACAATGAGTTTCTTCAAAAAGAATTTTAAAACCTTCGTCACACACCCAGTATATTATGATGTAATCCTTCAATAAATAAGACTTTATTAATAGAGGGGAGAAGGTTCCTTACCAACCTTACCAGTGCCTATAATCTTCCCATTTTTGTTGTCACCAAAGGTCACAAATCCTTGTTATTGATATTAAAAATCTTCAAACAAATATTTGATGCTGTAACACCCCAAACTAGGCGGATATTACAGTGCCGTGGACCCCCGACTGGTACCCACCAGGCGAATGAAAATTAATAAATTACACAATACAAATATAGTACCGAACCACATTACATCATCAATTACTCCGATGAGGAGTTTCAAATACAACACACCCAGGGAACACTGAATACATGTATATTTTATATGAAGATAAAATCACTAAACAAATGACAATCCAAAAGGAAGTGCAGCGGAAAATACATAACAAGGAAACATGAATGAAATGAAGAGACTGGGCCCCCCTACTAGTATCACTGGTACTCCTCGCCGTCAAAGTTCTCTTCCCGTGCTTTTGCCTTGCCATGACCTAAAAACAATATCCCCAATGGGGTCAGTTACACAGAACAACAATCCTCAAGAGTTGAACAATATACAACAATCACATATCTTAGTTATGAAATCCAGCTGAAGAGGGGCATCATAGCACGCCCGTAATGGTATGTACAAGTACACAAGACGAATGTCCGGACACACCCGCCCTTGTGCCTAATTAGTCTCACGGAGGTACGTTACCGTGTGCACGGTCCATTGTGTCGGTGAACCCGATCACATGACTATCAAGTGCCCGACTAAATATTCCACACATCCCCACCCGGCCACGCAATATGAACCCAGAAGGCCACAAGAACAAAAGTGACCAATGAACATTAATGAATAATAATCCGACAAGGGTCAAGAATGACTCACCTGTAAAACCCGTAATTTTGATTTCCGGTAATTTCTTTTTTTGGGCGGAAGTCCGTTTTGACGGCTCGCTCATAACCATTTCGTCATTCTGAGAATGATTAATTCTACACTTTTTGTCATCTGAGTTCGTTTCAGTGTTTTTTTGTTGACTTCCGTGCTTTTTAGCGACTTTTCCGCACTTGAGTTCGATTCTTGCGTATCTCGTTCGAAACTGCTGTTTCGAGTTTCCCGTAAGTCCGTTTAACTTTGTTAGACGTGTTGTGATCTTCGGTTTGGTTATTTGATCACGTATCGTGATTTTCGGGCATTTTGAGCCATTTTGTAATTTACCCAAAGTTACGGGTATCCGTATCTGTATTTGTTATCTCGACCCTTTCCTTGGTCGCGTATGACTAATTATTGCATTATGTTTTCATTTCGGGTCGTTGATGTCGTTTGCGAACTTTTCGTCGTGTTCGTTCCGTGCGTTTTCGGAAATTGAGTCGTCGAGCCCTGGTGTTCGAGCACTGGCCGGACGGTTGCGGGACTGGCCGGACGATTTCGGGCACCGGCCGGACGGGTGCGGCAGGAACCGGCGCAGCACACGCTACATCCGGAAGGCTGCGCGCGCTAACCGGCAGGTGTAGCGCATGCTATCGGCTGGCCTAACGCACGCTATCGGGTCTGGACAGTGGAGTCCTGGAGTACTGGACTCGGGGACGATCGGCAGGTAGCGCACGCTACTGTCGGGCATTGCGCACGCTACGACCGGCAGGTAGCGCGCGCTACGGCCGGATGGCTGCGCACGCTACTTGGCCGAGTCAGTAGGGCAGTGTGGGCTCGATCGCGGCTGGGCCGATAAGACGCTAGCTCGGCAGCCTAGCGCATGCTAGTCCAGCCCAGTATAAATGTGATAGAGCAGTCACATTTCCTTTCGTTTTTCATTTCCTACCTTTCTCTTCCGCGGATGGAGACTTAGAGATCTTGGAGCCATGTTGTTTAACAATAAATCCATGAAGTTCTTGAGGTTATATCATCAATCAATCATCCGTTATCGTCCTTTGATCCAGCGAATCAAGGTAATCTTCCTTAGAACCCTAATTTCGTGAATTTGGGGGTTTTTGCATTTTTGTCCGATTTGTTCCGTGTTGTTGATTAATTCATGATGGGTATGATTAATCTTGGTAGTATTCTTGTTTTTAACATTATTTAATCCATTGTTCTTCATCGAATCGAAGTATATTTCTTGATTTCCTTCGAATCGACTTTTTGGGGGATTTGTTCTCGATCTCGTTTTCATCCGTTTTTGATGGATCGATTGTGGTTAAATGATGTTTTTAAACACATTATATGGATTGTATATCCATATTTCAACTTGGAATTCCATTTTCGTGTTTTGTCGGGACGAATCGTGTTCTTGGCCGTTTTGGGGGAAACACTTGAACTTTCGTCATTCGTTCTTTGAATTCAACGGCTTTGAGTCGTGTTATGGAATTCATTTCATTGTTGTTATTTTCCTTCGTAGTTTGTGACCGCGAGTTGGCGATCGGTGGAGCCGGCGGGTTCGTAGTCGGTTCGTGTCAACCTACTTCGATCGATTCTCCGCGTTGTTCTTATTCGAGGCAAGTACCTTGCCCATACTTTTCTTGTTTTGTGGATATGATAATTGGTGACTGTCTTTATATGTTTGTTTGATTGTTTGCAACGAGTTTTCAAAAGATTCGACTAGCCTCGTTAAAGGTTCATTTTCAAAACGCGTGTGTTTTGTAAATTGTGTGGGTTGTAAGTGACTATGTGAATCCTATGGATATGTTTGGTGTTGATGATGCACTTGGTATTTGCGTGTGGACGTATATTGTTTCATTTTGATGCCTCTGAGTGAATTGTTTGGATATCTTTGTTGCATTGTGCTATGTGTGTGATTGTGTGGATGTGGGCGGGGTCTACGGTGGCACGTGGCATGTGATCATGTGGCCAGGATGTAACAAGCGATTGATCCAACCGTGAGAGCCTAAGAAAAACTACGGTGACACATGGCATGTGATCATGTGGTCAGGATGCAACAAGTGATTGATCCAACCGTGAGCGCCAAAGATGTTGTGATTTGTTTAGCTAGCCAGCTCGGGAGGGTCTTTCGAGACCTCGAGCGGGATCAATGGTATTACCATGTTCCCAAGGCGATGCATGTGTGTGATTTGTTTCGCTAGCCAGCTCGGGAGGGTCCTTCGAGGCCTCGAGTGGGATTTGTGGCTTCGTCCCGGTCCTAGGCGATGCGCGTGCGCGATTATGTTTTGTTGGTTTTATGTCTGTTGAGGACACGTGATGTTGGGCTCTGGCCCTGTGAATTGTTGTCGGTTTTCTATTTGCGAAAACAAAACCTTTGGGCTATGACCCCTGTTGATTTTTGGAAAGATAAGGATTTGATAATCCTAATTTGTTTTCTATTAAAACATCCGAGGGTATTTTAAACCATTTTGCAAACCGTTCTCGTTAATTGTGATCTTTCGGATTTGGAAAGTATTACTCAAACTCTTGGCTCGAGAAGTATTCGTTTTGTTGTATTTTAATCTTTGAGGATTTCTGATTATTGTCATTCTTGGAACTTGAATTGTATGGCTCGTATTTTTGCACTTGTGCTTGCACTAGCAAAACAGTGGAGTTTTGCTAACCCCCGAGTATTCGGGGGGTGGATGTCTATTTTTGCATTCATGTTTTGGAGCATAGCACAGGGTCGGCACGAAGGATGATGAAAGATGAACGATACTAATCACGTGAGGATCCGTTGATGTCGTATTGGTCTAGTTGTATTTTATTTTCCGCTGCGGTATCTTTTCCCCGTTGTACGGGAGTTTATTGTATTTTGACCCCTGCGTGGGTATGTGTTTGGAATTGAGTTGTATGTTATTATTGAAAGACCAAATCGGTCTACTGAGTCATTTTAGCCTTAAAGGCGATGTTTAGATGTTTGATTTTAGTTATCAGCCTGGTAGATCCTCGAGGAGAGGGTCTACGGCGTGTAATATTCCTGAGTGGATTGGGGGTGTTACATAAATGGTATCGGAGCTTAGGTTGTGGAAACCTAGGCTGTCGGGTCAGTGGTGTCTATTGAGTTTTGTTTCGTTATCTGACTAAGTCGTGTCGCGACGCGTCGTCTGAGTTTGTTGGTCGTGATTAGTATCGTGGGGCGATCATCATCTTCGTGCAACCTGTGGATGTAAGTCTCCCTTCTTTGTGTTGTGCCTCGTGTGACACGAGCTATTTTTATGATTATTTGTTAACTGATGGAATTCTCTTATGGATTTTGATTTCGTGATATGTGGTTATTTGACTCTCATATTTCGTTCGTATGAGGAGTATTGTTGCTGGACTGTGCATGTCGAACTGTATTTCTTTTATCCGCTGCGTGAGTCCTTTTGTAATGGCTTTCGGTATTTTACCGACTGAGTTTTATTTCGAAAACCGATTCCCTTAACCGAGTTTTTGGCATTATGGCCCTGATCGTTTTGGCGAAATTCTTATGACGGTATTTAGTATTTTGTAAATGGCTTTTGTGAGTTTTTGAAATATTACTGTCATCGGCCTTTTTGGCGTTTTTGTAAATATTTTTTAGCCTGGTGGGTTCCAACGCGGGACCCACGGCGCTATAAAGTTTTGTGTAATTACCTTAAATTTTTGGGCATTCTAGCCCATTGAATTATCCTTGAAAACGTTGAGTATCTTAGAAAATAAATTTCGAGACGTACTTTTAAAATGAATTATTTTCTCGTGGTACATCCAAGGTGCCACAACATGTTTCAAAAATTTCTTCTACCTCGAGGACCAAAATGTTTTGAGATATTTTCGATGTTTAGAAACACTTATACTTAGACCCGAGGGTCGGATATTCTGAAAGTTTTTCACTAAAAGAAAGGTGTCCTCATTTTTGTTCAAACGCAAGATGATTTTCAAAGTCTCGAAAATGATGTTTGTTCAACTTTTTGTAAAATGATACTCAAGATCAACTGGTGTTCCCAAACTGTTTTCAAAAGGTGGTTTTCATTTTTTTTAAAACCCATCATTTCCTGCTTGTGGTCGGAGAAGGCGTGTATGATGTTGGTATTGTTGTTAGGGTGTTAGCCCTCCGAATTGTGATTGAATTGTTGGTGTGAACGTTGAGTCGTTCGCCACGCATATGTTTTGTTAGCCCTTTGTGGGAGGTGTGATGACGATCTTTAATATTTTCATTTCATGTTGACTTGCGTGTTATCGCACCTGTGTGAGCTGTTAAAGCTTGGGTTTGTACGTTTGTGTACATGTGTGATTGTTTCATGATGTTTGTAATTATGTGTTGGTTATTGTTCGGGCTGTTAAGGTTGCCGAATGATACCATCGTTGCTGTATTGTTTGTGTGTGTATTACTTTACGATGGTAATCGTTGTATATGATATGTGTTATGATTCTTTGTTGTGCTGAGTTGGCATCTCCGCTATGTTGTTTTGCGATGTTATGCCCCATTATATCTAGCATTTGTATTTTCGGTATGCCGAGCCGAGAGATTTCAACCGTGATGTGCCGGGGCATGCACGTGTAAATTATCCTTCTCGTCGGTAACACATTTCAAGTGTGGACTCGAGGGACACCGAATTCAGTTTTGCGAATTGGCTACCGAGACTTTCGGAGTTCGCGCTTCAAAGACAGCTTATCGAATCGGCTTTGAGAGGCCTTCGAAGGATGTTTCTGTCGGTTGCTTGTTGTGTCGTCTCCTTGATTTCGTTGTTGTAAGTTTCGGGGACGACACTTCTTTTAGAAGAGGTCGAATATAATACCCGTATTATTTTTGGCTTCTGCATTTTCTCTTTCTCAATTCTATCGACTCGCTCGTGTTCGTTGATACTTTCTGAACTTGTTCTGTATTTCGGTTTCATCGTTCGGACGAGCTGTGATCTTGTTTTGAGTCGATCTGGTTATCGCTGTGACTTTTCCGAGTTCGGTTCGATTCTTGTGAACCTTGGAGTTGTTGTTTGAATTTTATTGTTCTTCGTGATTCGAACATGATTGTTCGCTTTTTGTTGTCTCGACCGTTGTGGTTGGATCGTTTGATTGTTCGGTTTTTGTTGATCTCATCTCGTGATTGTTGAGCGTTCAGACTCCTTCGGGAAATTAGTCTTGTTTCGATCTTCCAACCCTGCGGTGGAATTCGTATGTGTTCAGCGTTTGGCTCGCGTTTTGATTGATGAACCATTGGGTTGGTCAATCGTATTGATTTTCATTCGTTGTGTTTTGTGATTGTTCGGATAATCGACTCGATTGTATTGTCTGTTTGATGACGCTTGTCACTTGTTGATTTTATTATGTCTCTATCGGTGGCGTTGTGTTAGTCGCCGTGGAGCGTGTTTTCACGCCGTATTTCTCTTTGTGTTTCTTGCAGCGTTTCGCCGTCGGGCGCGAATTTTTGGTTTTTGTGTATTTCGTCGAGTTTTCCTGGCAGGAGATATTGCTTCTCCCTACTTATTTTAAGTTTCGGGACGAAACTTCTTTTAAGGAGGGTAGAATGTAAAACCCGTAATTTCGATTTCCAGTAATTTCTTTTTTTGGCGGAAGTCCGTTTTGACGGCTCGCTCATGACCATTTCGTCATTCTGAGAATGATTAGTTCTACACTTTTTGTCATCCGAGTTCGTTTCGGTGTTGTTTTGTTGAGTTCCGTGCTTTTTAGCGACTTTTCCGCACTTGAGTTCGATTCTTGCGAATCTCGTTTGAAACTGCTGTTTCGAGTTTCCCGTAAGTCCGTTTAACTTTATTAGACGTGTTGTGAACTTAGGTTTGGTTATTCGATCACGTATCGTGATTTTCGGGTGTTTTGGGCCATTTTGTAATTTACCCAAAGTTACGGGTATCCGTATCTGTATTTGTTATCTCGACCCTTTCCTTGGTCGCGTATGACTAATTATTGCATTTTGTTTTCATTTCGGGTCGTTGATGTTGTCCGCGAACTTTTCATCATGTTCGTTCCGTGCGTTTTCGGAAATCGAGTCGTCGAGCCCTGGTGTTCGAGCACTGGCCGGACGGTTGCGGGACTGGCCGGACGATTTCGGGCACCAGCCGGACGGGTGCGGCAGGAAATGATGTAGCGCACGCTACGTCTGGAAGGCTGCGCGCGCTAACCGGCAGGTGTAGCGCACGCTATCGGCCGCCTAACGACGCTTATCGGTGCAGACAGGTGGAGTCTGAGTATCGACTCGGGACGATCGGGCAGTAGCGCACGCCATCGCCGGGCATTGCGCACGCTACGACCGGCAGGTAGCGCGCGCTACGGCCGGAAGGCTGCGCACTCTACTTGGCCGAGTCAGTAGGGCAGTGTGGGCTCTGGACTGCGGCCTGGGCCGATAGCGCACGCTAGCTCGGCAGCCTAGCGCACGTTAGTCCGGCCCAGTATAAATGTGACAGAGCAGTCACATTTCCTCTCGTTTTTCATTTCCTACCTTTCTCTTCCGCGGCTGGAGACTTAGAGATCTTGGAGCCATGTTGTTTAACAACAAATCCATGATGTTCTTGAGGTTATATCATCAATCAATCATCCGTTATCGTCCTTTGATCCAGCGAATCAAGGTAATCTTCCTTAGAACCCTAATTTCGTGAATTTGGGGGTTTTTGCATTTTTGTCCGATTCGTTCCGTGTTGTTGATTAATTCATGATGGGTATGATTAATCTTGGTAGTATTCTTGTGTTTAACATCATTTAATCCATTGTTCTTCGTCGAATCGAAGTATATTTCTTGATTTCCTTCGAATCGACTTTTTGGGGGATTTGTTCTCGATCTCGTTTTCATCCATTTTTGATGGATCGATTGTGGTTAAATGATGTTGTTAAACACATTCTATGGATTGTATATCCATATTTCAACTTGGAATTCCGTTTTCATGTTTTGTCGGGATGAATCGTGTTCTTGGCCGTTTTGGGGGAAACACTTGAACTTTCGTCATTCGTTCTTTGAATTCAATGGCTTTGAATCGTGTTATGGAATTCATTTCATTGTTGTTATTCTCCTTCGTAGTTTATGACCGTGAGTTGGCGATCGGTGGAGTCGGCAGGTTCGTAGTCGGTTCGTGTCAACCTACTTCGGTCGATTCTCCGCGTTGTTCTTATTCGAGGCAAGTACCTTGCCCATACTTTTCTTGTTTTGTGGATATGATAATTGGTGATTGTCTTTATATGTTTGTTTGATTGTTTGCAACGAGTTTTCAAAAGATTCGGCTAGCCTTGTTAAAGGTTCATTTTCAAAATGCATGTGTTTTGTAAATTGTGTGGGTTGTAAGTGACTATGTGAATCTTATGGATATGTTTGGTGTTGATGATGCACTTGGTATTTGCGTGTGGACGTATATTGTTTCATTTCGGTGCGTTGTGGTTTGACGTGGTGTTTTGCTAAGTGTTTGATGCCTCTGGGTGAATTGTTTGGATATCTTTGTTGCATTGTGCTATGTGTGTGATTGTGTGGATGTGGGCGGGGTCTACGGTGGCACGTGGCATGTGATCATGTGGCTAGGATGCAACAAGCGATTGATCCAACCGTGAGAGCCTAAGAAAAACTACGGTGACACATGGCATGTGATCATGTGATCAGGATGCAACAAGTGATTGATCCAACCGTGAGCACCAAAGATGTTGTGATTTGTTTAGCTAGCCAGCTCGGGAGGGTCCTTCGAGGCCTCGGGCGGGATCAATGGTATTACCATGTTTCCAAGGCGATGCATGTGTGTGATTTGTTTCGCTATCCAGCTCGGGAGGGTCCTTCGAGGCCTCGAGTGGGATTTGTGGCTTCGTCCCGGTCCTAGGCGATGCGCGTGCGCGATTATGTTTTGTTGATTTTATGTCCGTCGAGGACACGTGATGTTGGGCTCTGGCCCTGTGAATTGTTGTCGGTTTTCTATTTGAGAAAAAAAAACCTTTGGGCTGTGACCCCTGTTGATTTTTGGAAAGATAAGGATTTGATAATCCTAATTTGTTTTCTATTAAAACTCCCGAGGGTATTTTAAACCATTTTGCAAACCGTTCTCGTTAATTGTGATCTTTCGGATTTGGAAAGTTTTACTCAAACTCTTGCCTCGAGAAGTATTCGTTTCGTTGTATTTTAATCTTTGAGGATTTCTGATTATTGTCATTCTTGGAACTTGAATTGTATGGCTCGTAATTTTTCACTTGTACTTGCACTAGCAAAACAGTGGAGTTTTGCTAACCCCCGAGTATTCGGGGGGTGGATGTCTATTTTTGCATTCAGGTTTTGGAGCATAGCACAGAGTCGGCACGAAGGATGATGAAAGATGAACGATACTAATCACACGAGGATCCGTTGATGTCGTATTGGTCTAGTTGTATTTTCTTTTCCGCTGCAGTATCTTTTCCCCGTTGTACGGGAGTTTATTGTATTTTGACCCCTGGGTGGGTATGTGTTTGGAATTGAGTTGTATGTTATTATTGAAAGACCAATCGGTCTACTGAGTTATTTTAGCCTTAAAGGCGATGTTTAGATGTTTGATTTAGTTATCAGCCTGGTAGATCCTCGAGGAGAGGGTCTACGGTGTGTAATATCCCTGAGTGGATTGGGGGTGTTACATCACCGAGATGAAATGACAATGAAATGAATGGTAGCTCATTGAAATGATTGGAACCGTCGTTCCTCGTGAATTGAATGATTAATTGATAATTTTAAATCTCGACATGAATGATATATTATGAGTGAATTACATGTATGAATGAACAACTACATAAGGAATGAATATCCCTTTAACCGAGTAAGAATTAACTTACTCAACACCGGTGATGAGAGGTCTTCTCACGAAAAAACGTCTCTAATGGAGTGTACCGGTCGCTCGAACAACCTTGAATAACATAATTACCAGTAAACGCTCAATATAAGTATCAATCACGATTATATCCAACTCAAACGTCGATACAATAATAATCAAACTCATTGGGGCATTCTAACGAATACGTTGTGAGCATTCTTCCGTTGATTACAACTATTCCCCAAAAATATATCGAAAACCAACCTCCAAAAGTAAATCAATCCAATCCAACACTTCATTAACGACATCAATGATCCAATAGGAAACCACAACTAAAGGTTACGACAACATTAATCGGAAACCCCCAAAATATCCAAAGTCAAACCCCAAGGGTTCTTGAATAATTCCCCAAATGTTTAACAAATCCGCAATATACACCCATAAATCCATATGAACACATTTATTCAAGGTAGATAATCCATATCTAACATATTACAACATCACAGCATGGTCACACGAAGAGATCGAAAGGAAAACACTCGAACTCCGAAATTCTAGATTCAAGAATGATTACCTTGATTTGATGTGTTAGAGAGGATAAGGTGATGATTAATCCGACTTAGAAGCTTGAAGATGATGATAGGTGAGTGTAGCTCGAAATGATCTCTCCAAATCACCCGAAATCGCCCGAAAACGCCTAAAAATGAAGTGAGATATGAGAAATGACGACTTGTGGGCTGACTGTCCTATTTATAGCAAACCCAGCTTAGCGCACGCTAACCCCTGATGCTTAGCATGTGCTAGCGGGCACACTGGTTAGTCCAGTACCCATTGCCTGCATAGTTAGCGTACGCTATGTACTTGGTAGCGTGCGCTAACGCCTCCCCCTTAGCGTACGTTAACCTTGTATTAGCGTGCGCTACCTGAAAGTTGATGCCCAGTAACTGGAGTCCAGAACCTACTGTCCTTTGGCCTGGTTGAGCCTTAGCGCGCGCTACCCTATTACTAGCATGCGCTACCAACAAATCCTTGCGTACGCTATGCACACTCTTAGCGTACGCTACGAATTATTTCAACTCAGTCCAGCACCCACTGGACTGTCTGTTCCAAAACGCTAGCGCGCGCTGATGGATCCCGATAGCGTGCGCTACACACACATCATTTACATACGTTATACTACAATTGTAATGTGCATTACGAACCTCACTAATCCAGTCCAGTGCCTTCTGGACTGTCTATCCAAATGCATTAGCATGCGCTAATCCTAAGAGGTTAGCGTGAGCTACCTATACTCAATTAGCGCGCGCTAAAAAGAGTACGTAGCATGCGCTACTCCTCACGCACAGTCCACCACAAAGATGATGATAAAGATACACTCGGCTCAAATCTCAAACAAAGTAGAAAGACGAATGATAACTGATCCAGGATTCCAAGTACATCAAACAATAAACACGATGAACGAACATGAATGATGAATTATTATTACTGAGTGAAATATTACTGAATGAAAATTAAATGAATGATAATGAATGAATTTACAATCGGGTATTACATACTCCCCCCTTAAAAATAGTTTCATCATCGAAACTAAGGGTCAAATAAATCGGGATAACTCTCCCGCATACTATCCTCGGTTTCCCAAGTAGCCTCTTCGACTCCGTGTCTAGACCACTGAATCTTAACCAAAGGAATCATCTTGTTCCTCAACAGTTTGATTCGCCGCTCTAAGATTCGTACAGGACGCTCCTCGTACGTATGATCATCTGCGATCTCAATTTCATCGAACTGAAGTACATGATTAGGGTCGGCAACATATTTCCGCAACTGAGAGACATGAAATACGTTATGAGTTCGGCTCAAGGCTGGAGGTAAAGCCAATCGATAAGCCAGATCTACCACTCGATCCAAAATCTCAAACGGTCCAATGAATCTCGGACTCAATTTCCCCTGCTTCCCGAAATGGAAAATACCTCAACTCGGGGATACCTTGACCAAAACGTGATCACCTGTCTCAAACTCCAAGGGTCGACGACGGTTATCGGCATATGATTTTTGTCGACTATGAGCGGTAAACAAACGACTCCTAATCAAACTACCTTCTCGCGGGAGGCTATAAGCATATCGGGCTCAGTGCCGACTGATTCTGATAAGTCATCCTAGCATAGGGGAGATCGACAACGACGACTGTATAAGGCCTCATAAGATGCCATCGGAATCGAAGCGTGCCAACTGTTATTATACGTAAATTCGATCAACGGTAGTTGGGCTTCCCAATTGTCTTTCCAATCGAGGACGCATGCTCTCAACATGTCCTCCAACGTCTGAATAGTTCCCTCAGATTGTCCGTCAGACTGAGGGTGAAAAGCCGTGCTGAAGTCGAGCTGAGTTCCCATGGCACGATGAACTGATTTCCAAAAATGTGACACGAATCGCCCGTCATGATCGGAAATGATACTCTTAGAAGTACCGTGCAATCTCATTATCTCTTTGATGAACAACTGGGCAAGTCTCTCGGGACCCCACATATCCTTAATCTCCAGGAAATGAGCTGACTTAGTTAAACGGTCCACAATCACCCAAATTATATTCATGCCCCGCCGACTCGTCGGAAAACTCGTGATGAAATCCATTGAAATGTCCTCCCACTTCCATTCTGGGATAGGAAGCGGTTTCAGCATGCCCGCCGGTCGCTGATGTTCTATCTTGACTTGTTGGGAGGTGAGACGTATCGAAACAAACTCTGCGACTTCTCGCTTCATGTTACTCCACCAGTAATTTTGTTTCAAGTCTTTGTACATCTTGCTAGACCCCGGATGAATAGAATAAGGGGTAGCATGGGCCTCTCTCAAAATCGAGTTTTTCAACTAGTCATCCGCCGAAACACATAATCAGTTCTTAAATCGCAAAAGTCCATCCTCGTGGACCACAAATCCAGGGGCTTTACCCTGAGTCACATCTTCTTGAATGCGCAACAAAAATGGGTCTGAACCCTGTTTTAGTCCGATCGCCTCCTCAAGTGGCGATGAAATCTCTAGCCTGCAAAGCTGTCCTTGTACACACTGTAACCAAACCTCGATCTCATGCCTAAGGAATTCCTGCTGAAGTTTCCGCTGAATAGTTAAACGAGCAAGCATCTGCTCCTGGACGGACTTATGGCTCAAGGCATCGGCGACAACATTCACCTTACCCGGGTGATACTGTATCTCGATACCATAGTCCTTAATTAGTTCTAATCACAGTCTCTGATGCATATTTAAATCCTTCTGAGTAAATATATACTTCAAACTCTTATGATTGGTGAAAATCTGACAGGTGACGCCATAAAGATAATGATGCCAAATCTTCAATGCGAATACCACGGCCGCTAGTTACAGGTCATTGGTCGGATAGTTGACCTCATAAGGCCTCAGTTGCTGCGAGGCATAAGCAATCACCTTTCTGTTCTGCATTAGTACACATCCGAGACCCTGTCCGGATGCATCACTATAAACTACGAATCCCTCCGTCCTTTGCGGTAAGGAAAGGACATGAGCTGAAATTAAACGGCTCTTAAGTTCCTCAAAACTCCGCTGACACGCGTCAGTCCACGCGTATTTCTTATCCTTCCGCAAAAGGTTCGTCATGGGTTGAGCAATTTTAGAAAATCCCTCCACAAATCAGCGGTAATATCCAGCTAATCCGAGAAATCTTCGGATTTCTTTAACATTATTCAGAGGTTGCCAATCTCGGATAGCCTCCGTCTTATGAGGGTCAACACGTACTCCGTCTGCTGAAATTATATGTCCGAGAAACGTCACCTCAGACATCCAGAATTCACACTTAGAGAACTTCCCATAGAGTTGCCCTCGTCTCAATACGTCGAGAACCTGATGAAGGTGAAATTCGTGCTCCTCTCGGTCATGAGAATAAATCAAAATGTTATCTATGAATACAACCACGAACTGATCCAAATAGTTGATGAAAACTCGATTCATTAATTTCATGAATACCGCAGGTGCATTAGTTAACCCAAACGGCATCACTACAAACTCGTAGTGTCCATAGCGTGTTCAAAACGCCGTCATTGCGATATTTTACTCTCGAATTCGCAACTGATGATACCCAGATCTTAAATCAATCTTGGAAAATACTGAAGCTCCCTGAAGTTGATCCAAAAGATCATCAATGCGGGGTAGGGGATATTTATTCTTGATCGTCACCCTATTCAGCTCTCGATAATCAATACACAAGCGAAAAGAGCCATCCTTCTTCTTGACAAATAACACTGGTGCTCCCCACAGGGACGCACTCGGCCGGTATAACCCTTCTCGGTCAGTTCCTCCAGCTGATTCTTCAGTTCCTGTATTTCAGTTGGGGCCATACGGTATGGTGCCTTTGATATTGGAGATATACTAGGCTTAGCAACTCGCTTGTAATCGTTTTGATATTTTGATAATATTTAATACTGGACTTTTTGTCATCCGAGTTTCTTTCGGACCTGTTTTACTTAGTTCCGCGTTTAATGTCATTTCCGTCGCTATTTGGTTCGATTCTCGTAATCATTGTTTGGAACCGCTGTTTCGGGGTTGCCATAAATCCATCTTATGTTATTATGTGTCTTGTGAGCTTTTGTTTGGTGTTTCGATCATGTATCGTGTGTTTCGTATGTTTTGGGCCGTTTTTGTAATTTCCCAAAATTATGGGGAAATTACTATCCTTGTTGTTTCCAAACCTTTGGGTAGTCGGAATCGCGTCTCTTTTTTGCGAATTCATCAGTTTTCATTTGCCTGGTGGGTCCCAGTCGGGGGTCCACTGTAATATCCGCCTAGTTTGGGGTGTTACACAGAACACTTCCGCAAGGTCTAAACAACATAATCAAGGTCCAAACAAGGTACGAAGCTCTATAACAATATCGACAACAACACAAAGAGTTTACAGAGCAACAAAGTAGGAAGAACGGCAAGATCAAAGAGTCAATAAAAGTACGGGTATTACATCTTGACCCAATCCCATACTTGGAAAACTCCATCTTTCATCCTATTAAAATAATCCGACATCTTGGCCTCCCTGAGTGGGGCCGGATAATATCTTTCCATCATGAGAGTTTTGAACTGGTCCCACGTATAAGCTCCGTCGGTAGGATTCAGAGATAGCCACCATGAGTGAGCGCTTTTACCCTGATAGTAAGCTGCGACTGAAACTTTGTGTCCTTCGGGACACTTCACCATAGCAAATAATTTCTCGAAATTCTCTAGCCAGTGAATAATGTCCGCCGGCTCAAATGAGCCCTCGAAGGTAGGCGGCCTCTGGAAAGAAATGTCGTTGATGATGCTGCTCACATTCCTCTCTTGCCTTTGAGGCGGCGGCGGAGGAGCCTGCTGATTCTGAGCCTTTAAGTTCTGCATCGTCTCCATCAGACGTGCCATCTGAGTCATTTGGGGTATCATGCCCTGCATAAAAGCGAGAGGGTCAACTCGAACACCTTCTGATTGATCCGTGTCCCGGGTACGACTCCCTGACAGTGAAGGATTATGTCCAGGTGAATGTGTGGCAGCATCGTTGCTCGATGAGTTTTCATTATTCTTCGCGTTTGCACGAGTATTCATTTGAGCTCCTGGGTTTCGGCCCGCACCGCGGCCTCTTACCCTGTGTCCTCTGCTAGCTCTCTCCATACTGAAGGTAGGTAACACATGATAATTATAGATCCCGCATGAATATCACATTATAATGAAGTTATGAAATGATAACAATGAGCATACTCACTCTATCGCAATGATCGCATGAAGGATCAACTGAAGTGATATGATTATCTGATGAAATTTTGAAATGATTATCTTGAACAAGTTGACAAGATTTATGAAATGATCCACAAGATAAACAAATGAGTGATGAACTGAACGGAATGACTAATGAGTTAACATGATCGACATGATCAAATGAAAATGACAATTGACGATTGTTGACTGATGAATGATGAATGAGTGATTCTTATTGCCAGAAATTATACCATGGCGTTAGAAATCTTACAGTTCTTTCGGTCTGAGGGGCTTGGCATTTGCACAGGTCACACGTGATGCGAAAGTCCAATGATACTAGTCTGATGACGATGATTTCAAATGAGACATGACTCGGAAGTTAGTATTCAAAACCACGCTCCGATACCAACTCTATAACACTCAAAACTAGGCGGATATTACGGTGCCGTGGACCCCCAACTGGGACCCACTAGGCGAATAAAAATTATTAAATTACACAATACAAACGTAGTACCAAATCACATTACATCATCAATTACTCCGATGAGGAGTTTCAAATACAACACACCCAGGGAACACTGAATACATGTATATTTTATATTAAAATAAAATATACAACACTGAACAAATTACAATCCAAAAGGAAGTGTAGTGGAAAATACATAACAAGGAAACATGAATGAAATGAAAAGACTGGGGGACCCTACTAGTATCACTGGGACTCCTCACCATCAACGTTCTCTTCCCATGCTTTTGCCTTGCCATGACCTAAAAACAATATCCCCAATGGGGTCAGTTACACGGAACAACAATCCTCAAGAGTTGAAGTGCACGAGGGGGGATAAAAAAGAAGCGAATGCCGTGAAGCTCCATTTCCAGCTGAAGAGGGGCATCATAGCATGCCCGTAATGGTATGTGCAAGTACACAAGATGAGTGTCCGGACACTCCCGCTCTTGTGCCTAATTAGTCTCACGGAGGTACGTTACCGTGTGCACGGTCTATTGTGTCGGTGAACCCGAACACATGACTATCAAGTGCCCGACTAAAAATTCCACACATCCCCACCCGGCCACACAATATGAACCCAGAAGGCCACAGGAACAAAAGCGACCAATGAACATTAATGAATAATAATCCGACAAGGGTCAAGAATGACTCACCGAGATGAAATAACAATGAAATGAATGGTAGCTCATTGAAATGATTGGAACCGTCGTTCCTCATGAATTGAATGATTAATTGATAATTACAAGTCTCGACATGAATGATATATTATGAGTTAATTACATGTATGAATGAACAACAACATAAGGAATGAATATCCCTTTAACCGAGTAAGAATTAACTTACTCAACACCGGTGATGAGAGGTCTTCTCACGAACAAACGTCTCTAATGGAGAGTACTGGTCGCTCGAACAACCTTAAATAACATAATTACCAATAAACGCTCAATATACATATCAATCACGATTATAACCAACTCAAACGTCGATACAATAATAATCAAACTCATTGGAACATTCTAACGAATACGTTGTGAACATTCTTCCGTTGATTACAACTATTCCCCAAAAATATATCGAAAACCAACCTCCAAAAGTAAATCAATCCAATCCAAAACTTCATTAACGACATCAATGATCCAATAGGAAACCACAACTCAAGGTTACGACAACATTAATCGAAAACCCCCAAAATATCCAAAGTCAAACCCCAAGGGTTCTTGAATAATTCCCCAAATGTTCAACAAATCCGCAATATACACCCATATATCCATAGGAACACATGTATTAAAGGTATTTAATCTATATATAACATATTACAACATCATAGCATGCTCAGACGAAGAGATCGGAAGGAAAACACTCGAACTCCAAAATTCTAGATTCAAGAATGATTACCTTGATTTGATGTGTTGGAGAGGATAAGGTGATGATTAATACGACTTAGAAGCTTTAAGATGATGCTAGGTGAGTGTAGCTCGAAAGGGTCTCTCCAAATCGCCCAAGAATGCCGAAAAACGAAGTGAGATGTGAGAAATGATGACTTCTGGGCTGACTGTCCTATTTATAGCAAACCCAGTTTAGCGCACGCTAAACCCTGATGCTTAGCGTGCACTAGCGGGCACACCGGTTAGTCCAGTACCCACTGCCTGCATCGTTAGCATATGCTACATACTGGGTAGCATGCGCTAAAGCCTCCTCCTTAGCCTACGTTAACCTTGTATTACCGTGCGCTACCTGAAAGTTGATGCCCAGTAACTGGAGTCCAGAACCTACTGTCCCTCTGGCCTAGTTGAGCCTTAGCGCGCTACCCTATTATTAGTGTGCGCTACCAACAAATCCTTGCATACGCTATGCACACTCTTAGCGTACGCTACGAATTATTTCCACTCAGTCCAGTACCCACTGGACTGTCTGTTCTAAAATGCTAGCGCGCGCTGATGGATCCCGATAGCGTGTGCTACACACATCATTTACGTACGTTATACTCCAATTGTAACGTGGGTTACAAACCTCACTAATCCAGTCCAGTGCCTTCTGGACTGTCTGTCTAAATGCATTAGCGTGCGCTAATCCTAAGAGGTTAGCGTGCGCTACCTGTACTCAATTAGCAAGCACTAAAAAGAGTACGTAGCGTGCGCTACTCCTCACGCACAGTCCACCACAAAGATGACGATGAAGATACACTCGGCTCAAATCTCAAACAAAGTAGAAAGACGAATGATAACTGGTCCAGGATTCCAAGTACGTCAAACAGTGAACACGATGAACGAACATGAATGATGAATGATTATTACTGAGTGAAATATTACTAAATGAAAATTAACTGAATGATAATGAATGAATTTACAATCGGGTATTACAGATGCCACACATGTGTCTTGAACAACCACTATCAATGTACTACTTACTTTCCTTTGAACAAGGTACATGCAAACATAGTTTGTTTTGGTTGTTTTGGTACCCAAGCCCTTTTGGGTCCTCCAAAGTTAATAATACTAATGGAATTTGGAACTATCGTCCCTTTAGGAACCCGAATTTGTCGAACTTTTATTGTCCTTAATTTTGAACGACTTTATTGTTACTTTCTTCATTCACTTCTCGTAAATGATTCTGATTCCTGGTTTTCTTAATTTTATCAGGATTTATAAGAGCTTGTTCTCTTTTGAATGGATCAAAACCAAGTCCATGTTTTAACAAATGAGATTTTTGAATGGATAGAAGTTTTTCAAAATTCTCGTTACCAAGAGTGAATTTATTCATTATGTACTTTAATTCCTTTTGGGTTTTTGACAACTCAATTTTCAATTTTTTTTCATTATCAATGTAAGAGGTATGGCCTATTTTAACGTTTTTGCCTTCATTTTGAAGTTTCGAATTTTCAAGTTCTAAAGTTCTAATTTTTCTTTTTAAAGACATGTTAAGTTTCCCCATCTCGTCATACTCTATATTTAATGATTCAAAAGCACTTAAAAGCTCATCATCATGATTAGACTCATGTTGATCACACATATCTAATAAATCATTATCATCAATATTCGATATTACCTCGAGAGTATTTTCTGATTTGAGAGCGATAAGATCAAGGTTTGCGTCTAGTGGTGCTTCAAGTTCCTCCTCGACATTCTTTAGCATAATGTCCGGGTTGACCGCATTTTCGACAATTGTTATCGAATTTCTTAGTAGGAACATATGTGTTTTTATTTTGTTACATCCTGGAGTCTCGATCAAGGAAGTTTTACCTTTTCTGGATAATATTTTTGTAGCTTTTGAAGTTCCGGACATATAAGGCAAGTTCCTCGCCGTCTTCGTCTTCCAGCCCTTCATCCTAAACGTCGCTATTGACTTTGAGAGCAACAACTTTTTCACGAGGCTTTGGCTTGGATCCTTTAGACTTGAGCACAATCTCGTAATTAATAAGTAATCCGATGAGAGCACTAAATTCCAATATGTTGAGATCTTTAGATTCCATAATAGCCATAACAGCGCACCCCATTCATGGGGTAAAGATCGAAGAATCTTTTTGGCTTTATCTCTGCTTGAAATAGGTTTTCCGAATGAGGCTACCCCATTGGTTATAGACGAGAAGCGATCCAACATAATTGTGATTGTTTCATCCTCTCTCATAGAGAATAATTCATAGTCATGAAGGAGCATGTTGATTTTGGTCTCGTTGACCTGAGTCGTTCCTTCGTGAGTAACTTCAAGAATTTCTCAGATTTCTTTAGCACTTTCATATGTAGAGATACGATTAAGTTCTTCGGGATTTAGAGCACAGTATAGTAATTGAGTGGCACAAGTGTTGATGTGCGTGTTTTTCCAGTCATCGTCATTATATTCATCGAATTTTTTTAATGACCCGTCTTCTTTCTTAGCCAGTTTAGGTCCAAGGGCAATCACCTTCCATATCTCGATATCATAAGCTTGGACGAAGATAGCCATCTTCTTTTTCCATATCATAAAGTTAGATCCATTGAAGAAAGGTGGATGGTTGAGAGCAGTACCTTCGGTTTGAGCTAGGAGAGCCATTGCGGATCTTTTTCTCCGGTGGTTAAATCGATATAAGAGGTGACCGCTCCGATACCAACTGTAGAGTGAATAATTCAACTATAAGGGGGGTTGAATAGTGGAGTTGGTAAAATATGTATTTTCTTCAGTAATAATAAACGAAAATACTGAAAGTAAGAGACACAAAGATTTATAGAGGTTCAGCAAACTGCTTACATCCTCTCTACGTTTCTTTTTCTATTGGCTTAAGAAAAACCACACTCAAGTTTACCTTGTCTTCTGTAGGTCCGGGAACAACCGATTACAATACTTGACTTCGAGTGGTCCAAGCACAACGATACACTTAATAAAATTTTTCTCTCTAGTGTTCTAATGCCGGATCAACGATCCTACTAACACCAGATAAAATTCTTGATTCGTTTCTCTCAAGCTCGTGAAGGAGTGATACAACACTCACAACAATCGAAGAATATACGGCATATACGAAATAATACAATATGAGAATAACACTCGTATCTTTCTTGTCACTACTTAAATAGAAAATATATAGCAATTAATCAGAGCTCAATATAATATATGTTTGCTTGAAGTTGTGTGTCCATCCATACGAAGTGGGGTGGTATTTATAGGCATTGAGGCCTTATATCTGTTACTGCATAAATCTATTAGCGTGCACTAATCTTCCTTCTAGAGTGCGCTACTCTTTGGTCAAATATGGCAGTTCGGTTTGACAAATATGTCCAACGGTAGTAATTTGAATTATAGCATGCGCTAGTATATTCCTTTGCGTGCGCTAGCTAGTCGTCCAGATCTTTTTTCTACTGCACATGATTTACGCGTTCTAGAAGGTCATGCAACGGATCTTTATCCAACGGTATGATTTTAAACTTTTAACATGTGCTAGACATACCAGTTAGCGTGCGCTAACTGTTTGTGAATAAATCTTGGAAAAAGCTTCATGTTGCGTGCACTAGACATAAATGTAGCGTGCATTAACTGCTGCTCTGTTTGATAACCAGAGCTTATTGTCTTGTAGGAACTATTAGGTAGCATGCGTTAAGTTTATCTGTAGCGTGCGTTAACAGTTCTTCATTGCGTATGTGGAGGAGGTAACGTGCGCTATTTACCGGAGGGCAGGTAGCATGCGCTATTTATCGGAGGGCAGGTAGCGTGCACTATGTAGTTTCAGAATAGATCCAAGTTACCTCTTGTAGCGTGCGCTAATATCATATAATAATGTGCACTAATTTGTCTTTATTTTGAAGCTTTGTTTTACGATAGAGTATATACCGTTTTGATATCTGAACGAGTCTTTGATGTTTTTATTTTAAGTATTTTGATAGAATGCATCATCAAAATAGATTTGTGCAACAACAAGTATATTAATATTATTGACTAGCAAACTATAACTTGTTTGAAGTCCAATGAGTGGCAACTTGTTACCAAAATAGTCGCGGATATCATGATTCCAACAGTCGGTATTACAAACCTGATACAACTACATCATAATCAACAATTCGCCTAAAACCTATCTTTAAATAACTAACAATTCAAACACACCCATCCGGATTCCACACACGACCACCAAACTACTTTAATAATTGATCGAAACAACTCAGTGATCGGGTTAACATCAAGTAAATTACATTAATAAGGTTAAAGTAATTTATTATGATAGTTAACAGTCTGATTATCAAATTGATTCATGAATGAATACATATAACTCTAATAATTCTGTTTAGCAATTCGATAGGCTTAATAATAGTGATACCCATGGCCGACGAGGGTGGGAAGTGATCGATGGTGCAATGAGAAGCCACAAACATGGAGCGGTTCTTAACAAGGATTGTAGGTGGTGGGAGACATGACCGAACCACACACCAGTATAAGAGGAATTTCGAGACTGTATAGGTATGCAACTGCACAGTCAGGGATGCATTGTCTTTTCTGACATCCACTTTACAGGAACTCAAAAAGATAAGAATACTTGTCTTGGAGTAGTTATATGATGATTGACTCCATAAGTGTAACACCCCAAAAGGCAGCTATTACAGTACCGTGGACCCCACAATGGGACCCACCAGGCGATACCAAAATACAGATTAAATATATATTACCTTGTGATACCAAACCACAATAAATAGTCATTACTCCGATTAGGAGTTTATAAATAGTATGGCCAATGGCCGTAACATACACAGGATCCAAATATAAGTATAAACCATATGGAGATGGAATATACTTCAAATAACAATACAATCGGTCAATAGTTTAAATGAAGTGAAAAATAACATTACACGGTTTTCAGGCATAACCGGACAACAAAAGATTTGGGCCCCCCGAACTAGTATCCTTCGAACCCTGCGCCGTCACCATGCGCTTCCCGTGCCTTGCCTTTGCCTCGACCTAAAATACAAAACAAGTATTTCGCCTATGACACAGGGTTAGATATACATGATAAATGATTCTCCAGACATAATATAATTCACATATACTAGATCTCAAAGAAACATCCCGACTATTGAACATACCCCTCGGGCGTATGAACAATCAGTCACAAACCGTCGAACATATCCAATCATACATGGACTATGAACGACCAAACAATGTGGCTCAAGATGGATATCACAGTATGCCTGATCCAGAAATGTCCGTACACATATCCACCCCGTATACGGAATCCAGAATATACGTGTGACAATGTACCTAATTAGCCCCACGAACTATGTCTCGTGTGCACAGTCCAATACGGAAACATCCACCTATGACTATATATGTGCCTGGCTAAAAATCCTATACAATAACCAATCGGCACGCAGATATGATTCCAGATATGTCACGATACAACATGATAATGAATTCAATAAATCACATATCTGATTAAGGATCAAGAACCTCGCCGAAGTGACAATAAGGATCAATGAGATCAACTATTCAAATGTGATGAACTTGGGAATGCAATCCCATGATGAAAAATGGAACATCATCAAGAACAATATCGAACTACGAATCACAGATTCATAAGTGTTTCATATACACGAAACATATAACCATCACAAGAATTCAATCATCATTATAACCAAGCAAGATAACTTGCCTCAATTCCGTAGGTGAACGATAGTCTTTCTCCAAACGATCAAACGGATGGTATCCTCGATTAAATACTCAATCGAACAAGCAACCTTTAACGAAACGAAATTCATTCAATAACACATTCACATAATATTGATATCAATTTGTAGGAAACGACACCCGAAACCTACTCGTTCAATTAATTCTATTTCAATGAACATTCTATCGACTATTGGTGAAATTCAATACATATGGTTTGTCTTCCACAAATCAGATTACTATACTAAAATGTCCTTTTGATACTCTTGTTATCACTATAAACATGTTTATACATTAAACACCTTCAATTCACCATTAACCATCGGATTAACTAAGTTCTTTAACATCTACGTCCTTTAATACACAAGGATCGTTGAGAGCTAACATTATCACCAATAATCAATAATATCTTCCTAAGAACATTATCAACTTATTAATATGGTGATCAAAAGATACCTAAGGTGTCAACACAACCGATTTTCATATATAAGAGTTATAGTTGTGTTCATCAAAACCCTTTTATCATCTTTCAAATACTTTGCTAAGCCAAAACCGTAACGCCCCCAAAACCATCTGGGAAAATTACAGTGTCGTGGGCCCCGCGCCGGAACCCACCAGGCTAAAACTCATTTTCACAAACATTTCAAACACGCCAAAGAGGCAAAGACGGTAATATTTTAAATACCCAAATCTTTACCAAAACATAGTTCTCAAATACCGTCATAATATACTATTTGAAAATAGAAGGCGAAATGCCAAATCTCGACAGTTTCCGAATGCACGCTAAGCCACCACTTAAACGTACCAACAAAATAGTTTAAGGAAAAAGGGTTTAACGAAATAACCCAAGTTTACGAAATACCCAAAATGACAATTTTGAAAGTTATATGGGAAAGCCGTTTTAAAATAAACACGCAGCGGATAAAACACAGATCAAAATACACATTGGCAGCGGAAAAAAACAACCAGTCAAAATACTCGGTTCCCAAAAATAATGCCATAGCTAGTATCACCCGGGAAGCTTATCTCTTCACGACCGCTACTAGCTCGATCTCCGAGTACCTAAAAATAAAGCCCACGACGGGGTCAACCACAATACTCAATAATGATATCGATCACATCATCATAAATAATTACATACCAATGTAATAACAAAGTAAGACTACTACCAATGTAATCTTATCGTCGTAACCTTACCAATCCATAGCAATCCATAACAAATGAATCCTTACCATAATCCACATTTCGCATTCTCGAATAACGAAATGAACTCAACTACAACCATCAGTACTATATCAAAACAATACCCAAAATCCTCAAAAACATCATCATAACTCAAACGTGAAATAATCCATCTGTGCCAAATCCTGTCCGTCGGATTTCACAGTCAAATCTCAATCTGGATAAAAACCAATAACACACAATATATCTGTACATCAACTACCACAAAAAAATGATAACAAGACCCAAAACATCGATGTGCAGTCCGAATGCTCACACGACCAATAACCATGATCAACCAAAACATCAACCGAGAATATCATCGACATGATAAACTCCAATACGACCAACAAAGGATCAACGATAACCAAGTCAACATGATAAACTCTGACACGATCAACAAAGGATCAATAATAACCGAGAATACCCTCAACATGGTAAACTCCAAACACGATCAACAAATGATCAACAATAACCGAGAATACCCTCAACATGGTAAACTCCAAACACGATCAACATATAATTGATCTCAAAGAAACAACCCCGAGTGTCGAACATACCCCTCGGGCATATGAACAATCAGTCGCAAACCGTCGAACATACCCAACCATAATTGGAGGGTGAACGACCAATCCATATGGCTCAAAGATGGACGTCACAGTACGCCCGATCCGGAAATGTGTCCGTGCACATGTCCACCCCGTATACGGAATCCAGGATATACGTGGGACATGTACATAATTAGCCTTACGAAGTACGTCTCGTGTGCACTGTTTAATATGGAAACATCCACGCATAACCATCATGTGATCGGCTAAAAATCCTACACAATAACCAATGGGCACGCATATATGACTCCATATATGTCACGATGCAACATGACAATGAAACTTAAAGAATCACATATCCAATAAGGATCAAGAGACTCACCAAAGTGAACAATGACACACGGATAATGAAAGATCGTCACGACCGAAAATATCCGAAACAACCATCCTGGGATCACAATCCCCAAAGGATAATCAATACGGTCAACAATCTCAAACAACAGTCCTGGGATCAACATCCCTCAACGAAATAATCAATATGAATCCCACTATACAAAACATCAACATACAACATATACAATAATTCACCAGAATAATTAAACTTACATTACCCCAAAGCCGAAGACAATGTCCTTTCCACGAACAAACAACCATGAACGAATATCCAAATGGTTCAAAAAACCTCAATGAAATACAGTCAATTAAGTACCAATAAACCTTTATCATGATACCAATATCATCACGATAACTAGCCTCGATATCCGACAATCCATAACACAGACCGGAGATAACCCACCTCTCCGTCTTCAATCAAACACAATTTAAATCATATACATTATGATTTATCCCAAACCAAAGCATGATAAACAAATCATCGTCCCGACGGTTTACATTTATAATATTATTGCTATATGAATTATAAATGAAATGAAAGCGAAACCATTTATTAAATATTAGAAACTGAACACGTATAAACTTGCCTCGATACCAATACGATAGTAGTGAAGTCATTATCAATTTCCTTGCCTTCGTCTACGAGCTCCTTGACTCCTATTAAAGCAATTCACGGACATCCTCGAACTCGACCGCAACACACGATTCTAATCGATGATCAATTTTCACATCCTATTGCAATAATCGATAACAACAAGTTCGATAACAATCAACAAACCCACGGTTCCACAATATCTCGGTCAAACACAAATTCGAACGATCCAACTCAAATAATTACGAACTCTTAATCCTCAATAAATTTTACGTACGCTGTCTGTTGACTTAGCGTACGTTATTCACATTATGTAGCGTGCGCTAATATCCAGAACATACTTTACGTACGTAAGACTTTAAGATTTACGCATGCTAAATATTCCAATTAACACCTTGTGATCATAAATATCGAAATACTGATTGTTGTGTCGCGATTAACACATCTCGACGGCGATCGTCATAAGGGTCGAGCGACCGAGTCAGCGTCAAATGAACCAAGGAAACTTTCCAAGCAAAGAGTCCAAACTAAGATCAGGTACCGAGCGATCTACATCTGGGGCGATCGCCTTTTGGCACCTAGCGATCGACTCTGGTGCCCGACCAAGGACGACCGTCCTATGCCACATGTAAGACCATCATCCGTCATATCTACGAGGACTGGATCTCAGAGCGAGGACCCACGTGCAGATCCGGAAAAGGTTCCGTAGAATAAGGATCGTTGACTCCATCCCATCAGCAGCTGTCAGTGACAAGGACGGCCTCACCTACTGACAGACCCGCCGAAAGGTCCTAGGTGGGGCCTCCCAAGACAGCGACATAGACGCGTGTTGTCTTCTCATTGGTTCGCACATCCGGCTACCAGCAGCTGCTGTGGACATTAAGGAGACCAACCCATGTGCTAAAGACGATCGCCCGCTTATTATAATACAGCAGAGGCGATCGCCCATCGACTCCCAGTCCTATAAATAAAGAGCCTCCAGCACTTGGAAAGCTCTCGATTTTTTTCTTGACTCTATCTAGGATTTCTCTCTCAGAACCTCTTAACCAAAATACGGTCGGCAGAAACGAGAACTCCCTACAGTTCAGAGAGGTTCAGATTTTAAGAGTTCAGAAGCTCAGACATTCAGCTAAAGAACTAAGCACTCCATCGTTGTTACAAGAACTCACAGAGCATCATCTCTGGTTCTTCCGGTAATCTTCAGCACTCAAGAACTAAGATAACTAGGGTCTTTACACTCATAGTAATTGTACTCTGACATTGATATTTGTACTCTCAAGTATTCGTATTAATAATATCTCGCGAGAGCATTCAAGCCCGGGACTAACAACCCCGGCAAATCTTATGTTATTTACTTCCCCACGGACGTGTTCTCGCATTTTGTTTGTTACTCGTCCATTCCAACATATCATCTCCAGATAATATTTTGGGTAACAACAATTGGTGCTAGAGGAAGGGGATCTTAACCTTCATTTTCATTCCAACCGTCTCAAGGAACACTCACTATTATCCGGGGCATATACTTGAAGAAACACTCACTGTTCTTCAAAGAAAAACCTTCAGAATAATGGAGTCTGCCACCACAGTGAAGAGAGCCACTCCCCGATCAACCGGACGCCTTATTCCAGCTCAATCCTAGCCCCAACCTATGGCAGCCGCGGCGGCGCGAGACTCTCGATCCCGCCCCCGAGGGACGGCCCTAGCCTCTCGCTCGATCAGTTCCAAACAGCAGAACAGATCGAGGAGGCCATGGCCATCCTACGGGAGCGACGGAGAGCATGCGGTACGCCCGCAATTACCCTATCAGCCATCCGCCGCACGGGCAAACAGAAGCTCAAGGGGTTACTGGTTGAGCGATTGTCAGAAAGACTCGATTCACGAGAAAAGGCTCTCACGAGGCGGGACTGTTCCGTTTTCAGCCACCTAGGAAGCGACCCATCATGGCGACTGGGGCATTCTGGCCCCAGCCATGAGACGACGGAGCCCGAATCCGTCACCAGGAGTTCGGCATACCCAACTGTGAACCAAATACAGGTCAGCCGTCTGGACCCCATCTGCCGAAGAGTCGAGCCACGCGGCGAGGACATCATCGACAGCGGAGCTAGGGGATCAGTACTTGATTGCCTCAGCTCCCACTCCGAGCGCCTCGCCGCGAGCAGCCAGGACGCGGCGATGGCCGCTATGCAGTGCCAGCTCGACGAGATGAAAGCGCTCATGGAAACTGGGGCAAGCGCCAGTAAAAAGATCATCGGATCGAGTGAGCCACTTGCGGTCCACATCGAGCTTGCCCCCGTGCAACCAAGGATCGCTCCTCCCCAAACACCTTTGTATGAAGGGAGATTGGACCCCGAGACCCACTTGAGCAAGTTCTGGATCTACATGACCGGGTGTGGGGTATCAGATGCGGCCAGGTGCCGAATATTCCCACTAACGTTGGGCGAGCTAGCCCATAGGTGGTACGTCTCACTACCACCGCGATCAATCATTTCCTTTGAGAAACTGGAGAGTGACTTCACGTCATACTTCGCCGCCAAGGTCGCCAGACCAGAAAGCCCCCACCGCATGATGAAAATCAGGCAGGGGGAAGATGAATCCGATGCAGATTACATCGACCGGGTGGATGAAATAGTCCTCACCGGCGAGCCAATCAGCGACGAGCTCACTCTCTACTCAGTCCTGGAGGGATTCTATGGTCATTCACCCATGTTTAGGCACCTCACAAAGGGCATCCCCCCGACCTACGCGATCTTCCGCGCTAAGGCTGCCGATTTTCTGGCCAGGCAGAGGCTGCTCACCCTCCGCCTAGGCGAGGGGACACCGCCTCCCGTCCGAAAGACGGCGATCGTCAAAACCAACAAGGCGGTCGCCAAGCCACCCGGTGATTTCAAGGCCTTCGAGGATGTGGAAGCCCATCTCCTCCACAAGTTCAACCAAACTCCGGCCCACATTTTTACGCCATCAAGGGGCGCGAACCGCTAAGCAAGCCAAAGGCGATAAGGGACAACGGTCATCTGGACCATGATAAATACTGTGCTTACCACAAGAGTCCCGGTCACAGCACCAACCAATGCCGCGACCTCCTCAGACAACTCTGGAGATTGTTCGAAGAGGGCAAGCTAGACAGCTTATTGGCTTAGCCGGAGCCCCATTAATCTCCCGATACGGTCGCCAGAGTCGAACACGACAGGCCGGAAAGCTCATACGAGTCGACCTACCGATCAACCTCGGCGACCGGATCTACATGCTTCAATCAAGAGGTGGGAACTTCGGAAGTCTTTCCTCGATTCTCACCACGTCAAACCAAAGGCTACTGCCTGAGCAATGCTTCGAAAAATAGGATGACTCGCTCGCCCTCTAAAGTTCGTCATCAACATGAAGAACCTAGGCAAGCGATCGCCTCCCCTTACACAACGTATACCGTCGAGGATCGCTATCTGACGTGATGGTCCGAGGTAGAAGAGTGTCGACATGGCTGTGGAGGACGATGGAACCATTCTCTGTGTCCGTGCAAGGTCCCTTTGGGCAGCGATCGCTCGCCCTTCATTTAAATACGAGGCGTGCGTAGCCAAAGGGCCCTCCAAAACAGATTTGTGGACATGTTCGCCCGCCCTCAAAGGTCCATCACCTAACATGGTGGATCCGGACAATGCGACGCATCCCTCTCCCCGTCACAACGTATACCGTCGAGGATCGCCATCTAACATGACGGTCCGAGGTAGAAAAGTGCTACAAAGCCGCGGTCGTGGAGTCGATTAATCCGACGACGCCCCATGCAAGGACTCCTCCAGACCAAGACCGCAGACCCTTCATTTAAATACGAGGCCGGCACAGCCTACGGAGGACCCTCACAATTAAGTGAGTCGCGAGAAGTTGGCCATCAGACGGAATGTCGCTCGCGCACAAGACATGGTCGTGGAGGTCGGTTCCATCTAACTCTGCGATCGTGCATGGTTCCTCTAGGCCGGGATGGTCGGCCTTACTCGAGGAATCTGCAAAATTGAAGACCGCTCACTCAACGATTTATTTTTGTCCCCTTACTTTCACTAAGTAAACAAAACAAGGGGGAAGGGCGGAGCTATGTATACCACGATCGTCTCTACTCAGATGCATGTACGGCGATCGGCATTGTTCAGATGTATGTGCAGCGACCGAGTTTATTGTAAAAGTTATCAATATGAGTTTATCAATTCACTTGGAGCTGTATACACAATGATCATTCCTCACACTTGTATAAAGTCATGCAAAAGACTCAGAAAGACAATCATACAAGCAAGAAATAAAAAAAAACGAACATTTATTTCATCACTTGGAATAAAAATACAAACACTGTCACCCGAAGACAAAAGTACAACGAAAATTACAAAAATTACAAGTAAAAAAGCATAAAAGCTCAAGGATCGGCGCCACTTCCATCGCCAGGTGCATGCTCTGAACCCCCATCCTACGAGGCGCCCGGATGAACAAGGTTGTCCGGCAGCGGGTACCAGCTCAAGTCGATTCCGAGATCCACGGAAAGGTCAAGGATCGGCACTGTGAAGTCAGGCTACAGAGGATGCTCCAGCGCATAGGCTTCGAAATTTTCAGCCAAAGGGCCGACCTCAAGCCCTCCCTTCTTAGCGGCGCGGATGGCGTTAGCATAAGCCATGTAATAGGCGAATTCGCTGACGTACTCCACGTTAACGAAGGGATCGACCTCAGTCACCTTCTGCTTTTCCTTCAACTCCGCAACCGTTTGGCTTGCGCCCTCGAGCTCGGCAGTTTTGGTGGCCGCCTCTTCCTTCAAGGATGCAAGCTCACTGGTCAATCGGGCGACAGTCACCTTCAGCTGGTCAACCTCCTTCTGCGGAGCCGCGTGCGACCTGTGGGCTTCCGTCATCTGGTCCCGCATCCAGTCAGCCGCCGCCCGCGCCCGGACAACATCCTGCTGCGCCTGCTTAGCCGCCTCCGCAGAGCTCTTCTCCATGGCTGCGAGCGGGTCGGCAAACTCAATGTTTTGTCTCCGTGCGGCTTCGAGGTCTGCATAGATACGGGCAGTGGACGACCGCCCCTCATAGTCCCGCATGGCCTGGGCAGCCATCGTCGCCGTCTGGAAGTCCAGCGCAAAGGTAGCCTGCATCGCATCATCAAATCGCCGGCGCGCGATCGCATCCAGATCGGTCGTACAGGCCTTCGGGAGGGAAGCGGTAGCCCGAGCAACATAAGAGGGGATATCTCTGACCTCGCGAGGAGCTTTGCTCGACAGGAAGTCTAGCACCATCGGCGAGAAACTCGGGTCGGAATGGCGGATCCTACACAAATGACAAAAGAGTTAAGTGTATTTCCTACACTACTTTCATAACTTGGCAAATCGACCAGGCTTACCTCTCGACCTTCTCTAGGTCACGACCGAAGAACAGCTTGCCACGCAAAGTCACGACCTCAGCAGTCGTCATGGACTGAATAAAAACAGAAGATGGCATGGACCCCTCCACCGGAGGAATCACGGAAATCGGTGGCACAGAGATCGGCGTCTCATCTGCAGTAACAGGGGCCGAGGGTTCCACAGTCCTCCATTTCTTACGGATAAGCCGAAGTTGCTCCTCCTCCCGAGGCTCCCGTCCTTCGACGACAGGCTCCTAGAGAGGTCTTGCCTCTGGGGTCGGTCGCGGCGGAGCAGAAGGAGCTCGGCTCACCTTTTTCCCTTGGCGAAGACGGTTCATAACCCCCTGGATTAGACATGGCAATCGCAGCAGGAGGCTCCGGGAAACAAGGGAAACGAACTTCTGCAAAAGAAAACAAACAACGAATTTAGTAATCTTCCTCAGTCGAGTCGATCGGCATATCAAAGAATATCGCGAAAGTTCATACCTGGAACTTTTAGATGACGAGGGTAGCGAAATAGCTGAGCAGCCAACCAACAGGCTTCGTTGTTAATTTGGCGGGCGTCAATACGGTCGTCAGGAAGACTCCCTATCTTCTCCCAGACAATCGCGAAGTCAAAAGCAAGGTCGTCCGCTGCCAGAACAATAACACCTGCAAAAAGAAGGCCAAAATCAGATCAGTTCAGAAAATGTCCCAACAAAGGGAGAATCTTAATCCTTACTCGAACTCCTCTCCCGAAAGCTGGTGGGAATATTCAACTCGTCGGTCGGATTGTCTCTCGCTGCCGACTTCCACGCGCCGCCGACCCATAACCACTTCGACGGATTGCCCCTCACATTGTTCGGGACTCCAAGAATCACCCGGCCCAAGCAACCTTGGATATGATAGCCACCGACCGTGCCTTTTTGAGCCGTCAACTTAAAGAAATGGTTCATATACAACGGCGAAGGAAGACGATATAACCGATGGCCGCCAAACAATGTAAAGGTGCAAATGATCTGCAGCCAGGCGTTCGGCATCAATTAAAGTGGCGCCACGTTCCAAGCGGTCAGCAAATAGGAGACAGCGAACGGCAGCGGGAATCGCAGTCCAGCCTCCATTATCGCCTCATTGACGGCGACCATGCCCTCGGGAGGTTGATCGGCTCGCTCGTTCTCGGCGGGAACATGGAGGCTGACATCAGAAGGAACATGGAACCTCGCCCTCCAACGGTCCAGATCTTTCCTGGTAGCCGAGCTCTCGATCTGGCCAAGGGTCGACGGAGAGCGCGGGCAGCCCAGAACAACGTCCTCCTTACAGGTTCATAAGGATGGGCAATCGAATATTCATTGAAGTTAAATATGAGAAGAGGGCCGGCCAATCTCTCCATGAGTTCGGCAAAATCTGTGAAGGCTTTGTCGAACGCGCTGTCCCGCTCCCTGAGCGCCATCGCATCCGCCTCTTCCCATTTTAGTGAACAGATCCGATCGGTCTCCACCGTCTTAGCCGCGTCAGTCTCATTAAAAAGTTCCTTGATCTCCGCAGGCTCGATCCCTGCATGGATGGCCTCGATGGCGGTGTCAACATGAAATTCTGCAGAAGGTTCATCCCGGGCGGTCAAAGCCCCCACGGCGGAAGTACTACCCGACTCATACACATCTGGTCTTCCTCCGGACATACTCAAAGAAAGGAGGGAGAAGGAGTTTTTTGTTCTTACCTAAGGTATGAGTCGAACGACGATCGTCACACAGAGCTTCAAGAGAAATCGGCTATGCCTTCTCCTCAGGAAGAAACGCATAAGGTTTTTAACCTTGTAACCCCAGTCCTTTTTATAAGCAGGAGCGGGGGATTCTGAGCAAAAAGCGGAGTCCCGAGGATCGAAGTGCAATCGTCAGATAGGCAGCATTTAATGCTGTCCTCGAATCCCGTGTTCGCGTCGTTTCGAGGTCACGCCAAAGGATAGCCCAAACAAAACCGTCGGACTCCCCCAACAGGAGCCCGACACGTGCCCCAGTGATGTTTCCACAACTGCTGTCATTTCCCGCTCATTTCAGCGACCGACCAGGTCGTCCAAATTCAAAATCAGTACGTTCGAGAGATGATCGTCTGTTCCGTAGAATGCTGAATCGCTCGTCTAAATTAAAGCTATTGCCAGTAGAACCACCTCACCCCACGTCCTCAACATCGGAGCGAGTTGGGGGTCAATTGTTGTGTCGCGATTAACATATCTCAACGGCGATCGTCATAAGGGCCGAGCGACCAAGTCAGGATCAAATGAACCAAGGCAACTTACCAAGCAAAGAGTCCAAACTGAGATCAGGTACCAAGCGATCAACGTCCGGGGCGATCGCCTTTTGGCACCTAGCGATTGACTCTGGTGCCCGACCAAGGGCGATCGTCCTATGCCACGTGTAAGGCCATCATCCGTCATATCTAAGAGGACTAGATCTCAGAGCGAGGACCCACGTGCAGATCCAGAAAAGGTGCCGTAGAATAAGGATCGTTGACTCCAACCCATTAGCAGCTGTCAGTGACAAGGATGGTCTCACCTACCGACAGACCCGCCGAAAGGTCCTAGGAGAGGCCTCCCAAGATAGCGACATAGACGCGTGTTGTCTTCTCATTGGTTCGCACATCCGGCTACCAGCAGCTGCTGCGGACTTTAAGGAGACCAACCCATGTGCTAAAGACGATCGCCCGCTTATTATAATACAGCAGAGGCGATCGCCCAGCGACTCCCAGTCCTATAAATAGAGAGCTTCCAGCACTTGGAAAGCTCTCGGTTTTTCTCTTGACTCTATCTAGGATTTCTCTCTCAGAACCTCTTAACCAAAAGACGGTCGGCAGAAACGATAACTCCCTACAGTTCAGAGAGGTTCAGATTTTAAGAGTTCAGAAGCTCAGACATTCAGCTAAAGAACTAAGCACTCCATCGTTATTACAATAACTCACAGAGCATCATCTCTGGTTCTTCCGGCAATCTTCAGCACTCAAGAGCTAAGATAACTAGGGTCTTTACACTCATTGTAATTGTACTCTAACATTAATATTTGTACTCTCAAATATTCGTATTAATAATATCTCGCGAGAGCATTCAAGCCCGGGACTAACAACCCCAGTAAATCTTGTGTTATTTACTTCCCCACGGACGTGTTCTCGCATTTTGTTTGTTACTCGTCCATTCCAGCATATCATCTCTGGATAATATTTTGAGTAACAACACAGATGTAAGGAATCATACTCTCATATTAATCTTCTTTATTGAGTTTATCCAGCCCTGACCACAATTATAAAGAATTCAATCCGCTCGATATGGATTTGTATTATAACAAAGTAGGGTTGACTCGATAATAATTCAATAAATACAATAATTTAAGTGGCTGAAAATATCAAAACAAAAACCAAGTTATTTAGCCATGTCAATCTGCTACAAAATACATGAAATATAATCAGAAAATAAGCCAAGTTAAAAGATATACATATTCAAAATAAGCAACGCGATCAACTTTCACAAGAATTGTTGCTGGAAACACTGATACGAACAGGACTGACTCAGTGTAAAACGGGTCGTTTTATCCAACTCAATAGTTACGGTAAAATCAACATTTATACTTCTATGTCTTTTTATTACAAACTACTCGATATGGATTTTCAAAATAACTTACAGGTTGTAAGATAATAGAGTTCAAACAAGGAAACCTAGTCTGGAGTTCTCAGACTCACTGGGAAATTCATCGAACAGGTTCAGTTATTATCCTGGAAAAGATGGTCTGACTCACCAGAAAATGGTTCGTTTTATTCAAGTATTCTGACTCAATACTTACGCTACAAACAATATTTATACTTATATGTATTTTATTTAAAAATTGATTGAGATGCATTCGTAAAATAGCTTACCGATTGAGAGATAATAGAGTTCAAAGATGGCAACCCAGACTGAAATTCACAGACTCTATGGGGAATTCCGTCAAACACCTACCGAACGTCTCTTGGATTAGGCTGCTCAGGTTCACTGGGTTCTTGAGCGTTTTGGATGAATTACATAAATAAAAACTAAAATAAAAAATATTGTTTTGAAGAGAGAGATATTATCAACGGATATTGATAAACGAAATTATAAAGCAATGTATATAATACTGCTCTCAACAGGTACAAAATATGCTAGTAAGTCAAAACACCACATGGCCAGGCATCACGAGCGACGACCCGCGCCCCGCTCTCATGGGAATCCCGGGCGACAGTCGGGCGTTGACGTATGCAGTGATGCGCGGTGCCCGACAACTGATAGTCTATACTAATTAGATCATAGCTTCTTCGTCCGGACTCCGATTGGCTCGCCGTTTGGACCATTGGAAAGCTAACTCAATTGTATACAACACTTTAAATTTTCAGAATTTATAAATTTCTCAAAAATCCATGATGATTTTTCAAAGTTGATACTTGTTGTGTCGAGATTTATACACCTCAACAGGCGATCGGCACAAATATCGGGCAACCGAACCAGAATCAAATAGACCAAGGCAGACTTGCCGATCGAAGGACCCAAAACAGGACCCAACGCCAGGCGATCGACTACCAAGGTGATCATCTCCCGGCAACTAGCGATCGTCCCAAGTGCCCGATCATGGACGACCACCTCATGCCACATAAAGCCAACATCCGCCAAGTCTGTGATGGCCGAAACTCGGAATAGAGACCCACGTGCAGATCCGAAAAAGGCGCCACAGGATAAGGCCCTTTGACCCCAGCCTATCACCATCTTCTCATCTACCGACAGACCCGCCGAAAGGTCCAAAGTGGGACCTCCCGGGACAGCGACAAGAGACGCGTGTGGTCCTCTTATTGGTTCGCACAGCTGGCTGCCAGCAGCCGCCGCGGACTTTAAGGCAATCAGCCCATGTGCTAAAGATGATCGCCCCCTTATTATAATACAGGAAAGGTGATCGCCCGTCAAGATTAAGACATCCCAGCCCCTCCTATAAATAGAAGGCTTCCTGCACTTGAAAAAGGATCTGTTTTTTTCTCTGGGCTTCGCTTCTGTATCTTGGCCACGCTATAAACTTCGGACAACTTTCTATCTCTCACTCTCGAAACCTCTTAACCCAAAGACGGTCGGCAGAAACGAGAACAATAACTCATAGAGCTTCAACTCTGGTTCTTCTGGCAATCATCAGCACTCAAGAGCTAGATAACTAGGGTCTTTACACTCATTGTAATTGCACTCTAACGTTAATATTTGTACTCCCAAGTATTCGTATTAATAAGATCTCGCGAGAGCATTCAAGCCCGGGCCTAACAAACCCGGCAAATCTTGTGTTATTTACTTCCCCACGGACGTGCTCTCGCATTTGTTTGTTACTCATCCATTCCAGCAATCCCTTCCGATTTTGGGTAACAACAATTGGCGCTAGAGGAAGGGGATCTTAACCTTTATTTTCATTCCGACCGTCTCGAAGAACACTCACTATTCTCCGGGGCATATACTTGAAGAAACACTCACTATTCTTCAAAGAAAAACCTTCAGAATCATGACGTCTGCCACCACATCGAAGAGAGCCACTCTCCGATCCACCGGACGCCTTATTCCGGCACAATCCGAGCCCCAACCCACGGCGGAGGGTAGCCGCGATGGTGCGAAACTCTCGATCCCACCCCCGAGGGACGGCCCTAGCCTCTCGCTCGATCAGTTCCAAACCGCGGAGCAGATCGAGGAGGCCATGGCCATCCTGCGGGAGCGACGGAGAGCATGCGATGCGCCCTCTATTACCCCATCGGCTGTCCGCCGCGCGTGCAAGCGGAAACTCAAGGGTTATATGTCGAGCGATCGACAGAAAGCCGCAAGTCGCAAGAAAAGACACTCGCGAGGCGGGGCAGTTCCATTTTCAGCCGCCTAGGAAGCGACCCATCATGGCGGCCGGGTTATTCTGGCCCCAGCCATGAGACGACGGAGCCTGAATCCATCACCAGGAGTTCAGCGTACCCAATGCCCAAGAGGCAGGTCGGCCACTTGGCTCCCCCTCGCCAAAGAACCAATATCAGCGGTGACGATCTCATCGCCTACCGCGGAGCCAGGAGATCGGTACACGATCGCCTCGGCTCCCGCTCCGAGAGCCAAACCACGAGCGACCAAGCTACGGTGATGGCCGCAATGCAACACCAGCTCGATGGCATGAAGGCGCTCCTAGAATCTGGGGCAGGCGCCAAGAGAAAGATCGTCGGGCCAAGTGAGCCGCTCGCGGTCCAGATCGAACTCGCCGTCGTGCAGCCAAGGATCACTCCTCCCCAAACACCTTTGTATGAGGGGAGATCGGACCCCGAGACTCAGCTGAGCAAGTTCCGGATCTACATGACCGGATGCGGGGCATCAGACGTGACCAGGTGCCGAATGTTCCCGTTAACGATGGGCTACCTGGCCCATAGGTGGTACATCTTATTGCCACCGCGATCCATCAGTTCCTTTGAACAACTGGCAAGCGACTTCACATCGTACTTCGCCGCCAAGGTTGCTCGACCAGAAGGCCACCACCGAATGATGAAAATCAGGCAGGGGGAGAGGAGTCCGACTAAGACTACATCGACCGGGTGGATGGGATAATCCTCAACGGCATGCCCGTAAGCGACGAGATCGCCCTCTACTCAGTCCTAGGGGGATTCAATGGTCTTTCGCCCATGTTCAGGCACCTTACGAAGGACATCCCCCTGACCTACACAATCTTCTGTGCCAAGGCCGTAGACTTTTTGGCCAGGCGGAGGTTTCTCGCCCTTCGCCAAGGCGAGGGGGCAGAGACGGCGATCGCCAAGTCCAACAAGGCAGTCGCCAAGCCACCCGGTGATTTCAGGACTTTCGAGGATGTGGAAGCCCATCTCTACCACAACCTCAATCTATCTCTGGATCATGTTTTCTACGCCATCCAGGTGCTCGAGCGGCGAAGCAAGCCGAAAGTGGTAAGCGACCACAGTCATCTGGACCGCAACAAATTTTGTGCTTACCACAAGAGTCCCGGCCACAACACCGATCAATGCCGCGACCTCCTCAGACAACTCTGGAGATTATTCGAGGAGGGCAAGCTGGACAATCTAGTATCTTAGCCGAAGCCCCGGGCAGAAAGGATCAAGTGTCGTGATCGGCGTCAGTACGACGATCACCAGTCTCCCAAACTGATCGCCAGAATCAAACACGGCGAGCCAGAGGATTCATATGAGTCGATCCTCCCGATCAACCCATGCGGCCAGATCTTTATGCTTCAGTCAAGTGGTGGAAACTTCAGAGGTCTTTCCCCAGTTTCAACCATGTCAAACAAAAAGGCTATTGCCCAAAGCAACATCTCCAAAAATGGAGGACTTGCTCGCCATCCAAAGTTCATCATCTAACATGATGGACCTAGGCACGATATTGCCTCCCTCAGCACAACGTATACCGTCGAGGATCGCCATCTAACATGACGATCCGAGGTAGAAGAGTGCAGCCATGGTCTTGAAAGTCGATGGAACCGACATCTTCATCCATGCAAGGTTCCTTTGGGCTGCGATCGCTCGCCCTTCGTTTAAATACGAGGCTGGCGTAGCCGAAGGACCCTCCAAACAAATAAGTGGACACGCTTGCCCACCCTCAAAGGTTCATCATCTAACTTGGTGGACCCGGACAATGCGATGCGTCCCTACCCCCGTCACAATGTATACCGTCGAGGATTGCCATCTAAACATGACGATCCGAGGTAGAAAAGTGCTAACAAGCCGCGGATGTGGAGTCGATTAATTCGACGACGCCCCGTGCAAGGACTCCTCCAGACTAAGACCGCTCGCACTTTGTTTAAATACGAGGCGGGCGCAGCCTAACGGAGGACCCTCACAATAAAGTAAGTCGCGAGACAAACCAACAGGCGGAATGTCCCTCGCGCACAAGACACGGTCATGGAGGTCGGTCCATCGAACTCCGCGACCGTGCACAGTTCCTCTAGGTCGAAACGATCGGCCTTCCACGAGGGATCTGCAAAAATTGAAAACCACAAGAACAAGACCGAAGATAACTCGCCAAATGATTGGGTCACCCGTCATTATCTTAAAATGATCGCCAGTGGAATCACCTCACCCCATGTCTTCAAACATCGGAGCAAGTTGGGGGGCAATTGTTGTGTCAAGATTTATACACCTCAATAGGCGATCAGCACAAATACCGGGCGACCGAACCAGAGTCAAATAGACCAAGGCAGACTTGCCGATCGAAGGACACAGAATAGGACCCAATGCCGAGCGATCGACTGCCAAGGCGATCATCTCCCGGCAACTAGCGATCATCCCAAGCGCCCAATCATGGACGACCGCCTCATGCCACGTAAAGCCAACATCCGCCAAGTCTGTGAAGGCCGAAACTCGGAATAGAGACCCAGGTGCAGATCCGGAAAAGGCGCCGCAGGATAAGGCCCTTTGACCCCAGCATGTCAGCATCTTCTCACCTACCGACAGACCCGCCGAAAGGTCCAAAGTGGGACCTCCTGGGACAGTGACAAGAGACGCGTGTGGTCCTCTCATTGGTTCGCACAGCTGGATGCCAGCAGCAGCGGACTTTAAGGCAATCAGCCCATGTGCTAAAGATGATCGCCCCCTTATTATAATATAGGAAAGGCGATCGCCCGTCAGGATTAAGACATCCCAGACCCTCCTATAAATAGAAGGCTTCCTGCACTTGGAAAAGGATCTGTTTTTTGCTCTGGGCTTCGCTTCTCTATCTTGGCCACGCTATAAACTTCGGACATCTTTCTTTCTCTCACTCTCGAAACCTCTTAACCCAAAGACGGTCGGCAGAAACGAGCACAAGAACTCACAGAGCTTCAACTCTGGTTCTTCCGGCAATCATCAGCACTCAAGAGCTAGATAACTAGGGTCTTTACACTCATTGTAATTGCACTCTAACGTTAATATTTGTACTCCCAAGTATTCGTATTAATAACATCTCGCGAGAGCATTCAAGCCCGGGCCTAACAAACCCGGCAAATCTTGTGTTATTTACTTCCCCACGGACGTGCTCTCGTATTTGTTTGTTACTCATCCATTCCAGCAATCCCTTCCGATTTTGGGTAACAACAATACTTATCCACGACACTTCCCAAAAATGTATAATTTTATTTTTATTTACAATTTCGGTGTTTACTTACTTATTTTAAATAGTCAACGACTATAAATACATCTCTGATACATCCAAGTAAATTTATAATCTCATATTTAGTCCGAATAATTTCTCTAATTCTCGTTGAATAATTTATCGGAGAATACAATGTTGGCCACCGTCACATTCTTACCAATAATTATTCGACGATATTAGAAAATACTACCCGACATATTATTCTCATTTACTCAATATCACTTCTATTATCGAAAAAAATCACATTACCAATTTTCCAACAAGGTCAACGATATAATATTATTCTAACATTCAGGATATTACATACTACCCCCCTTAAAATAAGTTTCGTCCTCGAAACTTGTCACCCTGTCATAAACAAGAGTGCAATCCCGAAAATCCAAAATCATGAACAAGGCAAGCAATCACTGTCACAATCGAATAACCAAAATAATATACTTACAGGTCCGTGAAGTCGATAATCTCCAGTGATACTAGCATATGACTCCCATACGAAGTCTTAAAACAATACCAACATACATCAATATCCCAATTATAGCAATTTTAAAAATATCTCAAAAATTTTGGAACCTCCAAAAATCGGTTTGACCCAAAAGTCAGAAAAATAATTTTTCAAAAGTCATGCCACTGCCGTACTCGTAGAGCCACATAACACATATGCCCGGGTTTCACAAAACCCAAGCTCCGATACCATCTTCTGTAACGCCCCCAAAACCAGCTGGGAAAATTATAGTGCCGTGGTGTAACACCCCAAATCAGGCGACTATTATAGTGCCGTGGAACCCCAACTGGGACCCACCAAGCGAATGAAAATTAATGAATTAAATAATATAATTGTAGTACCGAACCACATTATATTACTAAATACTCCAATGAGGAGCTTTAAGTACCATACCCAGGAATACAGAATACTTGTACATTTTATATGAAGATAAAATATACAACCTTGAATAAATGAACATTCAACCGGAAGTTTGCAGCGGAAATAAAATGAAGAAAGACATGAAAGACTGAAAGGACTAGGGCCCCCTACTATTATCACTGGGACTCTTCGCCGTCAACATGCTCTTCCCGTACCTTTGCATTGCCGTGACCTGAAAACAATATCCCCCAACGGGGTTAGTTACACAGAACAACAATCCTCAAGGGTTGAATATACACAATCATGATATATCTCAATTCTGAAATATCCTTTAGTTATGAATTTAAGCTGAAGAGTAGCATCATAATACGCCCATAATGTTCTGTGCAAGTGCACAAGATGAGTGCCCGGACACACCCGTCCTTGTACCTAATTAGTCTCACGGAGGTAAGCGTTACCGTGTGCACAGTCCAATGTATCGGTGAACCCAACACATGACTTTCGTGTGCCCAACTAAAAAATCCACACATCTGCACCCGGCCACGCAATATGAACCCAGAAGGTCACACGATCAAAAGTGACCATGATGATTATTAATGAATAACAACCCGATAAGGGTCAAGAATGACTCACCGAGATGGAATAATAGTGAAATGAATGATAGCTCTTTGAAATGATTAGAACCGTTGTTCCTCGTGAATGAAATGATTATTTTGATAATTACACGTCTCAACATGATTAGTACACTGTGAATGATTATGATTTATGAATGAACAACAACGAAAGGAATGAGTATCCTTTTAACCGAGTAAGAATTAACTTACACAACACCGGTGAAGAATGTCCTTCCACGAACAAACGTCCTAAATGAGGTGTCGGTCGCTTGAACAACCTTGAATAACATAATTACCAATAATCCGATCAACATACCAATCAAACACGATTATAACTAACTCAAAACGTCGATACGACTAAACCAAGTTCATTGGGGCATTATATCAAACACGTTGTAACCAATCTTCGATTGTTTACAACCAATCCTTAATTATACCAATATCAAATCCCCAAGGAGTGATACAAACCATCAAAACATTTTCAATACAATCAATAATACAATATGAATATCCCAAATCGCGATTTTAACAACAACTAATCGAAACCCCCAAATCCAATTCAATATTCAAAGTGTTCTTGAATAATTCCTTCAATAATCCAATTAATATTCATAAAAACTCATAATCATGTGTATATCTCTTCATACAACATGATTATAACGTCCAAAACATCATATCTCAATGCAAAAATCGAAATCCAAGATGTTGAATAATATTACCTTTGAAGATCCAAATACTTTGATCCGATGAACACGTGTTAAATCGACTATCCAAGCTTCACAAACGAATGAAGGTGATGAAATCCGAACACATAAGTGTTTTATGATGAAAAATCTCTCCCTCCAACTCTCTCTCTCGGAACCAAGATGAAGAAGTGAGAAAATGAGCTCAAACTCCCGTTCAATCCTTTAAATACAGCTCCGAGTTATGGCCGTAACTCACCTATCTTACGGCCGTAACCTTCCAAGGTCAACGGCCTTACGGGCGTAACAAGCCCTCCTTACGGGCGTAACTCGCCCTCGTCCAAACATCTGCCAACAAACATACAGCCGTACCACACATGCCTTACAGGCGTAACTAGACTGTTACGGCCGTACTCGGCAAGACTTACGGGCGTATGACACCTTCCTCGAAACTGACCGGGCACCCTGTTCGGAACGTACGGCCATAACCGGCCAAGCCTTACGTCTGTACCTGCCTCATCTTACGGCCGTATGCCGCAGCCCTTACGACCGTAAGCCCTCTTCGTCTGACATTTCCTGAAAACCATGAACACACATTACGGCCGTAGCCTGCCTACCTTACGGCCGTATCTCACCTTCGGCCAAAACACCCTTAAGACAACGAATGCATGTTACGGCCGTAATGCATGATTAATTACGGCCGTAACTCATTGCTGGAAATGACGAAAACGCGACAACTCTGTCTATTCGCTACAAACGGTGAATGATCCGACATACAATACTTGTATGAATGTAATTAAGTCCAATAACACGTGATAGATGATACTTCCAACACAAGACTACCATTCACGATGATTATGATAATACTCTCGTCTTGATCCTCCAACGGAGATGAATGACGATCGGTAACTGATACACTGTTACAATATGCCAACGATGAATACTAATGAATGAATCATGAATGATGAGTGATTATTACTGAGTGACAATTACAGACTGATTATTACTGAATGATAATGAATGAGTTACAACCGGGTATTACATACTCCCCCCTTAAAAAGAGTTTCGTCCTCGAAACTAAGGGTCAAACAACTCGGGATAACTCTCCCGCATACTATCCTCGGTTTCCCAAGTAGCCTCTTCAACTCCGTGTCTAGACCACTGAATCTTGACCAAAGGAATCGTCTTGTTCCTCAACTGTTTGATTCGCCGCTTTAAAACTCGTATAGGACGCTCCTCATACAAATGATCATCTGCGATCTCGATTTCATCGAACTGATGTATGTGACTCGGATCGGCAACATACCTCCGCAACTGAGAGGCGTGAAATACATTATGAATTCGGCTCAACGCCGGAGGTAAAGCCAATCGACAGGCCAGACTGCCTACTCGATCCAAAATCTCAAATGGTCCGATGAATCTCGGACTCAACTTTCCCCGCTTCCCAAAATGGAAGATACCTCGACTCGGGGATACCTTGACCAAAACGTGGTCACCTGTCTCGAACTCTAATGGTCGACGACGATTATCTACATATGATTCCTGTCGACTCTGAGCGGTCAACAAATGACTCCTGATCAAAGCTACCTTCTCACGGGCGGCTATAGGCATATCGGGCTTGGTGCCGATTGATTCTGATAAGTCATCCCAACACAAGGGAGATCGACAACGACGACCGTACAAGGCCTCGTAAGGTGCCATCTTAATCGAAGCATGCCAACTATTATTGTACGTGAACTCAATCAACGGTAATTGGGCTTCCCAATCATCTTTCCAATCGAGGACACATGCCCTCAACATATCCTCCAATGTCTGAATAGTTCTCTCTTATTGTCCGTCGGACTGAAGATGAAAAACTGTGCTCGAATTAAGCTGAGTTCCCATGGCACGATGAACTGATTTCCAAAAATGTGACACGAATCGCCCGTCGCGATCAGAAACGATACTCTTAGGAGTACCATGCAATCTCACTATCTCTTTGATGAACAACTGGGCAAGTCTCTTGGGACCCCACGTATCCTTAATCTTGAGGAAATGAGATCACTTAGTTAAACGGTCTACAACTACCCAAATTGTATTCATGCCACGACGACTCGTCGGCAAACTCGTGTTGAAGCCCATAGAAATATCTCCCCACTTCCACTCTGGAATAGGGAGAGGTTTCAGCATACCCGCCGGTCGCTGATGTTCTATCTTGACTTGCTGACAGGTTAAGCATCTTGAAACAAATTCCACGACTTCTCGCTTCATATTACTCCACCGGTAATTCTGTTTCAAGTCCTTATACATCTTGCTAGACCCCGGATGAAAGGAATAAGGGGTAGCATGAGCTACTCTCAAAATCGAGTTTTTCAACTCGTCATTCGCCGGTACGCATAACCGATTCTTTAATTGCAAAAGTCCATCCTCATGGACCATAAATCCAGTGGATTTCCCCTGAGCCACATCCTCACGGATGCGCAACAATGATGGGTCTGAATCCTGATTCACTCTGATTGCCTCCTCAAGTGGCGATGAAATCTCTAACATGCAAAGTTGCCCTTGCACTCGCTGTAACCAGACCTCGATCTCAGGTTTTAGGAATTCCTGCTGAAGCTTCTTCTGAACTAATAATCGAGCAAGCATTTTCTCCCGAATGGACTTACGACTCAAGGCATCGGCGACCACGTTCGCCTTGCCCGGGTGGTACAGGATCTCAATATCATAATCTTTGATTAGTTCCAACCACCGTCTCTGTCGCATATTTAACTCCTTCTGAGTAAATATATACTTCAAACTCTTATGATTGATGAATATTTGACAGGTAATGCCATAAGGGTAATGGCGCCAAATCCTCAATGCGAACACCACGGCTGCTAGCTCCAGGTTATGGGTCAGATAATTAACCTCGTAAGGTCTCAATTGCCGTGAAGCATAAGCAATAACTTTCCCATTCTGCATTAGTACACATCCAAGACCGTGTCCGGACGCGTCACTATAAACCACAAATCCTTCCGTCCCTTGTGGCAAGGAAAGGACAGGTGCTGAAATTAACCGGCTCTCGAGTTCCTCAAAACTCCGATGACACACATCGGACCACGTGTAATTCTTATCCTTCCGTGGAAGGTTTGTCATGGGTTGAGCATTTTTAGAAAATCCTTCCACAAACCGCCGATAATAACCGTCTAATCCGAGAAAGCTTCAGATTTCCTTAAAATTCTTCGGAGGTAGGCAATCTTGGATAGCCTCCGTCTTCTGAAGATCAACACGTACACCATCTGATGAAATTACATGTCCGAGAAACGTCACTTCGGACATCCAGAACTCACATTTGGAAAACTTTCCATATAGTTGCTCTCGTCTCAACACGTCGAGAACCTAATGAAGGTGAGCCTCGTGCTTCTCTCGGTCATGAGAAAAAAAATCAAAATGTCGTCAATGAAGACAACCACAAGCTGATCTAAATAGTCGATGAAAACCCGATCCATTAACTCCATGAACACCGTAGGTCCATGAGTTAACCCAAACGGCATTACCACAACTCACAATGACCATAGCGTGTTCGCAACGCCGTCCTTGCGATATCCGACTCTCGAATTCACAACTGATGATATCTAGATCTTAAGTCGATCTTGGGAAATACTGAAGTTCCCTGAAGTTGATCTAAGAGATCATCGACACACAAACGAAAAGAACCGTCCTTTTTCTTGACAAATAACACTGGTGCTCCCCATGGGGATGCACTCGGTCGAAAATAACCCTTCTCGGTCAACTCATCCAATTGATTCTTTAGTTCTTGCACTTCGGTCGGGGCCATCCGATACAGTGCCTTCGATAATGGGGACGTACCAGGCTCCAACTCAATCGTGAATTTCACATCCCTCGGTGGAGGTAAACCAGGTAGCTCGTCTGGGAGTACATCGTCAATCGATAACAATGATACCATGAATGGTTGAACACCTCGATTGCCTTAGAATGGCCAATCAACGAAAATGATGCAATGAATGACTGAAAACATCGATTGCCTTAGAACGGCCAATCTATGACAATGGTACAATGAATGATTGAACATCTCGATTGCCTTAGAACGGTCAATCGATGACAATGATACAATGAATGATTAACATCCCTGATTGAGTAATTTTACTGCTTTCATCAAATTAATGATTCTTTCAGAACAACGGGGATTACTTCCCTGAAATACACACTCGGCTCTAACGATTGAAATGATAGTGACCATATGCTTACGAACGCTGAGGATGGCATCATGACGATCCATCCAACTAATACCCAATATTACACCGTCCTTAGGTAAATCCACCACGATTAGGTCTGCCAACCAATCGCGGTCATTAAGCTTAATTCGGTCAGTTCTTAACCTCATGATTTCCGATAATTCTTCTACCGTCTGGTAGACCAATGACATAAGGCTCACAACTAATGGAGCTATCCAGAAGTCGTCTATTCAAACATGACTCGAAAATGAATGAATGCGATGCACCAGTATCATAAAGGGTACACGCAGATTGGGATATAATTTCGAGTGTACCTGAAATTATTCGGGCCTCCGGATCGTCGGTCCTCTTCATATCGTGAATTCGGGACTTCCCAGCCCCCCAACCGGATGCTCCTGTCTGATAAGTATGAGCTCCGCCTTTAATTGCCCCCATCGTCTTAAACAGCACGGACTGAGTGGCCTGATTCTGAACTGCTGATTGCTTCGGGGCCTGAGATGCCACCGGAGTATGCTTGGAGTCTCTTTGGCAGAAACGGACCTTAGGCCAGGCAATCCCACAGTTGAAACAGGTGATAGCCTGCCTCGAACACCTAGTGCTGAAATAACCCGGTGCTCTACAGTTGAAACAGGTGATGGCCGAACTGGCAGCTCGGTGCTGAGACTCTGCGGGCTTATGCGCCGTAGGAGGTCACTCAGAAAAAGTAGAGCCCACTCGAGACTTCTTGAAGGTTGACTGACCGCCTTCGGACTGATTACGCGTCGTTGATTTCTTGCTAGCAGATGAAGGTTGTTGCTTAGCAATTTCCTTAGCAGTAAGCTCATCAGTAAGAGCTTTCTCGATTAACTTGGTCAGAGTAGCGCATTGGTGATTAAGCAATTGCATCTGGGCCATCATGCCTTGCATAAAAGCGAGTGGATCAACCCGAACACCTTCTGATTGAGCTGTGTCAACCCGAACACCTTCTGATTGGGCCATCATGCTTAGCAACTTCTTGCTGTGAATGATTATTCCCCAGGTTTTGGCCCGCACCGCGGCCTCTCCCCCTGTGTCCTTTGACAGCTCTCTCCATACTGGAGTAGGAAGGCCAAATGATGATTATAGATCTCGCATGAGCATCTCGTTATGATTACGTTATGAAATGATAAAAATGAGCATACGCACTCTAACACAGTGATTACATGAATGATTAACTGAGGTAACATGATTATCTGATGAAATTCTTGAAATGATTATCTTGAACAAGTTAACAAGATTAATGATACGATCCTCAAGATCGACAACTGTGTAATGAAATGAACTGAGTGATTAATGAGTTAACATGATTAATATGATCAAAATGAAAATTATGTTTGAGGATTGTTAACTGATGAATGGTGAATGAATGATTCTTATTGCCAGAAATTATACCATGGCGTCAGAAATCTTACAGTTCTTGGTCTGAGGGGCTTGGCATTTGCACAGGTCACACGCGACGCGAGAGTCCAATGATATTAGTCTGGTGAATGATGATTTCAGTGAGACATGACTCGGAAGGTAGTATTCGAAACCACTCTCTGATACCAACTCTGTAACACCCCAAACTAGGCGACTATTACAGTGCCGTGGAACCCCAACTGGGACCCACCAGGCGAATGAAAATTAATGAATTAAATAATATAATTGTAGTACCGAACCACATTATATTACCAAATACTCCGATGAGGAGCTTTAAGTACCATACACCCAGGAATACAGAATACTTGTACATTTTATATGAAGATAAAATATACAACCTTGAATAAATGAACATTCAACCGGAAGTTCGCAGCGGAAATAAAATGAAGAAAGACATGAAAGACTGAAAGGACTGGGGCCCCCTACTAGTATCACTGGGACTCTTCGCCGTCAACAGGCTCTTCCCATGCCTTTGCCTTGCCGTGACCTGAAAACAATATCCCCCAACGGGGTCAGTTACACAGAACAACAATCCTCAAAGGTTGAATATACATAATCATGATATATCTCAATTATGAAATATCCTTTAGTTATGAATTTAAGATGAAGAGTAGCATCATAGTGCGCCTGTAATGTTCTGTGCAAGTGCACAAGATGAGTGCCCGGACACACCCGTCCTTGTACCTAATTAGTCTCACGGAGGTAACCATTACCGTGTGCACAGTCCAATGTATCGGTGAACCCAACACATGACTATCGTGTGCCCGACTAAAAAATCCACACATCTGCACCCGGCCACGCAATATGAACCCAGAAGGTCACACGATCAAAAGTGACCATGATGATTATTGATGAATAACAACCCGACAAGGGTCAAGAATGACTCACCGAGATGGAATAATAGTGAAATGAATGATAGCTCTTCGAAATGATTGGAACTGTTGTTCCTTGTAAATGAAATGATTATTTTGATAATTACACGTCTCAACATGATTAGTACACTGTGAATGATTATGATTTATGAATGAACAACAACGAAAGGAATGAGTATCCTTTTAACCGAGTAAGAATTAACTTACACAACACCGGTGAAGAATGTCCTTGCACGAACAAACGTCCTAAATGAGGTGTCGGTCGCTCGAACAACCTTGAATAATATAATTACCAACAATACGATCAACATACCAATCAAACACGATTATAACTAACTCAAAACGTCGATACGACTAAACCAAGTTCATTGGGGCATCATATCAAACACGTTGTAACCAATCCTCGATTGTTTACAACCAATCCTTAATTATACCAATATCAAATCCCCAAGGAGTGATACAAACCAACCAAACATCTTCAATACAATCAATAATCCAATATGGATATCCCAAATCGTGATTTCAACAACAACTAATCGAAACCCCCAAATCCAATTCAATATTCAAAGTGTTCTTGAATAATTCCTTCAATAATCCAATGAATATTCATACAAACTCATAATCATATGTATATCTTTTCATATAACATGATTATAACGTCCAAAACATCATATCTTAATGCAAAAATCGAAATCCAAGATGTTGAATAATATTACCTTTGAAGATCCAAATCTTTTGATCCGATGAACACGTGTTAAATCGACTATCCAAGCTTCACAAACGAATGAAGATGATGAAATACGAACACATAAGTGTTTGATGATGAAAAATCTCTCCCTCCAACTCTCTCTCGGAACCAAGATGAAGAAGTGAGAAAATGAGCTCAAAGTCTCGTTCAATCCTTTAAATACAGCTCCGAGTTACGGCCGTAACTCACCTATCTTATGGCCGTAACCTTCCAAGGTCAACGGCTTTACGGCTGTAACAAGCCCTCCTTACGGGCGTAACTCGCCCTCGTCCAAACATCTGCCAATAGACATACGGCCGTACCGCACATGCCTTATGGGCGTAACTAGATTGTTACGGCCGTACTCGGCAAGACTTACGGGCGTATGACACCTTCGTCGAAACTGACCGGGCACCCTGTTCGGAACGTACCGCCATAACCGGCCAAGCCTTACGGCCGTACCTGCCTCATCTTACGGCCGTATGCCGCAGCCCTTACGTCCGTAAGCCCTCTTCATCCGACATTTCCTGAAAACCACGAACACACATTACGGCCGTAGCTTGCCTACCTTACGGCCGTATCTCACCTTCGGCCAAAACACCCTTAAGCCAACGAATGCATGTTACGGCCGTAATGTATGATTTATTACGGCCGTAACTCGTTGCTGGAAGTGACGAAAACGCGACAACTCCGTCTATTCGCTACAAACGGTGAATGATCCGACATACAATACTTGTATGAATGTAATTAAGTCCAATAACACGTGATAGATGATACTTCCAACACAAGACTACAATTCACGATGATTATGATAATACTCTCGTCTCGATCCTCCAACGGAGATGAATGACGATTGGTAACTGATACACGGTTCAATATGCCAACGATGAATACTAATGAATAAATCATGAATGATGAGTGATTAGTACTGAGTGACAATTACAGACTGATAATTACTGAATGATAATGAATAAATTACAACCGGGTATTACACGTGGGCCCTGCGCCGGAACCCACCAGGCTAAAACTCATTTTCGCAAATATTTCAAACACGCCAAAGAGACAAAGAGGCAAAGACGGTAATATTTTAAATACCCAAATCTTTATCAAAACATAGTTCTCAAATACCGTCATAAAATACTATTTAAAAATACAAGGCGAAATGCCAAATCTCAATAGTTTTCGAATGTACGCTAAGCCACCACTTAAACGTACCGACAAAATAGGCTAAGGAAAAAGGGTTTAACGAAATAACCCAAGTTTATGAAATTCCCAAAAAGACAATTTCGAAAGTTATACACGAGTTGGTAAAAATACCGGAAAGCTATTTTAAAATACACACGCGGCGGATAAAACACAAATCAAAATACACATTGGCAGCGAAAAAAAACAACCAGTCAAAATACTCGATTCCCAAAAATAATGCCATAGCAGTATCACCCGGGAAGCTCATCTCTTCATGACCGCTACTAGCTCGATTTTCGAGTACCTAAAAATAAAGCTCACGACGGGGTCAGCCACAATACTCAATAATGATATCGATCACATCATCATAAATAATTACATACCAATGTAATAACAAAGTAAGACTACCACCAATGTAATCTTATCGTTGTAACCTTACCAATCCATAACAAATGAATCCTTACCATAATCCACATTTCGCATTCTCGAATAACGAAATGAACTCAACTACAACCATATGTACTGTATCAAAACAATACTCAAAATCCTCAAAAACATCATCATAACTCAAGCTTGAAATAATCCATCTGTGCCAAATCCTGTCCGTCGTATTTCACAGTCAAATCTCAATCTAGATAGAAACCAATAACACACAATATATATGTACATCAACTACCACAAAACAATGATAACAAGACCCGAAACGTCGATGTACAGTTCGAATGCTCATACGACCAATAACCATGATCAATCAAAACATCAACTGAGAATATCATCGACATGATAAACTCTAATACGACCAAAAAAGGATTAACGATAACCGAGAATACCATCAACATGATAAACTCCGACACGATTGTTGTGTCAAGATTTAACACCTTCCGACCGGCGGTCGCCTCCGAGGCCGAGCGACCGACTTACTGCCGAGCGACCAAGGCAAGTCTGCCGACCAGCGACCAGGCGACCGAGCCTTAGCCCAGCGGACATGCTAGACTGGCCAACCGAAGGACCCAGGAGGAATCCCGGTGCCGAGCGATCGACACCAAGACGATCGCCTCTCGGTACCCGGCGACCGACCCTTGGTGACCGACCGTCCCTCGGCCCCTGGCGATCTACCCTTGGTGACCGACCATTGGCGATCTCCATCCACTGGCCGATGGCGGCCTCGGATGATCAGCTAGAGACGACCGCTCATGTCGATCAGCACCGATGGCCTCCCAGTCGGCTAAGACCGAACCTTGGACTGGCACCACGTGCAAGGGCCGAGACAAGATCCGCGAATCTCGGGCCATTGACCAAAGCCTGACAGATTCCCTCCACCAGCCGACAAGCCGCCGAAAGCTTGTCAGTAGGGCCACATGTTGACTGACTCCGGACACGTGATGGCTTCTTATTGGACCGCCCAGCTGTGGCAGCCTCTTCCTTGGACTTTAGCCCGACAGCCAGCATCTTCCTTGGACTTTAGCCTGACAGCCCAGGAGATCGGCCCATTATAATATTGGCCGGCAGCGGTCGGCACATTATTATATTGGCCGTGACGTCAGCGGATTATTATAATGGCCGGCGGGCGATCGCGCTTCTGAGACGGGACCTTTGCCCCTATATACGAAGCCCCCTGCATTTGTAAACTCTCTCGGACATTCTTGCAATACATACATGTCTGAAGCAAACATTAAGCACTTGGCTAATCTCCAACTCTTGGCAACAGCTTTCTTTCGGTCTTACTTCTCCCGGCCTTTTCTCCTCGAGCAGATTATCGGCGGGACGAAGAACACCGAGCTTCGCTCAAGAGCCGGATTAACAGAGTCTTTTTACACTCATTGTATTTAGATTTCTCTCATTAATACTTGTATCCACGAATATTTGTATTAATAACATCTCGCGAGAGCATTCAAGCCCGGGCCTAACAAACCCGGCAAATCTTGTATTATTTATCTTCTCTCAGAAGTGCTCCCGCAATTTTTGTTTGTTGTTCGTCATCCAGCAGTATTAATCTTCGGATAAATATTTTGGGCAACAACAATTGGCGCTAGAAGAAGGGGATCCAACCCTCGATTTGTTACACCTACCGTCCCAAAGAACACTCACTGTTCTCGGGGCAGATATTTGAAGTGACACTCACTGCACTTCAAAAGAAATCCTTCAGAAATCATGTCTTCCGCCTCCGCGTCGAAGAAAGCCGCTGATCAGCCGGCCAAACCCCCTGTTCCGTCCAGTCGAGCGCGGCCGATGGTGGAAGGTAGCTGCCATGATCGAGACGCTCGACCCGTCCCGGGAAGGCGGCCCGAGCCTCTCGCTCGATCGATTCGAACTAATGAACAGATCGAAGAGGCCATAGCCGTCCTTCAGGAGCGACGGAGTGCTCTCGACGCGCCTCCAGCTACCGCCCCCCCGGTCTCTCGCCGGAAGATCAAGCGGAAGCTCAAGGCACTACTGGCCGGGCAATCGCCAGGAGGCTTTCGCCCGCAAGAAGAGGCGCTCGGCAGCCGGGGCACCTCTGTCTTCGATCGCACAGGCGGTGACCCGACACGGCGGCCAGGCGTCCGGCCCGGCTACGGCAGCGGAGTTGGTATCCGTCACCGGGAGCTCGGCCTACCCGGCTCCCACAAGGCGATCCGGCCGCTGGCTCCGCTTCGCCAAATTCCGAGTCGGCGGCGGCGGGGTCCGAGATCGGTACACGATCGCCTCGGCCCCGCTCCCGAGCGATCCGCAGCGGCCAGGCCGCGGCGATTGCCGCAATGCAACGTCAACTCAACGACATGAAGGCGCTCCTGCAATCCGGGCGGGCGCCGTGAGGACGATCGCCCGCCGGCGAGCCGCTCGCGATCGACATCGAGCTCGCCCGGTGCGGCACAAGATCGCCTCCTCGGACACCCGTGTACCGGGCGATCGGACCCCAAGCACACACTGCACAAGTTCAACATCTACATGACCGGGTGTGGGGCATCGGACGCGACCAGTGCGAATGTTCCCTCGACCTTTGGGCGACCTCGCCCACCGGTGGTACACTTCATTGCCACCTCGGTCCATTGGCTCCTTTAACGAGCGGGCGCACGTCTTCACGGAACACTTCGCCACCGGGGTCGCCGGCCGGAAGGTCGCCATCGCATGATGCAAATCGAGCAAGGAGAACGAGTCCGACTCGGACTACATCGGCCAGGTTGACATGATCATCCTCAACGGCGAGCCCGTAGCGATGAGACCGCCCTCTACGCGGTCTAGGAGGTTTTCGGGGCTTCTCGCCTATGTTCGGGCATCTCACGAAGACCCTACCGACGACCTACGCAGCCTTAGGGCTAGAGCCGCAGATTTCCTGTCCAGGCAAAGGCTTCTTCTCGGCTAGGAGTAGATCGATCGGCGCCGTCTGACGACCTCCGGTCTACCCGGCCCGATCGCTACTACCCGGCGAGCCGGAGGACTCGATCCCCGCCTCTGATCCATTCTAACATGAGGACTAGCCGCCGCCCGATCGCCAAATATCGACCTACGAATAAAGCGATCGGCCGCGGCGACGATCGCGATCTTCGGCCGGATCGCAACATCATCGGCAACCGGTGGACACGATCGCCATCTACGATCCGGCCATATAACATGACGGACTAAGGCATAAGATCGCCCCACCGCGCATCATAAAGCCATGGTCACTGCGGTCGATGGAACCATTGCCCGGCCATGCAAGGTCCCTTTCGGCCGAGATCGCCCGCCCTTCGTTTAAATACGAGGCCGGCGTAGTCGGAGGGCTCTCCAACATTAATCAGTGGACACATGCCACAACCCCGTCTCAACGTACACCGTCAAGGTCGGCCATCTCCATGGCTGGCCGAGGTGGAAGCAGAGCTAACAAGCCGCGGGCGTGGAGTTGATTCATCCGACGCTGCCCCGCGCAAGGACTCCTCTAGACCGAGACCGCACGCCCTTCGTTTAAATACAAGGCGGCGCGGCTAACAGAGGACCCTCATAATAAAGTGAGTCACGAGACACTCATTGTCTCCGTGCACCAAGACACGGTCATGGAATCGGTCCATCGATCTCCGCGACTGTGCACGATTCCTCAAACAAGCGAAACCACCTAGTTTCCATGGGGGGTCGGCCAATGTTGTTTTTGCAGGTACAAGACCGAAAGATAGCTAAGCCAATCGACTATGATAGCCCAAAGTCCGAGTCCTAAGCCAGCTCAGGTCGCCCGTCCTCATCCATACACGATCACCAGCAAGAACCACCTCGCCCCATGTCTTCAACATAGGAGCAAGCTGGGGGGCAATTGTTGTGTCAAGATTTAACACCTTCCGACTAGCGATCGCCTCCGAGGCCGAGCGACCGACTTACTGCCGAGCGACCAAGGCAAGTCTGCCGACCAGCGACCAGGCGACCGAGCCTTAGCCCAGCGGACATGCTAGACTGGCCAACCGAAGGACCCAGGAGGAATCCCGGTGCCGAGCGATCGACACCAAGACGATCGCCTCTCGGTACCCGGCGACCGACCCTTGGTGAGCGACCGTCCCTCGGCCCCTGGCGATCTACCCTTGGTGACCGACCATTGGCGATCTCCATCCACTGGCCGATGGCGGCCTCGGATGATCAGCTAGAGACGACCGCTCATGTCGATCAGCACCGATGGCCTCCCAGTCGGCTAAGACCGAACCTTGGACTGGCACCATGTGCAAGGGCCGAGACAAGATCCGCGAATCTCGGGCCATTGACCAAAGCCTGACAGATTCCCTCCACCAGCCGACAAGCCGCCGAAAGCTTGTCAGTAGGGCCACATGTTGACTGACTCCGGACACGTGATGGCTCCTTATTGGACCGCCCAGCTGTGGCAGCCTCTTCCTTGGACATTAGCCGGCAAACAAGATCTTCCTTGGACTTTAGCTTTGTGACCCAGGAGATCGCCCCATTATAATATTGGACGGCGGCGGTCGGCACATTATTATATTGGCCGTGAGCGATCGGCGATTATTATAATGGCCGTGGCGATCGGCCCTTCTGAGACAGGACATTGCCCCTATATATACGAAGCCCCCTGCATTTGTAACCTCTCTCGGACATTCTTGCAATACATTCGCATAATCTGAAGCAAACATTAAGCACTTGGCTAATCTCGACTCTTGGCAACTTTCTTTCGGTCTTACTTCTCCGGCCTTTTCTCCTCGAAGCATTATCGGCGGGACGAAGAACACCGAGCTTCGCTCAAGAGCCGGATTAACAGAGTCTTTTTACACTCATTGTATTTAGATTTCTCTCATTAATACTTGTATCCACGAATATTTGTATTAATAACATCTCGCGAGAGCATTCAAGCCCGGGCCTAACAAACCCGGCAAATCTTGTATTATTTATCTTCTCTCGGAAGTGCTCCCGCAATTTTTGTTTGTTGTCCGTCATCCAGCAGTATTAATCTTCGGATAAATATTTTGGGCAACAACAACGATCAACAAAGGATCAACAATAATCGAGAATACCCTCAACATGGTAAACTCCAAACACGATCAACAAAGGATCAACAATAACCGAGAATACCCTCAACATGGTAAACTCCAAACACGATCAACATATAATGGATCTCAAAGAAACAACCCCGACTATCGAACATACCCCTCGGGCGTATGAACAACTAGTCGCAAACTGTCGAACATACCCAACCATAATTGAAGGGTGAACGACCAATCCATATGGCTCAAAGATGGACGTCACAGTACGCCCGATCCAGAAATGTGTCCGTGCACATGTCCACCTCGTATATGGAATCCAGGATATACGTGGGACATGTACCTAATTAGCCTCACGAAGTACGTCTCGTGTGCACGGTTCAATGTGAAAACATCCACGCATAACCATCATGTGCCCGGCTAAAGATCCTAGATAATAACCAATCGGCACGCAGATATGACTCTAGATATGTCACGATGCAACATGACAATGAAACTCAAAGAATCACATATCTAATAAGGATCAAGAGACTCACCAAAGTGAACATTGACACACGGATAATGAAAGATTGTCACGACCGACAATATCCGAAACAACCATCCTGGGATCACAATCCCCAAGGATAATCAATACGATCAACAATCTCAAACAACAGTCCTGGGATCAACATCACTCAACGAAACAATCAATATGAATCCCACTATACGAAACATCAACATACAACATATACAATAATTCACCAGAATAATTATCCTCATAACTGAACAATACTTACATTACCCCAAAGTCGAAGACAATGTCCTTTTCACAAACAAACAACCCTGAAAGAATATCCAAATGGTTCAGAGAACCTCAATGAAATACAGTCAATTCAGTACCAATAAACCTTTATCATGATACCAATGTCATCACGATAACTACCTTCGATATCCGACAATCCATAACACAGATCGAAGATAACCCACCTCTCCGTCTTCAATCAAACACAATTTAACTCATATACATTATGATTTATCCCAAACCAAAGCATGATAAACAAATCATCGTCCCGACGATTTATATTTATAATATTACTGCTATATGAATTATAAATGAAATGAAAGCGAAACCATTCATTAAATATTAGAAACTGAACAAGTATAAACTTACCTCGATACCAATACGACAGTAGTGAAGTCATTATCAATTTCCTTGCCTTCATCTACGAGCTCCTTGACTCCTATTAAAGCAATTCGCGGACATCCTCGAACTCGACCGCAACACACGATTCTAATCGATGATCAATTTTCACAGCCTATTGCAATAATCGATAACAACAAGTTCGATAACAATCAACAAACCCACGGTTCCACAATATCTCGGTCAAACACAAATTCGAACGATCCAACTCAAATAATTACAAACTCTTAAACCTTAATAAATTTTACGTACGCTGTCTGTTGACTTAGCGTACGTTATTCACATTACGTAGCATGCGCTAATATCCAGAACATACTTGACATACGTAATTCTTTAAGATTTACGCATGCTAAATATTCCAATTAACACCTTGTGATCATAAATATCGAAATACAGATGCAAAGAATCATACTCTGATATTAATCATCTTTATTGAGTTTATCCAGCCCTGAACACAATTATAAAGAATTCAATCCGCTCGATATGGATTTGTATTATAACAAAGTAGGGTTGACTCGATAATAGTTTGATAAATACAATAATTTAAGTGGCTGGAAATATCAAAACAAAAACCAAGTTATTTAGCCATGTCAATCTGCTACAAAATACATGAAATATAATCAGAAAATAACCTTAAAGTTAAAAGATATACATATTCAAAATAGGCAACGTGATCAACTTTCACAAGAATTGTTGCTTGAAATCACTGATACGAACAGGGCTGACTCCGTGTAAAATGGGTCATTTTATCAAAGTATTCCAACTCAATAGTTACGATAAAAACAACATTTATACTTCTATGTATTTTTATTACATACTGCTCGAGATGGATTTTCAAAATAACTTGCAGGATATAAGATAATAAAGTTCAAAGAAGGAAACCTAGTCTGGAATTCTCAGACTCACTAGGAAAATTCATCGAACAGGTTCAGTTATTATCCTGGAAAAGATGGTCCGACTCACCAGAAAACGGTTCGTTTTATTCAAGTATTATGACTCAATACTTACGCTACAAACAATATTTATACTTATATGTATTTTATTTAAAAATTGATCGAGATGCATTGGTAAAATAGCTTACCAATTGAGAGATAATCGAGTTCAAAGATGGCAACCTAGACTGGAATTCACAGACTCTATGGGGAATTCTGTCAAACACCTACCGGGCGTCTCCTGGATTAGGCTGCTCAGGTTCGCTGGGTTCTTGAGCATTTTGGATGACTTACATATATAAAAACTAAAATAGAAAAATACTGTTTTGAAGAGAGATATATTATCAACGGATATTGATAAAGAAATTATAAAGCAATGTATATAATACTGCTCTCAACAGGTACAAAATATGCTAGTTAGTCAAAACAGCACATGGCCAGGCATCACGAGCGACGACCCGCGCCCCACTCTCGCGGGAATCCCGGTCGACTGTCGGGCGCTGACGTACGCAGTGATGCACGGTGCCCGACAGCTGGCAGTGTATACTAATTCGATCATAGCTTCTTCGTTCGGACTCCGATTGGTTTGCCGTTTAGACCATTGGAAATCTAACTCAATTATATACAACCCTTTAAATTTTCAGAATTTATAAATTTCTCAAAAATCCATGGTGATTTTTCAAAGTTGATACTTGTTATATCCAACGGAAATTCTTGCTTACTGTTATATTATTCGGATAATTCAATACTGTTGTAGTCTTGTTGCATTTGTTTAATATTTATTGATGTTGGAATATATCATAATAGACTTACTAATAACTATCACTCGCACTATGATTGAATTTTCAGCATTATATAGATACGTGCATTTTTGGGCTAGTAATTCTGTACTTAACGTACGCTAACACTTTAGCATAACGTACGCTATAGTGTGAGATTTACGTACGTAAGGAAATGCCTTTTACGTACGTAATACTTGTAGTCGTATCCGATCTCAACTTTCGGCGTGTGGGGTCGGGCGTGATTCAAATATCTGATCTTTTGGAGGCAACCTAGTTGATCTACATTACGTGCGTAATGCTCTAAGCAATAACGTACGTAGTGATGTTCGTATTTTAGTCCAGTAGCCTCTGGAACTAGCTTACGTATGTAACACTTTTGGTGTAGCGTACGTAAAGATGCTAATGTACGTTATCCTTTGGTGTATAACGTACGTAGCGAACCGTGTTGTTATAAAAGGACAACTTGTGTCTTTCATTTTGCAGGTCCAACTTCGATATTTCTCCAGTATAAACACCCCCTGCCTCCCTATATCACTTCTACCTTCTTTCCACTTGTGTTTGAGCTATACATCTTGGTTTGGAGCTTGTTGATTGGAAGTTTGGAATCATTCTTGAAGCTTAGAGTGTATTCTTGTGATTTTGGAGTAGTGTTCTTCATTTCTGAAGGTATGTCATATGATTCCACCCTATAGTTTCATAGTTATACTGTTAGTGTTAGAGTATACTTCACCTAATGATGAATTAATCAAGCTAAACATGTTTATAGTTGAACTTTTAACAACTTAATGGTGAATATGGAGATCAAGGGTTTGATATGATGTATTCTTGATGTTTTAAATGGTAGTAATCATGGTTAACAGAAACTCACTCTTCTTGCTAAACTATTATCATCATTAAGACAATAATGATCTTTAGTTTCTTTGTAGATAGGTTGAGTTGTAGGATTGTTATCATTATATTGAAGAAAACCATCATGTTTAGGAAGATTCTAAAATAAATGAACTTAAGATCATCATCTAAATTGGTTGAACATTGAATCATATCAACATAAGATTTAAATCAGAGGTGTTTAATCCACCTTGATGATGATTTCAGGATAGTCTTGTGATGAATAAATTGACTATATCATTAATATAACTTGGTGAACTCATAACCAATGAACATAGTATTAATTTTACAAACTCATGATTCGTCGAACAATGATAATCACCGAGTAACCTTCGTTTTAACCAATATTTTATGAAACGTAGTTGTTCGAATTATATCTTTCAAAATATTGATGTTGTTTTAAGAAATTCTATCGGCATATCAATTTTTGAGAAGTTCTCCTTGATGATTGTTCTTGATAAATTCTCATCCATTTGAACCATACGAATGATTGAGAACACCTTGAATGATAACCAATAATGAGTATAAATTGAAGTTAGTATGAATCTTTGAAATGGAATTAATACAAAGATAGTCGAACTAAGTGAATTGAATTTAAGATATTGATTCGCTGTACTAGACATCGATAGTTATGAAAATGTGTTATTGAATAGATTGTATCCCTTACAAGGTTGATTGTTCGAGTAACCGATATTAAGTCGAGGACCATTCGTTCGTTTGACAAGGAAGGACTATTCTCGCCCCCGTATTGAGGCAAGTTATCTTGCTTGGTTATAATGATAATTAAATTCTTGTGATGATTATACGTTTCATGTGTATGAAACGCTTATGAATTGGTGCCTCGTGATTTGATATTGTCCTTGACGTTGTTCCTTTTTCATAATGGGATTGCATTCCCAAGTATGTCACTTTGAATCGTTGATCTCATTTGGTCCTCGTTGTCACTTTGGTGAGTTTTAATAATCGGATATGTGATTTATTGAATTCGTTGTCATTTTGTATCGTGACATATCCGGAATCATATCTGCGTTCCGATTGGTTATTGTGTAGGATTTTTAGCCAGGCACATATATAGTCATGCGTGGATGTTTCCATATTGGACTGTGCACACGAGACGTAATTCGTGAGGCTAATTAGGTACATTGTCCCACGTATATCCTGGATTCCGTATACGGGGTGGACATGTGCACTGACACATTTCCGGATCGGGCGTACTGTGATGTCCATCTTGAGCCGTACTATATTAGTCGTTCATAGTCCATTTATATATTTGGATGTGTTCGACGTTTTGTGACTAAGCGTTCATACGCCCGAGGGGTATGCTCGTTAGTCGGGATGTTTTCCTTGAAATCTTATATATGTGAATTGTATAATATCTTGAGAAACCATTTATCATGTATATCTGACACTGTGTTGGGCGAAATACTTGTGCTGTATTTTAGGTCGAGGAAAAGGCAAGGCATGGGAAGATCATGGTGATGGCGAAGGGTTCTAAGGATACTAGTTCGGGCCCCCCAAGTCTTTTGTTGTCCGGTCTTGTTCGAACTGTGTAATGTTATCTTTCCGCTTTATTTTAATTATGGACAAATGTATTGTTATTTAAAGTATATTCCATCTCTATATGAATTATACTTGTATTTTGGATCATGTGTATAATAAGATCGTTGCCCATACTACTGTGAACTCCTAATCGGAGTAAGTACTATGTATTGTGGTTCGGTATCACATATATTGTGTATTTAATCAGTATTTTGGGTATCGCCTGGTGGGTCCCAGTGTGGCGTCCACGCACTGTAATGGCCGCCTTTTTGGGGTGTTACAATACTTATCCACGACACTTCCCAGAAATGTACAATTTTATTTCTATTTACAATTTCGGTGTTTACTTTCTTATTTTAAATAGTCAACGAACATAAATACATCTCCGATACATCCAAGTAAATTTATAATCTCATATTTAGTCCGGATAATTTCTCTAATTCTCGTTGAATAATTTATCGGAGAATACAACGTTGGCCACCGTCACATTCTTACCAATAATTATTCGACGATATTAGAAAATACTTCCCGACAGATTATTCTCATTTACTCAATATCACTTCTATTATCGGAAAAAATCAAATTACTAATTTTCCAACAAGGTCAACGATAAAATATTATTCTAACATTCAGGATATTACATACTACCCCCCTTAAAATAAGTTTTGTCCTCGAAACTTGTCATCCTATCATAAACAAGAGTGCAATCCTGAAAATCCAAAATCATCAACAAGGCAAGCAATCACTGTCACAATCGAATAACCAAAATAATATACTTACAGGTCCGTGAAGTCGATGATCTCCCGTGATACTAGCATATGACTCCCATACGAAGTCTCAAAACAATACCAACATACACCAATATCACAATTATAGCAATTTTAATATCTCAAAAATTTTGGTACCTCCAAAAATCGGTTTGACTCAAAAGTCAGAAAAATAATTTTTCAAAAGTCATGCCACTGCCCTACTCGTAGAGCCACATAACACACATGCCCGAGTTTCACAAAACCTAAGTTCCGATACCATCTTCTGTAACGCCCCCAAAACCAACTGGGAAAATTACAGTGCCGTGGGCCTCACGCCGGAACCCATCAGGCTAAAACTCATTTTTGCAAACATTTCAAACACGCCAAAGAGGCAAAGACAGTAATATTTTAAATACCCAAATCTTTACCAAAACATAGTTCTCAAATACCGTCATAAAATATTATTTGAAAATACAATGAGAAATGCCAAATCTCGATAGTTTCAGAATGTGCGCTAAGCCACCACTTAAACGTACCGACAAAATAGTTTAAGGAAAACGGGTTTAAAGAAATAACCCAAGTTTACGAAATACCCAAAAAGAAAATTTTGAAAGTTATACACGAGTTGGTAAAAATACTGGAAAGCCATTTTAAAATACACACAGCGGATAAAACACAGATCAAAATACACATTGGCAGCAAAAAAAACAACTAGTAAAATATTCGGTTCCCAAAAATAATGCCATAGCCAGTATCACCCAGGAATCTCATCTCTCTGTAACACCCCCAGATCCGACCTGGAATATTATAGTGCCGTGGGCCCCGAGATGGAACCCACAAGGCTGAAGGAAATTTTCGCAAACATTTACAAATACCCAAGAGGCTAACGACGGTATTATCTATTAAAAACATTCGAAGATTTATAAAACTCGTTTATCAAACCGTCATAAAAACTCATTTGAAACCACAAGGCCCAAAATGCCAAAACTCAACAGTTTAAAAACATACGTGAAGCTATCGCTTACACGTACCGACAGAATAGATTTAGAAAATGATTGCCAAAGTAACCTAAGTTACCGGATACCAAAAAGGCCATTTAAAAATACTCACGCAGCGGATAAAGACAAACAATTAAAATACTCTAGCAGCGGAATACAACAACTGATCAGAAACTCAAAACACAAATACATGCCCTTGCCAGTATCCTCCGGGAAGTTCATCTCTCCACGACCGCTACAAGCTTGATAATCCAAGAACCTAAAAAGAAAGCCCACGACGGGGTCAGCCATAATATCCAACAATGATAACCATAACAGCTCGTCAATAATTACATATAAATGGAAATACTAAGTAAGAATACGACCAATGTAATCTTACCGTCGTAACTTTACGAGAATCCACGATTCGTATCCTTACCAACACATTAAAATAATACCGAAATATCTATACGGTATCTCAACAATACTCAAGGTTCTCAAAACATTATCATAACTCGCTATACGGAAATTATACCAACTCTGGCTAATTCAATCCATCGGATAACATCGACAATTCCAATACGATAATAGATTGTCCATCAAAGATAAGTACCAAGGAAATACGGAACATACCTCAAGATTACGAAATACCATGATAATCACGTCAGTCTAATCCGAGATCAGATCAACATAACATACGGACATGGTCCTAACACAAGACCTACAAATGCATACTCATATGACAACGTCAATATGATCACAACAATAATGACAATGTATACTTATGGCAAACCCATAATATACATATGCACAACAACAATACATGCCAATCCGATGATCCAGCGTTCACTGCCTAGATCCCACGATGATCCCGTCAGACCAACCGTGGTGGAAAAACCTGTCCAATGATCCAGGGCGCGCTAGCATAGATCCCCCGATAATCCCGTCGGACCAACACGAGGTGGACATATGACATCAATGCACAACTGCACAAAACAACAGTACACAATACACGACAACAACAATGCACAAATGCATGACAACAACGATACACGAATGTATCACGACATGATCGACACAAATGATAAAAATGAATAGAGTACTTGCCCCGAGTCCTTCGAGAATGATCTCAATGTCTAAACCATCACGAACCATTATCCTCAATACTCGACGGTCCAAAGTATCACGGATTGAAGATAATTCATATCTTCGTCTTTATCACAATATGTCCTCGATATACAAGTATACCAATAACAAAAGTAAATCATATACATTATGATATAGATTCCCAAAACTCGAATACAATTTATAATCCCAAATCTCCTGTGATTACGATTATAAACATTGCTATACGAATTATAAACGAATGAAACTGAAACCATTCATTAAATATTATAAACTGGGCAAGTAATAACTTGCCTCGATACCAATGAAGCCGTTACCAATTCCTTGTCGTCGTCTACATGTCCCTCGGACCTGATCAAAGCAATCTACGAACATTCTTGAATACGACCGCAAAGCATGGTTCTAAACATCGATCAATAATCTCAACCTATTACAATAATCGATTTAACATACATTCGATAACAATCAACAATCGATATAACTAATCCACAAACCCAACGATTCCAAAATATCTCGATTAAACACAAGTCCGAACAATCTAACTCAAACAATTACGAATTCATTACCATGATTCCACAAAGCCCACATATCGATTCGATAAGGCGAGTATACAAACTTAACCGAAATATTCCAATCAATTTCTCTTTCAAAACTTAAATCAAACACCTTGAAGGCGGAATTCAAAGGTATATTCGAATCATCAATCAACAAACACCAACCACATCAAGAACACGAAGAACATAATCACAAACATATATATCCTTCAACATTACATGATTCTAGCCATCGATACGAACTAAACCACCAAAATATATCAAGAATCTCAAACATCCCAAAATATTAGAGTTCAAGCCAATTACCTTCAATCCGGCGAAAGAATCAATAATGATGTTATAATCCTTGTTCCAAGCTTTCCTAGATGTTATCACTTGATAAACCAACTCAAAAGCTGAGGTTTAGGGGTTAAAAACCGAGTTTGGGTGATTTGGGACGAAAGGGGATCGTGTAGGATGGGTTGGGAAATGAAATTCCCGACTGCTTTACGTTTTTATACGCCCAGGCATGTTAGCGTACGCTAACTTCATCAATAGCGTGCGCTACCTGTTCCCAGAATACACACAGTATAGTTTTTGCCATTTTGAGCATAACTCACTCATCCGAACTCCGATTAACTCACCGTTTGAACCATTAGAAAGCTAACTCGATGCTCTATTATACTGTTATGTTTCAGAATTTTTGGAGTTTTAAAGAATTGGTGGTGATTTTCCAAAGTCGAACCTTATACACATTACTTTCCAAACAAGTGTCCAAATCTTATTTCCACTAACATTTCAACATATAGTCTTCTTAATCATATCATATACACCAAGAATCATAATCACTTGCATGTTCATCATCATACGAAGTAAACAATAACAACAACATTAAAAACCCGAAATGAAGGGAGATATTAACCAACATATCTCTTGAAGAAAAACAACACCGTTCAAAACCACACGAATCATATCAATATCCGCATATCAACCATATTATCAACATAACTCAGTAATCCATCTCATAACCATACTCATCAACTCATAAACATGACGATCATCAACTCAAGAACATCATATACAATCCAAAATGAAATCCCAAAGTGGAGAGTAATTACCTCTTTGAAGGAATGGATTGAATCCCAAGGTTGAATCCGTTTTCAATCACTTCCAAGATTCAAATGTTGTTAGGAATGATCAACTCAAGTGTTTGGAACCTCAACTTCTCTCTATGACCTCTCTCTATCGGTTCACATGAATAAATGGACGGAAATGACGAATAATGGCCAACTGCACTTATATATATACTGTACATTACTAACGTATGCTAACATCTCTAACTAACGTACGTTACAAGCTTAGCGTGCGCTAACTGTCCTTTGTTAGCGTGCGCTATCGCAGTCCAGAGGCGACTGTTTGCTTCGTAAACTAGCTTGCGTACGTAATGCCCATGTATTAACGTACGTAAAATATCCTGTCTAACGTACGCAAGTCCTTAACCTTAGCGTGCGCTATACGCAGTTGACTCGTTTTTCTATATGCTCCGAAGACTGGTCCACACGCCGAAAGTGCTGACGAGGATAAGATTCCTTTTTGTCCAATATATCATTAGCGTGCGCTAACCTTTAGGGTTTAGCGTGCGCTAGTACTACATTACAAACATCCGCTGACTTATCAGAATGTGCGTCTAAAGTGGCCTGGTCCACACGCAGATTCCTTCCGATCTCACTGCATTAGCGTGCGTTATCTTATATCTGTAGCGTGTGCTAAACCTGCACAATAGCGTGCGCTACTCATGATTATTAGCGTGCGCTAATAATATTACACTTAGCCATTTTCAGCTATTCTTGTCCAACGTCTCAACATACAGAATACGAACATACGGCATACCGAATACATATACTTCTTACATCCAATTGTCGACCAAGTACGACAATTATACAAATACAGATGTCTCGGTCCTTCAATTATTTTACCCATACTGTACAGATTCCACGTTGTACAACATAACTCGGATAACATTAAACAATAGTAATAGAAATTCCGGATATTACATACTACACCACTTAAAATAAGTTTCGTCCTCGAAACTTGCAATCCGTCATAAAAACAAATAAACCGTTCAACCAAAATATCCCGAAATAATCACGACAACGATTAATCATCATTATTACCGAATAACCAAAATAGTATACTTACATATGCGCCAAGTCGACGATCTCCTGAGATACTAGCAAGTGACTTCACTGAAAAGCCTCAACACGCTTACAATAACAATTCCATAAGTCCCAACCAGATATATTATCGTCAGATGAAATAATCTATCCGTGTCAGATCTTGTCTGCCTGATCGCACAATCAAATCCCAATCCGAATACAAATCAAAAATACACAATACAACTGGAAACAACTGTCCAAAACAATGACAACAGACCCCGAAATATCGACATAACGTCCGAACGCTCATACGATCGTTAACGATGATCAATCAACAAATTAGCCAAGAATATCATCGACATGATAAACTCTAATTCGACCATCCAAAGGTCAAAACACACTTCGAGAATACTTTCACACGGTAAGCTCCAACATGGTCAACACAGAACCACGGAAACAGATATACGAAAGAATAACATTCTCAAAATGACACACCAATCACGTACAGTATATCTCAATAAACATACCCGACTGGCGAACATATCCAATCCTATATGGAGTGGGAACGACCACTCAATATTCAAAGCACCCAGCATGGGGTCACCATCTCCAATGTCTCAGTTTCACAAAACCCACAGTTCCAAAATTACATCCTGTGCATGAATTCTACATCCTGTAGCATATTCTTCTTATCCGATCAATCGACCGATCATCCCTAGATAACCAACTACCATACTGAAGTTCGAATCTTTATTCATCGTACCGTACTGATGCCTTATCCAGTTTGTGAGTCACACTCATAACTCCATCATGATATGCATTATGCACTAAATGCGTATTTATATCGATCATATTTTCAAAAGTAGTTTGAAATCATATAGTCTCGTCAAAAGACAAATTTCCGAAAGTTCTTTCAAAAATTTCAAAACTCAAAACATAAATTTTTCGTAAGTCCACGAAATCAATTTTCGAAAAAATTAAATCGGCTCGCTGGTGCCAAGTATTCGATAACAGTTTCCTTCGATTCTACACAATTTCGAAGTTTCAAATGAAAACTATGCAAATGCTGGACTACATCCATATTACTGTATACCAATTCGGTTCGCTATTCCATTGGAAAACCACACGATAAAGTTCCGAAATTTTCAATATATAAACTCCGGCTAAAAACTCCTTTTCCACATATGACTCGCAACGTCAATCATTTTCCATCCTGGATCACCTCAATTTTTCTATGACAATGCATTGAAACAAATCAACACAGCGAAAGACTTCCCGAGAAGTTTCTTTTGAACAAGTAATCCAGAACCCCGAAAGGCAGGAACGACATAGATCAACGATTGATAAAGTGTTTTACAAGTCTGGGGAGTTTTTAAGAAAACAGAAAAGTCTTTTGAAATATTAGGGTCTCAACCCGTATCTCGTTCCGCATTACAAGAAGTTTAAAAAGTAGGAAACTCTTTTTCGGACCCCAAGTCCTGAGTTATAAAACAATTTCAAAAATCTATTGGGTCTTGGCCCAAGAATCATTTACGGTAAAATATCCGTAAAACATTCATTTTGAAAAGTATCATTTTCAAATGCTCAAAAATAGTTCATATATCTCAAAATGAACTAACATGAATACATGTTCTCCTGAACAATCCACAATATTTCTCCCAAATGCACAGCTCCGTTCCAAAACTTAATCGACATATTGATTTCCAATATCATAACTTCTCAAGATCATCAATCCTGTCCCAACTCTGTCATCTTATACTGTAACGCATAATATCTTTCTGAACCTCAGAACATATCAACTTAGAACGACAATAAATCTCAATGCAATTCAAAAATCCAATACTTACAGATCGTGAAGCCGACGATTCCCCGTGATACTAGCACATGTCTCTACTCAAGAAAATACTCGACACAGATATTTTCAAAACACACATTTTGCAAACTCAGTTCAACTCGAGAAAACAACACAGATCTATCTGAAGAAACACGTAAATACTATTTGGAAAAGTTTATAACAAGACCAGTACTACACTGGCAAATCGCACAACGCATAAGCCCGAGTGAACAACAAAAATTCACGACTCCAATATTTTTCAATCGACAACTCAAATGACGCGACAGAAATACGACCCAACTCGACCCAACTGCCTAGGTTTTCTCAACCTAAGATCCGATACCATATTCTGTAACACCCCCAGATCCGACCGGGAATATTATAGTGCCGTGGGCCCCGAGATGGAACCCACAAGGCTGAAGGAAATTTTCGCAAACATTTACAAATACCCAAGAGGCTAACGACGGTATTATCTATTAAAAACATTCGAAGATTTATAAAACTCGTTTATCAAACCGTCGTAAAAACTCATTTGAAACCACAAGGCCCAAAATGCCAAAACTCAACAGTTTAAAAACATACGTGAAGCTATAAACACACGCACCGGAGAATAGATTTAGAAAATGATTGCCAAAGTAACCTAAGTTCGGATACCAAAAAGGCCATTTAAAAATACTCACGCGGCGGATAAAGACAAACAATTAAAATACTCTAGCGTGAATACAACAAGCGATCGAAACTCAAAACACAAATACATGCCCTTGCCGGTATCCTCAGGAAGTTCATCTCTCCACGACCGCTACAAGCTTGATAATCCAAGAACCTAAAAAGAAAGCCCACGACGGGGTCAGCCATAATATCCAACAATGATAACCATAACATCTCGTCAATAATTACATATAAATGGAAATACTAAGTAAGAATACGACCAATGTAATCTTACCGTCGTAACTTTACGAGAATCCACGATTCGTATCCTTAACAACACATTAAAATAATACCGAAATATCTATACGGTATCTCAACAATACTCAAGGTTCTCAAAACATTATCATAACTCGCGATACGGAAATTATACCAACTCTGGCTAATTCAATCCATCGGATAACATCGACAATTCCAATACGATAATAGATTGTCCATCAAAGATAAGTACCAAGGAAATACGGAACATACCTCAAGATTACGAAATACCATGATAATCACGTCAGTCTAATCCGAGATCAGATCAACATAACATACGGACATGGTCCTAACACAAGACCTACAAATGCATACTCATATGACAACGTCAATATGATCACAACAATAATGACAATGTATACTTATGGCAAACCCATAATATACATATGCACAACAACAATACATGGCAATCTAATGATCCAGCGTTGACTGCCTAGATCCCACGATGACCCCGTCAGACCAACCGTGGTGGAAAAACCTGTCCAATGATCCAGCGCGCGCTAGCATAGATCCCCCGATGATCCCGTCGGACCAACACGAGGTGGACATATGACATCAATGCACAACTGCACAAAACAACAGTACACAATACACGACAACAACAATGCACAAATGCATGACAACAACGATACACGAATGTATCACGACATGATCGACACAAATGATAAAAATGAATAGAGTACTTGCCCCGAGTCCTTCGAGAATGATCTCAATGTCTAAACCATCACGAACCATTATCCTCAATACTCGACGGTCCAAAGTATCACGGATTGAAGATAATTCATATCTTCGTCTTTATCACAATATATCCTCGATATACAAGTATACCAATAACAAAAGTAAATCATATACATTATGATTTAGATTCCCGAAACTCGAATACGATTTATAATCCCAAATCTCCTGTGATTACGATTATAAACATTGCTATACGAATTATAAACGAATGAAACTGAAACCATTCATTAAATATTATAAACTGAGCAAGTAATAACTTGCCTCGATACCAATGAAGCCGTTACCAATTCCTTGTCGTCGTCTACATGTCCCTCGGACCTGATCAAAGCAATCTACGAACATTCTTGAATACGACCGCAAAGCATGGTTCTAAACATCGATCAATAATCTCAACCTATTACAATAATCGATTTAACATACATTCGATAACAATCAACAATCGATATAACTAATCCACAAACCCAACGATTCCAAAATATCTCGATTAAACACAAGTCCGAACAATCTAACTCAAACAATTACGAATTCATTACCATGATTCCACAAAGCCCACATATCGATTCGATAAGGCGAGTATACAAACTTAACCGAAATATTCCAATCAATTTCTCTTTCAAAACTTCAATCAAACACCTTGAAGGCGGAATTCAAAGGTATATTCGAATCATCAATCAACAAACACCAACCACATCAAGAACACGAAGAACATAATCACAAACATATATATCCTTCAACATTACATGATTCTAGCCATCGATACGAACTAAACCACCAAAATATATCAAGAATCTCAAACATCCCAAAATATTAGAGTTCAAGCCAATTACCTTCAATCCGGCGAAAGAATCAATAATGATGTTATAATCCTTGTTCCAAGCTTTCCTAGATGTTATCATTTGATAAACCAACTCAAAAGCTGAGGTTTAGGGGTTAAAAACCGAGTTTGGTTGATTTGGGACGAAAGGGGATCGTGTAGGATGGGTTGGGAAATGAAACTGCTTTACGTTTTTATACGCCCAGGCATGTTAGCGTACGCTAACTTCATCAATAGCGTGCGCTACCTGTTCCCAGAATACACACAGTATAGTTTTTGCCATTTTGAGCATAACTCACTCATCCGAACTCCGATTAACTCACCGTTTGAACCATTAGAAAGCTAACCCGATGCTCTATTATACTGTTATGTTTCAGAATTTTTGGAGTTTTAAAGAATCGGTGGTGATTTTCCAAAGTCGAACCTTATACACATTACTTTCCAAACAAGTGTCCAAATCTTATTTCCACTAACATTTCAACATATAGTCTTCTTAATCATATCATATACACCGAGAATCATAATCACTTGCATGTTCATCATCATACAAAGGAAACAATAACAATAACATTAAAAACCCGAAATGAAGGGAGATATTAACCAACATATCTCTTGAAGAAAAACAACACCATTCAAAACCACACGAATCATATCAATATCCGCATATCAACCATATTATCAAGATAACTCAGTAATCCATCTCATAACCATACTCATCAACTCATAAACATGACGATCATCAACTCAAGAACATCATATGCAATAAAAAATGAAATCCCAAAGTGGAGAGTAATTACCTCTTTGAAGGAATGGATTGAATCCCAAGGTTGAATCCGTTTTCAATCACTTCCAAGCTTCAAATATTGTTAGGAATGATCAACTCAAGTGTTTGGAACCTCAACTTCTCTCTAAGACCTCTCTCTATCGGTTCACATGAAGAAATGGACGGAAATGACGAATAATGGCCAACTGCACTTATATATATATATACTGTACATTACTAACGTACGCTAACATCTTTAATTAACGTACGTTACAAGCTTAGCGTGCGCTAACTGTCATTTGTTAGCGTGCGCTATCGCAGTCCAGAGGCGACTGTTTTGCTTCGTAAACTAGCTTGCGTACGTAATGCCCATGTATTAACGTACATAAAATATCCTGTCTAGCATACGCAAGTCCTTAACCTTAGCGTGCGCTATACGCAGTTGACTCGTTTGTCTATATGCTCCGAAGACTGGTCCACACGCCGAAAGTGCTGACGAGGATAAGATTCCTTTTTGTCCGATATATCATTAGCGTGCGCTAACCTTTAGGGTTTAGCGTGCGCTAGTACTACATTACAAACATCCGCTGACTTATCAGAACGTGCGTCGAAAGTGGCCTGGTCCACACGCAGATTCCTTCCGAACTGACTGCATTAGCGTGCGTTATCTTATATCTGTAGCGTGCGCTAAACCTGCACGATAGCGTGCGCTACTCATGATTATTAGCGTGCGCTAATAATATTACACTTAGCCATTTTTAGCTATTCTTGTCCAATGTCTCAACATACAGAATACGAACATACGGCATACTGAATACATATACATCTTACATCCAATTGTCGACCAAGTACGACAATTATACAAATACAGATGCCTCGGTCCTTCAATTATTTTACCCATACTGTACAGATTCCACGTTGTACAACATAACTCGGATAACATTAAACAATAGTAATAGAAATTCCGGATATTACATTCATGACCGCTACTACCTCGATCTCCGAGTCTAAAAATAAAGCCCACGACGGGGTCAGCCACAATACTCAATAATGATATCAATCACATCATCATAAATAATTACATACCAATGTAATAACAAAGTAAGACTACTAACAATGTAATCTTATCGTCGTAACCTTACCAATCCATAACAAATGAATCCTTACCATAATCTACATTTCGCATTCTCGAATAACGAAATGAACTCAACTACAACCATCTGTATTGTATCAAAACAATACCCAAAATCCTCAAAAACATCATCATAACTCAAGCGTGAAATAATCCATCTGTGTAAAATCCTGTCAGTCGGATTTCACAGTCAAATGTCAATCTAGATAGAAACCAATAACACACAATATATATGTACATCAACTACCACAAAACAATGATAACAAGACCCGAAACTTCGACGTACAGTCCAAATGCTCATACGACCAATAACCATGATCAACCAAAACATCAACCGAGAATATCATCGACATGATAAACTCCAATATGACCAACAAAGGATCAACGATAACCGAGAATAACATCAACATGATAAACTACGACACGATCAACAAAGGATCAACAATAACTGAGAATGCCCTCAACATGGTAACACTACACCATATATGGCTTTCAACAACATTTTTTTTGATGTTACAAGCAAAAGTGTAGCCTTAGATGCCTTAAAATTGGTCAAATTTGATTTAAGGCTACACATTTTTCTAACGTTATTATTGATATAAATTAATGTTGCCACAGACCAAATTGAATATCTACGCTAACACAAAATTTGGTGTAGCCATTGCTATATTAAAAAGTGTACGTAAACACTAAAAAACTAGGCGGGCTTGCTAAAATATTTTAGGCGGTCCAAATAAATTATTTTCAATTGTAACGACCCGATTTTTCTCAGGTATTTTATGAATATTTTTTTTAATAAGGAAAACTTGTAGAAATTTCAAACCATTACGAAACATACATTTTCTAAAATATTTACGGAATTTAAAATGATTTCAAATCTCCAATACAACTGTAAAATCCAGTAGCGGAAAATAATTGTCAAAAATAAGGTTAATTGTTTCATATTAACTTGAGCGGAATTTAAAAGAAATATGTAACATTAAATATATTTATCATATGTCGGTCTGCCCTGCAACCCGTTCTCTTCACCTACACATTCCAAATAAAGCAATTAAAATCGACAAGTAATAATTCCCACCTAAAATTGAGATGACATAAATGATGATGTTGGAATGCTTATGAATCGTCCTAATCGTGATCTTGATTCTCGTATCCTGCAATTGGAATATAAATATATATATGTTATTATTTAATTTTATTGGAGAATATAATTTTAATGAAAATAAAAATGACGATGACTTGATTTAATTTAAAGGCTAAACTTATGGGATCAAATCTGGAAAAAACGTAAAATTTAATATGGGTGAAACTGAAAGAATTAAAAACTTTTAGGGACTAAAATTAAAATCTAGGTAAAATGATGGATATAAAATCCCTATCCCGATGAGATGTCGTTCCTCATCTCAATCTCTGTCATCTGACTTTCTCTCCAGGGAATCCCCTTTCCTCTTCTCTTTGTGGAAACTTTCTCTGGTGTCGATGGACCGAGGGACGGAGCAACAGCGTCGATGGTGTCATCGCTCAGAGCAGCGATTGTACTCTCGCCGTGAATCATCCGGGTCGGGCTTCCACTAGTTTCAGATTCGGACTTCCGAAAGAAAGGTAAAGGAGTCGGGCTTCGAGCGGGGGTTTGACGGCGACGGAGATGAGCGGCGATCGGCCGAGGGCTGGAGTCGCGACTGGAAGAAAATTTCAGGTTCGTTTGCACCAACTATGAGAGCATATATGTTCCTTTCGCATATGTGATCTATTTATATACTTCATTTGGGATGGGCAATTGCAGGTGTTCTTTAGCATATGTGATCTATGCAACCAATACAACTATATGAATCGTTGCCATTTCTTTATCTTCTTTTACGTGATGACGCAGAAGTGTATGCATTTGTTTAATAAAATAAGAGTTGATCGGCAATCCAAGGGGAGGATATAGTAGTTTGCGGTTGGTTGCATCTCCTGGTTATAGAATCTCATTTATCAAGCTGACATTATGTTGCTGACATTAGATTGCTTTCCTAGATTGAGGACAAAGTGTTATAAAACTGCATGTAGAATAGAATAGAAAGAAAATATTTCGTTTATATGTAAATTTCACAATCATAATTACATAATTAAATTAGTCATTCATTTACGATAAGCTATATAACACAACTTTCATAAGAATATAGTATTTCACTGTTCGCCTATGACTTTATAACATACTATTTCATTTAAAAAAATCCTTCAAGTATGAGACTAATTATGCAATTTTTCCACCAACCACCAGGTACACTGCAAAGAACGTATCCGTCAAGATCAAGCTCCTACTAGGGTTGTGAAAAATTTTGAAAACCAAAAAAATGGAAAAAAACGACCAGGTCTGAACCAAGAAACGGGTAATCAAATTGCTTAGAGTAAGCGAGACAAGTATAGAGACGGGTACATATGGTATGGATCAGTTCACAATTCTCATTTTTATGGACTACAGGTACGTATTCGGACTGATCAACTTACTGGCTAAATAACCTTATTTTACTTTTTTTGCTAAATAACCTTATTTTACTCTTTTAACTCTGTTATTGTGTTGTTGATTGGAGATATGGAAAACTTGAGTCATTATCCTGTATATCAATATATCAATACTTTTGAGAAAAATAACATGCAACTTAGTACTCTCTCAGTTGCCTAAATTTGTTTCAATCTTTAATTTATGTTATATTTTTGGCAGGAAGTCCATGGTACGCCACCCAAATTTGTTCATATGCAATTTACGGACACTAAACTTAACACTATATTAATGTTCTAAGCTGGCATTATTTTGCTTTCCTAGATTTAGATCACAGGTCAAAATTTTCAATTTTTTTGGATTAGATACTAACTGACTGGATGACCTACGACTCTATTCTTTGCTAAAAATACCAGGTTCTTGGTGAGTCGGCTGGATCAATGTTAGGACTAGAATTGGAAGGGCTTATACAGCGAGCCAGGGGTTACAAGAAAGAATTTGGTGATTCATTTGTCTCAGTTGAGCATTTTGTTCTTGGTTTTGCAAATGATGTCCGATTCGGGAAGCAATTATTTAAAGATTTTCAACTTTCCTTGGAAACACTAAAAGATGCTGTTCAGGCCATAAGGGGACGCCAAACAGTTATTGACCAAGGTAATAACTTACGTCATTTGGATCTTATATTCTGTTAATTATATATCTCACTTACTTCCCCTCTGCCACCCAACCCCCACTCCCACCCTGGTGCTTCCCGAAAAATGTTTTTTTTTTCTTTTCGGATTAAGTATAAGATCTGTTATTGCATTTGGATAAAAAATGACATTACTCATGGGACGGCAATATCGGACTGCTCTTTGGCGTAATGGTGGTTTTTTTTGAGGTTATGCTAGTCATGTTTCTTGTCAAATAGCATTGAGCATAAAGGCTCTCTCTGGTTTTACTCAGACCCTGAAGGAAAACATGAAGCATTAGCGAAATATGGGAAAGATTTAACAGCCATGGCAAGAGCAGGAAAGCTGGACCCTGTTATAAGAAGAGATGACGAAATACGCAGATGCATACAAATTCTTTCAAGGAGAACCAAGAATAATCCTGTTCCAATTGGTGGGCCTCGTGTTGGGAAAACTGCAATTTCTAAAGGGTATGCTTCTCGATCTTCTCTGTATTTTATCAAATTGCTGTGGGCCGACAATCATGAATTGGCAATATTTTTTACTTACTAATCCTCTCAAGGAATCGTATCAGTATAACATAATGAAATTGGCTGATAGGGCTCTTGTTAACCCAAAAAGTACTGCACAATTCTCTTCTTGATTCAATTATTTCATTTTCCGACTTATAATGTTACATTGAATGGCAGGCTTGCCCAGAGAATTGTGCAAGGATATGTTTCCCAAGCTTTGATGAATCGCAAGGTGAGTAATGTCTGCACATCAAGTTAAACTATCTATATTGAAACCCCAGCTTGCTTGCCCCCTGTGTTTGTGTATGTGGTTGTGCGGCTTTCTTAGTTTTTCCTTGTAAACGACAAATGTTAAAGTGGAATCCCCTTTGATTTAGTTGATATCTCTTGACATGGGAGCTCTCATAGCTGGTGCAAAGTACCGTGGAGAATTCGAAGATAGACTGGAGTCGCTATAGTAAGCTGTTCTGATTTTAATTCTAAAATAAATGGGGTTTCATGTGTTATGTGAATTCTGGAAATCTCGGCTGACATTAGACTCAATATTCATGAGCAAAAAAACAATAGCATGATAGTAAGATATTTTTAGCAATTATTAACATTTAGGTGTAAAATAAAGTGGGATTTCTGGACTTCCACAAAATTGCTATTTCATTTTTCCTTATACTGTAGTTTGCAAATAGAAACTCCATTTTGCAGAAGAAATGGCTCTATAAGCTCGAGTAAGACCTACCTTTCTATTGAAAAGCTTCACAGTACAACTTAGATGTAGGTTAATCAAACTTTCTCATTGATTTTGATTTTTTTTAACTATATAATTTTTTATATATTTATATATATAAAATGATTAGTTATATGTTTGGCTTTAGAAGATGTCGCTGGTAATTACAATTATGGAATAGAGTGCCTATTCAGGTTTTATAGGTAGGATTTGTATATTGCTTCTTTTTTGTTTCTTTTCTTATTCTTCGAATTTTCTCTATGCTTGTATATTTTTTAATTTAATTATTTGTCCTCGTATCCTTGGTCAGATTTTCTTTCAAAATAACTGTCTCATTTTGTAGTTATATTCTATATTTAACTTGTTTTTACTTATTTTTTATTATTATTGTTATTATTTTTATTTCAGCTATGGATTAGAGAAGGAATTTAGAGAAGACATCTATGAGGATTTTGAACAGCTGACACTTGATTTTTATAAAAATGGAAACCTTTATGGCCTAGAAAAATATTGGTAATTGCTGACCTTTTTAAATCTTGGTAGTTGCTTATAATGATAGTTTTTCACGATTTAGTTCTAGTTTATCATGATCATGGTATGTCATGTGTTTTGTATCAGAATTTAACAGATCTGCTCTGTAGTTTTTTTGGCTAATTGTTGTACTTTGTAGTTAACTGTTGATTCGTTTGGGGATTGGTACTAATGGGCCAAAAACTGGCCAACATAGCAGTGGATGCTGGGAACTTCCTTCAACTGAGGGAGATAATGCGGGCTCTTCTCAAATACAACAACATACTTTACAACTGCGAGTGCAGGAAAGAAGTCGGAGATGCAAAACGTTCTGCTCGATGTAGACCATGAGGCAACTAGAGCTGTCGTTTTGGGGGCTGAGATGAGGAAATTTTGCTAAGTGACTCAAGTAGTTTTGTTATATTTATGGATTGCGATGGTAATTTGTTCTTAGCTATTAAATAGTACTTCAGCTAATTGTTGAATGGCATTTTAAGTTTGATTTTGGATGTTGGGTTATGTAAGTGCATTTGGCTATTTGATTATAGATTGAATATTTGGCAGTCATGTTTTAGATGTTATGGTTGACAGTGTTTTAATGGTATTGACTGTTTTATGGTAATATTTATTTTCCAATATAACATGTTGCTTTTTACCATGAAAAACATTGGTAAAAACCTGTAAAAATGTATCCATAGATTCTAATTTATAATTCCTCCTGTTGGTAAAATATAAAAATTGTGTTGGCAAAAATTAAAAGTGTGTTGGCAAAAGTTGGAACTGTTCATATATAAGTGTAGCCATATTGTTAAAGTTGTTGGTAAAGATGTCAAAGTGTCACAATTTAATGTTACACTAGACCTCATGAGTGTTAGCATTGGTCTACAGCTACACAAACATTTGTGTCACTAAATATATAAAAGTGTGGCCTTAAGTCTACAGCAACACAAAATCTAGTGTAGGCACAACTAAGAAAAGTGTTGGCATAGGGGTCTATTGTTACAATTTTTTCACATGTTACCAAAAACAAGAAAAGTGTTACCTTAGACCCCTATGGTTGCGGCTGTTTTTGTAACACCTTCAAATTTGGTCAAAGTGTAGTCGTAGCCTGTTTTTTTGCCTCCAGCAACACTTTTTGGACTTTTGAACACAGTTTTTCAGGTGTTGTTGAAACCCATATATGGTATAGTGTAAACTCCAAACACGATCAACAAAGAATCAACAATAACTGAGAATACCCTCAACATGGTAAACTCCAAACACGATCAACATATAATGGATCTCTAAGAAACAACCCCGACTGTCGAACATACCCCTCGAGCGTATGAACAATTAGTTGCAAACCATTGAACATACCCAACCATAATTGGAGGATGAACGACCAATCCATATGGCTCAAAAATGGACGTCACAGTACGCTCGATCCAAAAATCTGTCTGTGCACATGTCCACCCCGGAAGGAGGTCGATAAGGCGCTGAATGTCCTTGTAATCTGAGACACCATGAGGAGCAGCTAAGCACCATGTCGCCTCTAGGTCTGCCATGAACTGGCCCACGGTGGCACCTGTGCCTCGATACGTGCTGCGGAAAGCCTCTACAAGGTTGCACGGTGTACACCTTCTCCTTGTTGACTTACGCGGCGTTGTCCTCATGGTCACCATCCTATGAAGAAAGTATACTTATAATACATCAACGTCTCGACATAATAGAACAACTATACTAAAGGGTTCTCAGAAGAAGATATAAATCTCATCCCAAGTTCTCGACTCAAACTCTGGACTCTGAGAAACACCTAACATAAAAATAATAATATACTCTCTAATGGTGTACGTTATGAAAGTTATTCGGGTTCCTCCATAAATGGACATCTCGATAAAAATAACCATACTCATATAATTCATACGTAAGTGATACTGGTTGGAGACATCACTGCATCGTCGATCCTCGTTATTACATTGTCATTGTTCGTCCTTCATATTCATACATATGTGCTGAAATACTTAAGGCGCATAAGTTCTCGTTCGTGAAATAGAAGACACTAAGGAAGTTTCTAAGTTCTCGTCTTTCATGTTTCTTTATCAGCAGCAATTCATGCGTAAATCATAAAATAAAAATTCATATAGTACATACTTCGTCATACATATATCGTTCCATATATGTTCATAATTAACATTTCATAAAAGCTCGTAAAGAGATACATTTTCATGGCAAAAGAAGTTTGAATCATAAAGACAAGCAAATCTTTCACCTTACTCTTCAGTTGAGCTTGACGTGACGGGGTGTTGAGTTGACAATTGATTCTTACATCAGTTTAGAGAATCGAGCTAAACTTCACTTGAAAGAACATAGACTCAGAGCGAACGAACCGCTCCGATACCATTCTGTTACGGCCCCTTATCCCTAAGGACGGCTCAGCCAGGGCATGACCCGGGGTAGGAATTAAGAAGCGGGGAAGAAAGGGGGGAGACATACGTTTCATAAGAAATAGGGGTGAATTTCCATGCACAACCTATCAAGGAATCATGAAGGGGAGTCAATCTCGGGGGAGTGACTTAGAATCCAAAGTAGGATACATAGTTATAATATTAGCCTTGAAGTTTAGAAAAAGGCTTCATAGCATATTACAATCAACATAACTTAAAAAGTAAAATCATAAAGAGTGTTTGTAGCGGAAAAACATAGTTGGTTACATATATGAAGATATGTAACCGGGGCTTAACATTGATCGTAAATAAAAGACTTCCACTCAGCACCCTCCGTCACATCCCATGCTCAGCCTACACATTTTTAAAACATATACAGGGATGAGTACAATGTACTCCATGAACATATTGCCAAAACATAAAACATGCTTTCGTATTTGTCATCATGTATATAAGCAGTAACACACGGGGGTTTTAAGAAAAAGCCCATGTTTACAAATTATTTCATTTCATAATATGTATCATCAGATTCACCATATCCATAATTTACGCCAGGGAAGGTGGCCACCTCCCGCGAACGTTACTCCCCTAGATCGGCCACTCTGAAGAGAGCTCACAATCCCGAGTACTGGGTACACTAGCCGTGGCCAACATCCTTTATCTAGCTCAGGATCCGATCATTTCATAGGTTGGCAAGCCAACAGTGATAGGTTCATAAGAATCCACATAAAAGTTTTTATGCATCATAAACATTTGAAATCATAATTTGCTTGTAAAACATTTCATCAAGATAGATCAAAGCTCAAATCATTTTTGTATAGAAAGCCCACATAATCATTTTCGTATAGAAAGCCCACATAATTATTTTCGTATAGAAAGCCCACATGATCATTTTCGTATAGAAAGCCCACATAATCATTTTCGTATAGAAAGCCCACCTGGACAAGTAATAATCGCAAGCAAAATGATTCTCGGCTCTTCCTTACGCTTCAGTCTGCTGCTCCACCTTTCATCGGAAACAACTAAGTTTAGCGGTCGATCGAGCTTAACGAAGTCTAACGGACAACAGACTCGATCTACATGTTTGGACTTTAGAGTTTTGCATTCGACTTAAGTTTAATAATAAAAGCTATGATTCTCTTAGAGAACCTAACTGACCATATAACATATAAATATACTAACAACGGTAACCGATACTCAATTCCGTTACACATTCCTTGGTTCGAAAACCAACATCAAACACTTAACATAATCATAACATAATGTGCATCAAGGCTGGAAATAATTAGCATTAAGTTAAATAACATTGAGAACTAGATAGTGTATCTTATACCACTGGAAAGCCACTGAAGTCTAGTTTCATGTCCATTTTACAGATCTCAAAAATATTAAAGGTAGTGAGAGTTATGGCCATTTCCATGAAGTGTAATGAAACTGCCAACATCCGACGAAAATGGGAAAAACATCATATTAACCTAGAGCTCGTTTCTAGCAACGAAAACCCTAAACATGTAAACTCTAATCATACATATCATACTTATAACACATATAGGATTCGACATACAAGCATGCTTCTCGACATTACAAACTCCATTTCATAATCTTTTCTTTTGAAAATATGACTACTTACTCATTTTTATTTCCCAACTTTAAACCTTCAAACATCATTAACATCAAGTATCATCAAACACTAATTGTTACCAACATCAAACAACACACTTGACATACACTCATGTTGATAATCAAAGTCTTGGTCCTAACATACAAATGACCTAAACATGACTTTGAAATCCTCAATACATAACATGCTCCTTAACTACATCAAATATTACCAACACATCTTCCAACTTTATAAATGTAACTTCATGCTCTTGTTTTCAAATAAATTTTCAAAACATTTTATAAAAATCTAACAAAAACATATCATGTACTCCTTTCATATATCATCATAATCATCAAGTCACTTTTGAACATATATCAACATATCAAGAACTAAGCATGATTCTTCCTTACTTTAAAAACACCAAATATTTTATAAAAATCCCATAAATTCAACATAGCATCATATCATCATATAGCAACATATTGTGTAAGAAAATAATAAGAAAAACAACACATGATTGGGTTATAAAACCCTAAAAGTTTCGGCCAACATGAAAAAAAATCAAGACATGATTACAACTTGTTCTAAACACTTTCAAGAACCTTAAAATCAACTTAGAGACAACATACAAAACATTATAACATTAAACCTAAACTCTTCATATATTTTCCAAATTTTAAAGTGGTCCAAAACCTATTTTTACTTGGGTAGAAATGAAGAGAATGAGGTAACTTACTTGAATATAAACTTGGATTCAAGTTTGAAACACAAAGTGAGCTTGTAACATGAGTTTTTAATGAAGAACAATGGTGTTCTTCAATGGTGAAGGGGGAGGGGCGGCTGAAGTGAGAAATGAAGAGAGGAAGAAGATGAAGTGAGGAGGAAAAATGAAAGAGAGGTGATGTCCATTTATATACTAGATTAACCCTAGACGTCCTCGATAAAGCGGTCGGATAATATTCTACGTTTTGCTCCTCCACAGATAAAATTACTCGAGTATTGTGTGTATGACATATACTTAAATTATAGTATCACACTTACAGCTTAAAGTCGGAGAAAAGTTTTGCGTTTTACGGAACGCGAATTATCCGAGAAAACGACTCGACATAAAATATACCCGAAAATTCAAAAAGTAAACTTTTGAAAATCGTACTCATAGCGTAAAAGTTATGTATATAGAAGTCGACGGAATCATGATTCTGCCTATCGAAACATAAAAATTAAATTCGGAAAATAAAACCAACTAAATAATCGAACATCCGATTTCTGAACTAAAAATGTGTAAATAGTTCTAAACTTACTCCATTAGTCAGAATTTTATTATTTGTGAATGCAAAACCCTAATGTCGCACTTGAGGTCATAATAATTCATGCATATAAAACATCGGGATATTACATAATATAATCTAGCAAATAAGGAATTTTTTTAAATATTATGATTACATAGGGAATGAGAATAGGGATTGTTGTTGGAGTTCAAATTTAGATAAATGGTTCATTCAAATTTATTATTATAATAATAATAGGGAATGAGAATAGGGATTGTTATTGGAGTTCACATGTATAATTGTTTCCCTAAATCACTAAGCATTATTTTATAATATAAATAGGGAAGCCACTAAGACATTGTTGGACTTGCCCTAAGAATTTAAAAACAACATTATTAAATACAAACTGTAAAGTTTATTATTACATCATGAGTATGAAAAGTACAAATCGACCAACATCCGAATATAAGTTTCAAAGGAAGAACAAAACGACAGCGTACTCGAGTACTTTATTAAAAACAAAATGCAACTGACAAACCATCCCGGCCATAACATCACTCCGCACCCTCGTCATCATGCAGCTCAAGTGGTTGCTTCCCCGTCCTCCTGTATCCTGAACATAAAACAAATGTCCATCACCGAAGACGATCGTTAGCACAATGATGCTAGTACAAGTACGATAATTATACAACAATAGATTATTCAACATATCACGGAATAATGAAAACATCATCAACTACAACTATAACAACGAGTCTCTACTACGACAAGACTCACAATACCATCCAACATGATACAACATACACATGGTAATTCCGATGATCCAGCGTTCACTGCATATATCCCAAGATGATCCCTTCGGACCAACACGAGGTGGAAAAACCTGTCCAATGATCCAGCACACACTAGCATAGATCCCAAGATGATCCAATCGGACCAACATGAGGTGGACATACAACAACACCACATATGCACGACAACATGTATAACATCAATACATAAAACGTAATTAAAGTACTTGCCTTAGAAAGATGGCAAGGAATAAACACTCCAACGACTTCAATAAACTCGAGGGCCGTTCCTTCGATCAACCATTCGCAACCTCGAACCTTACAAAAAGGAAATAACGACAACTCAACTTACGTAACAATTCTAACGTTTGAACATCTAATGTCTACTACGACCGAGTTACATTCTAAGTTAGCCGGTTCACGGTTCAACTATTCGACGAACGCTCGGACGAACTAATGACATACCTCATGCAAATCAAATGACCATAACAGAGATGAAAAGTCGACGTCTACGAATTCAAGGATATTCAAATCATCATAAATTCACACTTCGATTCCTGATTATCAATTCCAATACTTGGTTCGATCATTTAACACATTTCAATCAAGTTCTAACTTAATTCATCTCCACGGTTTCGTTCTTCCGCAAGCAATACTTCTTGTGAAGGTTTTAAGCTCAAAACCATTAACACCAACCTAATCACTACGTTCTATCCAACAATATGAATATTAACGAGAAACTTCTACAAATCATGAACTATACTTGAAGAACACCCTCCACCTTAATCTTCTTGAATTCATCTAACACATGTGATAAACTAAACAAACCATTCCCCAAATAAAGTGTTTCAAAACCATTGTTAAAGGCATGTTATGAATTCCATAGACTCCATCTCGATGTTTAACAAAATCAAGGCATAACCCAAATTCCATTTAACCATGAAGATCCTAGTATAAATTCCCTCAATTCTCCTAAAGCATGGCATACGATTCGCTAAGTTGTCAAATAAATCTTAATAACTCCAGTAGCATGCTCATAAGCAGTACAAGAATACAAATTCTAGACTGTGACATCTTCACATACCTTATTTTGGAAGCGAATGATGAAACACTCGGCGGAACTCAACACCCAGAGCTTGAACCCCAAACCAAGATGCTTCCCAACTTCAACCACCAAGTAGAAAGGCTAAACAGGTATTATAATGTGGGGGAAGGCTCTCTGGACTTGCAGAAATCGGCCAAGGAATGAAGGAGAACAATTGTGAAATGAAATGGGGTGACGTCTTATTTATAAGACCCTGATCTTTACGTACGTTAGCCACAAGGTATTACATACGCTATAGCCTTAACGTACATTATGTGCTACTCCTTACGTATGTTAACATTCGCCAGTAGCTACTGCCTCATTTTCTGACCTCCTTAACGTACGTTAACCATCACCTTTACGTACGTAATACACTCTGTATAGCATACGCTATTTTAATCCTTTAACATATGTTATGCCTTGTTGACTTGCTTTATCAAAAAGCTGTCCAGGATCACGCGGAAATCTTATCCTGACCCCATCCCCAGCTAGCCCATACGCCGACCAACCTACTCTGCTTGACTGCCTGTTACGTACGCTATGCATCACCCATAACGTACGTTATATGCAGCTCTTAACATACATTATGCTCACACGTTAACGTACATTATGACATAGTTGCATGCATGAATTTGCATGTTCTTCCCAATATGATCATGAATGCTGGAATATGAATACGGGATAAATCATACTTCAATTATTAATACTCCAAAATCAAATGCTACAAGTTCGAATACAGGCAAAATACACGATAATTATCTGGGTTTTACATACTCTTCTTATAAAAAGAAGTTTCATCCCGAAACTTATGACGAAAATAATTCCGGGTATCTCGACTTCATACTATCTCGACTTCATACTATCTTCAGACTCCCAAGTTGCTTCTTCGACTCCGTGTCGAGACCACTGAACTTTAACCAAGGAGATTGGTTTATTCCTCAATTTCTTGACTCGAATCACGAGTATTTTGATTGGCTTCTCTTTGAACGTGCCATCATTAGCTACTTCGATCTCGCCGAAATCGATGACATGACTGGGATCCGATACATACTTCCGTAACTGAGATACGTGAAACACATTATGAACATAACTTAGCGATGGCGGCAAGGGCAACCTGTATGCTAACTTCCCAACCCTTTCAAGAATCTCGAATGGCCCGATATATCTTGGACTCAGCTTTCCTTTCCTCCCAAAATGAAAAATTCCTTGGGTAGGAGAAACTTTCAGAAGTACGTGATCCCTAATTCCAAATTCTAACAGGCGACGGCGCACGTATGCATAAGATTTCTGCCGAATCTGGGCAGTCAACAGCCTTTCACGAATTAGAGCTACCTTCTCTTGAGTTTGTACTATCAAATCTAGTTCCGTCCCAATTAAGTCAGATGAATCATCCCAACATAAGGGTGATCTGCATCTTCTTCCATATAATGCTTCAAAAGGTGCCATCTTAATGGAAACATGCCAACTATTGTTGTAAGTGAATTCAATCAACGTCAGATGAGTTTCCCAATCAGTCGACCAGTCTAAGGCACAATCTCTCAACATGTCTTCCACTGTTTGAATAGTTCTCTCGGACTGTCCATCGGTTTGAGGATGATAAGCTATGCTAAAGTTCATCTCGGTACCCAAGGATCTATGAACTGGTTTCCAAAAATATGACACGAAGCGACCATCTAAAATAAATAATGGTATTTGGTGTACCATGTAATCGGACTATCTCGGCAATAAACACTCGTGCCAACTTCTCTGGTACCCAAGTATCCTTAATGCCCATAAAATGAGCCGACTTGTTAGGCGATCAACTATCACCCAAATCATGTTCATCCCTGTTCTGGTCTTCGGCATTCTGGTGATAAAGTCCATTGACATATCTTCCCACTTCCATTCAGGAATCGGAAGTGGCTTCAATATTCCGGCGGGTCGCTGATGTTCGATCTTAACCTGCTGACAAGTTAAACACTTAGAGACATATTCTGCCACATCTTTCTTCATGTTGCCCCACCAAAAATTCTGCTTCAGATCCTTATACATCTTACTAGTGCCTGGGTGAATAGAATAAGGCATACTGTGAGCTTTCTTCATGATTGTCTACTTCAAAACATCAATATCGGGGACACAAAGTCGACTTTGAAATCTCAAAACTCCGTCTTCATGAATTACAAATCCTGGGGCCTTTCCTTTGCTCACTACATCACGTAACTGAATCATCATAGGGTCATCCAATTGTTTAGATTTGATTTCTTCGATTAACGATGAAGTTAATTCCATCACACACAGTTGTACTTGGACTCCTTGCAACCATACTTTAATTCCTTCACAAAACAACTCTCGTTGAATGCTGGACTGGGACGTGAGCATTTCCAGCATTCTAATAGAAATGGGTTTGCGGCTCAGTGCATCCGCCACTACATTCACTTTGCCTGGATGATAAAGAATATCCAAGTCATAGTTTTTAATCAATTACAGACATCTCCTCTCCCGCATGTTCAACTCCTTCTGATTGAAGATATATTTAAGACTCTTGTGATCTATGAAGATCTGACAGTGAGTTCCGTACACATAGTGTCTCCATATCTTCAAGGCGAAAACAACAGCTGCCAGCTCCAAATCATGAGTTGGATAATTTACTTCATATGGTTTCAACTGCTGTGATGCAGAGGCGTTCACCTTCTCATTCTGCATCACTACACACCCGAGACCTTGATTTGAAGCGTCAATGTAAATTATGAATCCTTCAGTTCCTTGTGGTAGTGCTAAAATTGGTGTCGCCGTCAATCTCTTCTTCAATTCATCAAAACTGGCCTGACACATATCGTTCCATTCAAACTTTTGTGTTTTCTACAGCAATCGAGTAAGTGGATGGGTAATTTTGGAAAACCCTTCCACGAACCGACAATAATAATCAACAACTCCTAAGAAACTTCTGACTTCATTCACATTCTTAGGAGACTTCCATTCCAAAATTGCCTCGACTTTTTGGGGATCTACTCGGACCCCTTCCGCCGATACCACGTGACCAAGGAACATCACTTCCTTTAGCCAAAATTAACACTTGGAAAGTTTGGCATATAACTGTTCGCTTCTCAAGAGGTTCAAAACGATCCATAAGTGATGCGCATGTTCTTCCCGACTCTTGGAATAAACCAAAATATCATCGATGAACACAACTATGAACTTTTCCAAATACTCTATGAACACTCGTTTCATTAACTGCATAAACACAACAGGTGCATTAGTGATACCAAATGGCATCACCACAAACTCATAGTGTCCGTAGCGAGTTCTGAATGCTGATTTGGAAACATCTGATTCTTTAATCCTCAATTGACGGTATCCCGATCTCAAATCGATCTTCGAAAATACTGTTGCTCCTTGCAACTGGTCGAACAAATCATCAATCCATGGCAACGGGTACTTATTCTTGATCGTCATCTTATTCAGCTCTCGGTAGTCGATGCACAATCGAAGCGATCCACCTTTCTTTCGAACAAATAGAACTGGTGCACCCCAGGGCGAAACACTTGGCTGAATATAACCTTTGTCCAGTAACTCTTCCAGTTGCTTCTTCAATTCATACATCTTAGTAGGTGCCATACGATACGGCGCCTTAGAAATCGGTGTAGCTCCTGGTTCTAGCTCGATGATAAACTCTACATCTCGTCGTGGAGGTAGTCCAGGAAATTCATCGGGTAACATGTACAGAAATTCATTCACAACAGGAATGGATGAAAGCTCTACTTTTCCTTCTTCTTTCTTAATCGCGTAACACCAGTATCCAGTACACCCTGTTTTAGTAGTTTGATGTGTTTCATATCTTTGATCACTTTTCCTGAGCTTCCTGGTCTCCATCCCTCGAATAATAATTCGGAACCATCTTCAGATATCATCGAGATATTCCTCTTTCAGTAGTTCACAATAGCTCCATATCGGTTAAGCTAATCGTCTCCGAGAATCAGATCGTCTCCTTGTATCTCTATCACAATCAAATTTGAGGGCCACTCTTTGCCTCCAATCGATAAAGGAAAATTTCTAGTTTCTAAGTTCCCCACAATTCTTTCCCCACTTGGTAAACCCACAATATGAGGTTCACATTCATGAAAACAAGAAATGTTCAAGCGATTAACACAAGACAATAATATAAATAAATGTGTAGCTCCTATATCGAACAAAACACTAACTGGTTGTGAAAGGATCTGAACGGTACCTAATGCGACAGCTTCATTCTGATCGTCTGCCCTTCTTATCTCATAAATACATAGAGGAGTGGACCCTGCACTCGATGCTTCTTTTCGGTCATACTGTCCTCTGTCTCTACCTCGGCCGAAATTATGGGGCTGTTGAACACTCTGTTGCGTCTGAGGAATGATCACCTCCTTCTGAACTGGCTGCGAATTACAAGATCCAAAATATTTTGCAGCCTCTTCACAGAATACCGCACGATGTCCTTCTCATCCACAATCATAACACGTCACAACGGTGAGTGAGCAATCACATTGATAGTGTCCTATCCAGCCACAGTTAAAACATTTCCTGGTTGTATCAGCCATTGGTCATACTACTCTCGAGTTCTTTACACCTTTGGATGGATGCGGAGGCCTCTTGAATGAATGAATGGATGACTGGGCTTTGCGGGGCCCACTACTTTTGTGCTCTGTGAAACTACCAGAGACTTTCTGCTTCTTGGACTCAGAGAAGCCAGAGCTTTCTCTTGATACTGGTAGAGAGTGGTGCATTCAAAACCTGACATGTACCTCTGTATTTCCAGCTTCATTCTCATATCAAAGTTAATCATCATTTCTACATCGGTTCTAACTAGGTGTCGAACAAACGTCAGCTGTTGATTAAATGTTGTTGGCCACTTAAGTATACTGGATACAGTTTGGGAAATCGTTTAAACAACAAACTGTATGGAATCTAAATCTGAGTGCGTAGCGGAAGTCTTGGATACAGTTAGTTGCCGTGGATACAGCAACGACGTATTAGGTGTATACTTAATATATCACAGTTATTTCAAACAGTAAAAGCAGAAGGTAAATAACACAGTAATTTAAGTGGTTTGAGGTAAACCCCTCTACGTCCACTGGTCCTCCACACAGGAGTAAAAAGTTTATTATATAATTACTGCGTACACAACTACGTAATTATAAACAAACCTATCCTTGTATCGTTCACACAGATTGATACAAAGAATGTCACTTTCAACCGTTCACACAGATTGGTTAAAGCTTCCTTCTTGACTAGCTTCTTCACACACAGTTCCAAAGCTTCGTCCTTATTCATCCCACACAGGTCAGAATAACTTGTTGAGTTCACACAGAGCTCGGTTTTTACACAAAGGTAAAAGGTAGGTAACCAGGTAAGAACAGCAGCTTTGAATATCACGTTCTTGAGCTGATGATAGCTGTTCTTGATGTTGAGCACTGTATATCTCTTTCGTTCTAACTTGCAGTATGCTCTAGAGATATGTTTGCTCAGATGATAACTTTGATAGCTTTGAGAGTTATGTTACTTGGGTTCGTTCAGTTGGTTAGTTTTTGGTAACTAATCTTCAATGTCTTCAAGGATATATATATATAGTCTCTGAAGAAAGTATTCGTTGAGATGTCCGTTTGAATAAGATTTCCTTCAACGGAAATATGACATGATCCGGATTTCAAGGATTCTCAAGATTCAAGATCGACGCATTTAATTACTTTATCCTTGAGTATTTAAATACTTCTTTGTTCAACGGGACTTGACTTGTGTTCTTTCTTGTCCTTTTGTGAACTGTATGGAGGATGACTGTATTTAGGGCATCGAGACAGTTTCCATACTTGATCTTTTGCAAGTCTTCTTGCTATACAGACGAGCTTCACTGATGCTGATTCGAGGCAGGTTTTCGATATAGGATAAAGCCTTGAATCCTCGATACAGTTTCCTTACTGTATATTTGGCATATATGTCAAAACCTTCTCAATAACAAATAACAATCGATACAGGGATCGGGTATCCCTACCGATTCGATCAGGTTATTGTTTTTCCCAACAATTTCCCCCTTTTTGACAATTTGCCAAGACTAACTTACTTCAACTCTTCGAGTCTTCTTGATGATGCCAAAACTTTCTTCATGAAGCATTCTTCTTCGATAACTTCTGGAAGATTTCTTGGTCTTTTGTCAATAGGTCTGACTTAGTGACTTAGTCTACAATAATGAACTGCTCGCAGGCATGTTCGATACAGTTTGAGATTTATTACAACTTAAGCTTTATGATTGGCGCGCAGGCACAATCTTACAATGTATTCTAAGTTTACAACGGAAACTATGAACTGTTCGTAGACTAGTTCGTACAGCTTATTTTTCAATCAAGTTTATCTAACTTGAGATTCCTATCAAACAATTTTAAGTAATCATACATAAACACAGTAGATTACGAGTTGTAATCTTTCAAGACAAACAAACTATTTTATTGATATTCAAAATGATTGAGTACAAAGTTTGCTGTGTTGAATAGAAATTACAAAGACAAAAATAATATACATAAATTTCATCTCCTCATCTATAATTCGCATGCCTCCAAGGTCTCTTTCCTGGCTCATTCTCGGTGCCGCGCCACCAGTTTTGAAGTGAATCATTGCCTCGTTCCTCGTAAATCGCTCTTCCTTCATATGAACGATCAAAGGCAAGTATCCAATCTTCTGGATGGGTGACCCGATCTCCTCTTCTATGTTTTGATTTCATCTCGACTTGGAGAGGGAGTTTACCTTCTTCTAGCATCTTTGAAAACTTGTCTGCCGCTTCCGCCAATGTTTTATAATTTTTGAAGATGGCGGATTCCCTGATGAGTCTGACAAAATATCTCATCAGTTCATTCTTCCTCCAGTGCTTCACTTCTTCGGCAGTTGGGTTGCGGTTGGTCGGCAGACGTATTTCCGAAGGTCTTTGGATAAGATTTTGCCAAGGGACATTTGGGTCATGGAATTCTGGTCTGGAGCCTGAAATTCTAAAGCTTTGGGATTGAGGTGCTAGCTTGTTCAATTCGGCAGCGATACTGCTCTGAGCAGCCTCAAATTCCCTTTCCTGTTGCAGTCTTATTCTCCTTGCAGCTTCTCGTGCCTCTTCCCCCTTTTTGGCTTCATCAAGACTTTGCAGGATTTCAAGAGCGGCGTCCTGTTTGGTCTCGATGCTGTTTATTCTTTCAACAAGGGAGGAAAGAGTCTGCGACATCTCTTGAATGCTTTTGTCGTGCGCACGCAGTTGAGAGCTATTCTCAATCATTGCACAGCGGTCTTGGCTTCAAGAATTCTTGTCTTTGAAGCTTCCTCCTTCAAATAGCTTTCTCTTGTTTATCTTCCATGATCTTCAAGGCTTGCTTGAAAACTTCTGGCAGAAGGATGAATGCGTCGACAACTCGAGATACTTCGTGTTGAAGAGTGGTCATTTCTTCTACGGCAGAGGTGTGCATCCAGTTCAGTGCCTTTTCAACATAAGATAAAGCGTTTACTGCGTCTTGGATAAATACAGTCTGAAGGCCAAGAGCTCGCAGGCGCTCTTTACGTGCAGCAGAGATAGGAGAGTCAGGCTGGGCGAAGTCTTCAGTGCAGTTCAACCTCCTTACATTCACGGATGGACGTGAAGTAAGTTGGACATCCTCAGGTTCGTTACCGTCCTCGGATTCCAAGGTTGCAGGGGCGGGAGTAGCTTCTTGTGATACGGCGATAGTTGGTTCAGAAGCATCCTGTGGCGAAGGTTCTTCGGCAGATATGGATGTAGGAGGGACTGAATCCTCCTAGTCGGGAATGTTCTCCGGCTGTGGCGAAGGTGGATTGGCTTGGTTAGAAGGTCCTTCGTCTTTTCTGGGTGGAGAGGCGGCTCGGGCTTCAGCCTCTTCACGGCTCATTCTCAGACCTGCTTGAAGAGCATCGTCGTCATCGTCTGAGTCATGATCGTCGTCAGCTTTTGGATTTATGGGAGAGTCCTCTGAGTTCTTCTTTCCTTTTCTTCTTGCGTCGGATTTGTGCAGCAGGTGGCTTTCAATGAGATCTTTGCAAGAGGCGTTGTCCCATCGTAGCAGGGCCTCAATTTCGGTGAGTCTCATTTCGGAGACGAACCTCTCTTCGTGGCTCCATTCGCTCCAGGTTGTACAAAGGTGTCGTGTGAGCTAGCCTATAGCCTTTCCATTGCAGAATCTTTCGACGCTTGTTCAATTTGAACCGAAAGAAGTGTTTGATTTATGATTGAGTCGGGGAGGGACTTCAATCACGCCTGGAGACGCTGCTTTCGAGGGATTCCAGACAGTATGGGATCCCCGCACTAAGAGGGACTCCTTGCAGGGGATGGTGCCCCGAAGGAAATTGGATCCTGCACGGGTGTGGAATCCCGTAGAGGAGAAGTAGCTTTTGGCTCCAAATGGGCAGCCAACGTGCTAACGTCTTGAATGTTGGCAGATGTCTCTATATCCGTCGTGGCCGCCAAAGGCTCGGGATCTGCTGTCGATGCAGTAGGAGACACCTCTTCCACAGGGGTTGGGCCCTGGGGTTCTTTAGTGGGTTGCGCCACGGGCGAGACATCCTCGGAGTGCTTGGTTTTGATTTTTGAGAGCCTCCGGAGTCTCTTCTTGGACTTCTCACCAGCAGAGTGCTTCTTGCTGTGAGAACGCTTGCGCTTCTTCTTTGAAGATTCCATTTCTGGGACCTTCACGGTTACATCTCTGGGGTTGTCAGAAATAGGCATGTGCCTGGTTTGCGGATGGTTGGCATGCATGGTGCTCTGGTTATAAGCAGTGGGCTTGACACCTCCTAAATATATCCTTGAGCTATTTTTCTTGGCGTCGGCGGATTGCATCACTCCGCACTTCGTCAGGATGTAGTTCAGCATTAAACCAAATGATTTCTTTTGGGTGGCAGGCTTGCACACCTCTTCTTGAAGACGTTTCAAAATGATTTGGCACCAATTGACCTTTTCACAGGTCAAAATAGCTACCATCATTCTGAACCTTAGATTCGTGCACATCTCGAACGCACCGTTCGATTTTCAATGATTCTCGAACAAGTCATGCGTATAAACGAAATAAAGAAGAAAATTTTTCTTGTGACAGTGGTTGTCACCATGTCAACCACTTTGGACCTGTAAAAGTCCATAAAACTTGGTAATCGGGTTCTTGAGACCCGAACGTCTCAAGTCGGTCCATGGTCGTGCCGTCGGCGTACTGTAGATTTTCCGAGTAGGTCGCTATTGATGCAGATTTGCACTCCTTGGACTGTTGCAGTGATGTCAACAACATGTCCTCCCTGGGCTAGTGACAGAAAACGAACGGCGGCGTTGAGGTAGAATTCCTCAACCAGATGGGCGTCGTATTTGTCGGCGGTTTTGCTCCCGAAGCGATAAAGGCCTTGTTGCTCAAGACGAGTAATAATATACTCCATTGGTTCGGTGTCGTTGATTTCAGAGATGATACGTTCGATGATGACAGGTTTCGAGAAGATCCGGCCATCAATGATGTTGGAGGTTTTCTTCAGAACAGGGGAAGAAGATTGACTAGCCATGGATGTTTTCTTAAAACGAAGGTGGAAGAAAACAGTAGAGATTTGCAGTGATTATGCAGAAAATATGTAGGCTATTTGCTTGAGATCTCTTGTAATTACAGAAAGCGTAAAGAGTCTCTAATGGCAGATACAGTCCTTTTATACTTGGGCGGCGAAATAGGGTTTGCAGAGTACGAATGGTCAGATTTTAAGGGATGGGAACCGGTTTTGAAATCGACGGTCAGGATGGATTTAGTGTAATCGTACGCTAATCCATTAAAAGGTTTTAAAATACATGGGTCCCACTTCGACATAGGTTGATTACCCTAAATGCCTAAAACGGCGGTTTAAAAATAATAAACAATTTAAAAACATCGCGGCTTTTGAGATTCAGATTGTCCGGATGTCGTAAGGCATTTAATGAACATGACGTTTGACATAAAAACAGGCACGTGGACAAAAATTATTTTAAAAAGGAAATAATATTATATTACATCGAATCGAAATCCTATAGTATGTGCCGTTCTCCGCGCCGATACATTGCCTCTTAAAAAGGTACTAATAGGTTTTGAATTCCATACACAATATTTGGATTAATGTCAGTATTCATGGGTCCTACAAGATTCCCCCTTAATTATTGCACACATCACCGTAGGATTCATATGCCTTCGCTTGCTACAAGATCGTATTGATGTTTCGAGTGTACAGATAATTAATGTTGATATCGTATTCACGGGTCTTACAAAGATTCCCCTCAATTGTTGAGTAAAAACAAGAAATTTACTTACAGGAGTCCGGGCCGTAGTATCCCCAATTCGTTTCTTAGCATGTTGAATCTTGCTGTGTCGAGAGGCTTGGTGAAAATGTCGGCCACTGGATGTCCGTATGAACCTTTTCTGTGCGAACATCCTTGTTCTCGACATGATTTCGATAAAATGATGCTTCATGTTGATATGCTTAGTGCGCGAGTGCAAACAGATTGTGCGTGATTGCAATTGCACTCGTGCTATCACACATGATCGAGTCTCTCTAGCATCGATTCCATAATCGACAGCTTGTTGCCGCATCCAAAGGATTCGCATACGCAGCCTACCAAAGAAGATAGTACTGATTCACCGTGGAAAGAGAATTTGCCAATTGCTTCTTCTTGAACCAAGATACGAGTCTAGGTCCGAGAAAGTGACAAGTTCCGCTTGTACTCTTCCTATCTAGCTTGCGACCTCCGAGATCCGAGTCGTCAGATCCAACTAAATCGAATCCGCCTTCCTTAGGATACCACAGCCCCGCATCGACTGCCTTTAACGTATTTCGTGATTCGCTTAGTATTGAAGTGTGATTTCTTAGGTGCAACTTGGTATCTCGCACACACTCCAACAGCAAACTGGATATCGGGCCTGCTAGCCGTTAGGTACAGGAGCGAACCGATGAGCTTCCTGTAGAGTGATTGGTCAAACGGATTTCCGGCTTCATCAAGACTAATTTGCACGGAAGTGCTCATGGGGTTAGCGAAGATTTGGAATTGTTCATTCCAAATTTGTTGAGAAGCTCCTTCCGTATTTCTCCTGGTTGATGAATATACCGTAGGCAAATCGCTTTACTCGCAAACCTAGGAAATAACTAAGTTCCCCATCATACTCATTTCAAATTTGCTTTGCATGAGATGTGAGAACCTCGACATAGAGCAAGGTTAGTTGAACCAAAAATAATATCATCGACATAGATTTGTACCATTAGAAGGTCATCACCTTCCCGTATCTTGAACAAGGTTTTGTCGACAGACCTTTCTCAAATCCGTTGTTGGTTAGATACTGGGACAAGGTTTCGTACTGTGCTCTGTGGGCTTGTTTAAGTCCGTACAGGCTTTCCTTAGCCTCGTAAACTAGATCGATACCGTCTGTGTTGGCAAACCCCGGTGGTTGTTCAACATAAACTTCTTCTGTAAGCTCTCCATTCAGAAAGCACTCTTGACGTCCATTTGGTATACGATAAAACTTTTATGGGCGGCAAAGGCTAAAAATATCCTAATGGCTTCTAGTCTCGCTACAGGGGCGAAGGTTTCATCATAGTCGATTCCTTCTTCCCGACAATAGCCTTGTGCTACTAGTCCTGGATTTGTTCCTTATGATAAGTCCATTTCCATCCTTTTTGTTTCAAATACCCATTTGGTTCCTATAACCGATTGGTGTGTCTGGCCTGGGTACAAGATACCACACATTATTTCTTTCAAACCGTTAAGCTCTTCTTCCATAGATGTTATCCAATGAGAGTTGTTAAGAGCGTCTATGGTCGAAACAGTTCTGATCGGGCTAAGAATACGGCTATAGTGCACATATTGAGTCTCCTAAGTTCGGATTGAGATTTCCATTCAGAAACCGTGAGACTTCAAAGATTAGATTCTTCTTGTGCACAAAGTACATTTCCTTGTATACTCGTATTCTCCTACGAGTAGAAACACCGGCGTTAATGTTTCCAATGATCAGCTCTTGGGTGATCTCTCAACCATCTTCGGTCGGGTTCTAGTTCAGATCCCATCAGTATCGAAAGTTTCGTGGGTACAGCTTCACTTGAATAGCGTCGGCTTCATCCACATCGATTCTTACAAACAAGGGGTTGATTTCTAAATCAACTACAGTTCTATGGGTGTAGGTGGATCCAAGATAGATAGATGGTGAATGTCCCGAGTGATAGCATCTACTCCCGTAGGGTCATGGTGTGGTTCGTCGAACACTACATGAACTCGATTCCTCGATCGTCACCTCCTTTTATTAAAGATTCAAAGCTTTGACGGAGGAGTATCCTACGAATATTCCTTCATCTGATTTTTCATCAAAGGTTCTAAGTTGGTCCTTCCCATTGTTCAAAACATAACACCTGCATCCAAAAATGTGAAAGTACGAAACTAATGGAGTTTTGTTATTCCATACCTCGTAAGTCGCTTTGTTGTGGTGCTTGTTGATGATACAACGGTTTTGAGTGTAGCACGCTGTATTGGTTGCTTCACCCCAGAAACGTTGTGGCAATTTGCTTGCGGCAATCATTGTCCTTGTTGCTTCTTTCAACGTCCTATTCTTTCGCTCGGCAACACCATTTTGTTGAGGTGTACGGGCAGCTGAGTATTCGTGCTGTATTCCATTCTCCGAACAGTATTGCTCTATAAAGCGGTTAGTAAATTCAAGACTGCCGGAACGAATGCACACGATACTCGATGCTTTTTCATTCGCAACTTTCTCAGAGCTCGGCGGCCTTTAATCTGTTTCCTTCTTCTTGCTAAGAAAGATCGTCCAAGCATACCTAGAATAATCATCAACAACAACCATGCAATATTTCTTACCTCCCAAACTTACTGGGTCTACAGGACCGTAGAGATCCATGTGTAGAATTTCCAACACTCTTTGGGTTGAAAGGTAGGATTTGCTTTTCAGGGTTGACTTGATTTGCTTGCCTTTCTGGCATGGACCGCAGACGCTGTCCTTCTTGAATGACACAATTGGCAAACCTCTAACCATACCCTGTCTTGAAAGCTTGTTGATCGTCTTGAAGTTGACGTGAGACATCCGCTTGTGCCATAGCCAGCTAAGATCTGCAGTGCCTTTGGCAACAAAACATGGAATTGAGGAGCTCATAGGCTTCCAGTCAGCAATGTACATATTACCTGATCTCGCTTCTGTAAGCACAACTTCCTTGGTTTGGGTGTTCTTGACTTACAAATGATCTATATAGAACTTCACCGAGAACTGTTTATCACGTAATCGCTAATACTAAGTAGATTATACCGTAAGCCTTCAACATATGCAACATCGGTGACCTTGAATTTCCGACAAGTAGGTTTCCTTTCCCTCTTGTTCTTCCTTTAGACTTATCACCGAAGCGAACTTTTGGACCGCGACCTTCTACAAAATCAGATAGCTTGCTCCTATCTCCAGTCATGTGACGAGATCATCCACTATCGAAGTACCAGGTATCCTCCTCTAGAATGTCCTGTAACAAAGAAATTAGGTAGATTTAGGTCCCCTTTGGTTTTTGGGTCCATATATGTTAGTTCCTTTAGGTACCCAGATTTTCCTGACAAAGAATTGGTTTCTTGTAGGATGTACTCTGCACAAGATTGCGGTATCTACGGGGGGCATATCCGTAGTTGTTATAATCACGATAATTATTATGCATGTAAAATTCAGGGTTATTATTATTATTCCAGTACGAGTGCCGTCTAGGAGGTGTAGCCATTTTCTTAGGCCTAACAGCTTGTCTTCTGGGTCTCCAGTTGGATTCCCAATGCTGTTGTTGATACTGAACTGGCATCTGCTGTCTTGAGGGATAACGGGGCTCCTGTATCCAATACCTAGGTGCACTGTACAGAGTGTACTGCTGTGCGGGCCTTTGGTGGTTGGATACCGTCTTCTTTCTGAATGACTGCCGGCTTTGATGATATGCTTGTGGAGCATGCTTTAGATTACGCCTTCTGAGTGGTTGTTGGTTCCACTGTCTCGAATAGTATAGTTGTGGGGGCGGAATTGCAGCTTTCGGTTTTCTCGGTACAGTAGGTTCCTTTATGGGACTAGGAGTATCTTCTGATTCAGGAATGTGTTCCACACTCTTGACGAACACAGTACTAGTTTTACCTTTATTCGAACATGAGCTGTATCCTAAGCCACTTTTATCATGAGCATGTTGCCCAGTGCTCAGAATTTCTTCCATTCTTTTGGACGATTTTTCAAAAGACTTCAGAATGGTCTCAAGTTCGGTTTCTCGCTTCTCGAAAGTTGTAATTTTGGTTTGTAGTAGAGCCAAATCATTTGTCTTGCTCTCATTATGGGTTTTAACCTCATTTAGTTCATGAGCAAGTTGACGATTGCTCTCCATGAGTTTTTCAAAATCGACCTTGCTGGTTTCACAGTCAAGAGACATATTTTCATAGTTTATTTTCAGCAGGTCATTTTCATCTTTCAGCTCTAGATTTGTTAATTGAAGCTGTATATTCTCAGTTTTTAAAGTCTCATGGGCCTTTTGAATGTTTTTGAATTCATTCATCATATTTTCGAAAGTATGAGATGCATTAGGTGGAATAACTGAGGTTGAGCTTACCTCATCGTCGCTGTCTTCACCTTCTGGAACATCTTTGGCCATAAAGCACATGTATGCTTTATCATCGAACTCATCGTCAGATGAATCACTTTCAGTGAGCACCTGAAGACATTCTGCTGATTTGGATGGTGTGGGGGAGGCTTCTGATTCTCCAATCAGGGCCTTGAGCTTGTCTTTCCAAGCACGTCTTCTTTCATCTCTCTCTTGCTGCTCGGCCTCAGGCAATCTTTGGACTTTGGGATGAGGACATTTGTTTGCATAATGGCCTGGTTTCCTGCAGTTATAGCACAGGTTAGCATCACCAGATGATGTTTTGGTACTTACCTTGTTGACAGTTTGGGCCTGTAGGAGTCTTTCCAGATCGTTAATGAACTTTTTGAATTTATGCATTAGAAGCGCCATTTCATCTTGTGACAGGATGTCGTCGTCGCTGTCAGCGCTCTTGTGACCGGGCTTTGACGAGCTAGGCATGCTGTGTCGACGGTTCGATACAGCAGCGAGAGCTGTGACTTTTGAAGGAGATTCTTCAGCTTTCTCTCTTCTGTCAATGTCATACTCAAATGCTTTAAGGTCGAGAAGAGATCAAAAGTGGATATTTCATTAAGATTACAGGATACACGCATAGCCGTGGTCTTAATGTCCCATCGGGCCGAGAGATCTGAAAATTTTTAAGTTCTTCTCCTTTTGGGTGTAAATCTTGCCCAACGCTTCAAGTTCACCAATAATACCAAGAACTGAGGTCAAGTTCCTCAAGTGTTTGTTGGTTTCATTTCAAAAGATTCAAATTCTTGAGTAAGTTTTGAAATCTTGTTTTCTTTTGAGAGCCTGGTTCCCTCACAAATTAACTTGAGTTTATCCTGCATTTCTTTGGGTGTTTTGCCTCTTTACCTTTGAGAACGTGCCTTTGTCAAGAGTGACAAATAACGCGTTCTTAGCCACGTTGTCGAGATTGGCTCGCTTCCTTTCATCGGTTGTCCATTGCTCGCGTTCTTTCTCGAGCATTTCAAGATGGGCTTGGCCCTCAATCCTTGCGGCCGGATTGACCTTCATGATCTTGATCGGACCATCTGTATAACAAAATCATCTCTTCGTGCATTGCCGCAAGATGAGCTTCCATTCTAATTCTCCAAATCAAATTCGTTAATAGAGAACATAGGGACTTTGTTAATCATAGAAGTATCCATACCGATAATATAGGAATGAAAGAAACTGCTTTGAAAATAAGTGATTTGAATCGATTCGGTTAAAAAGAAATACGACCGATTCTTTTTAGAATCAACCGCTCCGATACCACTTGTTGGCCACTTAAGTATACCGGATACGCTTTGGGAAATCGTTTAAACAACAAACCGTATGGAATCTAAATCGAGTGTGTAGCGGAAGTCTTGATACGCTTAGTTGCCGTGGATACAAGAACGACGTATTAGGTGTATACTTAATATATCACGCTTATTTCAAACAAGAAAAGGTAAGGTAAATAACACAGTAATTTAAGTGGTTCGAGGTAAACCCTCTACGTCCACCGGTCCTCCACACAGAGTAAAGTTTATTATATAATTATCGCGTACACAACTACGTAATTATAAACAAACCTATCCTTGTATCGTTCACACGATTGATACAAAGAATGTCGCTTTCAACCGTTCACACAGATTGGTTAAAGCTTCCTTCTTGACTAGCTTCTTCACACACGCCCAAAGCTTCGTCCTTATTCGTCCCACACAGGTCAGAATAACTTGTTGAGTTCACACAGAGCTCGGTTTTTACACAGAGGTAAAAGGTAGGTAACCAGGTAAGAACAGCAGCTTTGAATATCACGTTCTTGAGCTGATGATAGCTGTTCTTGATGTTGAGCACTGTATATCTCTTTCGTTCTAACTTGCAGTATGCTCTAGAGATATGTTTGCTCAGATGATAACTTTGATAGCTTTGAGAGTTATGTTACTTGGGTTCGTTCAGTTGGTTAGTTTTTGGTAACTAATCTTCAATGTCTTCAAGGATATATATATAGTCTCTGAAGAAAGTATCCGTTGAGATGTCCGTTTGAATAAGATTTCCTTCAACGGGAATATGACATGATCCGGATTTCGCGGGATTCTGAAGATCTGAAGACCGATGTATTTAAATACTTTATCCTTGAGTATTTAAATACTTCTTTGTTCAACGGGACTTGACTTGTGTTCTTTCTTGTCCTTTTGTGAATCAGATGGAGGATGACCGTATTTAGGCATCGAGACAGCTTTCCATACTTGATCTTTGCAAGTCTTCTTGCCGCATGCATTTGAGCTTCACCGATGCCGATTCGAGGCAGTTTTCGATATAGGATAAAGCCTTGAATCCTCGATACGCTTCCTTCGTATATTTGGCATATATGTCAAAACCTTCTCAATAACAAATAACAATCGATACAGGGATCGGGTATCCCGGCTGATTCGATACAGGGTTATTGTTTTTCCCAACAAATGTCTTAATCGTTTGAGCCACCGGCACATCCGAAGACTGTGCGGAGAAAAATTCTCGAACCTTAGCTTCTCTCACCGGACAAGGGCAGTACTGAGCTTTCATCATAAGTTTGAACTCTCCACAATCGACATCATGATCAACAGGTCGGATGGCTTCCCACCACTCGGACGCTTCTCATGTTAGAAATTACTGGGGAACGGGGGCTCTCCGGTCATCTGGGCAGTTAATCCCGGCAAATACTTTCTCCAGTTCTCTCAACCAGTGGTCCCATGTCGGTCTCTCAGAAAAACCATCAAATTTTCGGTGGGTGCATCTTCACCACCTCCTGAAACCATCTGTCTCCTTGATTTTCCAAGTCTAGGATACCTTAATATCTTTTCCCCGGCTGCAATCCTACTGCCAATTGCATTCTGTCCACTACTTGAGCAAATCAGGTCATCTGGTTGACCACTTGGCGTAGTATGTCGGGAACGGCAGGATTGGCATTTGTCTCCACTGTCTGTTCTCGTTCATTGTTAACGGACTCTTATTGTTCGCCAGAATTGGAGTTAGCCTGATTTGACAGCGAATCAGGAACAGAGGGTGAAGCTTCCGTCTCCGCATTTCTACGTCCGCTTCCACAACCGCAACCACGTCCACGTCTTCCTATCATCATACTGTAAGCATAAATATTCAATATACAGGGAACAACATCGTACTAACGTTCAAAAAGTATAACATGTAAAGGACAAGTTAGAGTTTAGGGAACTTACAACCACCGCTCACATGAAGACGTAGGCAGTACAGTGATGTTATTCACGACCGGTTAACTCAAAATGACACATCTGAACCCTAATTTAACCCAACGGCCAAGATATCCATAATCTTAGCTCTGATACCATATTCTGTAACACCCTGAGATATTCAGGATTATTACAGCACCGTAAACCCTTGAAGTCATTATTTACTAGGCTAAGAATTTAAAAACAACATTATTAAATACCAACTGTAAAGTTTATTATTACATCACGAGTATGAAAAGTACAAATTGACCAACATCTGAATATAAATTTTAAAGGAAGAACTAAACGACAGCGTACTCGAGTACTTTATTAAAAACAAAACGCAACTGACAGACCATCCCGGCCATAACATCACTCCGCACCCTCGTCATCATGCAGCTCAAGTGGTTGCTTCCCCGTCCTCCTGTATGCTGAACATAAAACAAATGTCCAACCCGAAGGGTTAGCACAACGATGCTAGTACAAGTACGATAATTATACAACAATAGATTCAACATATCACGAAGAATAATGACAACATCATCAACTACAACAATAATAACGAGTTTCTACTACGACAAGACTCACAATATCATACAACATGATCACAACATGATACAACAAACACATGGTAATTTCGATGATCCAACGTTCACCGCATAGATCCCAAGATGATCCCGTCGGACCAACACGAGGTGCAAAAACCTGTCCAATGATCCAGTGCACGCTAGCATAGATCCCAAAATAATCCCATCCGACCAACACGAGGTGGACATACAATAATGACACATATGCATGATAAAATGTATAACACCAATACATAAATCGTAATTAAAATACTTGCCTTAGAAAGATGGCAAGGAATAAACACTCCAACGACTTCAATAAACTCAAGGGCCATTCCTTCGATCAATCGTTCGCAACCTCGAACCTTAAAAAAAGTAAATAACGACAACTCAACTTACGTAACAATTTTAACGTTCGAACATCTAATGTCTACTACGGCTGAGTTACATTCTAAGTTAGCCGGTTCACGGTTCAACTATTCGACGAACGGTTGGACGAACTAATGACATACCTCATGCGAATCAAATGGCCATAACGGAGATGAAAAGTCAACGTCTACGAATTCAAGGATATTCAAATCATCATAAATTCACACTTCGATTCCTGATTATCAATTCCAATACTTGGTTTGGTCATTTAACACATTTCAATCGAGTTCTAACTTAATTCATCTCCACAATTTCGTTCTTTCGCAAGCAATACTTCTTGCCAAAGTTTTAAGTTCAAAACCATTAACACCAACCTAATCACTACGTTATATCCAACAATATGAAGATTAACGAGAAACTTCTACAAATCATGAACTATACTTGAAGAACACCCTCCACCTTAATCTTCTTGAATTCATCTAACACATGTGATAACCTAAACAAATCGTTCCCCAAAAGAGTGTTTCAAAACCATTGTTAAAGGCATTATGAATTCCGTAGACTCCATATCGATGTTTAACAAAATCAAGGTGTAACCCAAATTCCATTTAACCATGAAGATCCTAGTATAAATTCCCTCAATTCTCCTAAAGCATGGTATAAGATTTGCTAAGTTGTCAAACAAATCTTAATAACTCCAGTAGCATGCTCATAAGCAGTACAAAAATACGAATTCTAGGCTGGGAAATCTTCACATACCTAATTTCGAAAGAGAATGATGAAACACTCGGCGAAACTCAACACCCGGAGCTTGAACACCAAACCAAGATGCTTCCCAACTTCAACCACCATCTAGAAAGGCTAAACAAGGATTATAATGTGGGGGAAGGCTCTCTGGACTTGCAGAAATCGGCCAAGGAACGAAGGAGAACAATTGTGAAATGAAATGGGGTGATGTATTATTTATAAGACCCTAATATTTAAATACGTTAGCCACAAGATATTACGTACGCTATATCCTTAACGTACGTTATGTGCTACTCCTTACGTACGTTAACATTCGCCAGTAGCTACTGCCTCGTTTTTTGACCTCCTTAACGTACGTTAACCATCACCTTTACGTACGTAATACGTTCTGTGTAGGGTACGCTATTTTAATCCTTTAACGTACGTTATGCCTCATTGACTTGCTTTATCAAAAATCTGTCCAGGATCACGTGGGAATCTTATCCGGACCCCATCCCCAGCTGGCCCATACGCCGACCAACCTGATCTGCTTGACTGCCTGTTACGTACGCTATGCATCACCCATAACGTACGTTAAATGCAGCTCTTAACGTACGTTATGCGCAACCATTAACGTACGTTCTGACGTAGTTGCATGCATGAATTTGCAAGTTCTTCCCAATATGATCATGAATGTTGGAATACGAATACGAGATAAATCATACTTCAATTATTAATACCCCAAAATCAAATGCTATAAGTTCGAATACAGGCAAAATACACGATAATTATCCGGGTATTACAAGAATAAGGTAGTCGGAACTTACTAAATTTATTTATATCACTCCAAGTGTATATAAAATAAATTTTCTCTCTTGATATTTCTCTGAAGATTGAAGAAAATGAAGAAGACAAGACTTATTTCTCTCTCCCTTTCTCTTGTTATGAACCGTGAGATCAAGAGGAAGTAAAAGGAGTGAAGTCTTCACATTATATTCTTCATCACATCACCAAAAGTCACATATCCCATTTCAAAAGAGATATCACATCTCTTAATTTCTTTGGTCTTTCACCTATTAAGGTGGAGACAAAGACCAAGAGAAGAGGAAGTAGGTGGGGGGCTGCCATCTAGAAGAACCGGACGGGTTTGGAAATGATCGGATCCTGAGCTTGACAAAGGTCGCTGGCCAGGGTTAGTGTACACAGTACTCGGGATTGTGAGCTCTCTTCGGAGTGGCCGATTTCGGGGAGTAACGTTCGCGGGAGGTGGCCACCTTCCCCAGCGTAAATTATGGATATGGTGAATCTGATGATATATGCTATGAAATGAAATGATTTAGTAGACATGGGCTTTTTTTTAAAACCCCGTGTGTTACTGCTTATATGCATGATGACAAATAAGAAAGCATGTTTTATGTTTTGGCAATATGTTCACGGAGTACGTTGTACTCAGCCCTGTATATGTTTTAAAAATATGCAGGTTGAGCAAGGGATGTGGAGGGTGTTGAGTGGAAGTCTTTTCTTTACGATCAATGTTAAGCCCCAGTTACATATCTTCATATATGTAACCAACCATGTTTTTCCGCTGCAAACACTCTTTATGATTTTACTTTCTAAGTTATGTTGATTGTAATATGCTATGAAGCCTTTTTCTAAACTTCAAGGCTAATATTATAACTATGTATCCTACTTTGGATTCTAAGTTATTCCCCCGGGATTGACTCCCCTTCATGATGCCTTGATAGGTTGTGCATGGAAATTCACCCCGACTGAGCCGTCCTTAGGGATAAGGGGCCGTGACATATTACATCTATATGTTAATTATTGATGTAATTTTATTTTTTATGGGACTTTGTGATTACTTTGTAGTACCTCATATCAATAATAATATTATTTTATGATATTTACAAGAAAATAGTTGTGATAAATGATATGATGATCAACTAAAAATATTTGTATATTTATCTTTCGATTGTGGTAGTGTAGTAAATAATGCAATTATCAAAGAAAAATAATTGTATATTTATTTATCTGATTGTGATAGTATAAGGAATAATATAATAATTAAGGATCGAAAAATATCTGAATATTTATTCAGAATTAATACTTAAAAAAAAGGTCGAGGCCCACGGGCCTAATAATTTTGGCCCATGAAAAACTGGGCCTTTTTTGCCCGGCCCAAAAAAGGCCCGCCCGTTTTTTGCCCGGCCCGTTTGGGCCGAGCCCGCCAGTGTACGAGGTCTAGCGATTGGTTGTGAACATCAATATTTATTTGACGCGAATTACCAGTAATTTTGACAAGAAAGTTATTTAGTATTTTTATGGTAAAAACAAATGGAGGGAAGGGAAAAAAAGAGAGGGAAAAGACGGGAAAAAGGGAGGGAAATGAATATTTTTATTAATAAAAAATAAATAGGGGATGGCTAGTGCTTCCCTATAAATAAGGAATGGGATGGTTGTGCTAGTAGTTCTTAGTGTTTTAGGGAACCACTACCACATTGTTGGAGTGTCATTTTGTGCCAAATTCCCTAAATGTGGACTTAAGAGTTCATTTGGGGAACTTGTTGGACTTGCTCTTAGCCTAGTAAATCCTGACTTCAAGAGTTTACGGCGCTGTAATAATCCTGAATATCTCGGGGTGTTACAGTTCTAGCTGTATCTTTGGAAGATAACAAGGTAGGAGTTATTCCGGTCGACTTCCGACGCGTGGCAAGTAGAGGCACGGTATTTTCGGTGCTCGGGATCTCAAAAGCTTGACGAATCGGATTCGTGGGGAAGATCACCTAAACCTTGGGAATCGCACACGTGAAGAACACCATTTAATCAACGGACTACGAGGGTATGGTTTCTTATCTTCCTTTGTTTTGTTTTATATTCGTATATATGTAGCTTGATCGATCCTCTAAAGGGATTCCGGATCGAATTTACAAGGAACTGAATCCCAACAGTGGTATCGGAGCGTATGTCTTGTGATCGTATATACGATATTTAGCATTTTGAATGCTTGATTGTATGGTTAATGATTTGGAATCATTTATTGTTATTATCGTGGTATATGTTCGATTGTTCATCGTAGTTGTTTTTTTCGTAAATCTATATCTAAATATAAATCTTTATTTTCTAGGAAGTATGATTTAAATTGAAGATATAAATATTGAAAAATATAGATATTGGATATCCGGTCGATAATCGAGCCCCGAATTGCCGTTGGACGGCCCGGGAATGGACGGAAAGAGGCTGCCGCGCGGTCTGGGACAAGGGGACCGCGGTCCAGGGCTGTTGCCAGCCCCTTCCATGCGGTCTGCCCCTTGGGACCGCGGTCCAGGGCTGGCGAGGCCTGCCATGTCTGCAGGGTGTTCGACGCGTCCATTTCCGGACTTGTTTCAGGCCCATTTTCTTCGTGTATTCCTGAAAATTAATTTCCCGCATTTTAAATTGGATCTAATATGATTAAAATGATATATGATATTTCATTTTATAAGGGAAAAATTGATTTATTGGAATACTTGTGATTGACCGAATTACTTTGAACGATTTCATATTACCGATGGTGTGAATTGATTGGATCAATTCTATTTAATAGTTAATTATATATATTGGTTGGATCAATATATTTATTTACAATCTATTTATTTAGTATTTATTGGATGAATGCTTTTGAATGGGGATGTGGTTCATGGACCTAGTTTTGAATCATTCGGTTTTATTCGATTGGGCTGTAAGCTATTTATTTTACTGGAAATATTTGTATCTAGGACGCAATCTTTCAATGTAAAATTTATATGTAATGACAAAGACCGGAGGAAGATCCGTTCAAGAAGACAAAGATTCAAGACCGAAGAGATGTAATTAGATTACGATGTTTTTTGTTCTAGGAACGGTCCATGAACTACATGTTGGTAGCAACTATGTTGTGAACGCTTTATTCATATGGTATGAAAGCTACAAACGCGCTTAAATGAATTAATGTGCAAAGTGTAACATTAATCGCAAAAATTCTCCCACGACAAATTATTAAGTTTAAAAGGTTTCAAGGTTTTCTTTCCCTCCATCGAGCTTTCAGAAAATTGAAATCCAAACCGAATGTGCTATGCTTCTGAGTCATCAGGGTAGTCATTCGGGGAGAGTCGATAAATAACCGAGAGTGCATTGGATGCCTTCGGTTGGAGCAAATTTTTTCCCTAGAAACCTGTTCGGTTGCCGGATAAGATTCAATTGTGAAACTAATCAGCGTCGATGGTATAAACTTAACTTGTTCACGAACTATAGAAACCGTATAGGTTGTGGGGAGTGAACAAGGGGAAAAATAAGATCGAATCATCAATTATATGGGTTGGTGTTGGACACCACTTTAGGAAGATTAATAGACCAGAAACCTATTCGGTTGCCCTCTATTAAAATTTGTAAAGAACTCGATCACCACTATGAAGTAAAGCGAACAAATACTTCCGGATTTCACATGAAAGTGTGTTATTCCGATAAAATAGTGGGAGATGGGTTAAAAAAATATAAAAGACCTTAATTCTAAACTCATATCATAATCAAACGAGCTATGTTGCACAGGTGCGGGGGGGTGGGGGGGCGGGAAGATACGGGTGCGGGGATATGGTTTTTTTGAAAATGTTAGGGTGCGATACGGCAAGGATACGTCTGTTTATTTTATATTTTATTATATATAACACTTGTTAAATATAAAAAACAACAATTCAAATATCACCATAAAACCAATTCAAATACATAAAACAAGTTTCACAAAAAATAATTCAAAATGGCTTTGAGCATCGGAGCTTTTTGATACTGTTCGTGAATGCTGCTAAAGATAAAACTGTAAAAGTAATTATTTATTAAACGATTTACTTTTTGTATTTTAGTTTATTTGATTTACTTTTTAAAAATTACAAAAAAAAAAATCACCCACGCACCCTCCCCACGTACCGGATACGCGTATCCTGTGCAAGGATACGCGAGTCCGATTTTTTTTTTGCACGGATTCGCCACGTGGCGAATCCCATGCGAATCGCACCCGCACCCGCACCTATGCAGTATCCGATACTGCATACTGCTGAATTTTGAAGAATCCGTGCATCATAGCAAACGAGTTACTAATAAATCTGTTCTACTTAATGCAGACAAACCAAATAAAAACTCTCATAATAACTATGAACCCACTTGCAATTCTACTCGAGAAGAACAACCTAACCAGACCAAACTTTGTGGATTGGCTCCGCAATCTGATGATTGTCCTCAGTATGGAGGCACTGGGATACGTCTTGGAGACGGACAATCTGTCACCTCCAATGCGGACCAGGGCCAATCAGGAAGAAGTTGAAAACCACGAAAAGTGGGTTAAGGATAACATAAAAGTTTGTGCATATATGATGGCTTCTATGTCTAATGAGTTTCAGAGAGCTCATGAGAAGATGACTTCTGCTAGGCAAATTTTATCTCACTTAACCGAGCTTTATGGTGAGCACAGTCGAACTGCTAGACATGAGATATCTAAAGAGCTTTTCGGTGCCAGGATGAAGGAAGGTGAGAAAGTTGGGGACCATGATCTCAAACTGATCTCTATGATCGAGATATTGGAGGCTCTTGATTTTAGGATGCATGTTTCTCTACAAACAGACCTCATCCAGCAATCTCTTCCTGATTCCTTCTCACCTTTTGTTGTGAATTTCAACTGCAATGAGATTGCTTGCAATTTAGCAGGGTTGATGAATAAACTGGTAACCGCTCAGTCTCAAATGAAGACTCCGCGGGTGAAGGATCGGCCCTTGTGATTTCTTCTGGACCTCGGAGGTCTAAGAATAAGAAGAAAAAGACCAAGAAGCAGATAGGCCCACAAAGCAAGGACCTTAAGGGTAAGGGCAAGGTGCCGATGGTTCTTAAGAGCAAGAAGAAGGACAAATGTCTCAAATGCGGTGACCTAGGCTATTGGGCAAGAGATTGTCCGATTCTTCATGGCACTTCAGGTACAGAACTTTTTGTTTTGGAAACGAATTGTTCTGCTACTGTATTTTCTACTTCTTGGATACTGGATTCAGTTGCTAATTCTCACATTTTTACCGTGAATCAAGATCTGGAACAAAGTAGGAAGCTTGGAGCTGGGGAAGTGATGATTACTATCGGAAGCGGGAATAGTGTCGAAGCAACTGACATAGGATCACTTCTTTTGGATTTAGAATCCGGCTTTGTTTTAATATTGGATGATGTACTTGTTTTGCCCAAGGGGCATAAAAACATTGTATCCATTCCGGTCATGGATCGGAAAGGCTTTTCATTTTTCATTGGTGATGGTTCCTGCAAAATTTATTTTCGAGACAAACTAGTAGGCACTGCTACATTGTTAAATAGATTGTATCATCTAAACCTATTTACCAATTTACCTGTAGGGGTATGCACTCATGACTGCTGCTTATATCTTGAACAGATGTCTTTCCAAATCTGTTCCTAAAACTCCACATGAGATGTGGGAGGGCAGGAAACCAAGTCTTAATCATATTAGGATTTGGGGATGTCCCACCTATGTCAAGAATACTAAGGCGGAGAAATTAGAAGCAATGTCTGTGAAGGGACGTTTCATTAGATTCCCATCTAGGACGATGGGTTATCTATTTTACATGCCCGAAGATCAAAAGATCATTATTGTTTTGCAAGCACACTTCTTGGAAGATGAGTTCATTCAGGAATGCGGAGCAGGTAGAAGTATTTCTTCGGAAGAATACAATGAAACTCCTCAGGAGACACCTGTATTAGAAATTAGAACCGAACCTTCTGAAACACAAGTAAAACCACCTCATAGGTCTAGTAAGATGTCTCAATTACCTGAGAGGTATGGTTTTATGCACTTGGAGGAACTGGGTCTCCATGAGGTTCCAAGTGATAACCAAGAGACTGACCCAACGACCTATGACCAAGCGATGACGAATGTAGACTCCGCGAAATGGCGGGAAGCTATGGAAGCTGAGATAGACTCGATGCATGTCAATCAGGTGTGGACTCTAGTAGACTGCCCCAAGGGCATAGTGCCTATTGGGAACAAGTGGATCTACGAGAGAAAGACTGATGGGGATGGCAAGGTTGACACCTATAAGGCCAGGCTTGTGGCAAAGGGTTATACCCAGAAAGAATGGATCGATTACCACAATACCTTCTCGACTGTAGCTATGATCAAGTCTATTTGCATGATGCTTGCTATAGCTGCCTACCACGGATATGAGATATGACAGATGGACGTAAAGACGGCTTTCCTAAATGGATTCCTCGAGGAGGAACTATATGGAGCAGCCTAAAGGCTTTGTGTCCGAGGTCGATATTCATAAGGTGTGCAAGCTTCAGCGTTCCATTTATGGACTAAAGCAAGCTTCGTGTAGTTGGAACCTTTGTTTTGACGAGGCCGTCAAAGAGTTTGACTTCGTGCAAAATGAAGAGGAACCTTGTGTATACAAGAGGGTTAGTGGGAGCAAGATCGCATTATTAGTACTATATGTAGATGACATTCTACTAATAGGAAATGATGTGGGAATGCTCAATTCTGTAAAAGCTTGGCTTTCGAGTAGGTTCTACATGAAAGATTTGGGAGAAGCTACCTATATTCTTGGAATTCGGCTCTACCGGGATAGAGCGAAGAAAAGATAGGTCTTTCCTAAGCCCTATATATAGATAAGATCTTAAAGCGATTTAAGATGGATAATTCTAAAAGAGGGTTCCTACCGATGCGGCATGGAATAAAACTCTCCTCGAAGATGTGTCCTCAAAGTGAGGAACAACGAAAGGAAATGAGTAATATATCATATGCTTCGGCCATGGGTAGCCATATATATGCTATGTTGTGTACAAGACCTGACATTATGCATGCTGTGAGTGTGGTAAGTAGGTTTCAGGCAAACCCAGGCAAGAACATTGGACCGCCATAAAGAACATTATCAAGTACTTAAGAAGGACTAGAGATCTGGTTCTTATGTATGGTGGTGGAGAATTAAATGTGACGGGCTTCACTGATTCAGACTTCCAAGGACAGAAAGATGACTCGATGTCCACTTCTGGATACATATTTACTCTTAATGGAGGAGCAGTATCTTGGCGTAGCGCCAAACAAAGCGTGACTGCTGATTCCACCTGTCAGGCTGAGTATCAAGCAGCCTCGGAGGCCTCTAAGGAAGGGTTCTGGATTAAGAAGTTTCTGGGTGAACTTCAAGTGATACCATGTACTGAGCAACGTATTCCGCTTTTGTGCGACAACGACGGAGCTGTTGCACAGGATAACGAGTTGAGGTTTCACAACAGTACAAAACATATTGAGAGAAAGTATCATCTCATGAGACAATTTGTTCGCAAAGGATACATTGTGCTACATAGAGTAGACTCAGTTGACGACGTCGCTGATCCACTGACCAAGCCACTTTCTCAGATAAACTTGGAGCGTCATCTGGAGAACATGGGTATTAGATACCATAGTGTGTGGCATTGAGTGCAAGTGGGAGATTGTTAGGAGTATGCCCTCGAATGCCACTCAGAGGATGTTGATTGAGGGCATTGTACTTTTATTATGTAAATTGTTATCATAAGGCATTTATATGTTTCTTTATTTACTAGTAGTCACTGACATTCCTGACTCGTATATATATATATATATATATATATATATATAAACTAGTCTGTGTATTTGAGAGCAAAACATTCCAATCCTTATTGTAAGGGGATTGGCACATGAAGGTTTATGGCTCAAATACTCAATCGTTCGCAAGTCGATTAAATTGACTGGGCGTTAAGTTTATGTAAAGACTTGTATGACGTGTTCTTTGACTTGGAGAGTGCCTGTAGAACACTAATGCTTAGTGTGAGCACATGTTATAGGTATGTTAATGAGATTAGTATACTCGAACCGACTCACCCTCGATTCATCACACGGATTCACTTCGGGACAGTCAATGACAGAATCATAAGGTTGTGATAGGCATTCGTGGACCTTTGACTTGAGGATTTAGTAGTGATGTGCTTGTGACCTTAAGATTTTCATTAGAGTAGTTCGACCCAGAAAACCGGAAGGTGGGGGTCAACCTCGACGTGCATCTTGACGGACAAGTAGCAGGTTCTACTAAATACCAAGATGTGATTCTTTCTCCTGTTAGTGAACGGGTTATATGTCCTATGCGATTATTGGCATATGAGATCATAAGTCTTTGGCCAAAATATTGGAGCTAGTTGTATTGGATACACGAGAGCTCGATGATCTCGATTTTCATTAACTCATGCATAGCGTCAAGTATAGATAAGGTTTGACTGACCATGACACTATAACTTGATCGGGATATCTGAGAGAAGGGTTTATACGTATACTGGTGAGCGACTTCACGTCATACTTCGCCGCCAAGGTCGCCAGAACAGAAGGCCCCCACCGCATGATGAAAATAAGGCAGGGGAAGACGAGTCCGATGCGGATTATATCGACCGGGTGGATGAAATAGTCCTCACCGGCGAGCCCATTAGCGATGAGCTCGACCTCTACTCGGTCCTGGGGGAATTCTATGGTCATTCACCCATGTTCAGACACCTCACGAAGAACATCCCTCCAACCTACGCGATCTTCCGCGCCAAGGCTGCCGATTTTCTAGCCAGGCAGAGGCTCCTCACCCTTCGCCTAGGTGAGGAGACGCCGCCTCCCTTCCAAAAGACGGCGATCGCCAAATCCAACAAGGCGGTCACCAAGCTACCCAGTGATTTCAAGGCCTTCGAGGAGGTGGAAGCCCATCTCCTCCACAAGTTCAACCGAGCTCCGGCTCATATTTTTTACGCCATTAAGGGGCGCAAACCGCTAAGCAAGCCCAAGGCGTTAAGGGACAACGGTCATCTGGACCACAATAAATATTGTGCTTACCACAAGAGTCCCGGTCACAGCACCAACCAATGCACCTCCTCAGACAACTCTGGAGATTGTTCGAGGAGGGCAAGCTGGACAGTTTATTGGCATAGCCGAATCACCAGAGTCGAACGCGACAGGCCGTAAGGCTCATACGAGTCTACCCCCCCCCCCCCCCAATCAACCTCGGCGGTCGGATCTACATGCTTCAATCAAGAGGTGGGAACTTCATAAGTCTTTCCCCGATTCCCACCATGTCAAACCAAAGGCTACTGCCTGAGCAACGCCTCGAAAAAGAGGATGACTCGCTCGCCCTCTGAAGTTCGTCATCTAACATGATGGACCTAGGCAGGCGATTGCCTCCCCTTACACAACGTATACCGTCGAGGATCGCCATCTAACATGACGGTCCGAGGTAGAAAAGTGCCGACATAGTTGTGGAGGACGATGGAACCGTTCTCTATGACCATGCACGGTTACTTTGGGCAGCGATCGCTCGCCCTTCGTTTAAATACGAGGCGGACGTAGCCAAAGGGCCCTCCAAAATAGATCTGTGGACACGTTTGCCCGCCCTCAAAGGTCCATCACCTAACATGGTGGATCCGGACAATGCGACGCGTCCCTCCCCCCGTCACAACGTATACCGTCGAGGATCGCCATCTAACATGACGATCCGAGGTAGAAAAGTGCTATCAATCCGTGTTCGTGGAGTCGATTAATCCGATGATGCCCCGTGCAAGGAATCCTCCAGACCAAGACTGCTCGCCCTTCGTTTAAATACGAGGCGGGTGCAGCCTACGGAGGACCCTCACAATTAAGTGAGTCGTGAGAAGTTGGCCATCAGACGGAATGTCGCTCACGCACAAGACATGGTTGCGGAGGTCGGTTCCATCGAACTCTGCGATTGTGCACAGTTCCTCTAGGCCGGGATGGTCGGCCTTCCTCGAGGAATCTGCAAAATTGAAGACCGCTCACTAAACGATTTATTTTCGTCCCCTTACTTTCACTAAGTAAACGAAAACAAGGGGGAAGAGTGGAGCTATATATACCACGATCGTCTCTACTTAAATATATGTACGACGATCGGTATTGTTCAGATGTATGTGCAGCGATCAACTTTGTTCTAAAAGTTATCAATATGAGTATATCAATTCACTTGGAGCTGTACACACTATGATCGTTCCTCAAGCATTTGTATAAAGTCATGCAAAAGACTCAGAAAGACAATCATACAAGCAAGAAATCATAAAAGCGAACATTTATTCCATCACTTGGAATAAAAATACAAACACGGTCGCCCGAAGGAAAAAATACAACGAAAGCTACAAAAATTACAAGTAAAAAGCAGGAAAGCTCAAGGATCAACGCTCGTTCCATCGCCAGAAACATACTCTGCACCCCCATCCTCCGGGGCACCCGGATGAACAAGGTTGTCCGGCAGCGGGTACCAGCTCAAGTCGATTTCGAGATCCGCAGAAAGGTCGAGGATCGGCACGGTGAAGTCAGGCTGCAGAGGATGCTCCAACGCGTAGGCTTTGAAATTTTCAGCCAAAGGGCCGACCTCAATCCCTCCCTTCTTAGCGGCGCGGATGGCGTCAGCATAAGCAATATAATAGGCGAATTAGCTGACGTACTCCACGTTAACGAAGGGATCGGCCTCAGTCGCCTTCAGCTTTTCCTTCAACTCCGCAACCGTTTGGCTTGCGCCCTCGAGCTCGGCAGTTTTGGCGGCCACCTCTTCCTTCGAGGATGCAAGCTCGCTGGTCAATCGGGCGACAGTCACCTTCAGCTGGTCGGCCTCCTTCTGCGCGGCCGCGTGCGACCTGTGAGCTTCCGTCATCTGGTCCCACATCCGGTCAGTCGCCGCCCGCGCCCGGTCAACATCCTGCCTCGCCTGCTTAGCCGCCTCCGCGGAGCTCTTCTCCATGGCCGCGAGCCGGTAGGCAAATTCAATGTTTTGTCTCCATGCGGTTTCGAGGTCCGCATGGATACGGGTAGTGGACGGACGCCCCTCGTAGTCCCTTACGGTCTGAGCTGCCATCGTCGCCGTCTGAAGGGCCAACGCGAAAGTAGCCTGCATCGCGTCAGCAGATCGCCGGTGTGCGATCGCATCCAGATCGGTCGTCCAGGCCTTCGGTAGGGAGGCGGTGGCTCGAGAAACGTATGAAGGTATATCGCTGACCTCACGAGGAGCTTTGCTCGACAGGAAGTCCAACACCATCGGCGAGCAATTTGGGTCCGAATGGCAGATCCTGCACAAAGGACAAAAGAGTTAAGTGTGTTTCCTACACAAGTTTCATAACTTGGCAAAACGACCAGGCTTACTCTCGACCTTCTCTGGGTCACGGCCAAAGAACGGCCTGCCACGTAAAGTCTCGGCCTCAGCAGTCGCCATGGACTAAAGAAAAGCCGAAGATGGTGTGGACCCCTCCACCGGAGGAATCGCGAAAATCGGAGGCACAGAGATCGGCGGCTCGTCAGTAGTAACAGGGGCCGAGGGCTCCACAGTCCTCCGTTTCTTACGGATAAGCCGAAGTTGGTCCTCCTTCTGAGGCTCCCTCCCTTCGACGATAGGCTCCTATAGAGGTCTTGCCTCCGGGGTCGGTCGCGGCGGAGCAGAAGGTGCCTGGCTCACCTTTTTCCCTTGACGAAGACGGTTCATGACCCCCGGATTAGACATGGAAATCGCAGCAGGAGGCTCTGGGAAACAAGGGAAGTGAATATCTGCAAAAGAAAACAAACGGCAAAGTTAGAAATCTTCCTCAGTCAAGACGATCGGCTGGTCAAAGAAGATGGCCGAAAGTTCGTACCTGGAACCTTTAGATGGCGAGGGTAGCGAAATAGCCGAGCAACCAACCATAAGGCTTCGTTGTTAATTTGGAGGGCATATATATGGTCGTCAGGAAGACTCCGTATCTTCTCCCAGACGATCGCAAAATCAAAAGCGAGGTCGCCTGCCGCCGGAACAATACCTGCAAAAAGAATGCCAAAATCAGATCAGTTCAGAAAATGTTCGAACAAAGGGAGAGTCTAAATCCTTACTTGGACTCCTCTCCCAAAAGCCGGTGCGAATATCCAACTCGTCAGTCGGGTTGTCGCTCGCTGCCGACTTCCACGCACCGCCGACCTAGAACCACTTCGACGGATTACCCCTCACTTTATTCGGGACCCCAAGAATCACCCGACCTGAGCGACCTTGGATATGGTAGCCACCGACAGAACCATTTTGAACCGTCAGTTTGACGAGATAGTTCATCTCCAACGGCGAAGGAAGATGATACAAACGATGGCCACCAAACAGAGTGAGGGTGCAGATGATCTGCATCCAGGCGTTCGGCGTCAATTGAAGTGGCACCACGTTCCAGGCGGTCAGCAAATAGGAGACAGCGAACGGCAATGGGAATCACAGTCCAGCCTCCATTATCGTCTCATTGACGGCGACCATGCCCTCGGGAGGTTGATCGGCTCGCTCATTCTCGGCAGGCACGTGGAGGCAAACATCAGAAGGAACATGGAACCTCGCCCTCCAATGGTCCATATCCTTCTTGGTCGCCGAACTCCCGATCTGTCCAAGGGTCCATGGAGAGCGGCGAGCAGCCCGGAACAACGTCCGCCTTACAGGCTCATAAGGATGGGCGATCGAGTATTCCCTGAAGTTAAATTTGGGGAGTGGACCGGCCAATCTCTCCATGAGTTCGGCAAATTCTGTGAAGGCTTGGCCGAACGCGCTGGTCCGCTCCCAGTGCGCCGTCGTATCCGCCTCCTCCCGTTTCAGTGAATGGATCCGCTTGGCCTCCGCCGTCTTGGCTGCGTCAGCCTCATTAAAAAGTTCTTCGATCTCCATAGGCTCAATCCCGACGCGGGTGGCCTCGGCGGCGGTGTCTACATGGAATTCCGCAAAAGGTTCATCCCGGGCGGTCAAAGCCCCGACGGTAGAGGTACTACCCGCCTCATGTGCATTTTGTCTTCCTCTGGACATTTTCAAAGAGAAAGGAGGGAGAAGAAGTTTTTTGTTCTTACCTAAAGAGTCTGAGTCGATCGACGATCGTCACACGAAGCTTCGAGAGAAATCAGCTATGTCTTCTTCTCAGGCAGAAATACATAAGATTTTTTACCTTGTAACCCCAGTCCTTTTTATAGGCAAGGACGAGGTCTTGTGGGCAAATAAGCAAAGTCCCAAGGATCGAAGTGCAACCGTCAGATAAAGCCATATTTAATGCTGCCCTCGAATCCCGCGTGCGCGTCGTTTCAAGGGCACACCAAAGGACAACCTGACAAAACCATCGGGCTCCACCAATAGAAGCCCAACACGTGCCCCAGTGACGTTTCAAGACCGCTATCATTTCCCGCTCATTTTAGCGATCGACCAGGTCGTCCAAATTCAAAATCAGTCTGTTCGAGAGATGATCGTCAGTTCCATAAAATGCTGAGTTGCTCGTCTAAGTCAAGCGATCGCTAGTAGAACCACCTCACCCCACGTCTTCAACATCAGAGTGAGCTGGGGGGAAATTGTGGTGCGGCGATTTATACGCCTCGACGGCAATCGGCGTAAGGGCCGAGCGACCAAAGACAGCATCAAATAATCCAAGGCAGACTTGCCAAGTGAAGAGTCCAGACCGAGATCAAGTACCGAGCGATCGACGTCCAGGGCGATCGCCTCTTGACACCTAGTGATCGACTCTGGTGCCCGACCAAGGACGACCGTCCTATTCCACATGTAAGGCCATCGTCTCATTATCTATGAAGACCGAACCTCGGAGTGAAGACCCACGTGCAGATCCGCGAAAGGCTCCGCAGAATAAGGATCTTTTAATCCAGCCCATCAACAGCTGTCCACGACAAGGACAGCCCCACCTACCAACAGGACCGCCGAAAGGTCCTAGGTGGGACCTCTCGAGACAACGACACCGGGCGCATGTTGTCTTCTCATTGGTTCATACATCCGGCTACCAGCAGCTGCTACAGACTTTAAGGAGACCAACCCATGTGCTAAAGACGATCGTCCACTTATTATAATACAGTAGAGGCGATCGCCCAGCTACCCCCAGTCCTATAAATAGGGAACCTCCAGCAACTGGAAGGAGGTTCGGTGCAGAAGTTCAGAAATTATTTCCATACGAGAGTTCAGCTAATTCACACAGTGAGAGACCGTCGATTTCTCACAGTCAACATAGCACTCCATCGTTGTTACAAGAACTCACAGAGCATCAACTCTAGTTCTTCCGGAAATCATCTGCACTCAAGAGCTAGATAACTAGGGTCTTTACACTCATTGTAATTGTACTCTAACATTAATATTTATACTCCCAAGTATTCGTATTAATAATATCTCGCGAGAGCATTCAAGCCCGGGACTAACAACCCCGATAAATCTTGTGTTATTTACTTTCCCACAGACGTGCTCTCGCATTTGTTTGTTACTCATCCATTCCAGCAATCCCTTCCGAATAATATTTTGGGTATTAACAGTCAGAAATAGGACAATCTTGCAAGGGATAAAGACTCGTCTAGATAAACAAGGGGGAGAAGGGGTTGGTGAACTCAACTCGGTGCTATGGTCCTACATGACCACACCTAGGTCGTCAACAGGAGAAAACGCCTTTTAGTATGGTATATGGATTCGAAGCAGTAATCCCGGTAGAGGTCCGGTAAATGTCGCACCGAGTTCGATGGTTTAATTAAGAAGAAAATGAAGAAATGATGAAGGAAGCACTGGATACTTTACATGAACGAAGGGAAATAGCCGCGGTACAAACTGAGAGATACAAAAGTTTGATAAAAGCAGCTCATGATAAGAAGGTGAAGAAAAGACAGTTCCAAGTTGATGAATTGGTGCTCAGGCGAGTTGATGCTCCAAAAAAACAAGAAAGCTGGAACCACCCTGGGAAGGCCCTTACAAAGTAATCTGAATCTACGCACGGGGAGCTTACGAACTCGAGAATATGGAAGGATGCCCCATTAAGAGAGCTTGGAACATATGCCATTTAAAAAATATTTTGTGTGAAGAAATGCTTTGTGTAAAATAGCTTATGATGTTCTAATGAAAGTTCATTACCAAAGAAATACAAATATGCACTTCGAAGACCTAAAAATCTGATCGGATGAAACACCCTCAGATTCAAACAAGGGTGAGCTACCCTCAGGTGAAATGCCCTCAGATTCAAATAAGGGTGAACTAAATCCGATCGAGTGAAACACCCTCAGATTCAAATAAGTGTGAACTACCCTAAAAACCTGACCGGGTGAAATGCCCTCAGATTCAAACAAGGGTGAATTGCCCTAAAATTCTGATCGGGAGAAATGCCCTCAGATTCAAACAAGGGTGAACTACCCTAAAAAATCAGATGGGGAAACTCCCTCAGATTCAAATAAGGTTGAGCTGCCTTAAATATCTGACCAGGTGAAATGAATTAGCCTGCAAACGCCTTCGACAGTAGCTCCGAGCTACACCAACTTCATAAAAATTATATTGAGGTCGTAAACTTGTAGATCTGAATAGAATTATGTTTGAAATGTGGATACATACCCGAGCTACACCAACTTCATAAAAAATTATATTAAGGTCGTAAACATGTAGAATTATGTTTGATAAAAGGTGGCTATAGACCCGTGTCGGAATATAAAACGCAGCGGAAGCAAGGTGGTGGAAATTATTTTATGAAATGTTTTATAAACTAACCAACATAAAAACCGGATCTATTTAGGCTTGTCAATTAATTAACTAAACATATTAACAAACAATTAAATACATATATTTACGCATGGGAGTCGGTAATTTATACCTTTGATGCGAAGTGGTAGGAAATCCCTTTTGGTCGATTTATCTTCTTTTCGTACTCCTCTCCGATCTTCTTGTATTTCTACCTCAAGATCTTCTAGAGTATATCCCGCCTATGTCCGGATGTCGTGTCGGCAACAATCTACCGGACTAAACTTGGACTACAATGGATCAGCCGAATTATCTTCTCAAGAAACTCATGATTTTTGTTCTCTCTATTTTTCTTGAATATTTTGGTATTTTAGAAAAATATTGTGTTAACTAAATTATGGAATCCAAGACACAAGTCAAGATCCACAATTAAACACATACACAAAAATCGATTTTCTTGCTTCAATAATGATGATAAAAATCGGCCAACACCCATGTCCAATATATAGGTGTTTTAGGATACTCTAGGGACCTTAAGGAGGATATGGTAAGGACTCCCAATAGATATCTTCTTTCCAATATTAGGACTCTTCCTCATATTAAGACTCTATTAATATCAACTTAGTCTACTAAAAGGTTGATATTGCACTTTCTACCATAATCTCAAATTACGAAATTGGGCTGCTTTTTGAATTAATTATTTCCCGTGTTTAAGATACTTCATGTCCATTAATTAATTTAAGCTACTAGCAGCTTTTAATTAATTAATTAATATATTATACATGAGTATACCACTCGACCTTTATTATTATATCGGAAAATTAATTCCACCTGCAGGGTTTAATATAATAATCCTTTCGAGTGCCTCAAGGGACTTGATCAACCCAACTAGTCGGGACACGATTTCTAGCTATAATATTAATTATCATATGTTGTGCGGCGATTTATACGCCTCGACGGCGATCGGTATAAGGGCCGAGCGACCGAGTTCACGACCAAATAAATCTAAGGCAGACTTGCCAAAGCAAAGAGCCCAAACCAAAATCAGGTACCGAGCGATCGATGTCCGGGGAGATCGCCTTTTGGCACCTAGCGATCGACTCTAGTGCCCGACCAAGGACGACCGTCCTAGGCCACGAACAAGGCCATCGTCCGTCAAAATCTACAAAGACTGGATCAGGAAGCAAGGACCCATGTGCAAATCCGCGAATGGCGCCGCAGAACGTGGATCGTTGACTCCAGCCCATCAGCAGCTGTCAGTGACAAGGATGGCCTCACCTACCGACAGACCCGCCGAAAGGTCCTAAGTAGGGCCTCCCAAGACAGCGACACAGATGCGTGATGGCCTCTCATTGGTTCGCACTTCTTGCAGCCAGCAACTTCTGCGGATTTTAAGGAGACCAACCCATGTGCTAAAGACGATCGCCCGCTTATTATAATACAGCAGAGGTTCCAAAAAACATTCATACATTCAGACTCCTCTCGGCTTTCTCTCTTGAATCTATTTTAGGATTTCTCTCTCGGCACCTCTTAACCAAAAGACGGTCGGTAGAGGCAAGAACTCCCTACAGTTCAGATTCGAAGAGATTCACAACCTCAGAAGCTCAGATACTCGGCTAATTCACACAGTGAGAAACCGTCGATTTCACACAGTCAGTACAGCATTCCATTGTTGTTACAAGAACTCTCAGAACATCTATTCTTGTTCTTCCGGAAATCTTCAGCACTTGATAGCTAAGATAACTAGGGTCTTTACACTCATTGTAATTGTACTCTAACATTAATATTTGTACTCCCAAGTATTTGTATTAATAATATCTCGCGAGAGCATTCAAGCCCGAGACTAACAACCCCGGCAGATCTTGTGTTATTTACTTTCCCCACGGACGTGCTCTCGTATTTATTTGTTACTCGACCATTCCAGCAATATCATCTCCAGATAATATTTTGGGTAACAACAATTGGCGCTAGAAGAAGGGGCAATCTACCTTCATTTTTATTCTGACCGTTTCGAAGAACACTCACTGTTCTCCGGAGCATATACCTGAAGAAACACTCACTATTCTTCAGAGAAAAAACTTCAGAATCATGACGTCTCCCACCACATCGAACAGAGCCACTCTCCGATCCGCCAGATGCCTGATTTCAGCTCAGTCCGAGCCCTAACCCATGGCAGACGAGGGTAGCCGCGGCAACACGAGACTCTCGATCCCGCACCCGAGGGACGGCCCCAGCCTTTCGCTCGACCAGTTCTAAACCGCAGAACAGATCGAGGAGGCTATGGCCATCCTAAGAGAGCGACGGAGAGCACACGCAGCGCCCGCTATAACCCCCTCGTCCATCCGCCGCGCGGGCAAATGGAAGTTCAAGGGGTTACTGGTCGAGCGATCGTCAGAAAGCCCCGGTTCACGAGAAAAGGCTCTCGCAAGGCGGGATGGCTCCGTCTTCAGCCGCTTAGGAAGCGATCCAACACGGCGACTGGGGCATTCTGGCCCCAACCACGAGATGAAGGAATCCGAGTCCGTCACCAGGAGTTCGGCCTACCCAACTCTGAACAAATTACAGGTCAGCCGTCTGGCCCCCATCCACCAAAGAATCGAGCCATGCGTCAAGGAAATCATCGACAACAAAGCCATGGGGTCAGTACTTGATCGCCTCGGCTCCCGCTCCGAGCGCCTAGCCGCAAGCAGCCAGGCCGCGGCGATGGCCGCTATGCAGCGTCAGCTCGACGAGATGAAAGCGCTCTTAGATACTGGGGCAAGCGCCAGTAGAAAGATCATCGGACCGACTGAGCCACTCGCGGTAGGGGTGGCATTTCAGAACCGAAAATCGAAAACCGAACCGAATAAACCCGAAAAAAGAACCAAAAAACTGAAACCGAAGAAGACCGAACCGAAAAACAAAAAAAGAACCGAACCGAACTAATTTGGTTCGGTTCTCAGTTCGGGGTCGGGCGGAACTGAATCGGACCGAAATGGACCGAAGTCAAATTTCAACATACTAAAATGACCTTGTTTTGTGATTTTGGTATGTTTCGAATTTTAGTATAATTCGTTTTCCTTTTGTAAGACCCTCAGGAGGATCGATAATATGCTCATATAATTTGTGATTCAATTAATTTAGGTTGAGAGAATGAGCTACTGTGATTTACGATTGTTATATGTTTTGAGATATTTGTAAATTGCTATGCAACTCTAGCTTTTATCTTGAACATATATATAACTCTTGTTGGCTTGTTGTTATATATAAATTATTCTATTGCATATAATATTTGAATTTATATTGTGAAGAACCGAAAAAATATCAAACCAAATCGAAACCGAACCGAATATTTATAAAACCGAACTTAACCGAACCGAACTTCAAAAAGAACCGAACCAAACCGAAACCGAATATTTGGTTCGATTCTTGGTTTCGGTCAAAAACCGAACCAAATGGAACCGAATCCACCCCTAACTCGCGGTCCACATCGAGCTGGCCCCCGTGCAACCAAGGATCGCGCCTCCCAAAACACCTCTATATGAAGGGAGATCGGACCCCGAGACCCACCTAAGCAAGTTCCAGATCTACATGACCGGGTGTGGGGCATCAGACGCGACCAAGTGTCGAGTATTCCCGTTAACACTGGGCGAGCTGGCCCATAGGTGGTACGTCTCACTACCACCGCGATCGATCATCTCCTTTGAGAAACTGGCAAGTGACTTCACGTCATACTTCGCCGCCAAGGTCGCCAGACCAGAAGGCCCCCACCGCATGATGAAAATCAGACAGGGGGAAGACGAATCCGACGCAGATTACATCGACCGGGTGGATGAAATAGTTCTCACCGAAGAGCCCATCAGCGACGAGCTCGCTCTCTACTCGGTTCTGGGGGGATTCTATGGTCATTCACCCATGTTTAGACACCTCACAAAGGACATCCCCCCAACCTATGCGATCTTCCGCGCTAAGGCTGCCGACTTTCTGGCCAGGCACAGGATGCTCACCCTCCACCTAGGCGAGGGGATGCCGCCTCCCGTCTGAAAGACAGCTATCGTCAAAACCAAAAAGGCGGTCGCCAAGCTACCCGGCGATCTCAAGGCCTTCGAGGATGTCGAAGCCCATCTCCTCCACAAGTTCAACCGAACTCCGGCCCACATTTTTTACGCCATCAAGGGGCGCGAACCGCTAAACAAGCCAAAGGTAATAAGTGGCAACGGTCATCTGGACCACAATCAATATTGTGGTTACCACAAGAGTCCCGGTCACAGCACCAACCAATGCCGCGACCTCCTTAGACAACTCTGGAGATTGTTCGAGGAGGGCAAGTTGGACAGTTTATTGGCTTAGCCGGAGCCCCATCGATCTCCCGATACGGTCGCCAGAGTCGAAAGCGAACAATCTGGAAGACTCAAACGAGTCGACCCCTCGATCAACCTCGGAGACCGGATCCATATGCTTCAATCAAGAGGAGGGAACTTCGGAAGTCTCTCCCCGATTCCCGCCTCATCGAACCTAAGGCTACTGCCTGAGCAAACGCTTCGAAAAAAAGGATGACTCGCTCGCCCTCTAAAGTTCGTCATTTGACATGATGGACCTATGCAGCGATCGCCTCCCATAGCACAACATATACCGACGAGGATCGCCATCTAACATGACGGTCCGAGGTAGAAAAGTGCCACCATGGTCGCGGAGGTCGGTGAAACCGACGATCCGTCCATGCAAGGTTCCTTTGGGTAGCGATCGCTCGCCCTTTGTTTAAATATGATGCGGGCGTAGCCGAAGGCCCCTCCAAAAACAAATCAGAGGATGACTCGCTCGCCCTCTAAAGTTCGTCATCAACATGAAGAACCTAGGCAAGCGATCGCCTCCCCTTACACAACGTATACCGTCGAGGATCGTCATCTGACATGATGGTACGAGGTAGAAGAGTGTCGACATGGCTGTGGAGGACGATGGAACCGTTCTATGTGCCCGTGCAAGGTCCCTTTGTGCAGCGATCGCTCGCCCTTCGTTTAAATACGAGGCGGGCATAGCCAAAGGGCCCTCCAAAACAGATCTGTGGACACGTTCGCCCGCCCTCAAAGGTCCATCACCTTACATAGTGGATCCGGACAATGCGATGCGTCCCTCCCCCCGTCACAACATATACCGTCGAGGATCGCCATCTTACATGACGGTTCGAGGTAGAAAAGTGCTAACAAGCTGCGGTCGTGGAGTCGATTAATACGACGACGCCCCGCGCAAGGACTCCTCCATACCAAGACCGCACGCCCTTCGTTTAAATACGAGGCAGGCGCAGCCTACGGAGGACCCTCACAATTAAGTGAGTTGCGAGAACTTGGCCATCAGACGGAATGTCGCTCGCGCACAATACATGGTCGTGGAGGTCGGTTCCATAGAACTCCGCGATCATGCACGGTTCCTCTAGACCAGGATGTCGGCCTTCCTCGAGGAATCTGCAAAATTGAAGACCGCTCACTCAACGATTTATTTTCGTCCCCTTACATTCACTAAGTAAACAAAAATAAGGGGGAAGGGCGGAGCTATATATACGACGATCGTCCCTATTCAATTACATACGGAGATCGGCATTTTTCAGATGTATGTGCAGCGATCGACTTTGTTGTAAAAGTTATCAATATGAGTTTATCAATTCACTTGGAGCTATACACGCAACAATCTTTCCTCACACATTTGTATAAAGTCATGCAAAGACTCAGAAAGACAGTCATTCAAGCAATAAATCGAAGAATCAAGCTTTCATTTCATTACTTGGAATGCAAAAGTACAAACACGGTCACCCGAAGGCAGAAGTACAACAAAGCTACAAAAATTACAAGCCAAAAACAAAAACAAAAAGAAGGACGTAAAACCTCAGGCTGCCCCTGCCTGGCCTTCACCTTCGACCGCTGGATCGGCCCGCGCTCCCTCGCCGGCCTCCGGAGCTGCCTCCACATCCTTCGAGGCATTTGGATGAATGAGATTTTCTGGAGTCGGGTACTAGCTCAGGTCTACGCCGATATCCAAGAGGTCCAAGATCGGCACGGAGAAGGCAAGATGAATAGGATGCTCCAGCGCGTATGCCTTGAAGTTTTCACCCAGAGGGCCAACCTCCATCCTGCCCTTCTTAGCGGCGCGGAGTGAATCAGCGAACGCCATGTAGTAGGCAAACTCGCTGACGAACTCCACGTTGAGAAAAGGATCGGATCGGTCGCCTCCAGCTTTCCTTTCAACTCCGCAACCGCCTGTTGTGCACCCTGAAGCTCGGACTCCTTAGCAGCCGTCTCTCACCTCGACGACTCTGGCTTGCTAGTCAGCCGAGCGAAAGTCACCTTCAGCTGATCGGCTTCCTTCTGGGCAGCCGCGTACGACCGACAGGCCTCTGTCATCTGATCCTGAAGCCAGTCGATCATCGTCCGGGCCCGCTCAGAATCCTGTCTCTCCAGCTCAAGATCTTGACTTGCCCGTTTAGCCGCTTCCAAGGAATCCTTCTCCATAGATACGATCCTGTCAGCAAACTCAGAGTTCTTTTTCCGAGCAGCCTCGAGGTCCGAATGGAGACGGGCAGTAGAGGGCCGCCCCTCATAGTACTTTACAGCTTGAGCGGCCATCGTCGCCGCTTGGAAGGTCAGGGCAAGAGTCGCCTGCATTGCGTCTCCAGACCGCCGGCGCGCGATCGCATCCAGGTCGGTCGTCCAAGCCTTCGGTAGGAAAGAGATAGCCCAGGAGACATAGTGAGGGACGTCGCAAGCCTCGCGGGGAGACCTGCTCGCCAGGAAGTCCAACACCATCAGAGAGGTGTTCGGGTCGGCAAGGCGGACCCTGAAACAAGAACAAAGGGGTCAGTACATCTCCTATGCAAGTGACAAAACTCAACAGATGAACCAAGCTTACCTTTCGACCTTCTAGGGGTTGCGGCCGAAGAACGGTTTCCCTCAGGTAGGCCGACGAAGGCGTAGGCTCGTCCACCAAGGGGACCGCGATAAGCGGAGGCGCGGCGATCGGCGGCTCACTAGCAGGGGCAGAGACTGGGGATTCCCCCGACCTCTGTCGCTTGCGGTTCAGCCGGAGTTCCTCCTCTCGAACCACCTCCTCCGCTGCGATCGGCTCTACATGAGGCCTCACCTCCGGAATAAGAGGTAGCGCCACCGGAGGAACTCGACTCGACTTCTTCTGGCGTAGGCGATTCAAAACTCCGGGGTTTGACATGGCGATCTCTGGCGGAGGCTCCAAGAAGCGAGGGAAACGGACCTCTGTAATAAGAAACGATCAGACAACGGTTAGACACATTCTTCAAACATGACGATCGCCAAGCAAAAGGAGATCGTAGAAATTCATACCTGGGACCGAAAGGTGTCGCGGAAAATGGAATAACCGAGCAGACAGCCAACGACTCTCTTTGTTAATCCGGCAAGCGTCTAAATCGTCGTCCGGAAGACTACGTATCTGTTCCCAGACGACCAGAAAATCGAAAGGTAGCTCGTCAGCAGCCGGAATATGGAAACCTGCAAAAGGAAGACCAAATTAGATCAGCTCAGAACATATCCGAACAAAGGGAGAGTCAGAACCCTTACTCGGATTTCTCTCCCGAAAGCCAGTGGGAATATCCAGCTCGCCCGTGGGATTGTCGCTTGCTAATGCCTTCCATGCACTGCCGACCCAGAACCATTTCGCTGGATCGCCCCACACCTTGTTCGGGACCCCAAGGATCACCCGACCAGAACGGCCTTGGATATAGTAACCTCCGACGGACCCCTTCTGAACCGTCAGCTTGAATAAGTGGTTCATCTCCAATGGCGAGTGAAGGCGGTACATTCGGCGACCGCCGAACAAGGTGAGGGTACAGACGATCTGGAGCCAGGCATTCGGCGTTAGCTGAAGCAGCGCCACATTCCAAGTGACCAACAGATGGGAGACAGCAAACGACAGAGGGAACCGCAGCCCGGCCTCCATTATTGCCTCATTCACGGCGACCATACCCTCCAGAGGTTGGTCGGCTCGCTCGTTCTCGACAGGCGCAAAGAGATCCACAGATGAAGGGACGTGATACCTCGCCCTCCAGATGGCCAGGTCCTTCCTGGTCGCCGAGCTCCTGATCTGTCCGAGGGACCACTGAGAGCGCTGCATGGCCCGGAACAACGACCACTTCGTGGAATGATAGGGATGGGCGATCGAGTACTCCCGATAGTCGAACTTGGGACACGGACCGGCCAACCTCTCCATGATTTCTGCGAAGGCCAAATAGGCTTGGCCAAAGGCGCTATGTTGCTCCCAGTACGCCCTCACCGCCAAATCCTTCTCCATCAGCAAACGTTTTTGCTCAGCCGCCGCCTCCCTGGCGACGTCGGCCTCGTTGAATAGTGCCTCGACTTCTGCAGGGTTAATACCGGCGCGGATGGCTTCGGCAGCCGTCTCCATATGGAATCCCGTGGAGGGTCCTTCCCGGACATTCGAAGTCCCGGCGGCGGAGGTGGTGCCCATTCCAGACGATGAAGGTACCCCAGACATTCTCAAAAAGAAAAGGGAGAAAAGGGAGTGTTTCTTACCGAAGGGTTGAGTCGATCGACGATTGGCAGGCAAAAGCTTCAGAAAATTTTCGGCTATCTTCCTCTCCGATGAAATCGCATAAGGTTTCTAACTCTGTAACCCAGACCCTTTTTATAGGAGAAGGTGGGGGATTCCGTGCAAATAAGGAGAATCTCGAGGGCTGAAGTGCAACCATCGGTTAGAGTCGCAATCAATGCCTCCCTTGAAACCCGCGTACGCGTCGTTTCAAAGACACGCCAGACAAGGAGTCTTAACTAACCGTCGGTCTCCCCCAATAGGAACCCGACACGTGCCCCGGAGACTTTTCCACGACCGCTGTCATTTCCCGCTCATTTCAGCGACTCACCAGGTCGTCTAAATTCAAAACCAATCCGCTCAAAGACGATCGTCCGTTACATAAAATGCTAAGTCACTCATCAAAGTTAAGCGATCGCCAGTAGAACCACCTCACCCCATGTATCCAACATCGGAGCGAGCTGGGGGGCAATTGTTGTGCGGCGATTTATACGCCTCGACGGCGATCGGTATAAGGGCCGATCGACCGAGTTCACGACCAAATAAATCCAAGGCAGACTTTGCCAAAGCAAAGAGCCCAAACCGAAATCAGGTACCGAGCGATCGATGTCCAGGGCGATCGCCTTTTGGCACCTAGCGATCGACTCTAGTGCCCGACCAAGGACGACCGTCCTAGGCCACGAACATGGCCATCGTCCGTCAAAATCTACAAAGACTGGATCAGGAAGCAAGGACCCATGTGTAGATCCGCGAATGTCGCCGCAGAACGTGGATCATTGACTCCAGCCCATCAGCAGCTGTCATTGACAAGGATGGCCTCACCTACCGACAGACCCGCCGAAAGGTCCTAAGTAGGGCCTCCCAAGACAGCGACACAGACGCGTGTTGGCCTCTTATTGGTTCGCACTTCTGGCAGCCAGCAACTTCTGCGGATTTTAAGGAGACCAACCCATATGCTAAAGACGATCGCCCGCTTATTATAATACAGCAGAGGCAATCGCCCAGCGACTTCCAGTCCTATAAATAGAGAACCTATAGAGAACCTCCAACAACTGGAGAAAGGTTCCAAAAAACATTCATACATTCAGATTCCTCTCAGCTTTCTCTCTTGAATCTATTTTAGGATTTCTCTCTCGGCACCTCTTAACCAAAAGATGGTCGGCAGAGGCAAGAACTCCCTACAGTTCAGATTCGAAGAGATTCACAAGCTCAGAAGCTCAGATACTCAGCTAATTCACATAGTGAGAAACCATAGATTTCACACAGTCAGTACAGCATTCCATCGTTGTTACAAGAACTCTCAGAACATCTATTCTGGTTCTTCCGGCAATCTTCAGCACTCGATAGCTAAGATAACTAGGGTTTTTACACTCATTGTAATTGTACTCTAACATTAATATTTGTACTCCCAAGTATTTGTATTAATAATATCTCGCGAGAGCATTCAAGCCCGGGACTAACAACCCCGGCAAATCTTATGTAATTTACTTTCGCCACGGACGTGCTCTCGCATTTGTTTGTTACTCAACCATTCCAGTAATATCATCTCTAGATAATATTTTGGGTAACAACATCATATAAATAATAATATTGCCCAAAATATCGAGCATATTGAGTCAATCATTGTGGCTCTCACCCATGATAAATCAAAGTAATAAACATTAAATATATAATTAAATATTAATCACTAAAATTAAGAAATAATAATTATCCGAGATGTAAGTTCTTCTTATAGTCAGTACAAAAGAATCTATCTCACCTAGATCATGTTCAATGTATAACGAATACGCTAGTATATGCTAATGGTCAAGACCAACCAATCTCAAGCATATACTACAACCTCTCACATAACGGTCTAATGTTATATAGGTTGTGAACTAAATATTACTATATGAGGAACCGATAATGTGATCTTCTGTCTGACACAACACACCACATTATCTACAATATAAAGTAATTTAGACTACATTTGCATAACCATAGCGTGAATAAATATACAAAACATGTGATAGATGAATTAAATATTCTCATAGATAAAGACCGGGAAATTAGGTAATACAAGCATAAGTATGCTTTTACGTATACAACCCTAACAATCTTCCACTTATACTCAAAGCATGCTTTGAAGTATACTATCTAGACTATGTCTATCTATCTCCCACTTATACTCAAAGCAATGCTGCCATATATCTCAACCCCATTCCTTCCACATGCCCTTCAAATGACTTTGAGGGCAACCCTTTGGTGAAAGGATCAGCTAGGTTCTCTTCAGATGCAATCTTGAACAACACCATGTTCCCTCGTTTTACAACGTTACTTGCAACTGATATGTTTCCTTGCTCTATGGGCTCGTGGTTCCTCCGGGTTTATAAATGCACCAGTATTGCCACAATAAAATTGTGATACTTTTATGCAAACCAAGAACCACATCTAAGTCCAACAAAAACATATCTCGAGGTTGACTTAAGCTTAACTTTGTCTGTTTGGAAATCTGAGTTAGTGTAATCCAAAGGACAAAGTGTATCCGATTGATATACAAGCATATGCTCCCTAGTCCTTCTCATGTACTTGAGTATATGCTTGGCAGCAATCTAATGTCCCGGTCCTGGGTTCGACAGATATCTCGCCACCATGCCTACAACATGACAGATATCAGGCCTAGTGCAAAGCATAGCATACATGAGGCTTCCCACTGCCGAAGCATAAGGGAACAGCTTCATGTCATCTATCTCCTTCTGTGTCTTAGGACACATAGCCTTAGATAGCTGAATTCCATATCTGTAAGGTAAGAAACCTTTCTTGGAATTCTCCATGCTGAACCGCTTTAGCACCGTATCGATATAGGATGCCTAAGATAAGCACAACATCCTTTTCTTGCGATCTCGAAAGATCTTAATATCAAGGATGTGCCCGTCTTCTCCCAAATCCTTCATATCGAACTGCTCAGACAGCCATACCCTTACGTCTGATAATACCTTCACATTGTTTCAAATTAGAAGTATATCATCTACGTACAGTATAAGAAACACCAGCACGTTTCCATCGCACTTTTTGTATACACAAACCTCACTAGGACACTGTTCAAAACGATACGATTGAATTACCTCATCAAATCGCATGTTCCAAGACCTTGATGCTTGCTTGAGACCATAAATGGCTCTTTTAAGCTTGCACACTAAGTGCTCCTCTCCTTCAGCAATGAATCCCTCAGGTTGGCGCATGTAGATTTCCTTATCAAGACTCCCGTTCAAGAATGCAGACGTGACATCCATCTGCCAAATCTCCATATCCAAATGCACAGCTATAGCTAAGAGAATCCGGATCAATTTAAGCATGGCTACTGGTGAAAAGGTCTCATCGTAGTCGATGCCCTTCTTCTGAGTGTAACCTTTCGCAACAAGCCTTGCGTTGAATGTTTCAACCATCCCTTTTGATCCTCTCTTACGCTTTTAGACCCACTTACTTCCAATGTGTTTTACCCCATTGGGTAGCTCTACTATCTCCCATACTTGATTAGAATCCATAGATCCCAATTCGGATTCCATTGCTGTTTGCCAGGATTGAGCATCCTTGTCTTAAACTGCCTGGTCCAGGGAGTGATCCGAAGACGCTCCCATGCCAATGAACATTCAGGTTGACGAACAACCCTCCCATTATGACGAGGCGTGTCCTTGGTTTGCGTATCCACAATAGTGTCGATACGTGGTACACTAGGTGTTTGTACAATTGGTATTGTCGAAATCTCGCCCCTAAGTTCTTCTAGAATGACCTCACTCCTAGGCTTGTGGTTTATTATATAGTCCTCCTCTAAGAACCGGGCATTGGTGCAAACAATGACCTTCTGGTCTTTAGGACTGTAGAATAAGCCAGCCTTTGTTCCCTTCGGATATCCTACAAACACTCGTACTTCTGTACGAGATGCTAACTTATCAGCTTCCTTATTCAGCACGTGTACTGGTGAACCCCAAATCCGAACATGTCCTAGACTGGGCTTGCGCCCATTCCACAGTTCTGTGGGTGTTTTTGGAACTGATTTCGAAGGCACCAAGTTTAGAATGTACGCCACTGTTTCTAAGGCGTATCCCTAAAACGAAATAGGCAAATCAGAATAACTCATCATTGACCTAACCATCTATAATAAAGTACGACTCCTTCATTCAGCAACACCATTTTGTTGTGGTGTACCAGGCGCTGTGAGCTGGGAAGTAATCCCCTCATGTGCCAAGAAATCCAAAAATTCTCCACTAAGGTACTCGTCACCACGATCAGATCGTAGTGACTTGATACTCTGCCCATGACGCTTCTCCGTTTCAGCCTTGAATTCTTTGAACTTATCAAAAGATTTAGACTTACGTCGCATCAAATAGATGTATCCATATCTCGAATAATCATCTATAAATGTGATAAAGTATTCGAAACCACCCTTAGCCTGGATGTTCATTGGACCACATACATCGGTGTGTACTAATTCCAATACATTTTGTGCACGATTTCTTTTGCTTTGGAAAGCCCTTTTAGTCATTTTACCTTCTAGATAGGATTCGCAGGTTGGAAATGACTCAACTTAGAGCGAATCCAATGGGTCATCGCTCACCAATCTTTGAATCCTTTTAAGGTTAATATGACCCAATCGTAAATGCCACAAATATGTTGGAGTTATGCGGTTCTTTTCTTTTATTAGGATTAGTCAAAAAATTAAGTGATTTATAATTATGCAAGGGAGCTGGTGCAGTATTGATGATATAAATTTCTTCATTATAAATACTCCCACAAATATATTCACTATTTCTTTTAATAATTGCATTATCTTCAAAAGAAACTGAATATCCATCACGGCGCAATTTAGAAACTAAAATTAAATTCATTCTAAAATTGGGTACCAATAATACATTATTAAGAACTAAAATCCTATCATCAACTTTTAACTGCACGACTCCCACTGCAACAGCCTTCAACCTGGAATAGTCGCCCCAGCTTATTGTAATTTCATCCGCACTAAGTACCTTGGTTACTTGGAACCCCTGCGAGTCATAACAAATATGATCAGTGGAGCCCGAATCCACTATCCACGAAGTGATAGAACAGGCAGACAAACATGTTTTGACTACTAGTGCATGAGATGTACCTTTCTTAGGGCAGTCACTCTTGAAATGCCCTTTCAGACCGCAGTTGAAGCACTTGCCCTTCGGCTTTTTGTTCGCCTCGGGCTGAGGAGCCTTTGACTGAGGAGCCTTGCCCTTAGCTTTGAAGGTTGCCACTTGCTTCTGGCCAACCTACTTTTCTTCTTTCCCCATTTGTGTTTTGAAGAAGAAGCACCGGTTGCCGCAAGAATTTGGTGATAACCTTGTTTGAAGAGACCTTCGGCAGACTGAAGCTCTATCAGAAGTTCCGCCAATGTGTAAGTCTTACGATTCATATTGTAGTTGAGGCGGAACTGCTCAAAGCTTCTTGGTAAACTACCCAAGATAATATTGACATGGAGCTCTCCGCATCGATAGTGGCCCCCAGTATGCTCAGTTCGTTCAAATGAGACATAATTTTAAGAACATGATCCTCACTGGGGTCCCTTCAGACATTTGGGTTGTCATCACAACCCTCATTGCATTTTGCCTAGCCGCCCGGTTCTGATGACCAAACATCTCAGTGAGATTTTTCATCATTTCCACGGCCGAGCCCATCGTCTGATGCTGACGCTGCAATACATTTGTCAGTGAATCCAAAATGTAACAGCGAGCCATCTCATCAGACCTTTTCCATTTCTGGAAATCAGCCAACTCTTCAGGAGTGGTATCCGTTTCTGGTTCCAAAGGCCTCTCCTTAGTTAAAATAAATTTATGCCCCTCGGCATGCAAGACAATATCAAGATTTCTTTTCCAGTCGGCAAAGTTAGTGCCATCAAGTTTGTTTTCTTTGAGAATAACATCTAGTGGATTGAAAGACATCTGAGAATAAAATTAAAAACGCCATTCATCACATAATTCGATGCATAATATATTGAAAAACCTCAAAACAATATATATATATATATATGTGTATATATATATATATATATACAATCAACCAACACCTTGAAAAACCGCACATGCAAGCCACGATAGTGTGGACGTTTAGACATACATTTTCAAGTAGATTTTAACGTCTTTAATTTTACTATCTAGCCAAGATGCGTTTTGACAAGTAAAATTAATAATTAGTTCCTCTTAGCCATGTATTTAATTAACATAGACTCCGATGGGGAGCTTATTAATCAATACACCTAAGTGAACACCATAATTTAACAAACCTTAGAATATCATTTAATGATAATAGTCCTACAGATGGAGAGGTCCTATCATAAAAAATAATATTCACCTTTTGTTATCAAATATGAAGTTTAAAACCAGTGAGACAATAATTAGCACATCCGATGTGGAGGAAGACTCTAATGTCAACGCGCATGCTAATTATTTCACAATTTAAACCAATTATGGAGGCCAATTTGATTTTGAAAAATCAATTTAAAATCACGTAGTTATTTTGAAAAAGTAAGGTTTTTAATTTTCTCTTCCTAACATGCAAGGAAACATATCACGCATACATCCATACATGCCATACATCAAAATAATAAAACCAACCAATAATAAAATTAGATAATTAAATCCAATTATCATGGCTTTTATTCCTCGTCTTGAATAATGAGAAAATCTTCGGCTCGTTTGCTCCCACTGCTTCAAGCATCTCGCGGAAAAACGAATTGAACGACTCAAATCGGACAACTTGACCCGGTGGCCATTGCCCATTGCCCGACCATTGCCGAACCGCCCGACCATTGCCCGATCGCCCGACCGAGCCGCCTGCCATTGCACGAGTTGTGTTCTTTGGCGAGTCGTGGTAGCCAAGTCCCGATCGACACCTTGCTGGTCTCGGTCGTTCGTCCGATCGGGACACCTCTTCGCGCTAAACTTCTTTCTCTTTCGTACTTTGTGTGTTCCAATTCGATTACAATTTTAATCGAAATAAAATACATCGAATTTACAGCAAATTACAAGAAAAATAAATCCTATTGTACCCGTGGATTTTCTCACGGGAAAAACTTATACATGCCTAAAAAACGGGCCAAATTACCAAAAATACGTAAATAAATAAAAACATCACATAGCCATGATAATTGAATCATATTCTCCTGCAAGACAAATTCTAGCAAAATATTCCAAAAATCATACTACATGAATATTTAATTGCTAGCATATTAATCACCAAATTAATTAAATTGAACAGAACCTAAACACCGGATCCGATACCAATTGTTGGAATATAAAACGCAGCGGAAGCAAGTTGGTGGAAATTATTTTATGAAAGGTTTTATAAATTAACCAACATAAAAACCGGATCTATTTAGGCTTGTCAATTAATTAACTAAACATATTAACAAACAATTAAATACACATATTTACGCATGGGAGTCGGTAATTTATACCTTTGACGCGAAGTGGTAGGAAATCCCTTTTGGTTGATTTATCTCCTCTTCGTACTCCTCTCCGATCTTCTTGTATTTCTACCTCAAGATCTTCTAGAGTATATCCCGCCTATGTCCGGATGTCGTGTGGGCAACAATCTACCGGACTAAACTTGGACTACAATGGATCGGCCGAATTATCTTCTCAAGAAACTCACGATTTTTGTTCTCTCTATTTTTCTTGGATATTTTGTTATTTTAGAAAATATTATGTTAACTAAATTATGGAATCCAAGACACAAGTCAAGATCCACAATTAAACATATACACAAAAACCGATTTTCTTGCTTCAATAATAATGATAAAAATTGGCCAACACCCATGTCCTATATATAGGTGTTTTGGGCTAGTCTAGGGACCTTAATGAGGATATGGTAAGGACTCCCAATAGATATCTTCTTTCCAATATTAGGACTCTTCCTCATATTAAGACTCTATTAATATCAACTTAGTCTACTAAAAGGTTGATATTGCACTTCCTACCAAAATCCCAAATTACGAAATTGGGCTCCTTTTTAAATTAATTATTTCCCGTGTTTAAGATATTCCATGTCCATTAATTAATTTAAGCTATTGACATCTTTTAATTAATTAATATATTATACATGAGTATACCACTCGACCTTTATTATTATATCGGAAAATTAATTCCACCTCCAGGGTTTAATATAATAATCTTCTCGAGTGCCTCAAGGGACATGATCAATCCGACTGGTCGGGACACAATTTCTAGCTATAATATTAATTATCATATAAATAATAATATTGCCCAAAATATCGAGCATATTGAGTCAATCGTTGTGGCTCTCACCCATGATAAATCAAAGCAATAAAAATTAAATATATATAATTAAATATTAATCACTAGAATTAAGAAATAATAATTGTCCGAGATGTACGTTCTTCTTATAGTCAGTACAGAAGAATCTATCTCACCTCGATCCTGTTCAACGTATAACGAATACGCTAATATATGCTAATGGTCAAGACCAACCAATCTCAAGCATCTCACATAACGGTCTAATGTTATATAGGTTGTGAACTAAATATTACTATATAAGGAACCGATAATGTGATCTTCTGTGTGACACGACACACCACATTATCTACAATATAAAGTAATTTAGACTACATTTGCATAAACACAGCGTGAATAAATATGCAAAACATGTGATAAATGAATTAAATATTCTCATAGATAAAGACCGGGAAATTAGATAATACAAGCATAAAGTATGATTTGACGTATACAACCCTAACAACCCGAGCTACATTAACGTTAAAAGGTTGTTTGTAAATCCAAGCTACATTAACTTTACCAAGTTGTTTGTAGATCCGAGCTACATAGTCAAGTAAAAAGTAGAGTGAAAGAAAACTAAAAAAAGAGAGCAAAGAGTAAAGAGGTCTTCATTAAAAATATACATCTATAATATTACAAAGACAAAAAATATATACGAATAAGCTAAAGTACGAGCTCAGGAGAGCCAGGACAAGATGGGGAGGGGGCTCAGGGTCAGCCTCTCCAATCTGAATGTTGGAAGCATTAGCCCTGTCAGGTGAGCCAATATGAGCTTCAGGGGCAGGGGGCTAGCTAACAACTCCAAATCGAGGTCGGATTCGGTTATCGATTCCCCAAGGGAAGCTTCCCACCAAGCAGCATCTGGGAACTCATTCAGGTCTCCATCCCAACCCGAGGGGATAGGAGCTCCCTTCATGGTAGCCTCTATATTTAGCTCGCCCCCGAAGCCCAAAGTCGCCAGTTGCTCCCAGGCACGGGACAAAGCGAAGTCAAAATACTATGTCGCGGTTGGAGCAAGTCGGACCAGGTAGGTAGTTGAATTGTGGTAGTGAGCAAGGAGGGCTGAACGATAAGCTCCTAAGAAGAACAGCTCGACATTAGTAGTCAATAAACGGCGTTGGCCGTCAGAAACCCCTCGCTCATAATCCAAGGACCCCTCATATTTGGCCTTTGCGAGCTGAGCCTCGAGCTGGGAGACCTTCTCAGACGCAGCCTTGGCCTCCACAAGCTGAGCCTCGAGCTGGAGAACCTTCTCAGATTCGGCCAGGGCCTGAGTCTTCGTGAGCTTCGACTCTTGGTTCAGCTGGACATTAGCCATTTGAGCCCGCTCCAAAACTGTTTCACGCTCGGAAATCTTCCTCAGAGTGATGTCCAAATGATGTTCCCTCTAGGCTAACTTCGCTTCAGATTCTTCTTTCGCCCCCAGGGTGGCCTTAAGCTCGGCTGATAGATGAGCCACCTGAGAAGAAGAATCTCCGCTCTTCTGATCCTCAGCCACACACACCAAGGTAGATCAGAGCTAAAAAAAAGGTGGAAAAAGAAAAATAAGCAAGGATAATATATATATATATATATATATATATAGAGAGAGAGAGAGAGAGAGAGAGAGAGAGAGAAACATTGGCACATGTAATTACCTTCCCAAAGTACATCATCATCAGATCCAGACGGGTATCCTTCAGGGAATTTCACAATATCTCCCTGTCCCTATCAGGGATCACCGAGCTAAAGAAAGTGAGGAATTTCTCAAACTCCTTACACTACAGCAGGGTATCCATGCCCGAACTGGAAGTACCAGCACCCGCAGCCTTGGACCGCTTAATAGGAGCTGGGGAGCTTGGATATCGGGCTCGTTACGTATCTTTAACTTCAGAGATGAGCTCGCGGGATCTAATGCAGTGGTTAGTGGTGGAGCTGAGTCAGAAGGAAGGGCCACCCCGACCTTGGCCACCTTGGAAGAAGCAATCTTCTGTTTCGACTTAAATTAACCCTCAGCCTTCTCCTTAGGAGGGTGCAGCAATCTAGGAACCTTGTCTTTTGTAGGCTCAGCAGGCCTGGCAGCGTCGGATTGACAGGTCTGCATTGTTCATTAAGAATAAGTTATTATATTTTTTTTTTTAAAATTGAATCGACATAATTAATTAAGGAGAATGATATTTGTAAACAAAAGTTTCTTTGCATATGATCAAAGGAGTGAGTTTATAATAAACTCGACTTAAGGGAAAATACTAGATTTGATTGTTACATATGATTTGTTTAATATTACTTATAAATATTATTCAATTAACTAGCCTTATTTATTTTCATCTTCTTTGAGAGGATATTAGATTAATCACCAATTCAAATTCCAGAGTTATTAAAACGAATATGCTTTTTAATAATAATTTATTCTAAAAATTGTGAAAAACAGACAAATTATTGACATGACTTGTGTTTATAAAGACCTTTTTTATTACGGGAGAATCCGCAAGCGCTTCTTTTTAAATGGACACTAGAGATTATATGTAAACTTCAGGCTGAACGTAATAGCCTGCAAACTTCGACCAGTTAAATCACACTAGGCAAGCTCTATATGATAGGTCAATCGAGAGATTATTGGCCCGAGAATCGTACTTGTAATTTTTCAGTTCCACACCCATCTAGGCTCTGTTATTTTGGACTGAATGAATCTGAGCTGAACTGAACTGAATGGAACTGAACTGAACTGAATAGAATTGAACTGAAATAAACATTAGAGTAAATAATAATAATAACAATAACAATAATCAAGATTATTATTATTAATAATAAAATTTATTATTATTATTATTAATTTAATAAATACTTTTAGTAGTAATAATAGTAATCAACAACAACAACAATAATAATAATCAAGATCAATAATAATAATAACAGTAATAATAATCAATATTATTATTAATAATAACAAAAAGTTCAATAATGATTATAATAATAATATAATAAATATTATTAGTAATAATAATAGTAATCCAGATTATTTTTATTAATAATAAAAATTATTATTATTATTATTATAACAATAATAATAATAATCAAGACTAATAAAAACAATAATAATACCAATAATAATAATATAATAAATATTAATAATAATAATAATAATAATAATAATAGTAATCAACAACATCAACAATAATAATAACAACAATAATAATCAAAAATATTATTTATGATAATAAGAATTATTATTAATCTATATTCTATTAAAAGAGAGTCGTGACACATGTCACTCTCTAAGTTTTTTGATTTTTTATTTTAAAATATAGTTTATATATAGAGATGTATTTTTAAATTTCTTAAAAAAAATTCTAGATATGTATTGTGGGAGTTTTATTCCACAACTTACACTCATCTACCAATAAAAAAAAATTTCCTTTATTTTTTTAGCTTAAAATTTTAAATGTTTATAATATTTTAAATCAAGTTTATTTTTAATAAAAAATATATCAAATTAATTTTTATTTCACAATTTTCAACTAGACATCCATATGAATATAATAAATTTGATGGATTTACAATAATGACCGATTGCACAAAAAAATTATATTATAAAAACATTGAATATTTATTTTCAGTAAAATTAATTGATGCAAAATAAAAATATATTAACTCTTTTATTGCTTACATAAATAAATTATGATATTTATTTAATTATAATAACTAAAAATAATAAAACATACAGTGCACACACACATATTAAGACTTAATCACATATTACTTTCGTCTCTAACATTTGTTCCTACTTTTTTTCGGTATGTCCAGGAAATTTGTTCATGTAATGGACACTAATTGACTTAATACTCCGTTAATGTGGTACTCTTTCTTAAATTATATTACACCCCATAATACACTCAATAAGTCTTTTATTAATATTACGCTAATATGATATTCATGTCGAAGATTATCAAAAATAAATTTAGAGATCGAGAAATTATTTTCTAATAAGAGAATATCTTATGCAGTGCATCGCACCGGAGAACATCTAATAGTAATAATAATAATAATAATCAGGATTATTATTAATAATAATTATTAACAATAATATTATTAATAATATAATTTATATTATTAGTATTAATAATAGTAATCAACAGCAACAATAATAATCACAATAATAAAAATTATTGTTATTGTTATTATTATTATACAATAATAATAATAATAATAATAACAATACTAATACACATGCAAGTCGAACGTTGTTTTCGAGGAGCTGTCAAGATTATTACTATCATTATTTAATAATATAATAAATATTATTAGTAATAATTATAGTAATCAACAACACCAATAATAATAATAACAATAATAATAATTAAAATTAATAATAATAATAATAATAATAATCAGGGTTATTATTATTAATAATAATTATTATTAATAATAATAATAATCAACAACAACAATAATAATAACAATAATAATAAGCAAGATTATTATTATTAATAATAAAAATTAATAATAATAATAATAATAATAATAATAATCATAATAATAAGAACTGAATTGAACTGAATGAGCCTGAACTGAACTGAAATGAACTGAACTGAACTGAAGTGAAGTGAAAAAGTGAAAAATAAGTTCAAAAGAACAGAGCTCTACTGTACTAACTCGACTAAGTTTATAGTAATTTTTTTAATATATAGTAGATGTTTATTCTTAAAATATTATTTTCTACAACTTTTTATTCATAGAATAAAAATTAGTAATGATCAATATTTAAAATATCGAAAAAAGCAAGGATCACTTCACGCGTAAATTAAAAAGTCCAATATATCAATACTCTTCCCGAGTCTCAACTTTGCTCTGATCTGCATTCTTCTAAGGAACAATTTACAGTGGCTACTCTCAGCCATAGCGGTGGTTCTTTTCGCATTCGCCTATTCCCCTGTTCTCAACAAATTGTACAATCCCAATTTCTCACGTAAGTGTACAATCAATTTCAATTCTCAATCATGTTCTTCGGTAAATTAATTTTAAAATTCAAGGTACAATAAAACAAACCACAGTTTGCTTTTCCTCTTACCCCCCCAATCACCGTCATTGTGCCACCAGCTTGACTCTTCCTTTTTCTCGTCGGAAGGACAATTGATGTGTTTTTCTTGCTTTTGGCAGAGCTTTGGTTGCGTGGTGGAGAGGTGGCGGATTTGGTGGTGACAAATGGGACGATTTACACATGTGAAGCGGCTTTCCCTTCCGCTGATTCAATGGCAATTGGCGGCGGTCGGATTCTCCGACTCGGAGACTTTTCTTCTGTGCAGGTCCATTATCTGCCCATCTAATCTCTCTATTTGTCCATCTGTTCTCATTGTCTTCAGTTTAATTCTAAATTCATTTTCATCTCGTTGATCGAGTCTCTTTTTTTAATTTATTATGAAAATTTATGGCTATTCGCTCGTCCACTCAAATAACCTGGATCGGAATAAACTGTCTGTACGTGCCAGAATAATTCTTTTTCTTAGTCTTCTTCTTCCTTGCTCCAAGATATGCTCTCATTATGATTTTCCAATCATCGAATTTGTTAATAAAAAACTAGAACTTTATTGATCATTGAAGAATCCATGCCGAGAGATAAGAGATGATTTTAAAAAACGGAAGTACATAATTTTTGAAAATTAGTGATTTTTGAATCTGGCTCAGATTAAAAATTAAAATCAATTGTCTCTTGGTAGAACCAACCGCTCCGATACCACTTGTTGGTCACAGTATACTTAGGAGGCGTTTGGTTCGCAGAATGATTTTTGTAGGAATGGAATCTGTCAAATGAATTGGAATGTGGAAGGAATTGGAATGGAATGTTATAAGTTTGACCAAGCGTTTGGTTGATAGGAAACGGAATGTAACCTGTCAAATGAATTGGAATCTGTCTAAGGAATTGGAATGAAATAGTGAAGATTGACAAAAATGATTTTTCTTTGATAAATATTTTATTTATTCTTTAGATATAGTTATAATAAAATTAATATTTCTTCTGAAAAAGATTGGTGATGGAAATATATTTTTAGTATTAATATTTAATACTGATATTAATATTTTTAATATTAATATTTATACGTAAAATTTCTCAATATTAATATTTAATATTTTTAAAATATATAAATAAGTAATAGTTTTAATATTAATATATTAATATTTAATATTTAATATTTTTAATATTAATATTTCTCAATATATTTTTAATATTAATATTAATATTTATACGTAAAATTTCTCAATATTAATATTAATACTAAAGTTAATATTTTTAAAATACGCAAAATATGTAAATACGTAATATTTTTAATATTTTTAATATTAATATTAATATTAATATTTAATATTTAATATTAATAGTTCTCAATATATTTTTAATATTAATATTAATATTTAATGAGGGTATATTTGTCATTTGCAAATTTTGGGATGGAATGGATTTCAATTCCATCCATTTTGAGAAGGAATGATCAAATCCTTATTTGAAGGAATGTTGAGATTTCAATTCCATTCCTTTGATAACCAAACATCACAATGGAATTCGGTCAATGGAATCGACCATTCCAATTCCGCCCAATTCCGTCGGAATCCGACGAACCAAACGCCCTCTTTGAAACAAGTTAGAGGAGGTGTGGATAAGTTGCACTCTTTTTCAGAGATTTTGCATAGCGGAAGACTTCAAATATTCGAATATGTTGCTTTACTGTCCTCCTCCGCCTCATTATTATTGCTGTTTAATATCCCCTAGTTCATCGCGTGTATGATTATTGTTGGCTGGAAGAGATTGAATTATTCTTTCAAAGAAATTCAGTGAAATAATTTTTTAGATTGGTGTTGGAAGAAACTAAATTTATTAGTGATGATTAAGAAATCCGTGATTGCTATTGAAAGTTGTTTGTTGTCCAGAAGAATTGAATATATTGGTTAGGGAATGATTTATTGTTTGAAGGTTCCATTTATCAGGATACGTTGTGATTCATTTCCATCAACCCAAACAATTTCTTCAATGGATTTATAAAGTGAGGTCATCCTAGTTGTGATATGACCTATATCACAAGAATCTTTCTAGAACATCTTGACCTCTAATATGAATCCAGATCCTAACAAGGAGGTCAGAACCCGAAATCCCCACTCGTGGTTCGAGTAAAATGCTAACTCCAAATACTTCGGACTTTTATTAATGCATAAGAACAAAAGATTCTATGGAGCACTTTTTCTAGTGTCTTGGGACCAAACCTAAAATAAAGGAAATACTTAATTAAAGGAAATGTTCATAATTTAACTCGAAAACAATAAAGCAATACATCTTTTCCCTTCCTGGAGCTTATCTACGACGCCTCTGATAGGCTTGGCCAAACCGACCTGGACGGGTCGTATTATTACTCCCCTCCCAAACACGTACCTTGTCCTCAAGGTGGAAATCAGGAAACTGATGTGCCACGTCATCAAACGATTCCCACATGGCTTCATAGGTTGGCAAACCTTTCCATCGGAACAGAACTTCTCTACCCGCAGCTCCATCGCGAGCCCCTTCCACTTGATCTGGTTGCAATAACACCTCCATGTCCTCAGTTAGGGTAGCCGACAGCTGTGGTATTGCGACATGGTTGCATATCGCCTTCCGAAGTTGCGAAACATGGAAGACATTACGGATACGAGCCGAAAGTGGGAGATGTAACTGGTAGGCGACCTGACCTACCCTTGCTAGAACTTCAAATGGGCCAAAATATCGTGGTGCCAGCTTCTCGTTCAACCTTCTAGCTACTGAATGCTGGCGGTATGGCCTGAACTTCAAGAAAACCCGATCACCCACAACAAGCTCCTCCTTACGATGCTTGTCATCCTTGGTCTTCATTAGCTGTTGAGCCTTCAATAAATACCCTCTCAACTCTAACAGAATACGATCCCTTTCTTCAAGATACTGATCAATAATATTGGCTGGCGTTTTTAGGCTCCCATAATGCACCAAGTGAGGCGGATCCCGCCCATACAATACTCCAAACGGAGTTGTGTTAGTAGAGGTATGGAATATTATACCAGTACTCGGACTTTACCCACTTCTTCGGCGAGTCAGACACGAAACAACGAAGGTAAGTCTCCAAACAACGATTCACGACCTCCGTCTGTCTGTCTGTTTGTGGCTGATACGCCGTGCTACGTTTGAGTTGCGTTCCTTGCATCCTGAACAGCTCCCACCAAAAATGACTTAAAAAGACTTTATCACGATGAGAAATTATTGCTTTAGGAATGCCATGCAAGTGCACCACTTCTCATAAAAAAACCGTAGCCATTGTGAGTGCTGTATATGGGTGCTTCAAGGGTACGAAGTGAGCATACTTACTCAAACGATCGACAACAAGGAAAATAAACGTGAAACCTGTCGATTTTGGCATCCCGTCGATAAAATCCATGGTTATCTCTGACCAAACCTTTGTTGGTAATTCAGGCGGCTGCAGTAATCCGCTATGATCCATAGTGGAGTATTTTTGGCGCTGACAAACATCACATTCAGCCACCATTTTTGCCACGTCACCCTTCATTCCTGTCCAAAGAACTTCCTTAGACATGCGCTGATATGTCTTTTGAACACCTGAATGACCGCCAACCACGCTATTATGGAACTCTTGGAATAGCTTCGGGATCCAATTGGACTTGCGGTTAACAACCAGTCGACCTTGGTACAGGAGGCGGTTGTTCCCGGCGGCACTGGCTGGCCGGCGCTGATCCGGCGTTGGACTGCAACCAGCTCCTCCTCGTTTTCCACTTCTTTCCACAGCTGATCCCAATCGACCTTCCACATCGTAATCAATGAACCGAAGTGCGGCGCGGCGCCCCGGCGCGATAACGCATTGGCTGCACCATTCTATTTCCCAGTCCGATATATGATATCAAAATTATACCTGAGCAACTTGGATAACCACTTTTGGTGGTCCTTAGTAACGGTCTGCTGTTCCAATAAATATTTTAGGCTTCGTTGATCGGTCCGAACTAGGAACTTCCGACCCAACAGATAAGGTCGCCATTTTTGAATGGCGAATATGATAGCCATCAACTCGCGCTCGTAGACCGAATTCAGCCGGGCTCGACTCCCCAAAACATGGCTGAAAAATGTTAACGGTTGGTCTTCTTGCATTAAAACTGCGCCTAGCCCATAACCAGAAGCATCTGTCTCCACCACAAAGTCTTTGCTAAAATCTGGTAATGCCAAGATCGATACCTGTGTCATTGCTTCTTGCAACTGTTTGAAAGCCATGGTAACTTCATCGTTCCACTTGAAGCTATCTTTCTTTAGCTGCCCCATTAAAGGCCAAGCTATGTTTCCGTAACCTTTCACGAATTTTCGATAATACCTTGTTCATAGTAGTCAATAGCGGCCGCTACGGCCGCTATAGCGGTTAGCGACGCGAAGCGGCCACCTATCACTATCAGCCACTATGCGCTAAGGGTTTATGAGTAGTGGCCGCGAACCACCGCTATTATCGCTAACTCATTTTAGCGATGGTGGCCTTAGCGGCCGCTAAATTTTTTTTTTTAAGAAAATAATAAAGGGCCCAGCCCTAGTTACCCTCCCGACTGACTCCCCCGTTTCTTTTTCTTTCTTTTCTTTCTTTTTTTTTTGAGATAATAAAGGCCCAGTCCTAATTAACCCTCCCGACTACCCGTTTCTTTTTCTTTCTTTTTCTTTCTTTTCATTCTACGTATTTTCCTCCTGCGCCGCCGCGCTCACTCCAGACTCCAGTTCACTCATCTCTCCCCCTCGCCGCCGCTGCCCAGTGCCTCAGCCCTCCTCGCCGCCGCCCAGATTGTTATCCACCTCCTCTGCTTTTTGAAGTAAGTTTTTTTTCTTGTTTCTTTTTTTTTTCTCCCCCTCTGCCCAGATAGTATTGTTATTTTAGCATTCTGTTTTTATTTTTTATTTTGCAGGTAGTTTTCATTTAATATTTTAGTACTATGTTTTGTTTGCATTATTTTTTTTAACTAATAATCCCAATTCTTTTAAATAAATTGTAGCATGCAGGCAGTTTTTTTTGTACACATTTAATTTATTTCCTTAACTCAGTAGTAGTCTAACTTCAATTTTTTTGATTTGCAGATAGTTTTTTTGTTATGTCAAATAAAAATTCCGAAAAAGAGGTGGATCCGGGATGGAGCCATGGTAAATTAGTTGATGGGAAACATCTCGGTGCAGGAATTCGATGCAATTATTGTTCTAAACTTACAAGGAGTGGAATCACAAGGCATAAGCATCATCTTGCTGGAGATAATCGGGATGTAGCAAAATGTACAGAAGTTCCAGAATTTGTTAAGCAGGCATTTATTGAGCATTTTGCGATGAAAAAAAAGGGTCAAAGAATCTATGGAGTCTATATCTCATTTTGACGAAAGTGTTTTAGAAGAGCAAGAATAAGATGAGGAGAACGAGCATGGAAAGAGACCGATTGTTAATCCTAGTCAACAATTGAGCAAAAAATCTAACAATTGGGGCCCATCAATCTATACTTTCAACCATCTGGACAATCAATCGGAAAGAAAGGAGGGAATTAAGTTGGGAGCTCACAATTTAATGAAGCTAAAAAAAATTGAGATTTGATGCTGTTAGGAAGTTCTGCCAGTGGATGTATGATGCAGGTAGGGGTGTTCAAAAATATCCGATATCCGATATCCGATATCCGATTCGAAATATCCGAAAATGCGAAGTTCCGGATATCCGAAAATTCGGATATCCGAGGTTCGGATATCCAGGACTTCGGATTCGGATATCGGATAGTACTTTTCAGAAAAATCGGATATTCGGATATCCGAAATATCCGAAAAATCTTAAAAATTTTATTTTTTTTATATTTTAAATAATATAAGGTATTCGGATATTCGAATATCCGATATCCATATCCGAAGTTTTTTTCGGATATTCGGATATCCGATATCCAAATCCGAATATTTTTTTCGAATATATGGATATACGAACATAATTCATATTTTTTCCGGATATTCGGATATCCGATATCCGTATCCGAAATTTCGGATTCGGATATCGGATATCAAAATCTACTATCCGAATTTTCGGATATCCGAAATCTCGGATATCCGTTCGGATATCCGGTTTTGAACACCCCTAGATGCAGGTATTCCATTTAATTCCCTTAGATATGATAGTTTGGGACCAGCAATTGAAGCAATTGGTGTGTATGGTTCTGGAATGAAACCTCCTCTAGTAATCGATTTCCATTTGACGTTTCATCTTTGATGACGATTAATGACCTAGACTTTGTTTTCACTTTAATGAATTTAGTTATTGCCTTACTTGTTTTATATATATATGTATATGTATATATGTCACTTTTTTACAAACTTGTCGCTATATTTGAATTTAGCGGCCGCTATTGTACCGCTATCGCTATATAGCTAAACGGGCACGTGACCGCTAGGGCCGCTAATCGCCATTGACTATGACCTTGCTGTTCCCAAGAACCCGCGTAATTCCCGTTGTGGAAACGCACATTTCTCTCTATTCGCATAAAGCTGGTTTGCTTGTAATACTTCTAAAACAGGCGATAAATGGGTCACGTGCTCCGCTTCGGTTTTGCTATATATCAGTATATCATCAAAAAAGACTAATACAAAACGCCGTAAGAGAGGTTGAAAAACCTTATTCATCAAAGACTGAAATGTGGCAGGTGCGTTGGTTAACCCGAAAGGCATAACCAGAAACTCGTAATGTCCCTCATGTGTGCGAAAAGCCATTTTAGGTACGTCTTGCGATTTCATGCGGATCCGATGATAACCTGTTTTAAGGTCGAGTTTAGAAAAAACGGTTGCCCTGTGCAATTCATCAAGTAGCTCATCGATGACGGGTATCGGAAATTTATCCAGAACTGTCGCTTTGTTTAATGCCCGATAGTCAACACAGAACCTCCAACTCCCATCTTTCTTCACTAAAAGAACTGGGCTCGAGAACGGGATGGTACTTGGCTGGATTATACCTGCATCAAGCATCTCACGGACCAATTTTTCAATCTCATCCTTTTGTATATGAGGGTATCGATAGGGTCTGACACTAATTGGGGAGGTACCCTCGTGGAGAGTAATAGCATGTTCATGGCTGCGTTGCGGAGGTAGACCCGATGGCTTTTTAAAGACTTTCGCGAATTGGTTGAGGATGGCATGGATGGCCGGCGGTGAGGGTGGTGAGGCTAACGCCGATGTGGCCTCCGCCACGTTCATATTCCCTTCATCTTCCTATTGAAACATTTTAAACATTGATTTACACAAAACCATCGTTTTTGATAGGCTCGGGTCACCTGTAATCTTGATCTGCCTATTTCCATTCCAAAACTTCATCCAGAGCTCACGCCAGTTGACAGTCAGGTTACCCAAGGTTTGTAGCCAAGTGATACCTAAGATGACATCAGACCCTCCTAAGTCAAGAGGTAAAATTCTTCAATTACTTGGAGTTCTGGTAAGTTTAACACAACTCCCTTGCATTTGCCACGACTTTTCTCCAACATCCCGTTTCCCAATCTCACTTGCACCGAGCCTGTTTATGATATTTTCATGTCCAATTTCTCAACCACCTGTTTCGGTATGAAACTGTGGGTTGCTCCACTATCGATCAATACTAGCACCACGGAGCCGCCAATGTCGCCTTTAACCTTCATGGTGTGGGGTGGAGTTAGTCCGCTCACTGAGTTAAGAGACATCTCAAGTCTGGCCAAAAGAAAAAAAGAAAAACACACAAAAAAAAAAAAACATATAAAAAAGAAAAACATATAAAAGAAACATGAAGAAAAAAGAAAAACATTTAAAAGAAACTGGAAAGAAAAAAAGAAAGAAAAAGAAAGAAAATAAAGCAGCAGGAGAAAAGGAAAGAAAAGAGAGAAAAAAAGTACATGTTGAGCGTCGGGCAGCGATTGGAGGCGGGCGGCGATCTGTGGTGACCGGCGAGCGGCAGGAGGAGATAATTGGAGTTGGCTTAAGGCTGAAGCAGTCGATGTGGGGGACCAGGGCCGTTCGTGACGAAAATGGGGTCAGGGCAAAACAATAAAAATGGGCCCTTCAGCAACAAATAAAAAATACGGTATAATATTCATAAACATTTTTATTAATCATAAAAAATGACTTCTTCTAACTTTTTTGCTTGCAAAGTCATTTACAATATCATTTATTTCAAGATTTTCTAAGATATCTTTTTCAATACACAAAATTGCCAAACCATTTAATCTTTCTTACGACATCGTCGATCTCAAATATGTTTTCAACAACTTTAACTTTGAGAAACTCCTCTCAGCCGATGCTATAGTTACAGGCATAGTCAACAAGATTGAACAACGAGGTGAGAAGAAGTTGAACAGCGAGAGAATTAATTGGAAGAAAAGAACGTTCAACTCTGCAATATAGATATATACTAAGACATATGTATAATAGGGTTTTTGACTTTTTTCATTAGTTTTGGGCCCCAAATGAAAAAGAAACAAAAAATCGCGCCATTGTTGTGAAAAAAATAGCGCTAATGCAGATTTTATTAAAAAAAAATCAAAAATCCCAAATGCGCCAACTGGGTTTTGAACTCTCAACCACTACACAAATAAACAAACACTTTACCGCTGCACCAACTACACATTATATATTTATTTTAACACACACACACACACACATATATATATATATATATATATATATATAATACTATACCTAAAACTTTTGGTGCCCCCCAAATTTTGGGGCCCTGGGCCGTCGCCCAGGCCCGCCCGCCCTCAGGGCCGGGCCTGTGGAGACGGGGATGATTTCGGCTAAACTATAGGTAGGGTTAGGTATTTTAACCTTTTTTTCAAAAAAAATTCGGGCCGTGGATCCTTGGGCCGGGTAGGCGACCCAGGCGTCGACTATTACGCCTAGGCGACGACTTACAGCACCTGGCGAGGCGAACCTAGCAGGCGGTATACCGAAAACCGTTTGGACGTCTAGGCGACGCCTTAACAATACTGGTCAAACCCGACTTTCATATTTGACTGAAGATTAGCGCACGCTAAAGGGAAGTTAGCGCACGCTAATAGCTTTATGCAGTAACGGCTACAAGGCCTCAAAGGCCTATAAATACCATCCCACTTGGTATGGATGGACACACAACTTCAAGCAAACATACATTATATTGAGCTCTGATTAATTGTTATATATCTTCTATTTTAAGTTGTGATAAGAAAGATACGAGTGTTATTCTCATATTGTATTATTTCATGTACGTCGTATCTTCTTCAATTGTTGTGTGTGTTGTATCACTCCTTCACGAGCTTGAGAGAAATGAATCAAGAATTTTAATCCGGTGTTATTAGGATCATTGATCCGGTATTATTAGGATTAAATTCTGATGATTGTAAGTGAGGATTATCTAGTTCCTATAAGAACACTAGAGAGAAAATTTTTATTGAGTGTTTGGTTGTGCTTGGACCAATCGAAGTCGAGCATTGTAATTGGTTGTGCCCGGACCTATAGAAGACGAGGCAAAGTTGAGTGTGGCTTTTCTTAAGCCAACAGAAAAAGAAACGTAGAGAGGATGTAAGCAGTTTGTTGAACCTCTATAAATCTTCGTGTCTCTTACTTTCAGTATTTTCATATTGTTACCGAAGAAAATACATATTTTATCAACTCCACTATTCAACCCCCTTTTAGTGGAATTATTCACTCTACAAGTTCAATATCAACTTTGACCTTGTGCTATAATGTGTCGTAGTTGTTGGGTTGGAACCGCCACTAGAAGGGGGTTGAATAGTGCTGTGAAGAGTAATGAACTCTTTTCATGCGGAAGCGATAAAATAAATGCAGAATATAAATGACACAAGTGATTTATTCAGGTTCGGCCAACTGGCTTACGTTTTCTCTCCTTTATTTTCTTTTTTAATAGGTTTGAGATAAACCTTTCCGCCTTGTCTTCGATAGGTCCGAGGTAAACCGTACAACTCTTCTCTTCTACGGTTCAAGGCAAAACTTATAAATCTTATCTTCTATCAGTCCAATAAACCATTTTTCCTTTTCTATCGGACAAGGAAACCTTTCTAGCTTTCTACCTGTTCTAGAAAAATCTTACCGGATTTATGCCGGATCCACGATCCTAAGAACACCGAATCAAATCTACGATCCTCTTTTTTTCTTGTGCATGCATGAGTGAAATAACACTCGACTTTTATTAATTAAGCTCGATTACAACAACAAATAATGTGTATAAATATGTCAAGTGATTGTATGAAATGCTTGAAGTTGTTGTATGGTGAATGCCAAATGAAGTGGTACTTATAGGCTCAAAAGCTAACTAGTCCTTGTTTCCTTTTGCATTATAATGTATGATATATCTGGTCCTTAGCCTACGTTAGCCTTGTTACGTACGTTAACCTTGATATTTTACGTATGTTAACTTCGTTCTAGTGTAGTCCAGTAGCTACGTATTTTGCATTGTGTACGTTAGCTCCTTCTCGCTGCGTACGTTATGTATAACTCCATATATCCATTGTATCAGTTGAATTCGAATTGCATAGCGGTCGTTATCAATAGCTCACAACATACGTTAACCTTGTACAAGTTGTGTACGTTCTTCGGCATTTGTTGCGTACGTGAATATGCCCGATGCTTTTTATCGAACTCTTCTGGTTCTAACGTTGCGGCCGTAAATTCATGGTAGCGGCCGCTATATTCTCATTTGAAATCTTCTGATTCTGGCTCGTTCGCTTCTGGTTGCTTTTCACTGTTGGAATAATCATTTCACCAACTTTTTGCTTTTCCAATTTTCTTCATTCGTCTTTTTATTGTTGTTGTGATGTACACGACTGATGAGAAAGTCTTGCTTGATCCGCTATGGAAACCGTTAATATTAGGGAATAATATTCTCATTGGCGATGATGGTTTCCTAGATGCTTTAAAGTTGTTTATGACGTGTAGATCTAAGCCGATTTAGTTTCTGATCGATTTGGAAACTTTGTTAGCCGTGCACGAGGTGCGTCGGCTTCTCCAGACTTTTCCCGACCTCACACATCATGGACTTAGATGAATATTAAAGTGATAGATGGTGAATATATATATATATATATATATATATATATATATATATATGGGAGCTTTATTTTCAGAACTCTCTTAAGCTCTAAACCAATAAGATTTTTTTTAAAAATTAAAAAATATTATTAATTCAAAAGGGTATTATAGTAAAATACAATTTTTATTACGGGAGATAACCCCTACTGATGATAACCCCTACTATAATAGCCCCTACTGATGATAACCTCTACTATATATATAACCCCTACTATATAGTAGGGGTTATGATCAGTAGGGGCTGTATGCATTGACATGTACATTATGTATTATTAGGAGTACAAAAGATGGTTCTCGCAGTTCTCGTACTTAACAAGGTTTTGAAAATAAAGTTACAATATATATATATATATCATATTTATCACGTATCACTTGCATATTCATCATATATTCATCTTACATGTGATTAATATGAACATGGCGGGTGATGATTATGAAAGTTACAAATGAAAGTGATGAGTGATGACAGGTTCATTTCTCGTCATTTTCATATTCATCACCGGGTTCATGTTGCATCATGCTTCCGAGTCCATGATATGCCAATTAAGGTAAATGTGTGAAGTCGGGCATAATTAGAGGGGGGAGCCGACGTACCTCGTGCATGGCTAATGATAATTACGAATTGACCAGAAACCAAATCAGCTTGGATCTACGCGTCAGAAACAACTTGGAAACATCTAAGAAATTCATCATCGTGAATGGGGATATTGTTCCCTATTATTAGCGGTTTCCATAGTGGATCAAGAACTACTTCCTCATCCGTCGGTATATCTGCAACTACAAAAAACAAAATATTTAACTGAAAGTAGTAATTGCAATAGAGAAAGACAAAAACTGTATTCTTTTATTGATATCAATAATAGAAGACACTTTTAGGTATTACAAAGAGGTTCCTTCCACACATAGGATTTTCTTACATGGTAATAGTTGTAGGATCCCGTAGCTTCTACAAGGATCTAGTATCTCTATGATACCTAATCTAATTAATATTGGTGTAAGACTCACAGGGAAAAGACAGAAACACAATTTCCTGGAATGCTTCTCTTGTATCGAGCACTAACATAATATGGTGCATATGGTATTGCCTCAGTACAAAATTTATCCAAGTCAAATAGAACCCTTGGAAAAACAAAGACTCGGTGAGGACAAAGAGCACAGGGCACCCACTATAAATGCTGAAATCATGTGATGTGTATTTCCGTAAAGTATATACAAATTCCTTAAAGGATAAATCAATCGCGGAGATTTAGTGAACAAGTCTGTGATGTTCTCAATGAATATTCAGCAATATTTGCTGTTATTGATTGTATAAGAACTTTTCCGAAATATATTTGAATTATTACCCTTAATGAAACCTAACTTTATCGGTTCAATGCATTCAGAATTGTCTTCAAAGCTGCAAGTACGCATAGCAGTAGTAGGATCTCGAATATGATCTACTACTGATCGGATCCAAACACACTCCTTCACATACTCATGCAATGCGATGATTTTGCGTGATTCGAGGAAGTAGCCACTAGGGTCCGCTTTGTAGATCTCTAAAATATTTTTATATTCTCAATGGTGAGCAAATTGTTCAACGTCAATCCCAATGGATATGCCGTAATCATCAAAGGCCTACAATGTAAACTCTCTAGCATTATCTCGTCTAATCGACTTGATTAGAAAGTTATGGTGGTTATTGTAATAAGAGCCACTGTCCACCATCTCCTCAAAATCCCTTTGAGCACTGATTTTTAATTGCTCTCCTCTCTTCAAATAATCTTTAATTTCTTGCTTCACTTCTTCCGGTACACTACTACATGGCTTTGCATCTTTATGTGTACCGGCAAGATGATTCTTCATTCTTTTCACACCTCCCTTAATAGTTTTCAAACAAAAACTGCATTCAATGTATTTGTAATGCTTTCCTTCAACTTGAATTTCTTTACCATACTTCCAAGCCGGGTCTTTTCTTGAACCGCTACTTGCCTGTCCCTTCGATCCTCCTCCCACCATAATTCTGTCAATACCACAAAAATCAACCCAAAAAAAGTCAAAAAACAGAGTAAGAAGAGTTGTTAAGCAAACATAGTAAGAAGAGTGAGAATAGTAAGAGGAGTTTAACCCCAAAAAATACGTACCAGGTGACAGAGAGCCCCGACGAAGAGATCTCCGGCGTGCGTGTGTGTGTGCGACTTCGCTGCCGGCGACAGAGAGGAACGGCCGACTGGAAGAGAGCAGAGGAACGAAGAAAAGCGTGCGATTTTTGGCTTTTTAATTTAGGGTTTTATTATTATAAATAACGAAAAAGTAAAGAATTAAAGAAAAAAGTAAAAAACAATCAAAAAGCGGTCAACAAGCCAAAATTGGTCGGTGGACACAAGGCGTCCGCTTTTCCGCCTCAAGGCGGACACGTTTCGAGGCGTACGCCTCACCCGAAAAAAACGTACGCTTCACCCAGTGACCCCCAGAGCGTGCTCCTCGGATCGCTTTTTGGCCGCTTCGAGTCGAGGCGCGCCTCGAGGCGTACGCTTCGACCGATTTTTAAAACACTGATCAACGTGGAGGTCCAAAATGGTTTGATTGTAAGCCTCTATGTTTGTATAATTGAACCACCGGATTTGCTCCAACTGCAGAAGGCAAATCCATTTTTGATATGAATACAATAATATGATGGGTGAGTGGTGCCTTAGAGACTTGTTTTCTGGGAAATGCTGATCATGCACATTGTTCAGGAGTATCCCGAAGCTCTTTTAGAGTTTGTAAATTCATATAACGATTTACCATTAAGGATGATTATGGCGTCTCAAATACATCAGTGCTTTAGTCTTGATTTTCTTGTTCGGTTCTTGAGCGGTAGGGTTATTTGGGGGAAAGATTGTGGTAGTGTATTGTTTGCAGATGAACGCCAAACGAGCATCCGATATGATACTCCTCACCAACATGGTCAAGAATTTCAAATTATTGATGGACAGATCCCGAAATAATTTGGAGTCGGCTAACATGAATCGTTCTTGAATGCCGTAAAAAAAATCAATTAGTAGCCAAAACAAAAGTACATAAATGAAGATACAAAGTGTAAAGAAAAATCAAAATTGACTCGGAGGGATAATAATAATAATAATATAATGATAGTAAAAAAATAACAGTAAAAAATAAAGAATAATAAAAAAGTAAAATACTTCCTTTGTCCGTAAAAAACTTGCCTCAGTTTTGTTTTCGGGTGTCCGCCAAAACTTGCCCCACTTGTAAAAGAAAAATTTATCTCTTATATATTCTCAAGAAATGGGACTTTCTCCACTAAAATTCACTTTATACCAGCTTCTCTTAAAACTCGTGTCATCCCAACTGGGGCAAGTTTTGGGCGGACGGATGGAGTAGAGAAGAATCAAATTCCATCATCCACCCATATATTTTCCGTCCACATTGTCCTCTCTATCGCTATATTTTCTCAAATCCAAAGGAATCTCATATCGTTTTTTATCATATTTATCCATATTTTCTTCGGTCTTCCTCTACCCTTTAAAATTTTTTCTATTCCCAATCTTCAAGCCTCCTCCCTGGTGCATCAACAGTTCTCCGTCTCACATGGCTAAACCATCTTAACTCATTCTCCATCATCTTATCTTTAATAGACTCAACACTTACTTTTTCCCTAATCATCTCATTTCTGAGCCGATTCTTGATTGTATGGCCACGCATTCATCATAACATACGCATCCCCGCCACATTTATCTTCTGAATGTGACACTGTTTCACCGCCCAACACTTGATGCCGTATAAAAGTGCAAGCTTAATTGTCGTGCGGTAGAATTTACCCTTTAGCAACCATGTGACATTCTTCCACTTCAACCAATCCACCTTAATTCTGTGAGCAACATTACCATCTAGCTCTCCATTTCTTTAGATAATATATACAGAATAACAAAAAAATCGGATTTTTCAATAATTTTCCCATCAAAAGTGATCCTTGATGCACCCCAATTGTAATGGAGAACTCTTCTGTCGTCCCAGCAGTAGTACGTACACTTGTACTAACTCCCTCATACATGTCCTTTATGAGGTAAGTATATTTACGAGATACGCCTTCTTTGCTAAGACAGGTACTTCTCCTGGTACTTTATCATATATGTCTTCTCTAAATCAATAAATATCATATATAGATCTTTTGTTTTATCTCGACAGTTCCATCTTTTGTTCGATAAAATTGTTTCCATGGTATGTCTCCTAGGTATAAATTCAAGTTGGTTTTCGATATCTTCACACATTTTGTGAGCCTTTATTTAATATGACATTCTCATAATTTCATGTATGAGTTTAATTCCGCGATAATTAGAATAATCTCGAATATCACCTTTGTTCTTCTAAAAGGGACGAAAGTACTTTTCCTCCATGCCGGTGGCATCTTGTTGCTTCTCCATCTTGGAGCACCCAACTCCCCAAAATCAGAACCATGTTTGTTACGACGGTACGTCGAGTCGAGTCGACAGGGGTCCGGCATGGCGGGTCGTAGACTAGTCGACTAATTATAAATAATGAATAATAAATATTTATATATATATATATATATTATAATTTGACTGATTGTATACTTATAACTATAATATATAACATATCTATACAACAAAGTGGCTTCAGCAATTAGGTATATACAGTGGGCATTAAGTAAGAAATGAAGATTGATTTATAGAAAACGCCGGCAGATTGACGGCCGATCTGCCTTCGGCGGCAGTCGCTTCACGGCTTTAGATCGAGTCACGATGGATCGGGTCTTATACCAATCCGACCAAATTTGTCTTCCCGTCGACCGAAGTCGTCGACTAGGCGACCCATGTCGTTCCTGGCAGGCGAAATACTTACATCAGCGAGTCGGAGTTACACTGTGACTGTCTACACTGCCTGGTCGACTAGTTGAGCGTCGTCACAACCATGATTAGAACTTCCAAAAGAGGTATGGAAATAGGGACAAGTATTAGAAAAGGACTTCAATAATAAGGTTGGGTACGTGGTATGGAGCCAACAACGGGAACTCCGATCAGTGAGTTGGTATTCGATACAACGGCGTGAAACCGGGGCAATTTTGTTCGGTTGGGGGAAGACCAAAAATTAAGCTGCTGGCCGGAAAATGTCCGGCCGGATATCACCATGGGGTCGGGTCGAGCAGAAACCAGTGGGATCGGGTCGGGTTGGACAAAAAGCTGATCGGTCCGGCTAGGGCTTCTGGACTGGTCGATTTTCCGAACAGGGACGGGTCACAGGACCGGGCTGTACTGGGACATGGGGCCAGGCTGGCGTACGAATCGCGGCTCGGTGGTGCTATTTGGTGACACGGATAGTATGTGAATCTGGATAACGGCGGTTTGCGACTAGCAGAGGCAATGCGACTCGGGTCGGGCACATTGATAATCGGGTTTAAAATCAATAACCATCGTGGCTCGGTGGTGCTATTTGGTGACACGGATCGTATGGCAATCTGGATCCCGGTGGTTTGCGACTAGCAGGGCAGTGCGAGTCAGATCGGGCTCGTTGATAATTGGATTTAAAATAATGTTATTGATTAGGTTTTTAGGGTTTGTATCAACACTAAAATTTTAGGCTTCCATCCACAGCGTCGGGTCTAAAATAATATTGTTTAAAAATGTTGCCGCATTGATATATTTTGCTGCTATTCCTTGAGACACAGTTGACCATTTGAGTTGATTTATTATACCGCGGGCCAGGTACACCATTTCAGCTGTTCATGCGTGCTTCCTTGATGAGGATGTTAGGTCAGTATCTGCTGGTAAAATGGCAGATTTTGTGATTCTCTCTGTTGATTCATGGGAGACATTTGCTGAAGAAGTTTCTGCTTTTGTTGAGGCTACCTATGTCAGGTGGATTACAAGCATACTCTAGCAACCTCGAGAGATATGGTTATGGTTCGTTTTGAGTGGCAATAAACAACAGCTTTTCTCCATCTAGGTGATTTGTGCATCCTTAATTGTTGAGACTCACCGTGTTTATGGGAGTTTTTTTATACTATGTGAAGTAGCTGTGTGTTTTTTTGTAAGTAAATATTTGGTTCCGTTTAATTTGCAGGCAAACCAGTACGTTTAGTCGAAATTAGCTTAGTTTCGTGGGTAAAAATCTTATTAATGAGCCTTCTTAAGAGATCGTTTGGCCACTAGATTTTATGATCAATGACCTGAAATTAATATGGTAACAAAAGGGTAGAACCGGAATTAATTTAAATTTTTTGATTGATTTTCATTTTTTTTTTAAAATTGTTTTCTATATCATTAACTAAAATTTAGAAATTTTATTCCTTGAATTTTCAAATTCGCCGGGATTTGATATTGGTATTGTTGCCTTGTTTCCCTCTTCTAAATTTTGGATTTTCAAATCAAGGGCAAACTAATTCTCCAACACAAATTGCAAAAAGTAAAATAATATCTTTCTTTTCCGAGCGCCAGTCTTCGTAATTGATATTTTTTCCGTCCCACAGTGTGCTCAATTTGTTATTTTCGTTTGTTCTGCAAGAGTGCCAAGTTCTTCATTTTTAAAAAGTACCTCTTATACTTCACATTTTCAAGTTATTTACTACAATACTAGGAATGATTTACACCTTTAATCCTTTAATTAATCAACAACAATAATTAACATACCCCTACAATAAAAAGTGGGACTCTTTTCCCACCCAAAAAAGTGGGACTATTTTCTCCACTCAAAACTACCGCAACCTAATTTATTAAATCTTGTGTCCAAAAGAATAAGCACACTCTTATGGGACGGAGGGAGTATGTTTTTTTTTTCAATTGAATTTATGTTTTTTTATATCGCATTTTGATGTATTTCTTCTTACAAATGATGACATTTTATTCCTTTGTTTTCTAGAATGTAGTCTTTGTTTGGCATAACAGCTTCGCTTTCTCATTACTGCCACATGGTAAATCGCGGGATGTGCACGAACTGACCAGTGTCTTGTCGGGTTTTGCTGACGTACAATCAGATCCTTCCAACCAAGTAAGGAGAACATGAAGTCCCCCCCTAAATTTAACCCACACGGATGATATTCAATATGAGGTTCTGTCAAAGGCTTAACTAGAGCGTATATGCCCTGAGAAATATTTTTAAGATGAAGGCAACAGAGACCTCCACCCCAGATGAGTTTTTACACTCATGTGTTGGGCAAATGGGCTAGCCAGTTGGTTAAAAAAAATATTTCCATCTTATTGCATGTTATGTAGATAGTGACCTTATAGTATTTTTGTTTCATGAAATGGAGTATTTATTGACTCATACATTATTTTTTTCACTGTAAGGCATGTAGATGATGATATTTCATTTATTTTGTCTATAATGCGGTATTTGTTTGGCGTATATGTTATGTGTATTTTGTTTCCACCTTATTATGTATATGGTGATGTGGAATTCTTTTTGCTTCATGGAATAGAATATTTATTTGGCATATATGTTATGTTGTATCTTCCACTTTATTGCATGTATATGCTGGCATGTAATTCTTTTTGTTTCCTAGAATGATGTATTTATTTAGAATATATGTTATTTTGTTTTTTGTTTTCATGAAACTTCATTCTGGAATTGAGTATTTATTTATTTGAAACATCTTGAATTCACAATGCTGCTGCTGCGATGGAATATAAAGAATGACATTTATTTTTTTGAGATGTTGATTGTGTCCAAGATTTTAAGGGATTTGAATAATTAATTTGGTGAAAATATTTCTACATTTTTGCTCTAGTTATTTTAGTATTTTTATTTAAAATTAATTGTACAATGTTATCCTCATACAGAGGCTCCTGGAGAATTCATTCCCGAGGAGATAAATAGGACTCTATTTAGTCTCACTCAACTAATAGTCCATTTTTTTTTATTGACTATCGTGGTGCTTCAATTCAAGATTCACACATGCGATTACACTATTTGATTCTGTAAAAATTTTTAATAAAAATATTCGACTGTTACAGAATTTGTGAACTTATACTTGTATGTGTTTTATGTACATAAAATATAGATTATTTAATTTATTTAACCGTTAACAAGTAAGTTTTGTTCACAAAATTGGTGTGTAGATGGCGATATGGTGTTACATATGTTTAGGCCCAAAAAGTTAAGTTACAATAATTTTTCTTTTTGTGTGTGTTTGTCTCACTTTGTGCAAAATTAAAATTGATACAATAAGGCAATATTATATCATTAAATTTATATACTATTTAGTACTTGATAAACTAAGTAAGATGAGAATTTAATTGACATTTGAAATGCAAAATAGAACAAAATTAGGGTACTGGGAGTTTTAAATCTTTATAATGAACTTAAAGACCTTGAATAAGAAATGCAGAATCAGTGAATAAAAATTCACGAGCTAAAGAGAATTTTCTTCTAAAAATATTAATTCAGCTTATTTTCTAATTATATAGCATGAAAAGAGGTAACACAACAAAAGTGTAACTAACATGTCCACTATATCTTCAACAAATGTTTAGAATTACATTAAAACCTCTGATCGGGACCGGGGAAATATATTCATTTAGCGAAATTATTCATTTATCGAAATAAAATTTGAACATGTTATAAAGAGTTGGGACCGGAAAAAATTATTCATTTGGCGAGGTTATTCGTTTATCGAACATTCATTTATCGAGGCTTAACTGTATCGCAAAAACTATATTTCCTCCGTCTATTCAAGGATGCAACCAAAGGAATCGCACACGTACCAAAGTAAGGCTGGTTCGAATTAGAGGTGACCAGTGGGTTGGGCCGGACCAGCCCGGATTTCTAGGCCCGCGGGCCGACCGGGCATCCCTGCCCGGGACCGAGCCCAGCCCCCTGACCACCCGGGCGGTCCCGGTCCCGAACTCTCCAGTCCAGGCTCAGCCCAGCCCGGCCCACCCGCAGCCCAACCCCAGCCCACTCCAAGCCCATACAAGCCCACACAATAAATATCAAAAAATAATCTAATTTTTACAAATTAAATCCAAGTCCAATATTTTTTTTCCTTTTCTCCACATTTAAGTTAATGTTAACATATCTTAAAAATTCAAAATAAATTTTCTTAAACAGATTGAAGCAGTTTTTTTTACTAAGTTTTACAATTTTTTTAATTAAAAACAATTTGTTTAAATTGATTTTTTAATTAATATTAATTAATTTATTTTAAAAATTCAAAGCAGATTTTTACAAATTGATTTTTAATTTAATGTTAAAACTATTTTTTTTTTAATTTCCGGTCGGGCCCAGCCCGACCTAGCCCGGTCGGGCCCAGCCCGACCTAGCCCGGCCCACGACAGCCCGGGGGCGGGCGGGCAGTGGGCCGCGGCCGCCCAACCCTGGTCCAGACCGCAAAATACATGGCCGATCCTGGACTCCCAAGTCCCAGCCGGCCCGGCCCATGACCACCTCTAGTTCGAATATGTTTGGTGATTTCGAAACTTCCGGAACCAAACCAAGATCGGAGATTGTAAAATTTAATTTAAGAAATTGAACCAAGATAAAGAATCTCCATACCAAACCATCCCAAAATTTTTGGAAGATTCAATATGAAAATTCTGGTCCAATGGGGTGGATTGGTTGAGAATGGAGCTTCGGAGAGCTTTTGGTAGCATTTTTTGTTTTACAAACTACTTTGCAGTCAATAAACAACTAAATATCAAAAACCTTGTTAGGAATACTTGTTAGATTTTGATGATGTCATCAGTATAAATTCAAATGTTTATTACTTGGCAAAAATGTAAGGAAGAACCAAATGAGTATCTTCCATAGGCCAAATAATGTTAAGTATAAAACTTGGCAAAATGTAAAGAAGAACCAAATGAGTATCTTCTATAGGCCAAAAATAAGTTAGGCTGAAAATCGGCTAAGTACTGAAGGTCAGCTAAGTTCATCAGAGAGGTACAGTACAGTCAAGTCGAGTAGTTCTGGTCAACAAAAATCATCAGGGATGTTTGACCAGACTGCAGTCAAGATACCTCAGACAAGTCATCTGATCAGACAAGTCTTAAACAGTGAACATCAGAGAGGTCCAGACTGCAGAGACGTTAACTGCTCATCAACCTAGTCGAGATCAGCCAAGTACTCCAAGTCCACGTCAGCATGCGTTGAAAAGTCAAGAATTACGGAAAGTCACATGCAACGTGAAGAGACAAATTGGAGTGATTCCCGCAAAAGATATGAATTAAATAAACTATCCAGACCCACATTGAAGACTTTAATCGTTTTATATTCAAAAGATTCGGCGCATCACATGCAGAAGTCTTCACAACGGTCGGAAGATAGATTAAAATATGGGAATCCAGCCTTGCAACGTTCAGAAAGAAAATAAAGAAGTCTACCTCTCCAACGGACGGATTTGTTGAAAAGATTTGCAACGACTATGAAGGAAAGCTCAGAGATCGTGACCTATATATATCCGAAGATTTGAAGTTGAGCAATTATCGGTGCTAACATACTTTCAAGCGATCAAAGCATTCAAGCTATCTAAAAGTGAAATACAGCATCGTGAAAATAGCGGTTCTAAAAAGCTCATACTTGAAGAAGCTCTTAGTTGGAGAAGACAAAAACTCTTGTCTATAATCCTGAGTTCGGGGTACTTCACTGGTTGAAGTTAGAGACTGTAAAGGCATCCAAGGATCGAGGATCAAGAGGTGCAAGGCAGTCAAGTGTGTTATAACGGCACGGATTTCCACTGGTTGGAAGCTGTTGTAGTGTGGTTGAATCACTGTAATATTTATCACTGGTTAAGAATTATAGTGAATTCATCTCCAACTGGTTTGGAGAAAAGTGGATTAGTAGAGGATTACCACACCTCTGAGACCACTATAATTGCCTGCGTTCTTTACTGTTTTATAGCATCATACCTTAACTGCTGCATTCATCATTAAGTGTTTCATTGGTTGTTTTGTATTCGTCATCAGCTGATTTCCGCACGTATTAAGAACAAACGACTCTAAGTCATTTGTTTATCCATCAGCTGAAGAAACTTACTCTTTGAGAAAAAAAGTTTAAGAGTTTCAATAAGTCTATTCACCCCCCCTCTAGACTTATTCCTGGACGACTTGTGACCTACAAGTGGTATCGGAGAGGTTGGTTCATTTACCTCACGAACCAGATCTATATCAAAGATATATCTTTACTCTCAGTTTATAATGGAACACATGCATTCTAGACTCCCTGTGTTTTCAGTTGACGAGTATGATCTTTGGAAGATAAGGATGCAGGCACACTTATCTTCAATCTATGATGACATGTGGTGCATCATCGAGGACGGTCCATTCATCTTCGAGAAGGACAACACTGCAGAGGAGATCGCAGCAGGGAAGCCAGAGAAGATCCCTAAGAAGAGGACAGAGCTGACTCCCGAAGAAAGAAAGCTGGCCAATCTTGATAACCGGGCCAGAGATGTGCTATATCAAACTCTTGACAAATCCACCATGGTCAAGATCAAGAACTGCAAGAATGCCAAAGAAATCTGGGACACATTAGCCTTAATGTGTGAAGGAACGGAGCTGATCAAGGAAAATAAATTGTCAATTGCTATTCAAAAATTTGACAACTTCAAAATGAAGAATGGCGAATCCATAGACCAAGTGGACACAAGGTTCACTGAGATTATCAATGAGATCAACTCCCTCGGCAAAACCTATGGCAACAGGGAAATGGCACTGAAGGTTCTCAGATCTCTCAATCCAGAATGGAGTATGAAGGCAGTGGCCATGAGAGAATCCAAGGATCTTAATAAAATAAAGATCCAAGAGCTGTTCTCTGATCTAAAGGCTTATGAGTTCGAGCTTCCAAGTTCATCCTCAACTGAGCCTGCAGAGAAGGGAATAGCCTTTGCAGCCGAGTCCCCCGCCAAGAGCTTATCTGATGTAAAGCCTCCAAATCCATTAGATTTTGAGGAAGAAATGGCGTTTATAATGCAAAGGTTCAGCAACTTCCGGAAAAACTACTCCAAATATAAGAAAAATTATAAGGAGAATCCCAGAAGGAACCAGAAAGCTGGAAGCTGGAAGGTGGAGTGCTACAATTGTCACAAGACAGGACACTGTAGGTCACAAGTCGTCCAGGTACAAGTCTAGAGGGGGGGTGAATAGACTTGTAGAAACTCTTTAACTTTTTTTCACGAAGAGTGAGTTTCTTCAGCTGATAGGTAGACAAATGACTTGGAGTCGTTTGTTCTTTAATATATGTGCGGAAGTCAGCTGATGACGAATATAAAGCAATTAATGAAACACTTAACAATGAATGCAGCAGTTAAAGTATGATGCAGTAAAACAGTAAATAACGCAGGCAATTACAGTGGTCTCAGAGGTGGGGTAATCCTCTACTAATCCACTTTTCTCCAAACCAGTTGGAGATGAATTCACTATAATTCTCAACTAGTGATAAATATTACAGTGATTCAAACCACACTACAACAGCTTCCAACCAGTGGAAATCCGTGCCGTTGTACACATTTGACTGCCTTGCACCTCTTGATCCTCGATCCTGGGATGCCTTTACAGTCTCTTACTTCAACCAGTGAAGTATCCCGTACTCAGGATTATAGACAAGAGTTTTTGTCTTCTCCAACTAAGAGCTTCTTTAAGTCTGAACTTTTAGAACTGCTCTATTCACGATGATATTGATTGCTTTAGATTGCTTGATTGCTTTGATCGCTTGAAAGTATGTTCGCACCGGTGACCGCTCAGTTTCAAATCTTCGGATATATATATAGGTCACGATCTCTGAGCTTTTCCTTGTAGCCGTTGCAAATCTTTTGAACAAATCCGTCCGTTGGAGGGAGACTTCTTTGTTTAATCTTTCTGAACGTTGCAAGGCTGGATTCCCATTATTTTATTTTATCTTCCGACCGTTGTGAAGACTTCTGCATGTGAGCGCCGAATCTTTTGAATATAAAACGATTAAAGTCTTCAAGGTGGGTCTGGATGATTTATTTAAATCATATCTCTAGCGGGAATCACTCCAATTTGTCTCTTCACGTTGCATGTGACTTTCCGTAATACTTGACTTTTCAACGCATGCTGACGTGGATTTGGAGTACTTGGCTGACTTCGACTAGGCTGATGAGCAGCTAACATCTCTGATCTGACCTCTCTCATTGTTCTCTGTTTGTGACTTATCCGATCGGGTGACTTCCCGAGGTACCTTGGGCCGCAGCAGTCAAACTTCTCGATAAATTTTGTTGACCGGAGCTACTCACCGGACTCACTGATCCTCTCCGATGGACTTAGTCAGTACTTGGTACTTAACCGATTTTCACTTAACAAATTTTTGGCCTACAGAAGATACTCATTTGGTTCTTCTTTACATTTTGCCAAGTTTTATACTTAACATATTTGGCCTATGGAAGATACTCATTTGGTTCTTCCTTACATTTTTGCCAAGTAATAAACATTTGATTTTATATTAATGACATCATCAAAATATAACAAGTATTCCTAACAAATTCCCCCTATTTTGATGATGGCAAAACTTTAAGCAAGTAATCAAATGACCAAGTCTGCACTTAAGTGCAAGACACAAACTAAAATCAGTCTAATATTGAGACAACAGGAAATTGTCATTCAACAGACTGTTATAAAACTTTTCTGACTTGATTATGATTGAAATTTACAAGAAAGTTTTTACAGGTACAGAAATAAAAAAAATTACAAGTATAAAGAAATGAAGTCATCTGCCTCTTCCTCTGCCTCTGCGAATAGGCTGTTTGGCAGGCCTGAATGGTTTAGCTCCAATTGGTCTTATCTTGACTGGGGCAAGACCATATTTCCTCTTCACAACAAGAGCTGCAAAGTCTTGTTCTTGTTGGGATGAAAATCTATTCTCAAGACATAACTGCTTGATTTCTCTTTGAAGCTCTAGCTCATTAAGCTTATTGTCCAGACGGGTCGGCGCTTCCTCTGCTCTGAATGAGGGAATCATAGGATAAGCATTTTGATCCTTAGCATGATTCTTCAGAATGGCCCAGAGTTTTGGGTGAGCTGCTTCCATGAAATTGATGAAGATCTGCTGTGGGGAGAGATTATCATCCTGGAGTATTTCCCAGATGTAGTAATCTCTGATGAATTTCTTCTTTGCAGTTCCCCACATGGGCAGAGCTTCATATGGTATAAAATCCTCAACATACCACACCTCCTTTCCTTCCCATTCTAGAGTAGGCCCAAAACCTCCTCTAGTCCTCCTTTTCTTGCCTTCAGGCTGGTCAGCCTGTTCATCTGGATCCGCTCCTCCCTTCCTCTTCAGACTTGAGGGTCCTTCAATTTGAAGGACATCTTGCCTCTTCTTTGTTCTTATCTCTGCCCTTATCTCTCCTTGATTACTTCCTTCCCCCTGAACTCTCTCTTCCCCCTTTTTGCCAGCATCAACAAGGGTAGTTAATTGCTGCTCCATTCTGCTCATCCAATCAGACATGCCAAATGGCATTCTGTTGTTGGTAGGGGGAGGGGGCTGAGGAATCTCTCTCTGCAGCAGAGTGTCGATCTTTGCATTGATTGATTGAAGGTCAGGAGTGACCTGATACGCCAGCAGCTCTCCAATTGTATCTTTGACTATCTGCCTAATCAGCTCAGTCATGGCAGGAGATATCTTAGCTGATAGAGAGTACTCTCCTGAGCCTTCTGCAAAAGAACCACTAGACTGCAAGCACATGCGGCGGGTACACCAGAGGGTCTTCTCGGGGTCCCCGACTGAGTCTTGACTAACTCTGCGTCTAGGCTGGTGTACCGGGCAGGTACCACAGTCCTGTCTGCAGCTTCTTGAATTGGCTCTGGCTCCGGCTCTGGCTCCGACTCTGGCTCATTTTCTTCTTCTTTCTCTTCCTCTTTCTCCTGATCCTCCTCCTTCTCTTCTTCTGCCTTTTCTTCAATATTTTCCTTTTCTTCCTCCTCATCCTTTTCTTTTTCATTTTCTTTTTCGGCTCCTTCATCTCCTCCATCATCATCATCATCATCATCATCATCATCGTCATTGTTGTCATCATCCTTCTCCTCTTTTTCTCCTTCATCATCATCATCCTTTTCATCATCATCCTCCTTTTCTCCTTCATCTTTTTCTTGTTCTAACTCTTCTCCTTCTTCTTCTTCTTCTTCTCCTTCATCACCCAACTCTTCTGTTTTCTCAATTTCTCCCGACTGTTTTTCAACTAGATTATTTTCTTCTGTTCTTCTCTCTTCTTCTTCTTCTTCATCAACCAAATCAACAACTTCTTTATTTCCTTCTCCATCTACCTCCTCAATTCTAATTTCTTTTTCAACTTCCTCCTCCTCTTCTTCTCCAAAACAACCATCAAAAATGCTAAGCATTATGGAATGGATAAATTGGTCCATGTTTGTTTTAAAATGGGACATGAACCAATTATCCTGGAGGATCAACACTAAGTCTGATTCTTTGCAAAAGTGAATCAAAACCTCCTCTGTGGCTTGGGGATATTCCCAACCACTAGTTCCAATGTAAGTTTGAAGGTTTGTAAATGTCAGAGTCTTGAAAAACTTCCACTCTTCAAAAATATTGACAAAAGAGTGTTTTAATGCTTGTGGCTTAACAAGCTGTAGTTGCTCAATTGATAGGTTGAAAGTATTGTTTTCTAGAAGGTTAAAGGTATAATTAGCTTCAGGGATAGAAATTATGAGACCTGCTTCTTCTTCCTCGGAGATGTAGGCTGGGGGGGGTGAGTACAGCTACAATCCGAGTCTCGTGGGTGCCTGGGGTAGGCAGGTCTTCCAGATGAATTGGTGATCTGGCTGAGGGGCTGGCAAGATGTTCAGACTGCTCTTCCTCACTAAATTGCAGTTTCCTTGGCCTCTTGGTAGAGGGTTCTGGTGACGACTGCAAGATAGAAGGTCCTTCATGTAATATCCGCAATTTTCGATTTTTGGTAAATTTCTTTTTTTCGGTCGGAGTTCGTTTTGACGACTCGCTCATGTCCGTTTCGTCATTCTGAGAATGATTAATTCTACACTTTTTGACATCCGAGTTCGTTTCAGTGTCGTTTCGTTGAGTTCCGTGCTTTTTAGCGACTTTTCCGCGCTTGAGTTCGATTCTTGCGAATCTCGTTCGAAACTGCTGTTTCGAGTTTCCTGTAAGTCCGTTTAACTTGGTTAGACGTGTTGTGAACTTCGGTTTGGTTATTCGATCACGTATCGTGATTTCCGGGCGTTTTGGGCCATTTTGTAATTTCTTGAAAGTTACGGGTATCCGTATCTGTAATTGTTGACTCGACCCATTTCTTGGTCGCGTATGATTAATTATGGTATTATGTTTTCATTTCGGGTCATTGATGTCGTCCGCGAACTTTTCGTCGTGTTCGTTCCGTGCGTTTTCGGAAATCGGGTCGTCGAGCCACGGCGATTGCGGGGCGCCGACGGTTGCGAGGCGCCGGACGATTGCAGGCACCGGCCGGGCCGGGTGTGCGAGAACCGCGTAGCGCACGCTTCTGGCCGGAAGGCTGCGCGCTAACCGGCAGTGTAGCGCCTGATGGCCTAACGATAACGCCTAGCGGGCACAGCGATGGAGTCACAGGGGGTTTGGAATCGGTCATGATCGGCGAGTAGCGCACGCTGCATCGGGACGCCGTGCGCTACGGCCGGCAGTAGCGCACGCCACGGCCGGAAAGGCTGCGCCACGCTTCTGGCCGAGCCGGTAGGCGGTGAGGCCACTGGATCGCGGCCTGGGCCGATAGCGCACGCTAGCTCGGCAGCCTAGCGCGCGCTAGTCCGGCCCAGTATAAATGTGGCTGAGCAGTCACATTTCACTTCGTTTTTCACTTCCTTCCTTCTCCGTCTGCGGGTGGCGATTCATGGGTCACGAAGCCATGTTGTTTAACAACAAATCCATGAAGTTCTTGAGTTCATAACATCAATCAATCGTCCGTTATCATCCTTTGATCCAGCGAATCAAGGTAATCTTCCTTAGAACCCTAATTTCGTGAATTTGGGGATTTTTGCATTTTCGTCCGATTCGTTCCGTGTTGTTGATTAATTCATGATGGGTATGATTAATCTTGGTAGTATTCTTGTGTTTAACATCATTTAATCCATTGTTCTTCGTCGAATCGAAGTATATTTCTTGATTTTTCCTTCGAATTGACTTTTTGGGGGATTTGTCCCCGATCTCGTTTTTCATCCGTTTTAGATGGATCGATTATGGTTAAATGATGTTGTTAAACATATTCTATGGATTGTATATCCATATTTCAACTTGGAATTCCGTTTTTGGGTTTTGACGGGACGAATCGTGTTCTTGGCCGTTTTGGGGGAAATCCTTGAACCTTCGTCATTTGTTCTTTGAATGCAGCGGCTTTGGGTCGTACTTTGGAATTCATTTTCGTTGTTATTGTTTTCGTTCGTAGTTCATTGTTGTGGATTGTCGTTCGGTGGAGTCGGCGAGTTCGTAGTCGGTTCGTGCCAACCTACTTCGGCCGATTCTCCGCGTTGTGGTTATTCGAGGCAAGTACCTTGCCCATACTTTTCTTATTTTGTGGATATGATGATCGGTGATCGTCTTGGTGTGTTTGTTTGGTTGTTTGAAATGAAGTTTCAAAAGATTTCGGTTCGGCCTCGTTAAAGGCTTTCTTTCAAAATGCGTGTGTGTTTGGTGAACGGCGTGTTTTGGGAATTGATTATGATTTGGTTATTTTGAACTTTGAAGGATTTGATGATGATACTCCTATTGTTTAAAGTTATGGAATAGTGTATTCCGTATTTAATCTTGTTATTGTGTTTTGAAGAGTTTGATAATGGTGTCGAGTTAATGGCCATCTCTAGTGAGTATTCTTAATGAGCTTACATTCTTAGCATGTTAGTATTGCATGAGTAACGTGTGTGTGTGTATGCTCACTACGGGTAAGATCCGACGGGGTCTCGGTAGGGGTCCACGGAGGGGTGGATCCGCGAGCTTGCTTTTAACCACTATGGGTTAGATCCGACGGGGTCTCGGTAGGGGTCCACGGAGGGGTGGATCCACGGTTAATTGTGGTGCATTTTACAAATGTGATTTGACTATGGCATTTCCGGAAATGAGTGCTTTTGAACGGTTTTCATGATTGCATGCATTGACTAAGTGTGTAAGAGGTAAGTTGTTCGTTTGGCCTACTTGGCTAGGATGGCACTAGAGTATTTTGTTGTTTGTTTTAAATCCTTTATTTGTGGATTTTGATGTTGGAAGACGAACCTTGTGGTCGTTCTTGTGTACTGTGAGTTGATGAGATTTGGGGCTAAAATCCCAAGGGTTTTGTAAAAGTCATTTTACGGATTTGGGGCTAAAATCCCAACGGTTTGGTAAATGTCATTTTTTTGGAAAGTAAACCTTTGGGGCGGTGACCCCTTTTGTCTTTTGGATTTTGAAAAGTAGGATTTGATAATCCTAAATTGTTTTCTATTAAAACTCTCGTTGGCATTCTAAACCGTTTTATAAATTACTTCCATTGATTTATGATATTTCGATTTTGAAATGTTTTCTCAAACCCTTGCCTCGGGAAGTACTTTTCGTTTCGTTTGGATCTTTGAGGATCCTTGGTTATTGTTATTCGTGGAATGTGAATTGTATGGCTCGTATTTGCACTTTGTTCTTGCACTAGCAAAACAGTGGAGTTTTGCTAACCCCCGAGTATTCGGGGGGTGGATGTCTGTTTTTGCATTCAGGTTTTGGAGCATAACACAGGGTAGGCACGAAGGATGATGAAAGATGATCGATACTAATCACATGAGGAACCGTACTTTGTTTATTGGTTCAGTTGTACTCTATTTTTCCGCTGCTATATTTTCCCGTTGTACGGGTGTGGTTGTATTTGACCCCTGCGTGGGCATGAGTTGTATTTGAGTTGTATGTATTTATTGAAAGACCAAATCGGTCTACTGAGTCGTTTTAGCCTTAAAGGCATGGTTGAGTTGTTATATGTCGTTACCAGCCTGGTAGATCCTTGAGGAAAGGTTCTACGGCGTGTAATATCCCTGAGCGGATTGGGGGTGTTACACTTCAGGGGCTGGTCCCCTTCTCTTAAATCTGACTGCTATGGGAGTGTCGTCGGACTCGGTGTCTGACTCGACTGCAGTTGCGATATCGGCTGCAGGTCGGTCCGACTCTCCTGATGAATAATATCTCGGATATGGCCTTGAGTCCGGCAGCTCCTTCAACATCTGAGCTGCTCTCTTTGCGCCTCCGAATTTCCTCAGCTTCTCGTGGTCCATATGACCAAGTCTTTTGTTGGGGTGGAAGGGGTCAGTGCTTCCCTTTGCCACACCAGTCTTTTCCAAAAACCAACTTAGCTGCGTTCCAAACGCCAGCTTTGTCTTAAATCTCTTCTCATCGTCAAGCCACTCGACTTTGTTGACCTCTCGCACGAGTTGCCTGAAGATGTAATCAGCCCAGTCGATTTCTTCTTCCTGAATTAGTGCTCCCAGCACCATAAATTTTGCTGACGACAGTTGATCATAGCTGTCGGCCATCCCCATGATTATCTTGTTGGTTATGTCCAACGCAAAACAATACACTTTCTTAAGCTCATTTCTCTTGGCAGTTAGCCTCAGCTTTTCCGGGATATTCTCCACCTTAATCTTCTTCCAGATTTTGGCAGAGGACTGCTTGAGAGCTTCGACGGCTATGCCGCGATGCTTCATACCGAAAACTCTGCGAATCGACTCTCGCGTTATGTCGATTTGCCTTCCGCGAACAGTGCTTCGAATTCCATCTTGAATCAAACAAGCTTCGCGATAGAACGCGATAACATCCTCCTTGAATAGATGTTGAGGGTTGATGTCTAGGAATGGGTAGATCCCATTGAGCTTCATTGCGCGAATCAGGTCAAGCACATCGTAATCTTCCAAATTCGCTTCCAATAAGCCTTCAAAGTCGACGACCAGCGAGAAAATGATCTGGTCTTTGACCGCCTTCAGATTAACGCCTTCGAAGTAGGTTGCCATTTCTGTAATCAAAAGATTTTAGTGTATTTCGGTGTTCAAGAAATTTTTGCTCTGAAAAATCTAGGGTTTGAAAGCGTAAAGGGTAAAGTGAAGGGTCTTCTTTCCTTATAAAGAAGATGAAAAGACGTATGTATTAATTTATTATATATTTGAAACGGTGGTACGCCTTTTGATATTCTTTTGAATTTCAAATTTGAATCGGTGGCCCATTTTTAAATTTGACGGTTGATTTTGATTGGCCACCGTGGAGGTCGATTTAATAAGCGATTGACGCGTGTATTAAAATTGCCACTTGGCTTAGAAAAATATATTTAAATGCCATTTGTTAACCAAAATTAATATAATAATATTATAAATATGGCAGATAATAATTAAATATTCAGGGGTCAGTTTAGAAAACTTAGTGATCCGATTTGTTATTGACCGCTCTGTATCAGGTGAGTTGACTTCTCGCCTGATATTCTGATCAGCTAGGTTGCTTTGTCCGACCTTCGTCTTCTTGCCTGCATCAGCTAGGATCTGATTCTTCAGCTGGGTCCGTCCTTCCTCTGAAATGCTTCAACTTGCTTCAGTACTAGATTCCCAATCTAGTAATCCAAGATCTCTGCTCAGCTCCAAAAATCTTTCTTCTGGCAAGGGTTTGGTAAAGATGTCAGCTATCTGGTAGTCTGTGCTGACTCTTTCAACTCTAACCCTTTTGTTAAGCACATAGTCTCTGATGAAGTGGTGCTTAACATCAATGTGCTTCGTCCTTGAGTGCAATACCGGGTTGTTGGTTATTTCTATAGCACTATTGTTGTCACACCAGATAGGAACTTCATTTGCAATGATATTATAATCCCTTAGCTGCTGTCTAATCCATAAAATATGTGCACAACAGCTACCTGCAGCTAGGTATTCTGACTCTGTAGTGGAGATAGAGTTAGAAACCTGCTTCTTGCTAAACTAGGATATCAGTCTGGTTCCTAGGAATTGACACGTTCCACTAGTGCTCTTCCTGTTGATTTTGCATCCTGCGAAATCTGCATCTTAGTATCCTGACAGCTTGAAATTATCATCCTTGGGATACCATAGTCCAACATTGATTGTAGACTTAAGGTACTTTATTATCCTCTTGGCTGCATCTAGGTGTGATTGTTTCGGCTTGGACTGGAATCGTGCACAAACTCCAACAGCATAGGATATGTATGGCCTGCTTGCAGTGAGGTACAGAAGAGATCCAATGAGTCCTCTGTAGTGGGTTGAGTCCACTGATATGCCTGCCTCGTCTGCATCCAGGTGAGTACATGTGCTCATTGGAATTCTTGCGGGCTTGGCTGATTCCATTCCATATCTCTTGATAAGATCTCTGGTATACTTTGCTTGGTTGATGAAAATTCTTTTTTCCATCTGCTTAACTTGTAGTCCGAGAAAGAAGTTAAGCTTTCCCATCATACTCATCTCAAATTCTCCTTGCATGAGGTTGGAGAATTTCTCGCATAGCTCTGGATTGGTTGATCCGAATATGATGTCATCCATATATATCTGGACTATTAATATGTGGCCTTCGTGCTCCACTCTGAATAGTGTTTTGTCCACCTTTCCTTTGCAAAAACCATTTTTCTCAAGAAACACAGACAGTGTTTCATACCACGCTCTTGGTGCTTGCTTGAGTCCATAAAGAGCCTTAAACAGCTTATAGACTTTGTCTCCTTTTACAAAACCTGGGGGTTGCTCTACATAGACTTCTTCTTCTAGGATTCCATTTATAAAAGCACTCTTTACATCCATCTGATAGACTTCAAAATCCTTGAATGCAGCATATGCAAGGAATAGTCTGATGGCCTCTAATCTTGCAACAGGTGCATATGTTTCATCAAAATCTATTCCCTCACACTGTGCATAACCTTTGTACAAGTCTGGCCTTATTCCTAACAACAGCTCCGTCTTCATCACTCTTGTTTTTGTACACCCATTTGGTGCCAATAACTTTCTTGTGATCAGGTCTTTCTGTTAGTTCCCAAACTTTGTTTCTTTCCATCTGCTCCAATTCCTCTTGCATGGCATTAATCCATGAATAATCTTCCAAGGATTGTTATGTAGTTTTAGGTTCAATTTGTGACATAAAACATGAGAACATCGCCATTCCTGCTGGTAGGGTTGACTGTCTCGTCTTAACTCCATCAGTCAACTTTCCAATTATTTGCTGGATTGGGTGATCCTTGAGCCATTTGGGGATATCGTCCTCTTCTGGGTTTGTTCCCCCTGTTGGATTGCCTTGGTGGATTTCTGCATCAGCTGGGTTCAGTGCTGCTGGATCGGCTCATCGTCTTGTCATCTGCAGTTGGTTACGATCTGCGAAGAGTCTTTATCGGCTACGGTTGGGTCTTCTTGGCAAGCTGGATCGGATAGGTTTGGTGATCTGTCGATCTGCGGTTGGGTCTTCAAGCACTGCAGCTTGGGTCATCAGGCTGATCTGCAGGTGAGTCCACCATTCCAGTGTCATGTACAATGACTTCTTCAAGGGTCGCTGATTTGAGCTTGTTCTCAATTTGCTCAACTTGTTTCCTGTACTCAACGGTAGATTCATCAAAAACAACATGGGGTGTTTCCTCTACAACTAAGGTTCTTTTATTAAAAACTCTATATGCCTTGCTTCTTTGTGAATATCCCATAAAGAGACCGTCATCAGTTTTAGCATCAAAGGCATTTAGCTGTGTTTTACCGTTGTTGTGGATGAAACACTTACAACCAAAAACATGAAAGTAAGCAACAGTAGGAGTTCTATTATTCCAAACCTCATAGGGAGTTTTGCCATGTCTCCCTACTATCATACTCTGTTGCAGGTGTGAGAGGCGTGTTAAGCCTTGACCCGAGAACCTTTTGGGTAGGTCCGCTCGCAATCATGGACCTTCTTTGCTTCCTTCAGTTACTGTTCCTTCTTTCAGTAACACCATTCTGCTGGGGCATCCTGGCTGCAGAGAGCTCATGCTGGATCCCATTCTGATCGCTGTAATTAGTTATCGCCTTGTTGAGAAACTCTCCTCCTCTATCTGATCTGATCTTGATTATGGATAGGGATTTCTCATTCTGGATCCTTCTCAGCAGCTCAGGTAACTTGGTCAAGGTTTCACTTTTCTTGTATAGGAAGATAATCCAAGTGTACCTTGAATAATCATCTACTATTACAAGTGCATGCTTTCGGCCGCTCAGAGTCCTTGGCTTGATAGGACCAAATAGATACATGTGGAGTAGATCTAAGATCCTTGTTGTGAGCGTTGTAGTGGCCGGCTTGAACGATGCCACTGATGCCTTTCCTTTCGACATGCATCACAAAGTGCTTCCTTCTTGAATGCTTCATTTGGAAGTCCTCGACCCGGCTTCGAGAACTAATCTTGTTGATGGCTTTGAAGTTCGGGTGACATAGTCTTTTGTGCCATGACCATCCATTCTCGCCTCGTCTTGGATAGAAAACAGGAGTTAGGTGTTCCTGTGTTCCAATCAATCATGTAGATATCTCTCCTTCTGAAACCTTGGAGCTTTACTTCTCCAGATAAGATATCTATCACCATACATTTCCAGATGGTGAAGACTACTAGGTTTTTCTCGTCACAGAACTGGCTTATGCTCAGGAGGTTGTACTTGAGCCCTTTGACATAATGAACTTTAGATATCACAATATTTCCTCGGTGCAGCTCTCCAAAGCCTTTTGTCTGTCCTCTAGAGCTATCTCCAAAGGTTACATCGGGACCTCTTTCTTTAATGTATTTGGACGACATCTTCTTGTTCCCGATCATATGCCTCGAGCATCCAGAATCTACAAACCATTCTTCACCTCCAAAATTTGAGCTTGTGGAGATGTGGTTGTAGTCCTTCCACCTTTTCTGCAATCAGACAAGCAGAGATTTAGGTACCCAAATCTGTGTGGGTCCTTTGGGGTTATCTGGTTTCCTGGAGAATTGATTTCTCCTTGGATTATAGAAATTGTTATTATTATTATAACCCTCATAAGGTGTGTAAGTTCGAGGTCTAAATCTCCTGTTGGGATTGTATACCGGATATTCCTCAAAATGTTGATAGTGTGGGCCATTTCTAAATCTAGGCTGAGACCATTTATTAAATCTTTGTGGTCTCCACACTTGTTCATTTTGGTAATTAGGATAACCTTGAGGTTTCCATCTGCCCCTCCCATTATGAAATCTGTTTTTAGGGAGTTGTTGATAATAGTGGGCATGTTATGCAAATTTCTTTGCTTTTGCACAGGCCACCGCTAGTCGCCTGTCTAGGTGGTCGCCTAGTGTAACCCATTTATTGACTAGAAATTTGACTTGGTACATTGCTGTTTTGAATATCGGTTTATACGTAGGCTCAACAGTCGAGACAATTGTTTCTCCCTTGATAAATTTTCTTTTAGAACTAGAGGGAGTGTGAGGATCATATATAAGGCCTGATTTGGAATATAGTGGCCTTTTGTTGGTACACAATTCTTCCAGGGTTGAAGACGCCTTCAGGGAGGTTATTTCCTGCGCCTGAGTTTTATTCACCTGTGTCAGCTTAGTAAACTCGTTTTTGGCATAAGCAAGTGCAGCTGATTTTTCTTTAAGTAAAAAGGTTCGTCTGAATATCTCAGCTGTATTAACGTCGGCTGGTTTTAAAGTCATTGAGATTATCTCAACCTTATTTAAATCTAGGCTGAGTTTTTCGAAATCATTTTTCAGCTGCCTATTCTCATCTTGCAGCAGAGTGTTCTCTGCTGATACAGTTTGGTGTGCAGATTTGAGTGTTTCAAAATCTTTAAATAACTGATTTACCGATTCGTGTAGATCCATATCTTGTGACATGGCTGAGCTATTATTTGAACCATTGGGTTTAGAAGTTACCTCTTCATCAGCTAGGTTTGCCATCAGGCAGTCATACTCCTTATCTTCATCAGAAAAGAATCCGCTGCTTGATTCGACATGCTCCTGGTCTTCTCCGATGAGGGCCTTCCTTCTATCTTCCTTTCTGCCCACCTCCTTCTTGGTTTCGTCCTTCTTGAGCTCAGGACAGTCCATTTGGATGTGTCCGGTCTTGTGACAGTTGTAGCATTCTACTTTCCAGCTTCCAGCCTTTTGGTTCCTTCTTGGATTCTCCTTATAATTTTTCTTGTATTTGGAGTAGTTCTTTCTAAAGTTGCTGAACCTTTGCATTATAAATGCCATTTCTTCCTCAAAATCTAGTGGATTTGGAGGTTTCACATCAGAAAGTCTCTTGGCAGGGGACTCGGCTGCAAATGCGATTCCCTTCTCTGTAGGCTCAGTTGAGGATGAACTTGGAAGCTCGAACTCATAAGCCTTCAGATCAGAGAACAACTCCTGGATCTTTATCTTATTCAGGTCCTTGGACTCTCTCATGGCCACGGCCTTCATGCTCCATTCGGGGTTGAGAGATCTGAGAACCTTTAGTGCCATTTCCCTGTTGCCATAGGTTTTGCCGAGGGAGTTGATCTCATTAATAATCTCAGTGAACCTTGTGTCCACTTGATCTATGGATTCAACATTCTTCATTTTAAAGTTGTCAAATTTTTGGATAGCAATTGACAGCTTGTTTTCCTTGATCAGCTCCGTTCCTTCACACATTAGGGCTAATGTGTCCCAGATTTCTTTGGCATTGTTACAGTTCTTGATCTTGACCATGGTGGATTTGTCAAGAGTTTGATATAACACATCTCTGGCCCGGTTATCAAGATTGGCCAGTTTTCTTTCTTCGGGAGTCAGCTCCGTCCTTTTCTTAGGAATCTTCTCTGGCTTCCCTGCTGCGATCTCCTCTGCTGTGTTGTCTTTCTCGAAGATGAATGGACCATCCTCTATGATGCACCACATGTCGTCATGAATCGAAGATAAGTGTGCCTGCATCCTTATCTTCCACAGATCATACTCACAATCGAAAACACAGGGAGTCTAGAGTGCATGTGTTCCATTATAAAGTGAGAGTAAAGATATATATATCTGATATAGATCTGGTTCGTGAAACAAATGAACCAACCGCTCTGATACCACTTGTAGGTCACAAGTCGTCCAGGTACAAGTCTAGAGGGGGGGTTGAATAGACTTGTAGAAACTCTTTAACTCTTTTTCACGAAGAGTGAGTTTCTTCAGCTGATAGGTAGACAAATGACTTGGAGTCGTTTGTTCTTTAATATATGTGCTAAGACAAATTGATGACGAATATAAAGCAATTAATGAAACACTTAACAATGAATGCAAAGTAGCTTAAAGTATGATGCAAGAAACAAGAATAACGCAGCAATTATAGTGATCTCAGAGGTGGGGTAATCCTCTACTAATCCACTTTTCTCCAAACTACTTGGAGATGAATTCACTATAATTCTCAACCAAATGATAAATATTACAAGAATTCAAACCACACTACAAATGACTTCCAACCGGTGGAAATCCGTGCCGTTGTACACACACTGATCGCCTTGCACCTCTTGATCCTCGATCCTTGGATGCCTTTACGCCTCTTACTTCAACCAAAGAAGTACCCCGTACTCAGGATTATAGACAAGAGTTTTTGTCTTCTCCAACTAAGAGCTTCTTTAAGTATGAACTTTTAGAACTGCTCTTTTCACGATGCTATTGATTGCTTTAGATTGCTTGATTGCTTTGATCGCTTGAAAGTATGTTCGCACCGGTGACCGCTCAGTTTCAAATATTCGGATATATATAGGTCACGATCTCTGAGCTTTTCCTTGTAGCCGTTGCAAATCTTTTGAACAAATCCGTCCGTTGGAGGGAGACTTCTTTGTTTAATCTTTCTGAACGTTGCAAGGCTGGATTCCCATTATTTTATTTTATCTTCCGACCGTTGTGAAGACTTCTGCATGTGAGCGCCGAATCTTTTGAATATAAAACGATTAAAGTCTTTAAGGTGGGTCTGGATGATTTATTTAAATCATATCTCTAGCGGGAATCACTCCAATTTGTCTCTTCACGTTGCATGTGACTTTCCGTAATACTTGACTTTTCAACGCATGCTGACGTGGATTTGGAGTACTTGGCTGACTTCGACTAGGCTGATGAGCAGCTAACATCTCCGCACGGACCTCTCTGCTCTCTGCTTTTGACTTATCTCGATCGTGTGACTTCCCGAGGTACCTTGGCCGCACCGTCAAACTTCTCTGATAAATTTTGTTGACCAGAGCTACTCTGACTGGACTCGGCTGATCCTCTCTGATGGACTTAGCTGTACTTGGTACTTAACCGATTTTCAGCCTAACTAATTTTTTGGCCTACAGAAGATACTCATTTGGTTCTTCTTTACATTTTGCCAAGTTTTATACTTAACATATTTGGCCTATGGAAGATACTCATTTGGTTCTTCCTTACAATTTTGCCAAGTAATAAACATTTGATTTTATATTAATGACATCATCAAAATCTAACAAGTATTCCTAACAGACACATCCAAATCGACTGTCCTGAGCTCAAGAAGGACGAGAGCAAGAAGGAGGTGGGCAGAAAAGAAGACAGAAGGAAGGCCCTCATCGGAGAAGACCAGGAGAATGTAGAATCAAGCAGCGGATTCTTTTCTGATGATGATGAAGAGTATGACTGCCTAATGGCCAACTTAGCTGATGAAGAGGTAACATCTAAACCCTCTGGTTAAAATAACAGTTCAGCCATGTCACAAGATATGGATCTGCACGAATCTGTAAATCAGCTATTTAAAGATTTTGAGACACTTAAATCTGCACACCTAGCTGTATCAGCCAAGAAGACTCAGCTGCAAAATGAGAATAGGCAGCTGAAAAATGATTTTGAAAAACTCAGCCTAGAACTGAATAAGGTTGAGATAACTGCAGCTAACTTTAAAAACCAGGCTGATGTTAATACAGCTGAGATAAATCGACTAACTGTTTTACTTAAAGAAAAATCAGCTGCACTTGCTCATGTCAAAGCCGAATTTACTAAGCTGACTCAGGTAAATAAGACTTAGGCGTAGGAAATAACCTCCCTGAAGGCGTCTTCAACTCTGGAAGAATTGTGTACCAATAAAAGGTCATTATATTCCAAATCAGGCCTTGGATATGATCCTCACACTCCCTCTAGTTCTAAAAGAAAGTTTATCAAGGGAGAAACAATTGTCTCGACTGTTGAGCCTACATATAAACCGATATTTAAAAACAGGCAACAGCCAAGTCACATGTCTAGGCTGCAGCCACGGTACACAAGGCAGCCACCTAGACAAGTGACTAGGCAATGGCCCAGGCAGAAGCAGCAGCCCAGACAACATGCCCACTATTATCAACAACTCCCTAAAAACAGATTTCAAAGTGGGAGGGGCAGATGGAAACCTCGAGGTTATCCTAATTTCCAAAATGAACAAGTTTGGAGACCTCAAAGATTTAATAAATGGTCTCAGCCAAGATTTAGAAATGGCCCACACTATCAAAATTTTGAGGAATATCCAGTATACAATCCCAACAGGAGATTCAGACCTCGACCTTACACACCTTATGAGGGTTAAAGGACCCACACAGATTTGGGTACCTAAATCTCTGCTTGTCTGATTGCAGAAAAGGTGGAAGGACTACAACCACATCTCCACAAATTCAAACTTTGGAGGTGAAGAATGGTTTGTAGATTCTGGATGCTCGAGGCATGACCGGGAACAAGAAGATGCTGTCCAAATACACCAAAGAAAGAGGTCCTGATGTAACCTTTGGAGATAGCTCTAGAGGACAAACAAAGGGCTTTGGAGAGCCGCACCGAGGAAATATTGTGATATTCAAAGTTCACTATGTCAAAGGGCTCAAGTACAACCTCCTGAGCATAAGCCAGTTTTGCGACGAAAAGAATCTAGTAGTCTTCACCATTTGGAAATGTATGGTGATAGATATCCTATCTGGAGAAGTGAAGCTACAAGGATTCAGAAGGAGAGATGTCTACATGATAGATTGGAACACAGGAACACCTAACTCCTGTTTTCTATCCAAGACAGTAGCTGAGAACGGATGGCTGTGGCATAAAAGATTATGTCACCTGAACTTCAAAGCCATCAATAAGATCAGTTCTCAGAAGCTGGTCAGAGGAATTCCAGAAGAAGCATTCTAGAAGGAAGCTCTTTGTGATGCCTGTCAGAAAGGAAAGCAGACCAGAGCATCATTCAAGCCAGTCCAGCCTACAACTCTCACAACAAGGATATTAGATCTACTCCACATGGATCTATTTGGTCCCATCAAGACAAGGACTCTAAGCGGCCGAAAGCATGCACTTGTTGTAGTAGATGATTATTCAAGGTACACTTGGATTATCTTCTTGTATAAGAAAAGTGAAACCTTGACCAAGCTGCCTGAGCTTCTGAGAAGGATCCAGAATGAGAAATCCCTATCCATTATCAAGATCAGATCAGATAGAGGAGGAGAGTTTCTCAATAAGGCAATCATTGATTACAGCGATCAGAATGGGATCCAGCATGAGCTCTCTGCAGCCAGGACTCCCTAGCATAATGGCATTGCTGAAAGAAGAAATGTAACTCGAAGGAAGCAAGAAGGTACATGATTGCGTATGACTCGCCTAAGAGGTTACGGGTCAAGTCACAACACACTTGCCATACACAGAATAGGAGTATGATAGTAGGGAGACATGGCAAAACTCCCCATGAGGTTTGGAATAATAGACCTCCTACTGTTGCTTACTTTCATGTTTTTGGTTGTAAGTGTTTCATCCACAACAACGGTAAAACACAACTAAATGCCTTTGATGCTAAAACTGATGACGGTCTCTTTATGGGATACTCACAAAGAAGCAAGGCATATAGAGTTTTTAATAAAAGAACCTTAGTTGTGGAGGAAACACCCCATGTTGTTTTTGATGAATCTACTGTTGAGTACAGGAAGCAAGTTGATCTAATTGAGAACAAGCTCAAAACAGCAACCCTTGAAGAAGTCATTGTACATGACACTGGAATGGTGGACTCACCTGCAGACCAGCCTGATGATCCAACTGCAGCTGCTGAAGACCCAACTGCAGATCATACAGGATCACCAAACCTATCTGATCCAGTTGCCGCTGATGAAGACCCAGCTGTAGCTGACAAAGACTCATCTGCAGATCAGACCCAACCTGCAGACAACAAGACGGTAGCTGATCCAGTTGCAGACCAAGGAGACCAGAACCCAGCTGATGCAGAAATCCACCCAAGCAATTCAACAGGGGGAACAGACCCAGAAGAAGACGATATCCCCAAGTGGCTCAAAGACCATCCAATCCAGCAAATCATAGGAAAGCTGACTGATGGAGTTAAGACAAGACAGTCAACCCTACCAGCAGGAATGGCTATGTTCTCATGCTTTATGTCACAGATAGAACCTAAAACAACACAACAAGCCCTGGAAGATTATTCATGGATCAATGCCATGCAAGAGGAACTGGAGCAGATGGAAAGAAACAAAGTTTGGGAACTAACAGACAGACCTGATCACAAGAAGGTTATTGGCACCAAATGGGTGTACAAAAACAAGAGTGATGAAGACGGAGCTGTTGTTAGGAATAAGGCCAGACTTGTAGCAAAAGGTTATGCACAGTGTGAAGGAATAGATTTTGATGAAACCTATGCACCCGTTGCAAGATTAGAGGCCATCAGACTATTCCTCGCATATGCTGCATTCAAAGACTTTGAAGTCTATCAGATGGATGTAAAGAGTTATTTTCTAAATGGCATTCTAGAAGAAGAAGTCTATGTAGAGCAACCCCCAGGTTTTGTAAAAGGAGACAAAGTCTATAAGCTGTTTAAGGCTCTTTATGGACTCAAGCAAGCACCAAGAGCGTGGTATGAAACACTGTCTGTGTTTCTTGAGAAAAATGGTTTTTGCAAAGGAAAGGTGGACAAAACACTATTCAGAGTGGAGCACGAAGGCCACATATTAATAGTCCAGATATATATGGATGACATCATATTCGGATCAACCAATCCAGAGCTATGCGAGAAATTCTCCAACCTCATGCAAGGAGAATTTGAGATGAGTATGATGGGAAAGCTTAACTTCTTTCTCGGACTACAAGTTAAGCAGATGGAAAAAAGAATTTTCATCAACCAAGCAAAGTATACCAGAGATCTTATCAAGAGATATGGAATGGAATCAGCCAAGCCCGCAAGAATTCCAATGAGCACATGTACTCACCTGGATGCAGACGAGGCAGGCATATCAGTGGACTCAACCCACTACAGAGGACTCATTGAATCATTGCTTTACCTCACTGCAAGAAGGCCAGACATATCCTATGCCGTAGGAGTTTGTGCGCGATTCCAGTCCAAGCCGAAGCAGTCACACCTAAATGCAGCCAAGAGGATAATCAAATACCTTAAGTCTACAGTCAATGTTGGACTATGGTATCCCAAGGATGATAACTTCGAGCTGTCAGGATACTCAGATGCAGATTTCGCAGGGTGCAAAATCAACAGGAAGAGCACTAGTGGAACATGCCAATTCCTAGGAACCAGACTGATATCCTGGTTTAGCAAGAAGTAGGTTTCTAACTCTATCTCCACCACAGAGTCAGAATACCTTGCTACAGGTAGCTGCTGTGCACAGATCCTATGGATCAGACAACAGCTAAGGGATTATAATATCATTGCCAATGAAGTCCCTATCTGGTGTGACAACAATAGTGCTATTGCAATAACCAACAATCCGGTTTTGCATTCGAGGACCAAGCACATTGATGTTAAGCACCACTTCATCAGAGACCATGTGCTTAACAAAAGAGTTAGAGTTGAAAGAGTCAGCACAGACTACCAAATAGCTGACATCTTTACCAAACCTTTGCCAGAAGAAAGGTTTTTGGAGCTGAGCAGAGATCTTGGATTACTAGATTGGGAATCTAGTACAGAAGCAAGCTGAAGCATTTCAAAGGAAGGACGGACCCAGCTGACTAAAGAAATCAGATCCTAGCTGATGCAGACAAGAAGACGAAGGACGGACAAAGGAACCTAGCTGATCAGAATCTCAGGCGAGAAGACCATGGAGTCAACTCACCTGATGCAGAGCGGTCAACAGTCAACAAGTCAAACCAGCTAAGTTTTCTAAACATAACCGACCTCTGAATATTTAATTAATTTTGGTTCACAAGTGGTTCACAAGTGGCAATTTAAATACACGTGGCGATCACTTAATAAATCGACCTCCACAGTGGCCAATTAAAACCAACCGTCAAATTTTAAAAACTACACGACCACCGATTCAAATTTGAAATTTAAAAGAATCTCAAAAGGCGTACCACCATTTCAAATAAATAATATTTTAATCCAACGTCTTTTCATCTTCTTTATAAGGAAAGAAAAATCCTCACTTTACCTTTTACGCTTATCTAAAACCCTAGATTTACAGAGAAAAATTCTTGAAATCCAAATACACTAAAAATCCTTTGTTTGCAGAAATGGAATCCTATTTCGAAGGCGTTAACATGAAATCGGTCAAGGACCAGATTATCTTCTCTCTGGTTGTCGATTTCGAAGGCCTGTTGGAAGCAAATCTGGAGGATTACGACGTACTTGACCTAATCCGCACGATGAAGCTAAATGGGATCTACCCATTCCTGGACATTAGCCCTCAACATTTGTACAAGGAGGATGTTATCGCGTTCTATCGCGAAGCCTATTTGATTCAGGATGGAATTCGGAGCACAGTTGGCGGAAGACAAGTCGACATATCGCGGGAATCAATTCGTACAATTTTTGGTATGAAGCACCGTAGGATAGCTGTCGAAGCACTCAAACAGTCAGCAGCCGAAACCTGGAAGAAGATCAAGACGAAGATTCAGCCGGAAAAACTGAAACTCACTGCTAAAAGAAGTGAGATTAAGAAGGTCTATCGTTTTGCATTGGATATAACCAACAAGATCATTATTGGAATGGCCGACAGTTACGATCAATTGTCGTCGGCGAAGTTCATGGTGCTGGGAGCACTGATTCAAGATGAGGAAATTGATTGGGCGGATTACATTTTTAGGCAACTTGTTCGAGAAGTCAACAAAGCCGAATGGCTTTCTGATGAAAAGAGATTCCGATCCAAGCTGGCGTTTGGAACGCAGCTGAGTTGGATCCTTGAGAAGACAGGTATGGCGAAGGGAAGTACTGACCCCTTTCATCCCAACAAAAGACTTGGTCATCTGGACCAAGAAACGTTGAGAAAATTGGGAGGCACAAGTAGAGCAGCCCAGATGTTGAAGGAGCTACCTGACACAAGGACTTACCCCAGATATTATTCTTCAAAGTAGTCGATCGACTGCAAATGACAACCCAATCGCAATGAGTCAGACTCCGAGTCAGATAACACTCCAATAGCTGTCCGATTCAAGAGAAGGGGACCAGCCCCTGGAGAACCATCCATCATGCAGTCATCTCCAGAACCCTCTCCTAAGAGGCCCAGGAGACTGCAGTTTAGTGAATAAGAGCAGTCAGATCACTATGCCAGTCCCACGGCCCTGTGTCACCAACTCACTGAAGACTACCTGCCCAGCACTGAGACTCAGATCGTGGCTGTCCTCACTCCAGCTTACATTCCTGAGGAAGAAGAAACATGTTTAATAATCTCATTCCCTGAAGCCAATTACACATTTAACCTGCTAGAGAATAATGTTTTCAACCTATCCATTGAATAATTACAGCTTGTTAAACCACAAGCATTAAAACACTCTTTTGTCAATATTTTCGAAGAGTGGAAGTTTTTCAAATCTCTGTCATTTATAAATCTTCAAACTTATATTGAAACTGGTGGTTGGGAATATCCCCAAGCCACAAAGGAGGTACTGATTCATTTTTGTAAAGAATCAGACTTAGTTTTAATCCTCCAAGATAATTGGTTCATGTCTCATTTTAAAACCAACATGGACCAATTCATCCATTCCATTATGTTTAGTATTTTTGATGGTTCCTTTGGAGAAGAGGAGGAAGAGGAAGAAGAGAAAGAAATTAGAATTGAAGAAGTAGATGAAAAAGAAAATGAGGAAGTCATTGCCATAAATGACGAAGAAAAGGAAGAGGAAGAGAGAAATGAAGAAGAAAACATTCTAGTTGAAAAACAATCTGAAGAAATTGAGAAAACAGAAGAGTTGATTGAAGAAGAAGAAGAAGAAGAAGGAGAAGAAGAAGTAGAACAGGAAGATTATGAAGGAGAGAAGGAGGATGATGAAGGTGAAAAGGATGATGAGGGAGAAGGAGAAAAAGATGGGAAAAAGGATGATGATGATAATGATGATGAGGATGATGATAAAGATGAAGGAGGAGATAAAGGAGCTGAGAAAGAAAAATAAAATATTGAAGAAGAAAAGGAGGACGAGCAGGAGAAAGAGCAAGAGAAAGAAGAAGGAGAAAGGGAGCCGGAGCCAGAGCCGATACAAGAGGCTGCAGATATGACTGGGGCACCTGCCCGCTACACCAGCCAAGACGTCGAGCTGGTTGAGGGCTCCAGATCCGGGACCCCAGAGAAGACCCCATCTGGAGTACCAGCTGCAGATAGGAGCCTGCAGTCCAGTGGTTCAATTGCAGAAGGCTCAGGCGAGCACTCTCCACCAGCTCAGATCTCACCTGCCGTGACTGAGCTGATCAGGCAAATAGTGAAGGATACCATTGGAGAGCTGCTGGTATCTCAGGTCACTCCTGACCTCCAATCCATCAATGCCAATATTGACACCTTGCTGCAGAGGGAAGTACATCAGCCTCCTCCCCCTACTAACAACAGAATGCCATTTGGCATGTCTGACTGGATGAGCAGAATAGAGCAGCAATTGACTACTTTAGTTGATGCTGGCAAAAAGGGGGAAGATAGAATTCAGGGGGAAGGAAGTACTCAAGGAGAAATAAGGGCAGAGCTAAGATCAAAGAAGAGGCAAGATATTCTCCAAATTGAAGGAGGACCATCAAGTCTAAAAAGAAAGGAGATATCTGCCCCCAGCCAACCTGAAGAGCAGTTTGTGGAGAAGCAGTCTGTGGAGAAGAAGGGAAGAACAAGAGAGAAAGATGAACAAAGATTCGAATGGGAAGGCAAACAGTTGTGGTATGTTGAAGAATTCTTTCCAACAGAATTCATGAACAATTGGGCGGATGCCAAGAAATAATTCACAGAGCAGTTCTACCTCTGGGAGATTCTCGATGATAAAGAATGCTCGCCCCAACAGTCATTCATCAACTACATGGATGCTAGATGGCCTACTCTGTGGAAGATAATGCTTAAATATACAGCCAAATGGCAGGCTTATCCTATGATTCCTCCATTCAGAGCAGTAGAAGCGCCGACCCGTTTGGATAATGAGCTTAACGAGCTAGAGCTTCAAGAAGAAATTAGAAAGCTATGTGAAGAGCACAAGTTCTCTTCAAAAGAAGACCAAGACTTTGCTGCCCTAGTCATAAGGAGGAAATATGGTCTTGCACCCATCAATGTTAGACCAATCGGTGCAAAACTTTTTAGACCTCCCAAGCAAACTGTTCGCAGAGGAAGGGGCAGATAGTTTTTGATGTAATTGTAATTTCTGTAGTTAATTAATTTTTCTGTACTTATATTCAATCCATGTACTTGTAATCAACATAAAATTAATATATGCAGTCATTTGAATGACAACTCCTAGTTGTCTCAAAACTAGACTGATTTTAAGTTTGTGTCATGCACCTAAGTGCAGACTTGTTCATTTGAATATTTCCTTAAGTTTTTCCATCATCAAAATAGGGGGAATTTGTTAGGAATACTTGTTAGATTTTGATGATGTCATCAGTATAAATTTAAATGTTTATTACTTGGCAAAAATGTAAGGAAGAACCAAATGAGTATCTTCCATAGGCCAAATAATGTTAAGTATAAAACTTGGCAAAATGTAAAGAAGAACCAAATGAGTATCTTCTATAGGCCAAAAATAAGTTAAATGAAAATCGGCTAAGTAATCAAGGTCACTAAGTTCATCGAGAGGTACAGTAGAGTCTAGTCGAGTAGTTCGTCAACAAAAATCATCGGGGATGTTTGACTGCATCGCACCAGATACCTCAGACAAGTCATCTGATCAGACAAGTCCTAAACAGTGAACATCAGAGAGGTCCAGACTGCAGAGACGTTAACTGCTCATCAGCCTAGTCGAGATCAGCCAAGTACTCCAAATCCACGTCAGCATGCGTTGAAAAGTCAAGAATTACGGAAAGTCACATGCAACGTGAAGAGACAAATTGGAGTGATTCCCGCAAAAGATATAAATTAAATAAACTATCCAGACCCACCTTGAAGACTTTAATAGTTTTATATTCAAAAGATTCGGCGCATCACATGCAGAAGTCTTCACAACGGTCGGAAGATAGATTAAAATATGGGAATCCAGCCTTGCAACGTTCAGAAAGAAAACAAAGAAGTCTACCTCTCCAACGAACGGATTTGTTGAAAAGATTTGCAACGGCTATGAAGGAAAGCTCAGAGATCGTGAAGTTGAGCAATTACCGGTGCTAACATACTTTCAAGCGATCAAAGCATTCAAGCTATCTAAAAGCGAAATACAGCATCGTGAAAAGAGCGGTTCTAAAAAGCTCATACTTGAAGAAGCTCTTAGCTGGAGAAGACAAAAACTCTTGTCTATAATCCTGAGTTCGGGGTACTTCACTGGTTGAAGTTAGAGACTGTAAAGGCATCCAAGGATCGAGGATCAAGAGGTGCAAGGCAGTCAAGTGTGTTACAACGGCACGGATTTCCACTGGTTGGAAGCTGTTGTAGTGTGGTTGAATCACTGTAATATTTATTACTGGTTGAGAATTATAGTGAATTCATCTCCAACTGGTTTGGAGAAAAGTGGATTATTAGAGGATTACCCCACCTCTGAGACCACTATAATTGCCTGCGTTCTTTACTGTTTTATAGCATCATACCTTAACTGCTGCATTCATCATTAAGTGTTTCATTGGTTGTTTTGTATTCGTCATCAGCGGATTTGCGCACGTATTAAGAACAAACGACTCCAAGTCATTTGTTTATCCATCAGCTGAAGAAACTTACTCTTTGAGAAAAAGAGTTTAAGAGTTTCAATAAGTCTATTCACCCCCCTCTAGACTTATTCCTGGACAAATTGTGACCTACAAACCTAACATATTTCTTAACTCTAACTCAATATACAAGATTATCAGAATGTAAGCTAGAACGATAATAATAAAATATATTTAAATTCATACATTATTATAGTAATAAATGACGCCGGAATTAGCGAGATATGAGTTGTTTTACATGTCTTTCTGGTTAAGATATTTTTATAATGCAAATTATTTAAACATTGTTATTATACGTTATCAAATTCATTAAAACATGTATTTAATTAGTCTAATGTACACATAAGTATAAATACTACATACTTATAAATTCATAAATATTTAAGCTCGGTTCTCATTTTTAGTTCCTCGATTAAGTGCGATTTGATTTGCGTTGTGGATAGTAGTAAATCTCCATAATCGTACCGAAAGATTTTTCTGGGCGATTCGATTCCGGAAATATCAAACGATCAATGGATATATTTCGGATAATTTTTTGTCTGGCCAAACGATTCGCAAACTCCAAATCCCATGCTCAGCCTTAATACCAAAACGCAGGAGTGAGTAAAATTAGGCCAAGATGCCCCGTTGATTAAGGATCAACCACGTACTTTCTCTCTCATTTTGTCTCCAGTTCAAGCAGATAGAATTTTTATTTTTTTTTTCTCCAAATTTTAGAGCATCTCCAATTTGTACATGGTCTGTTTCTTATGTGCCAGAACTTTAAAGACATCTCCGTGGGGGTTTGTGACAATTGGCAGTAAATTTCGGAGGGGGTGCTTGGTAGGATGTTTTTGAGGGTGGTTAATGATAAAGGTAATGAAAAATAATGCTTGGTGCTCTATAATGGAATGGCTCATTACCCAATAGTGGGTAATGGACCATTACCCAATAAATTGGGGGGAATGCTTTTTTCTCCCTTTCCCTTTCCCCACTATTATCATTACCTTTTCCTTTCCCTTTCCCGAGTTTGAACCAAGCAGTCCCTTAAAATTTCGGTTAAGGAGCACAACTCATCTCCAATATATATATATATATATATTCTATTTACTTATTTACTTAAGTGGGACCAACATAAATTATTTCCAATTATATTTAGTTACTAACACTGTTGACGTCTGATTTGGTCAACGTCACGTGTGCTGATCTGAACGAATGGATCGAAGACACGTAGAAAATAATATAACAAGAGGGAAGGTGTTTGATCACTAAATTTTTATAATGACCTTTAAATAGAGTAGAGCCGAGCAGGATATTTTATGCCGGTCTATCTTGTTTGCTTGTTAATTACAAGTCTTATTTTCTTTTTGGCGATGAATCTGAATTCTCTCTTTTTTCTCTCTCTGTTATAAATGCTCAAAATCCAAAGATCTGCTTTCACTGTACATTTCTTCTATATATAGACAATATGGGCCAGTGGAGAAATGACAGCTGTTTGGGGAATATGCCCAAAACACTTGTCAGTCTGTATTTACGCCTAGGACACGTGGCGGCCTCTAAGGAGCGCCTTGGGAAGGGGCGCGACTGCATGCGTTAATTGGCATGCGGGCCTGCCTTGCCGACTCTTGGCGGTGCTTATCCGATGGGGTCGGTCCTCGGGTCTCCCGCCGTTCAGGTCGGCCTTGTTGTAATCTTGAATTGAAGCATTTTTGTCCCCTCTCTGCTCGGCCCTCCCGGATCGAATACCGGGTCGGCCTTGGCGTCATCGTCCGGTCCGGTTTTCAGGAGCCCGGGAGGAAATCGGGTTTTTGCCCGGTCCAACTTCAGGTTCTGCTCGGCCAGTTTAGTTGTCTTGGAGTGCCTACGTGGATTCCAAGTTGGATAGGCTGCCAACAAGGGCCCCCGAGTCCAGGGCCGTGCCGGGCTGGTCGGGGCTGGAGTCGTTTCATGTTGAGACCGATCCGGCTTGTGGGAGGATAAGATCTTTCGAATAGACGCCTCTTCGAGAGTCGCGTCGATTCGATTCCCTGGTCTTTAAGTGTCATTATGTGGGGGACGCGTGGCACAAGCAGATTGGATGGCGTGTTCACGCGTTTTCGAATTTTGCGACGGTTCAGTAGGAATTGTCGCTTCATGCGCCTCGCATTTAATGCCTTAATTTCTCTATAAATATAGCCTGTCTTCTCCTTCAGTGTTCCCTTCGCCATTTTTACGTGTTGTTGCAGAGAGAAAGAACTTTTCTGGCGATTTTTCTTCTTTTCCGATTTCACAAAGACTTTCCCGGTAAGCTTGCTTTTCCTCATCTTTTTTCTTTTCTATTTAAGATTGTCGGAGATGAGGGGCGAGACAGAGGCAGTTTTGACCATGTCGCCGGACCGCACGGGTGTGGCGGATCTGTCGATAGGCAGAGCTCCCATTGACTGGAGCGTCGAGGAGGAAGAAGGTGAAGTCGCGAAGTCGCCGGGATCTGGGGAAGTGGAGATGGTGGCACTGTTGACAGCCGTCGGAGAGACTCAGGCGGAGGAAAGAGTCGAGCCGGTGGTGGCTTGGACTCGCCCTCGGCCGTCCCCTTTCGTGGAGGCGGAGTGGGATTCGGCTTCGATTCAGACTACCGTTACAGAGAAACAATTGGCGGCCTGGCGGCTGCGATTTAAGATTCCGGCGAGGGTGCGGATGTTTGTTCCGAATCCCGAGGAGAGGCCCCACACTCCGCCCGTCGGTTGTACGGCGGTGTATTACCGCTCTCTACTGGCCGGGCTTAGGTTTCCGCTTCCGTTGGCCTTTTCCCGGTGCCTAAGGCAGTGGGGCCTTCCTGTCCCCCAAATCCATCCGAATTCCTGGGCTCGGGTGGTGGGCCTTTTCATTCTTTTTAACCAGCACGGCTGGCCCGAGCCCAGTTTTGAGGAGTTCAATAGCCTCTTTCTATGGAGGTCGGTTGGTAGATCCGGCTCGGGCTGGTTTTACCTGACGACCCGGCATGCCATGCACAAGGAATTAGTGGGGGTGCCTGAGACCATCCATAGCTGGAAGGAACAGTGGTTCTTTATAGGGGGACCGTGGAGGAGCTCGTTGGATGAGTGGGAGCCTGGTGTGATAGACGCCGAGCTGCGGGTCCCTCAGCACTTTACGACCAAAATGAGTGAGTGTCGTATTTCTAATTCCTGTTCCTTTTTTGTCTAACACTCATCATTTATTGCCTGTGCAGAACGCATCCCGGCGCCAGAGACCTCTCCTGAGTTCGACGACCGGGTTGAGCAGCTTTTGGATCTCCCTCTTGAACAAAAGAAGTCTCATCTTTTGGTTACCGAGGAAAATCTTTGGGCGGCCGGACTTAGATCGACCGATCCGAGTATAATGTCTTCTTCAGGTAGCTCTTTTTTTTTTTTGACTTGTCTTCTTTTTCCAGCTCCTAAGGCCAAGACTCCGTCCGGGCGGAAAGAGACGCCTGCGCAACGTGTGGCGAGGCTGGCAGCTGAGGCCGCCGAGTGGAGGGAGCGGGCCGGTAAGCGCAAGAGGGTGGAGACCGGGCCTGAGGACAGCGCAACCAAGGCTGAGGGTTCGTCTGCTCCTGAAGGCGTCGTGTCCGCCCCGACTCCTGTCCGGACGGGTCGGGAGGAGCCCGTCATTGATTTAGAGGGCCATTATCTCCCGGTTAACCAGGAGCGGGTGGAACCGTGCGACCAGATGAAGGGGTGACGGCCGTGCTGGTTCCTTGACTATGTCCGGGCAGCTACCCCGACTCCTGAGATGCTCAACCGGGTTCCTCCTGTGGTGGCCGTCTCCAGTCATATTCCGATCAGGGGTTGGACGCCCAAGTTGGAGATGATGACTAATGATATGGATCCGGTTGAGCAGATCCAGTTTGGAAACGCTCTGGTCGGCCGTGCCATGTGCACCTATGTGAAGGCCTCCAATGAGTTTTCGGCCTTGTCTAAGAAGCACAAGAAGGCGGAGGCCGACCTCAAAGCTTTGCAGGAGGAGCACCACCTATGTCCTTCCTTGATCAAGTCTCTGGAGGGGGACATAACCTCTATGAGGGGTGAGATGGAGCTCCTGGACAATCGGGCCTTCCAGGCCGACATATGGAAGATGAAGGCCGAAGAGATGACCGAGGCAGCCGAGCAGGCGCACAGGCGGTATTTGGATACCCGGGCTGAGCACGAGGCTTATCTGAAGGATACCAAGGCCCAGGTTGAAAGCCTGACCGAGCGTATTAACACCCGCGAGGCTTCGAGCTACGCTAGGGGTCGTGCCGAAGGGGCGGAGGCCTTCAAGGAGACACCTGCCTTTGAGGAGCTGATCAATCTGAATTATGTCTCCACCTGTTACGAGATTTTAGATCTCATGAAGGGTGGTAAGACCGTTCAGGAGATCGAGGCCTACATCACATCTCAAGCGGCAAATCTTCATGTTGACATCACTGGAGTCGATGAGCCAAAGGTCACTGGGGTTGAGGATGCCGGTCTGGCTCCGCACGGCGAAGGTGAGGGGCAGTCCTTTCAGGCGGCCGGCCAGGAGGGTGGGGCCGAGTAGTTTCCTTTAATTTTGCTTCTAGCATGGCCTGCGTGCCCGTCTTTGTCTTTCTTTTGTTTCATCTGATGTACGGCCTGCGTGCCAATCCGCCTTGGTTTGTTGTCACCGCTTGTAATTTGCAACAACGATTGTGCCGGAGGAGCCGGTCTTATGAGGTGCCGAGACGAGCTCGGCTTATGGTGCCGGAGGAGTCGGTCTTATGAGGTGCCGAGACGAGCTCGGTCTTATAGTGCCGGATGAGCCGGTCTTATGAGGTGCTGAGACGAGCTCGGTCTTATAGTACCGGATGAGCCGGTCTTATGAGGTGCCGAGACGAGCTCGGTCTTATAGTGCCGGATGAGCCGGTCTTATGAGGTGACGAGACGAGCTCGGTCTTATAGTGCCGGATGAGCCGATCTTATGAGGTGCCGAGACGAGCTCGGTCTTATAGTGCCGGATGAGCCGGTCTTATGAGGTGCCGAGATGAGCTCGGTCTTATAGTGCCGGATGAGCCGGTCTTATGAGGTGCCGAGACGAGCTCGGTCTTATAGTGCCGGATGAGCCGGTCTTATGAGGTGCTGAGACGAGCTCGGTCTTATGAGGTGCCGAGACGAGCTCGGTCTTATAGTGCCGGATGAGCCGGTCTTATGAGGTGCATCAATATTGAAAAATGGAATAATGTCAAATTTTATTGATAATACCTCTTTAAATACATAGCATTCCACGGGTAAGTTAATCTTTGGCCATTCATATATTCCATCCGGTAGGCTCCATTCTGAAGGACTTCACTAACTTTATATGGTCCCTCCCATTTGGGCTTGAGTGGTCCGGGATCCGGTCCCAACACCCTTTTAAGGACTAGGTCGCCGATCTGGAAGCTTCTCGGGTGAACCTTGCAGTTGTAATATTTTTCACTCCTTCTTTTGTAAACGGCGTTTCGTATTTCTGCCTGAGCTCGTTTTTCGGCAAGGAGGTCCAAATTCACTTCGAGGGCCAAGTCGTTACCCTGCTCTTCAAAATGGGCTACTCGGTAGGTAGATGTCCCGATTTCAACCGGGATAACGGCTTCAGAGCCGAAAGCCAAGGAGAAAGGCGTTTCGCCGGTGGTGGATCTATGCGTTGTTCGATAGGCCCATAAGGTCCCGGGGAGCTCCTCGGGCCAGGAACCTTTGAGTTCCTCGAGGCGTGTCTTGAGATGTTGTTTCAGGATTTTGTTGACCGCCTCGACTTGCCCGTTGGATTGTGGATAGTAGGGCGTGGAAAAGTTATTTCGTATTTGGAGGCCGTCGCAGAAAGCTCGAAACTTCTTATTGTCAAATTGTTTGGCATTATCAGAGACAATAGATTGAGGGATCCCGAACCGGCATATGATTGACTTCCATATAAAGTCGACTATCTTCTGTTCAGTTGTTCGTGCCATAGGCTCGGCCTCTGCCCATTTCGTAAAATAATCGACTGCGACGATGGCGTATTGCACTCCTCCCCGTCCCTTAGGTAGAGGGCCGATCAAGTCGATTCCTCACTTGGCGAATGGCCATGGGCAATATACGGAAGTGAGAGTTTCCGGCGGGGATCGGATCTGCGGAGCGAAGATTTGGCACCGGACGCACTTCCGCACGAGCGTGATGGCATCTTTTTTGAGGTTAGGCCAATAATAGCCTTGCCGAATTAATTTATAGGCCAATGCCTGGCCGCCGGAATGATTACCGCATATACCCTCGTGTACTTCTCTGAGGGCATATTCTGCTTCTGACTCGGACAGGCATTTCAGCAGCGGAACCGAGTATCGTCTTTTATATAAGGTTCCATCCACGATGGTGAACCGGGCAGACTGAGTTCGTAAGGATCTCGCTTGGGCTCGGTCCTCGGGTAAAATGCCGCTTTGAAGGTATTGCATTATAGGCTGCATCCACCCTTGTGGTTCTAACTATTCGGCTGCCCGGATTTCGGCCATTTCCAGGGCTGATGAGGCGTGATACCCTATGCTGACCTCATCCATATGTTCGGCCCCGGAGCTAGATGCGAGTTTGGCCAAAGAGTCGGCTTGGATGTTTTCAGTTCTGGGAATATGTTGTATTGTTCCCTGAAAATTTTGTAGCCGGGCCCGTTCCAGGTTGAGGTACTTAACCAGTTTGGGCTCTTTGGCTTCGTATTCGCCGTTGAACTGGTTGACCACTAATTGAGAATCACTCAGGATGGTGAGGCGGGCAAGGCCGAGGGAGGTTGCCATTTCTAGACCGGCCAAGAGAGCTTCATATTCTGCCTCATTATTGGTGGTCGGGAAATCCAGGCGAATAGCCGAGCAGAACAGAGCAGCGGGCCTGACTCACATAATAAACCGGATGTTGCACCGCATTCTCCGTTCGAATCAGAGCGGCGCTGATCGCTGAGTCAGAGACCGCGAGATATAAGCTAAGAAGTTCCCCTCGGGTCGGTCTCTGCAAGGTCGGGGCTTCTGCCAGGACTTTCTTGATAGCTTCGAAGGCTTTTTGGCAAGGTTCTGTCCATTGAAAATCCTTGTTCTTTTTTATCGCCTCAAAGAAAGGTTTGCATTTATCCGTTGAGCGAGAGATAAAGCGACTCAGCGCGGCTAGTCGGCCAGTTAGGCTTTGCACCTTTTTGACCGAGTTTGGAGGAACAAGCTCGGTCACTGCCTTAATTTTATCGGGGTTGGATTCAATCCCTCTTTGGATTACCATGTAGCCGAGGAATTTTCCAGAACCTACCCCAAAGGAACATTTCTTCGGATTTAACTTCATCTTATACTCTCGCAAAATAGCAAACATTTTATTGAGGTCATGTACATGATCGGCCGAGCGCAAAGATTTTACTAACATGTCATCTACATATACCTCCATAGTATGGCCTATCAAGCTATTGAACATTTTATTTATCAGGCGTTGATATGTCGCGCCGGCATTCTTGAGCCCAAAAGGCATCATCCGGTAACAGTATAGGCCGCGGGCCGAGTAGAAGGAAGTGTTTTCTTCATCAGCGGGATGCATTGGGATCTGGTTGTATCCAGAATACGCATCCATAAAGCTCATTAGCTCGTGCCCGGCCGTTGCATCCACCATGTAGTCGATATGGGGGAGGGGGTAGCTATCTTTCGGGCAGGCTTTGTTCAGGTTGGAGAAGTCAATGCAGAGCCTCCATAGCCCGGTCGGCTTTTTACCAAGACCGGGTTGGCTACCCAAGTCGGGTATTGGGCTTCCCGAATAAACCCGTTATCGATTAGCTTTTCTACCTCCTCTTCCAGCCCTTTCTGTCGTTCCGGCCCCATTTTCCTTCTTTTCTGAATAACCGGCTTTGAGCTGGGGTCGATATTTAGCCGGTGGCATGCAAGTTCCGGGTCAATCCCCGACATATCCGAATGGGTCCAAGCAAAGACATCCAGGTTTTGTCTGAGATGGGAGATTAGCTCGGAGCGGATCGGCTCTTGGAGGTTATGGCCGATCTTTAGTCGTCGGGTTGGATTAGATGGGTCCATGCCGACCTGATCCAACTCTTCTGTTGGATCAGCATGGCGAATTTTTCCTTTCGGATTTTGGTATCGCGGGTCGACAGGATCTTCATTTAGGATCGGCTCCTTCCCGGGCCTGCGGCCCCGGTCCGCTTCCTGTCCGATTCCCGTTTCGGGAGTTTGCGCGGCCCCAAGACATTCAGTCCTCTGTTCAACTAGGGTGTTTCCCGACAGCTGTTCGGAGCTGGCGGCCCCCATTTCTTCCGGTAAGTCCACCGGGATGTCTTCTGCGGCGTTGATCTCGCGAGCCTGGATGCTGAGGTTGCATTCCCAAGCGGCCCTTTGATCCCCTCTATGTACCCCGACGCCGTCCGGGGTGGGAAATTTCATGCACAGGTGATAGGTAGACTGAGTGGCTCTCAGCCTTGACATCACAGGTCGGCCTATGATGGCATTGTAGTCACTGTGCACATCGATGATCTTGAAGGTTGTGATCATCGTCCTTCTGATCGGCCCCTAACCAAATTCTAAGGCTAGGTCGATTTTCCCCAGTGGGGAGGTGCGGCAATTGGCAAATCCCCGAATGTCCTCGTTGCAGGGCCGGACATAAGATTGGTCTACCTTCATCCTACGAAGGGTATGAAGGTATATGATGCTTGCATAGGCCCCGGAGTCCACCAATATCCTGTGGACCGGGATCCCCATTATGGGCAGAGTGATGATAAGAGCGTCTGAATGGGGATGGTCCAAGCCGTCTGCGTCGGACTCCTCAAAAGTAACTGCCAGCTGGGGGTTTTGGGGGGCTTCTTCGGCCACCGATAGGAACCATTCTGCTCGGCGTTCGGTCCGTTGATAGAAGGTGGTGGCTTCTCGGATGGATGCCTTTTTCTGGCGCTTCGACCGATGATCATCGACCTCGGCGGTGCCCATAATTGTTAGAATTTCCCGGGGGGATTTGCGGGCTGGAGGCACCCGATCATTCTTGGCTCTCGTCGGGTCGGCCCTATCCTGGCGATCCCGGGGCGGGTTCCGGGTAAATCGCCTCAAGCCTGTCTCGTCGCATACCGCGATCAAGGCGGTGATGAGTCTCGGCACTGTTCGGTGTTGTGACCCGCTGATTCATGATATTTACAAAAGCGGGTCTGGTCCATGTCCTTTTGATCTTTGTAGATCGGCCGAGGAACTGGGAGCAGATTTTTGTCCTTTATTTGATCGAATATGGCTGCGGATCTAACGGAATATATTTCAGTGAAATTATCCATGAGCTCGGGCCTACGCTCCCGATAACTCTGAGTTGCAGGGACTATCGAGGAAGAGGCGGGGGTCTTATTTTCCCGTCGGGATTCTTGACGGCCCTTTTTGTAGTCACGTCTATCTTCTTTCTTTTTATATGATCCTTTCTGATCGGAGGGCATGACTAACATTGGCGCCGGAATAGCTTCCTCGGCAGCTATGTAGGAGCTATCGCGCTCCAAGAATTCCTGGTAGGTGTGTGGGACATTCTGGCACACCGTCCAGCAAAAAAAAGAATTTTTGAGAAGGCCGACCTGAGCAATAATGGCCAGCGCATCGTCGGACATAGGTTCCGTCTCCAAGATCCGTTTATTGAAACGGGATATATAATCTTTGAGGGACTCGTTCGGCTCCTGAACAACGGAAGCAATGGATGAGCATGGGGCGACTCGCACAAGGGACCCCATGAAATGGGATCGGAACGTCGCCGAGAGCTGGGCCCATGTTTGAACAGAATGGTGGGGCAGCGTCCGATACCATCTCTGAGCCCTCTCCCCCAGAGTTAGGGAGAACATTCGGCATCGGAACGCGTCTTGAGACCCGTGCAGGTCTATCCAGGAATTATAATGTCCAAGATGGGCATTGGGGTCTGTCTCCCCGTTGTATGGCGGAATTTGAGGGATCTTGAACTTCTCCGGGAGGGGTTCCGCCAGAACACTGGGGCCAGGGGACTCTCCTGGCTGTTAAGCCATTCTGAACTTTGGGATGGCTGGAGTTGTTTATTTTCGAGCTCCGTAAGGCGTTTTTTAAGAAACTCGATCTCGCTCGAGTTATCGCCCGGAGTTGGAGGTAATACTTGCGTTGGATTTAGGGACTGGTGGGGAGCTTTTTCTTCCTTACGGCTCTGACTTTGGACAGTAGGAGCCGGCGCTGCCTTCTCGATTTTCTTCCCCGCCCCAAGGCGATCAAAAACGGATGGGGGACGCGAAAGCTTACTTTTCTGAGTGGGATGTGAGCTTTCGCCGTGGCTTTCCGCCCTTTCTCCGGCGACCCCAGAGGCCGTCCTTTTTCTATTTCGTCCCGAGGCAGCAGGGCGGGTGGTCGGAGATTCCACCTCGACATGGTCTTCGGGTTTTTGAAGGGTCCCGCCCCCTGTAACCCTTGCCATAAGGGTTGCCATGCCCTGGATGAAGGACGGGTGTCTAAAACATTCTACTACCTTACGGAGATTTTCCTCCTCCATCGCGGGCTGAGGGTTTTTTGAACTGTCGTGAGACATCCCCAGTGAGTAGTATATATTTCTTTATCGGAGGTGCCCTCCTTCTAGCGCCAATCTGTTGACGTCTGATTTGGTCAATGTCACGTGTGCTGATCTGGACGAATGGATCGAAGACACGTAGAAAATAATATAACAAGAGGGAAGGTGTTTGATCACTAAATTTTATTAATGACCTTTAAATAGAGTAGAGCCGAGCAGGATATTTTATGCCGGTCTATCTTGTTTGCTTGTTAATTATAAGTCTTATTTTCTTTTTGGCGATGAATCTGAATTCTCTCTTTTTTCTCTCTCTGTTATAAATGCTCAAAATCCAAAGATCTGCTTTCACTGTACATTTCTTCTATATATAGACAATCTGGGCCAGTGGAGGAATGACAGCTGGCGAATGTTTGGGGAATATGCCCAAAACACTTGTCAGTCTCCATTTACGCCTAGGACACGTGGCGGCCTCTAAGGAGCGCCTTGGGAAGGGGCTTGACTGCATGCGTTAATTGGCATGCGGGCCTGCCTTGCCGACTCTTGGCGGTGCTTATCCGATGGGGTCGGTCCTCGGGTCTCCCGCCGTTCAGGTCGGCCTTGTTGTAATCTTGAATTGGAGCATTTTTGTCCCCTCTCTGCTCGGCCCTCCCGGATCGGATACCGGGTCGGCCTTGGCGTCACCGTCCGGTCTGGTTTTTAGTGAGTCCGGGAGGAAATCCGGTTTTTGCCCGGTCCGACTTCAGGTTCTGCTCGGACGGTTTAGTTGTCTTGGAGTGCCTACGTGGATTCAAAGTTGGATGGGCTGCCAACAAACACAAAGATAGTTTTTTTAAGATTAATTTCCACCAATATAAGTTAATTTCCAATCTCAAAACTTCATCGTCAGTAATATTAAATTCTAATATATTGTTTAATAACTACACCAAAATTGAAGTGAATACTAAGTTTCATAAAAGTTTTAGCACAAAAAAGTGTGGTGTTGATAAGTTTAGAAACTAGTAAGTAAAATCAAGTCATTTATGTGTTATCACTAGCGAGGCCAAAATTATAATATAGGAAATCATATGAACAAAAATATACACCAAGTTTAATAGTAATAAACATTTTTTATTAATTTTTGGGGGACCAAATACAAAAATAAAATTTTTAAAATATACTCCTATTTGAAAAAAATTATAGTTGACTTGAGGGACCATGGCGACCTGTGGCCATGCCCATGCATATTATTGATATGTATGCAAGAAAAATAAAATTAAAAGGCCTACCAAATTAGATGATATCCCAGAGGATGTATTCAATTTTCAAGCCACGTCAGCAATTTTTTAATGGACCATGGTTGTATTATTATAGAAGACCTTTTAAACTTTTAGATTTATTTCCTATGTGGCGCACCATATTTTACCACAACATAGTTGCATTGAAGCTTTAAGATCAGTTTATTGTTCTGAATTAATCAAGTTTTTTACTTCAACAAATTACCAAAAAAAACCAGCCTCAATCAGTCCCAAGTTAAAAAATCCCAGCATGCTCACTTTTGTCCTCTTACCAACATACGCTCAGGAAACGAAACCTCAGCCATGTTGGGATTCAAGCCAAACTAATACACAATGGAAGACAAAATTTCATCTAAATCCAGATCGAGGATCGATCAAGGATCGTATACATGACCATAAATAAAATGCAGGGGCCGAAATTTTCCTAACCATTGAAGAACAATTCACCTGTGTGTTGATGATGATGTTGACATATCCCGACTCAAAAAGCTTATTTGGAAAATCCAACAACGAAAACACGTTGCCTCAACGTATCATGCGTCAGATAGCTTGGCGGGGAAACCTCCTGTTGGAAATGGTTTAGTAATTAACCATTTATTAAAAATAAATATTGTTAATTAAATAATTATTATTTAATTAAAATATTTATTGAATGTTAATCTACGTCGTGAGTAGATGAACATGGTATATTTAATATTTCTAAACCGATTTTCGGTGAGTGAGATATTATATGTTAAAGTTGGATGTTGGAGTAGAAACTAACATGATGTTAGTTATCCCACATTGATTGTGGATGGATGTTTTGGCTTGTATTTAAAGTCTTTGCCTTTTTTTTTTTTTACCTTTATGGGCTTAATAACAAGTGGGTTGGTGTGTATAGGTGTCCTCGCGCACACACACACACACACGCGCGCTGCCGCCGACCGACCGACCGACCGACCGACTGGGTCGGGTCGGGTCGGGTCGGGTCGGCTCGGGCTCGGGCTCGGGCTCTGGCTCTTGCTCTGGCTCTGGCTCTGGCTCAGTCCAGGACTTGGATCTTGGCAATTGGTGCTTTGGGCTGGTGTTTGGGCTTATCTTTTTGGACCAAATGAGTTGCCTTAACTCTTTATCCGACGAAAATCAGTGCTACTGCCGGGACGTTCAGATCGTTTTAACCTTTGGGGATGAGCCGCTTCACCGTGAGCACTACCGGGGCGTATTCTCGTCTTGCGGGCAGAAGCTCTAGCTTCGGACGATCTTCTGTACTTTATTAAAAATTGTTCGTTCGTTACAAGTGTAATATTTCCTTTCTGTTCTTCTTTTATAGTTAAGTTCAGAATATTATTTGTAATACACGTCCAAGTGTCGAATTATTATTACAATCGCAAGACGAGAATATTCGACCATACTTGTTCGTGTCATCCTAAAACTTTTGCTGGAGAAAAATGTCGTTCAATGCAACCACCGGCGCATCCACTAATCAATCCACCGGTTCTGGAACCATTGGATCATCAAGCTCTTCAATGGCTCCCATTCACAATGCTGCTCGGCTAATGCCTATCGCCGAGAAACCTCCTATTTTCTCGGGCTCCGACTTCAAACGTTGGTCTCAAAAGATGCTGTTTTACATTACCACAATGGGGCTTACGAGCTTCCTGCGTGAAGAAAAACCTCCTGTCCCTGCTGAGAACGAGGCGAATGTTCAAGTGCGTACCGACTATGATACCTGGGTTCATTCCGACTATCTGTGTCGGAATATGTTGCTGAATGGGCTTGATGATGGCCTGTTCAATGTGTTCAACATCAAGGAGACTGCCAAAGAAATTTGGGATGCTCTTGAGTTGAAATACCGTGTTAATCCTGCTAGCACGAAGAAGTTTGTTGTGACGAGGCTCTCCGAATTCCAAATGGTGGATTCTTGTCCAATGATGCCCCAAGTACAAGAGTTCCAAACTCTTATACATGATGTTCATTCTGAGGGGATGCCTCTACCCGAGGCGTACACTGTGGCGCTCTTGGTCGACAAGTTGCCGCCTAGCTGGAAGGAGTTCAAGGGATACCTTAAGCATAAGCGAAAGGAAATGACCCTTGAAATTTTGGTTGCAAAGCTCCAAACTGAAGCTCAAGTCCGTGATCAAGACTTGAAAACCAAAGCACCAATGGATGCTAAGGCTAATCTGACTGAAGGTAGGGGCGGACCTTCCAAAAAGCGTCCACTTCCTACCAAAGGCAAGGGAAAGGATGTGGCACCTCCGATGAAGTTTACTGGAACATGCTACAATTGTGATAAGCCCGGCCATATGGCGAAAAACTGCCGAAAGCCGAAGAAGAACAAGGGAAAAGGCAAAGTAAACCATGTCGAGAAGGACTTTGACTCTTGGGACAAAGATGATCTTGCTGCCATGATCACTGAGGTAAATCATGTCTCAGAACCTAACCCAGTTACTTGGTTTCTTGATACAGGTGCGACTGTTCACATCTGTGTGAACCGAGACTTGTTTTTCACTTACAAGGAGATTCAAGACCGCTTCATCAAAGAGGCAAGTGATCGTACCTCTCCAGTTCTTGGAATTGGAACTGTTGTGCTTCAATTCACCTCCGCTGTGGAGATAACTCTGAAGGATGTGCTGCATGCTCCGGCAATCCGCAAGAATTTGGTGTCTGGTGTCAAATTAGTTAGAGCTAAATTTGATGTAGACCTTCGTAGCGATTTTATGATAATATGCAAGTTTGGCAAGACTCTCGGGAAAGGTCATATTGTCGAGGACATGTTCAAACTTAGCGTTCGTACTTGTAAGCCTCCAAAGGCAGTTGCTAATAATAATGCTACTACTTCTGCTTATTTGCTTGAGTGCTCAAATTTATGGTATTGTAGATTAGGTCATGTGAATCTAAATGCTATAAAAAGATTAGTAAACTTAGATTTACTAAAATTAAATGAAATCAAAAATCAAAGCAAATGTGAGATTTGTGTCGAGGCAAAAATGACGAAACTACCATTTCATTCGGTAAAACGGGACACAAACCCCCTTGAATTAATTCACACAGACGTGTGTGATTTAAAATTTATGCAAACTAGAGGTGGTAAGAAGTACTTTATCACCTTCATCGATGATTGCACTAGATATTGTTATCTTTATCTTTTGAGAAGTAAAGATGAGGCTATTGAAGCCTTTAAGAACTTCAAGAATGAAGCCGAGAATCAATTAGGCTGTCGTATTAAGATGGTTCAAAGTGATAGAGGAGGTGAATATGTAGCTCCATTTGAGGAATTATGCAACGAAAGTGGTATAATTCATCAAACCACGGCTCCATATGCTCCACAATCTAACGGCGTTGCCGAACGTAAGAATCGAACACTTAAAGATATGATGAATGCCTTATTAATTAGTTCAGGGTTGCCCCAGAACATGTGGGGAGAAGCTGTCTTGACATCCAACTACATATTGAACAAAATTCCACGCAAAGGTAAGGATGTTACTCCTTATGAATTGTGGAAAGGAAGAAAACCATCATACAAATATCTCAAAGTGTGGGGGTGTTTGGCAAAAGTTGAGGTACCTCTACCTAAACAAGTTAAAATTGGTCCTAAGACGATCGATTGTATCTTTATTGGTTATGCACTTAACAGCAGCGCCTACAGGTTTGTTGTACACAAATCCGAGATACCCGACATTCATGTAAATACAACGATTGAATCAAGGAATGCTATATTATTTGAAAATATCTATCCTTATAAGAATAAAGTTGATCCTAACTCTAGCAAGGGAGTTGATGATGAAGCTACAAGTTCTAAACTTGTAGATGAGCCTATGTGTTATGAAACCATAGATGAAGCCTCTAGCTCGAATCTAGTGTTATCTGAACGACCGAACAGAAAGCGACCTAGGTCTACGCCAGTCAATGTAGAACCTATACGAGGTACTAGAATACGGAAAGTAAAGATATACGGACCCGACTACGTCGTTTTGATGTTAGACGGTGAACCGGTATCTATAAAAGAAGCTTTATCCGGTCCAGATGCGGCTTTCTGGAAAGAGGCAATAGACATTGAGATTGAGTCTATTATGCTGAATCATACTTGGGTGTTAGTTGAATTACGACAGGGTTGTAAGGCTTTAGGATGCAAATGGATACTAAAGAAGAAGTACAAGTCTGACGGTACTATTGACAAATATAAGGCCCGACTTGTAGTTCAAGGCTTTAGGCAAAAAGCTGGTTATGATTTCTTTGATACCTACTCGCCCGTGACAAGACTTACTTCTATTAGGGTGCTACTCGCTATTGATGCTTTGCGCAATCTCGAGATTCATCAAATGGATGTTAAGACTGCATTCTTGTATGAGGAGCTGGAAGATGAAATCTATATGAAACAACCAGAAGGGTTTGTAGTACCTGGGAAAGAGCACATGGTATGCAAACTACAACGGTCTTTATATGGTTTGAAACAAGCACCTCTGCGGTGGCATTTGAAATTTGACGAAGTGATGTTGTCAAATGGTTTCAACATCAATGAGAGTGACAAATGTGTCTATGTTAAGAAAACGGGTGACAATTACGTCATTGTTTGTCTATATGTAGATGGCATTTTGATAATGGGTAGCAACTCTCGTGTGATTGGTGAAACGAAACGAATGCTAAGTAAGAATTTTAGCATGAAAGATATGGGTTTGGCTGATACTATTCTTGGAATTAAGATTCTGAAAATGCCTAACGGAATTGCTTTGACGCAATCTCATTATGTTGAGAAAGTGTTAAGGAAATTCAACGCTTTTGATAAACCCATTGCTAAGACTCCTTGGGAACCGAATGTTCATCTGAATTATCATAAGGGTGAGCCTGTGGGTCAAGATGAATATGCTAAGATCATTGGGAGTTTGATGTATCTCTCAAATTGTACCCGCCCTGATATAGCATGCTCGATTCACAAGTTGAGTAGCTACACAACTAATCCAAGTAAAGAACATTAGAGGGCTCTAGAACGAGTACTGAGTTATTTAAAATATACTCAGAACTTTGCGATTCATTATTCAAGAGAGCCTATTGTACTTGAAGGCTATTGTGATGCTAATTGGATATCCGAATCGAAAGACTCATTTTCTACGAGTGGATATGTGTTCACTATTGGAGGTGGTGCTGTATCTTGGAAGTCCAAGAAATAAACTTGTATTGCTAGGTCTACCATGGAATCTGAATTCATATCTTTGGATAAAGCTCGTGAAGAAGCTGAACGGCTTAAAAATTTCCTCGAGGATATTCCATGTTGGATGAGACCTGTGCCGTCTGTATTGATTCACTGTGATAGCCAAGCTGCTATTGGACGGGCACAAAATATGTTTTATAACGGTAAGTCTCGACATATTCGTCGACGACATAATGCCGTGAGGCATTTGATCTTGAGTGGGATTATCTCAATTGACTATGTAAGGTCAATAGATAATCTGGCGGATCTGCTGACGAAGAGTATTAATCGAGATCAAATGTATAAATTGTTAGAGGGAATGAGTATTAAATCCACATCTTAAGGATGATTATAGCGGAAACCCATCCTTGCAGATTGGAGGATCCCAAGAGCTTGGTTCAATGGGATAACGAAGTTATAATTATCCGTGTGTTAAAACACTCAAACATACCCATTCTCTGAGAACAGTGAGTGATTGTTTACCTGTAATACCCGTAATTTTGATTCCCGGTAATTTTCTATTTTTGGCGGAAGTCCGTTTTGACAACTCGCTTGGGACCGTTTCGTCACCCTGAGAATGATTAATTCTACACTTTTGACATCCGAGTTCGTTTCGGTACCGTTTTGTTGAGTTCCGTGCTTTTCAGCGACTTTTCCGCACTTGAGTTCGATTCTTGCGAATCTCGTTCTAAACTGCTGTTTCGAGTTTTCCGCAAGTCCGTTTAACTTTGTTAGACGTGTTGTGAACTTCGGTTTGGTTATTCGATTACGTATCGTGATTTTCGGACGTTTTGGGCCATTTTGTAATTTCTTGAAAGTTACGGGTATCCGTATCTGTAATTGTTATCTCGACCCGTTTCTTGGTCGCGTATGATTAATTATGGTATTACGTTTTCATTTGGAGCCGTTGATGTTGTCCGCGAACTTTTCGTCGTGTTCGTTAAAATGCGTTTTGGAAATCAAGTCGTCGAGCCACAGTGGTCGAGCACGGCCGGACGATTGCGGGACCGACCGGACGGCCGCGAGTTACAGCCGGACGATGGCGCTTGTCGAGCGAAGGCACGGCCGGAACCGCGTAAGCGCACGCCTTCTGGCCGGGACGCTGCGCTCTAGCTTCAGCGATGTAGCGCCTGTGCCGAGTGAGCCGGCGTCGCTATCGGGCACAGGCGAAGGTATTACGAGGTTACGGACTCGGTCGAGATCGGCAGATAGCGCCGCGCTTCGGTCGTAGCGCACGCTAAGGCAGGTAGCGCAGCTGCCGGCCGACTAGCGCCGCGTTACAGGTGGGTTTGTTAGTCCGGTGGCTCTTTGGGCCAGTCGGCTGGCAGCGCGCAGCTTCGGCCGTAGCGCACGCAAGCGGAGTCGGGCGGTCGAGTCATGGTGGCGGGGTGGTCGGTGGTGCCGGGTCATGCGGGCCATGGCCGAGAGTGCTCGGCCGATACTGGCCGATAGCGCACGCTAGGCCGGGAAGGCTAGCGCACGCTAGTTCCGGCCCAGTATAAAAATGACAGACCAGCGACTTTCTCCGTCATTTTTCATTTCATTTCTCTTCGTTCCGCGGCTGGGGTTTTGGAGGAGACGAAACCATGTTGTTGAACAACAAATCCATGAAGTTTCTGAGTTTATATCACTGATCAATCGTCCTATAACATCCTTCGATCCAGCGAATCAAGGTTAGATTTTTAGAACCCTACTTTTGGGGAGATTTGGGGGTTTTCGCGTTTTTGCCCGATTCGTTCCGTTTTGTCGATTAATTCATGATGAATATGATTAATCTTGTTGGTATTCTTAGTTTCCCTACGGATTCATGGTATATTTCGTGATTTTTACGGAATCGAGAGGGTTTGGTTGTGGTCCGCCCTCGTTGTCGTTTTTATACGAATATACATGAATCGTAGGCGGGTTTCCGGGCGTATTCCAATTCCGTATTCGTTTAGAATCTGTTGTGATGGTATTCTTCGAATCGTTAGGTTCGGTTTCGATGATTCCTAGCATTCGTCGGTGACTTTCCATTCCGTTCGTTGCGTCGTCGATTATTCAAGGCAAGTATATATTTATGATTGTACGTTCTCGACTTTGAAAGTAAGAAGTATTGATGGCATATCATGAACGAACCGTTTTTACGGCATTCATAGATATATTGTTGGCATGTAATGAACGAACCGTTTTGACGGCATTCCTACATGTATCGGCGTATGAGGTGAACGAACCGTTTCTACGGCATTCACATACGTATCGGCGTATGAGGTGAACGAACCGTTTCTACGGCATTCACATACGTCTTATGAGATTTTAGTTATTCCGGAATGCTAGTCTTAAATTGATGAATTGACGGTTACCTTTATTTTATTGTTGAGAAGTATTGTGTTTCATATTGATGTACTTGCACTAGCTATTCGACGGCTAACCCCTTTATGGGGGAAATACGTTTCATGTATTTCAGGTTACAGGAGAGCGGACAGGCGGGTATCGGGTCGGCATGAAGATGATGGGCAAGTGTGATGCTGTGTCTTGTCTCCGGTTATCGTTTTGGATTCCTCCATTCGGTGTTGTTGTACTGGAATGGATTTTAAATACTCGAGCATTGTATTTCAGTTTCCTTGATGTCCCGGCATGTGTTGCCGAGGTTTTGATTGTACTGATGATGTATATGGTTTCATTGGTTATGGTTTTGAATACCATTTGTATCGTCTTTCTTTCCATTGTATGTAGACCTTCTCGGTCAAGTTTTATAGTTCCGCGTATGTTTAGCCTTGTGTGTCCCACGGCGGGGCTCACGGCGCCGTAATATACCCCGAATAACTTGGGGTGTTACGAATATGGTATCAGAGCTTAGGTTTATGGATACCTAGGCTGCCGGTCTTTTGGGTCGATTGAGTCGTCATTTGCCCACAGTATCACTACTCTGCCATCATCACAGTGCGACCGGTACTTGTAAGTCCTCTCACTCTTCTTGTATTTTCTTGACCGTTTCATTTTTAGCTTGGTATTCTTGGGAATTGGTCACTTTGAGAAGGTGTGATTTGGATTATACTTCCGCACGTGTGTGCCCTTTTGAATGTGGGATGTAAGGAGAAGAAGTCGTGACTGTGGTTACGGACTTGAATCCCTCCTTGAGATCTTGTCAAATTGCTAATTTCGATATTAGCGTGTATCGGTTTTGTGTTGAGACTTTGTTTGGAAGTCGCATGTTAGTACCACGGGAGATCTTCGACTTCACAGACTTGTAAGTATGTTGTTTGAATTATTCGATAATTCTTGGTTATCTTGGTGATTTGGATTTATATGTTGGATATCGTTGATGGATATTTGTGCTTGAGAACGTTGTGAACGTTGATAATGTTGCTGAATGCGTATATGTATTCATTGTGCCGTATGATCGTTTGGTATGTCGAGATGTTGGTAGAGAATAGCGGAAAATGGCTAAGTACAGCTACGTTAGCGCACGCTACAAGGTATGTCTAGCGCGCTAAGATATATACTTAGCGTACGCTACGGTGCATACTTAGCGCACGCTAAGAGATTCGGTTACGTACGCTAAGAAGGACCCCTAACGTCGTAACGGATCGGGTTAGTTTCGGTCGGTGGCGTGCAGTAGGCCCAGGTTGATTTTTATATTCGATTAGCGCCGCTAACGCATGTTGGTTAGCGCACGCTAACACGAATCACCAATAATGGAATCTTAGCTTTGGCGGTGGACCCGGCCATGTTCGACGCGTGTCCAGATAAGGTCAACGAGTGCTTGTCGTGTAGAGCTAGCGTACGCTAGAACCGTATGATTAGCGCACGCTAATTCCATATCGGTCAAAGGAATCCCGATAATCGCGGATGCTTTCGGCATGTGGGGGCACGATACTGTAGCAAGTCAACGACGATTAGCGCGCGTTAAGGTCGAAGAATAGCGCACGCTACTGAGCATTTCACTGTATCAAGTCAACGCCTGTTAGCGTACGCTAATGTATGGGCATTACGTACGTTAGATGAATTTCGAAGCAATGTAGTAGCTTCTGGACTGCCCGATAACGCACGCTGTCAAGGAAGGATAGCGCCCGCTAGTCATGTAGCGCACGCTAAATATAAGGTCTAGCGCGCGCTAGTGATGTGTTTTATAGAGAGGATAGACGAGTGCTGAGAGGCATTTTGTCCATTCTCCTTCCTTCAGTCAATAGAGAGAACCTTGGGAAGTACTTGAAGTTCCTAAACATGGAGAGATGATTCTCTTAAACCAGACTAAGATGGAGAGCTCGGATTTAAGTATTGTTCTTGATGTTTTTGATGATTCTTGGAATGGAGATCATTTATTCTTATTCGTGATTCGTCCATACAAAGTAATCCTCATATCCCTTTGATAGTGGTTCGTATTTTTTTTAAGGATTACTATATGTTGGGAATCGTGTGTTTTGATGTTCGTTTTATTTCGATGAAAGTGCATAAATTGGACTGTACTTTTATCCGCTGCGTGAGTATTTTGAAATGGCTTTTGGTATATTGCCAACTGAATTTTTATTTCGTAAAATCGATTCCCTAAACTGAGTTTTTGGCATTTTGATCTTGATCGTTTTGACGGTATTTGGAAAATGATTTTCTTTTAGTATTTGAAAAATATTACCGTCATCGGTCTTTTTAACATTTTTGAAATGATGTGGAAAAATTGTGCTTAGCCTGGTAAATCCTTGTGAGAAGGGTTTACGGCGTGTAATTTTCCCAGGAGGATCTGGGGTGTTACGATTGTGGTATCATGTAATAATGTTATACGAGATTTATTGGAATTGTAATAAGAGATTTCGGATGTTGATATGATTATTGAGACCTTCTTCATATGATGATGACAGTATTGTTGCGACTCTTAAGGTTGTATGAATGGCATGACGAAGAAAATGGTAACATGGAGATATATACCTCGGATATGTTGTTCTGAATGGGATTTCGGATATTTCGTGTTCTTGAAGAACTCTTGAATTATACGAGGTGATGAATTTTTTTTAAGGAGTGTTGATGTTTTGAAAATGAATATGGAATATTCATATCTAGAGCTAGACTATATGTTTGAAATAATATTCGTATAGGAATACGAATGTGATTACGAGTTTGATGAGACTATTATTCATCTCTGAATTTGGAAGCCCATACGTATGGAGCAAATGTTCAAGTCGAATGATTGGACTATTTGATAACCTTTTTAATAGGATTATCTATTGTTTTGAACCAGTCGGATGTTTCGAATTGATTGCGGTCAAAAGTAAATTTTAACGACGGATTTACGAGAAGGGAACCTTATCAATTCGTATTGAGAATTGAGTTTGGAACATTTAGACCCTTATTATTGGTCCTCATTTGTTGCTGATATGATCATCATATTTCGACTCGTATTGTGGACATGATGCGTAAGTGTCTGAGTTGGATTGTTCAGACTGTGTTTAGTCAAGATATAGTGAAACGATTGAGTTTGTGGTTTGGTGGTATTGATATTGGTCGTCATCGAACTTGTTGATTATTAATCCTTCGTTTTACAATAAGATATGATGTTTGATCGTGTATTATGACCGTTGTGTTGCGGTTAAGGTTGAAAGGTTCGTAGATTAACTTGGTCGAGACTGAGGAATTCGTAAGACGAAATCAACTGAATTGGTAACAGTTCGTTGTATTGATATCGAGGCAGGTTGTATACTCGTACTAATCAATGAGACTAATGTTATCGTGTATGTGTACGAATGTGTGTATCTTTTCGAGACTAGGTCTACTTATGATTGTATTGATATCAGGGGATTGTTTGATACGACACCCGTCGTCAAATCATGTCAAGTGTTATTGTTGTTCGTAAACGGCCGATTGAAGGCATTGATGTATTCGAATTTCATCTTCATTATCGGTAACTGATTTAAGTGTGCCGAGACATCCATTGTACCGTTGTTATCGAGTTGCCGTTCTACGGTAATCGAAGTATTGAATTGGGACCGTCGAGGATAGTTCCCATCCGTTGAATTATTATTGTCGTGTTGGCCAACTCAGGGCAGCACACTATTATTCTTATGAACTCGATAATTTTGTGATCATTGAGGGTGGAGGATTTCCCGAATTGTGGTGTTGTGGTTATTGCCGTGTTAATCGGTCCTTAGGGAATTCTTATCCCAGGATGGTTGTTTTGAATATCGTTGGTCGTGTCGATCTTTCATTATTCGTGTGTCATCGTTCACTTGGTGAATGGTATGATCCGTAATGGGTATTTTATCCTTTGAATTTCGTTGTCATGTTGTATCATGGCATACCTGGAATCATGTCTGCGTGCCGATTGGTTATGTGTAGGATTTTTAGCGGGCACTCGATGGTCATGCGTGGATGTTTCCGCATTGGACCGTGCACACGAGGCGTAGTTCTTGAGGCTAATTAGGTACATTGTCACACGTATATTCGGATTCCGTATACGGGTGGACATGTGCACGGACACATTTCCGGATCGGGCGTCTTGTGATGTCCCTCTTGAGCTTTATTGTTTGATCGTTCGTAGTCCATGTTGTATTGGATATGTCCGACGATTTGCGGCCCAGTTGTTCATACGCCGAGGGTATGTCAAACGATCTAGATTGGTCTCTTTGAGATCTATTTTGTGATGATTCACAGCTTTGGGCTGTTCGGCTTTCAGGCCATTGTGATGTATGGGTATTTCCGTTGGAGCCTTCGGGCATTGTGAATTCGTATCTTTTTCGGCATTGGTTTGGTTTACCTTCGGGTAATATATTGTTGTGTTCTATATTGATGACTCGCCGTTTGGGCGTAAGTTTTCGGTTCTTGTGTATCTCGTTGAGTTTTTCCTGACGGAATATTTCTTCTCCCTACCTGTTTTAAGTTTCGGGACGAAACTTCTTTTAAGGAGGGTAGAATGTAATACCCGTAATTTTGATTCCCGGTAATTTTCTATTTTTGGCGGAAGTCCGTTTTGACAACTCGCTTGGGACCGTTTCGTCACCCTGAGAATGATTAATTCTACACTTTTTGACATCCGAGTTCGTTTCGGTACCGTTTTGTTGAGTTCCGTGCTTTTCAGCGACTTTTCCGCACTTGAGTTCGATTCTTGCGAATCTCGTCCTAAACTGCTGTTTCGAGTTTTCCGCAAGTCCGTTTAACTTTGTTAGACGTGTTGTGAACTTGGGTTTGGTTATTCGATTACGTATCGTGATTTCCGGGCGTTTTGGGCCATTTTGTAATTTCTTGAAAGTTACGGGTATCCGTATCTGTAATTGTTATCTCTGTTAGGAGTATGCCCTCGAATGCCACTCAGAGGTTGTTGAGAGAGGGCATTGTACTTGTAATTATGTAAACCAATTATATAAGGCAAATGAATGTTTCTTTATTTACTGGTAGTTACTGGCATTCCTAACTCGTAAATAAACATATAGAAACTAGTCCGTGTATTTGAGAGCAAAACGTTCCACTCCTTATTGGATAAGGGAGTCGGCACTGGAAAGGTTATAGCTCAAATACTTAATCGTTCGCAAGTCGATGAAACTTGGTAGGCGTTAAGTTTATGTGAAGACTTGTATGACGTGTTCTTTGACATGGAGAGTGTCTGTCGAACACTAATGGTTAGTGGGAGCACACGTTATAGGTATGCTAATTGGATTAGTATACTCGAACCGACTCACCCTCGATTCGTCACATGGATTTCACTCCGGGACAGTCAATGACAGAATCGAAAGGTTGTGATAGGTATTCGTGAACCTTAGACTTGAGGATTTAGTAGGGATGTGCTTGTGACGTCAAGATTTTCATTAGAGTAGTTCGACCCTGTAAACCGGAAGGCGGGGGTCAACCTCGACGTGCATCTTGACGGGCAAGTAGCAGGTCCTACTGAATACCAAGATAGAATTCTTTCTCCCGTTAGTGAGCGGGTTATATGTCCTATGCGGTTATTGGCAGATGAGATCATAAGTCTTTGGCCAAAGCATTGGAGCTAGTTGTATTAGATACACGGCACTCGATGATCTCGATTTGCATTAACGCATGCATAGCGTCAAATACAGATAGGGTTTGGTGGCGTGACCTATAACTTGATCGGGACATTTGAAAGAAGGGTTTATCATTATCTTGGTATTCACGGAGAATGGTTCTTGAATGATCCCAATCATTCGTTCTCGGTCGAGTACAGTGTAGGCCACCAGTGGCTAGGTGGTGCTACTACTCTTTGGTTCCTCCCATTGCTGACTGAGACGGACCTACCGAGTCGCGCATTAGGATTGACGACGGAATGAATTGAGCTAATTCTCTCATTATGAATATTGGATATTGGATATCTAAATTTGGGACATTGGATGTTTAAATCAATTTATCGGATAAATTGATTTACGGCTTAATGGATTAAATATATCACTGGGTGATTAATTTAATTCATGAATATAATTATTTCTTGGAGAAATTAATTATGTTATTTTGTGTTTGATATGTTTAATTAATTGGATTAATTAATCGACACAAATACATCGGAACAGAATCGGAGTTTATCTGTTTGGACTCACGGGAGTCCGAAACGAACCGAACTCATTCGTTTTTCATGATAGCCGCCCCATTATGCTTCCACCCACTTTCCCATTGTCTTTTCTTCCATTTATTAAGTGATGATAATGACTTGGTGGGACAAGACTTCATGTTACATGAGTTGTAAACATGAGGGTGGAAATAATATAAGATGATGTCTTTGACAAACTCTCCTACTTACTTGATTCCATTTCCAACGTGAGGTTGAAGAGGAGAGAGAGATAGAAGTCTTCTTCATCATCTTCATTATTCATCTTCTTCATTCATCTTCTTCACAACTTCTTAGAGATATTTTGTGAGGAAATATTGAGAGAGATAGATATTCATACACTTAGAGTGATATTAATATCTATAACAAGCTTCATCACCTAGCTCTAGCCGTATCCTCGGAGGATAGCAAGGTGTTGTCATTCCGTTCGTTTTTCCGGCGCGTGGCAAGTAGAGACGCGGTGCTTTCGGCGTTGGATCGTTCAAGGGCTTGGAGCGGATTGAACTCGTAGAGATCAAACTAAAGCTTGGGGAATAGCTCAAGAGAAGGTTACCATTTAATCAACGGACTTCGAGGGTTAGTTTCTTACGACTCTTGCTTTTCGTTTTGATATTCGTATATACGTAGCTCGATCGATCCTCGTAGGGATTGGATCGAATTAATTTTCGTTTTACCGCTTCACTGGCCTTCGTTTTAGGCACCGAATCCCACGAGGGTATCAGAGCGTAGGTCTTGCGATCGTATATACGATATTGGCATTTGGAATGCTCGATTAGATGGTGAATGATTTGGAATTATTTTAGTCATAATCGTGGTATATGTTTTTCGTTCGTAATAATTGTATTTTTCGTAAGTTTATGTCTAAATATAAATCTTAAATTTCGGGAAATATGATTTATATTGAAGATATGAAAGTCGTAAAATATTGATATTGGATATCCGTGAAAATCTAGCCCCGAATCGTCATCGTCGGACGACTTTTTGGACAAAAAGGGTATTTTGGCGAGAATGACTCGACCGTGTCTGGGTGACACGGTCGTGTCCGCGCAGGTGTCCAGCGGCTGCACGGAGACCCGCCGTGTCGAGACACGGGCGTGTCTGGCCGAAGTGACTCGGCCGTGTCTGGATGATGACACGGTCATGTCAACGATCTACCAAGTCATCGCCGAGCGACCGACCGTGTCCTAGGACTCGATCGTGTCCTGGCCGGATTCTTCCGAGCGTGACTCGGCCAAGCCGAGCGTGATCGCGGTAAGTCGAGGGTGACTCGGTCATGCTGGCCCGTTTTCACCCCGGCTCGATTTTTTCGTGTATTCTTGAAAATTAATCTCCCGCATGTTAAATTGGATTTAATATGATTAAAATGATTTATGGTATTTCATTTTATAAGAGAAATCTGATTAATTGGAATATTTATGGTCGACCGAATTATTTTGAACGTTATCAAATTACCGATTGTGTGAATCGATTGGATCGGTTCGAATTGTTGATTAGATCAATGTATCTCTACGCTTTCCATTTATATAGTATTTATTGGATGAATGCTTTTTGAATGGGGATGTGGTTCGTGGACTTAGATTTGAATCGTTCATTTTATTCGATTGGGTTGTAAAGGCCGTTTTGAGCCTATTTATTTTACTAGAAATGTTTGTATCTAGGATGCAATTTTCAATGTAAAATTTATATGTAATGACGAAGACCGGAGGAAGATCCATTTCGAGAAGACGAAGATTCAAGACGAAGACTTGTAATTAGATTACGAAGTTTTTGTTTTCTAGGAACGGTCCATGAACCACATGATGGTAGCAACTAGCTTGTGAATGGTTGTTTCATATTGTATGAATGCCTCAAACGCGCTAATATGATTAATGTGCAAAGTGTAACGTTAATTGCGAAAATTCTCCCACTATAAATAATTAAATTTATAAGGTTTCAAGGTTTTCCTTCCCTCCATCGAGTTTTCGGGAAATTGAAATCCAAACCGGATGTGCTATGCTTCCGAGTTATCGGGGTAGTCGTTCGGGGAGGACGGATAAATTACCGAGAGCGCATTGGATGCCTTCGGTTGGAGCAAATTTTATCCCTAGAAACCTGATAGGTTGCCGGATAAGATTCAATTGTGAAACTGATTTGCGTCGATGGTATAAACTTAACTTGTTCACGAACCATAGAAATCGTATAGGTTGAGGGGAGTGAACAAGGGGAAAAAGAAGATCGAATCATCCATTAGATGGGTTGGTGTTGGACACCACTTTATGAAAATTAATAGACTAGAAACATTGGTTGCCCTCTATTAAGATTTATAAAGAACTCGATCACCACTATGAAGTAGAGCGACGATACTTAGGATATCACATGGGAGTGTGTTATTCCGATAAAAATAGTGGGAGCCGGGTAACTAGAATAGAAAAGACCTTAAATTCTATACTCGAACATAATTGAATGAGTCACTAATTAATGTTATACTTAATGCATAAATCTCAATATGACAATGAATCCACTCGCAATTCTACTCGAAAAGAACACCTTAATGGGACCTAACTTTGTGGATTGGCTCCATGTCGATGATTGTCCTCGGTATAGAGCCTTTGGGATACGTCTTGGAGACGAACATTCCGCGCCTCCTATGCGGACTCGAGCCAATCAGAAGAGATTGAAAACCACAAAAAGTGGGTTAAGGATGACGTGAAAGTCCGTGCTTATATGATGGCTTCCATGTCTAATGAGCTTGAGAGAGCTCATGAAAAATGACTTCGCTAGGCGATTCTATCTCACTTAACCGAGCTTTATGGTGAGCACAATGAATCGCTAGATATGAGATATCCAAGCAAGCTCGGTGCAAGGATGAAGGAAGGTGAGAAAGTTGGGAACACGTCCTCAAAATGATATCCATGATCGAGAGATTGGAGGCTCTTGATTTTAAAATGGATACTTCTCTCCAAACCGACCTTATCCTACAGTCTCTCCCTGATTCTTTCTCGCAGTTTGTTATGAACTTCAACTGCAATGAGATTGCATGTAATTTAGCTGGGCTAATGAACAAACTGGTGACCGCTCAGTCTCAGATGAAGACCCCGCGGATGAAGGAGTCTGCACTTGTGATTTCTTCGGACTTCTAAGTCTAAGAATAAGAAGAAAAAGACCAAGAAGCGGTGGACCACAAGCTAAGGACCTTAAGGGAAAGGGCAAGGCCCCGATGGTTCCAAAGAACAAGAAGAAGAAGGATGCTTGTCTCAAGTGCGGTGAGTGGGCCACTGGACTAGAGACTGTCCGATTCTTCATGGCACTTCGTCTGAGAACTTTTAGTTTTGGAAACAAATTGTTCTGCACTCGTATTTTCTACTTCTGAATCTTGGATTACGGTGCTAGTTCTCATATTTGTACCGTGAATCGGGATCTGGAACAAAGTAGGAAGCTTGGAGTGGAGAAGTTATGATCACGGTCGGAGCGGGCATAGTGTCGAGGCGACCGACATAGGATCACTTCTTTTGGGTTTAGAATCCGGCTTTGTTTTGACTTTAGAAGATGTACTTGTTTTGCCCAAGGGGCACAAAAACATTGTATCCATTCGGTCATGGACCGAAAAGGCTTTTCATTTTTCATTGGTGATGGTTCTGCAAAATTTATTTTAGAAATAAACTAGTAGATACTGCTACATTGTTGAATGGATTGTATCATCTAAATCTCGGCAACAAAGTAGTTGTGAATACTATGACTAGAAAACGTGGTAGGGATGAAACCAATCAAGTTTTGAAATGGCATCTTAGACTTGGTCATATTGGTCGGACCAAGGTTTACAAGATGGAAAAGATGGACTTATGGGTCCATTGGGATCGGATCCCTTTCCTACTTGTGAATCTTGCCTTAAAGGCAAAATGACTAAGTCCCCCTTCACAGGACTTTTGAAAGAGCCGATAAACTAGGATTAATCCATCGACGTTTGTGGTGCTTTGGAAGCGGCACGTGACGGATATCAATATTTCATTACGTTTACGGATGATCATACTAGGTATGGTTATGTATACTTAATGAAACATAAATCGAGGCCTTTGAGAAATTCCGAGAATTCAAGGCCCTAGTCGAAACAAGCGTAATCATATCAAAGCACTTGGTCGGACCGAGGTGGCGAGTATATGAGTACGGAGTTTGACGAGTTCCTTAAGGAACATGGAATAGTTTCACAACTAACACCTCCAGTACTCCTCGGTTAAATGGTGTGTCGGAAAGAAGGAACCGGACCTGTTGAACATGGTCCGTTCCATCTTGAGCTATCTTGACTTGCCGATTTACTGTGGGGGTATGCACTGATCGCCGCGTATATCTTGAACAGATGTCCTTCCAAATCCGTTCCTAAAACTCCACATGAGATGTGGGAAGGAAGGAAACCAAGTCTTAATCACATTAGGATTTGGGGATGTCCGCCTATGTCAAGAAGACTAAGGTGGAAAAGTTGGAAGCTAGGTCTGCGAAGGGACGTTTCATTGGATTCCGTGCAGGACGATGGGATATCTATTCTACATGCCCGAAGATCGAAGGATCATTGTTGCTTTACAAGCACACTTCCTGGAAGATGAGTTCATTCGGGAAGGCGGAGAGCGGGTAGAAGTATTTCTTTAGAAGAATACAATGAAACTCCTCGAGAGACACTGTGCAAGAAAGCTGGAACCGAACTTTCGAAACACAAGTACAACCACCTCGTAGGTCTAGTAGGGTGTCTCATTTACGAGAGGTATGGGCTTGTGCACTTGGAGGAGCGGGTCTCCATGAGGTTCCAAGTGATAGCCAAGAGACCGACCCAACAACCTATGACCAAGCGATGGTGGATGTAGACTCCATGAAATGGCGTGAAGCTATGGAAGGCGAGATAGACTCGATGCATGTCAATCGTGTCCGGACTCTAGTAGACCGCCCCAAGGGCATAGTGCCTATTGTGAACAAGTGGATCTACAAGAGAAAAGGCGATGGTGATGGCAAGGTTGACGCCTATAAGGCCGGGCTTGTGGCAAAGGGTTATACCCCAAAAGGAAGGGATCGATTACCACGATACCTTCTCGCCCGTAGCCATGATCAAGTCTATTCGCATGATGCTTGCTATAGCCGCCTACCACGATTATGAGATATGGCAAATGGACGTAAAGACGGCTTTCCTTAATGGATTCCTCGAGGAGAAATCTATATGGAGCAGCCTAAAGGCTTTGTGTCCGAAGTCGATATTCGAAAGTGTGCAAGCTTGACGTTCCATTTATGGATGAAGCAAGCGTCGCGTAGTTGGAACCTTCGTTTGTGAGGCGGTCAAAGAGTTTGACTTCGTGCAAAATGAAGAGGAACCTTGTGTATACAAGAAGGTTAGTGGGAGCAAGATCGCATTCTTAGTACTATATGTAGATGACATTCTACTAATAGGAAATGATGTGGGAATGCTCGATTACGTGAAAGCTTGGCTTTGAGTAATTTCTCCATGAAAGACTTGGTAGAAGCAACCTATATTCTTGGTATTCGGCTCTACCGGGATAGAGCGAAGAGAAAAATAGGCCTTTCCCAAGCCCTCTATATAGATAAGATCTTAAAGCGATTTAAGATGGATGATTCTAAAAGAGGGTTCCTACCGATGCAACATGGAATAAAACTCACCTTGAAGATGTGTCCTCAAAGTGAGGAACAACGCAAGGAAATGAGTAATATACCATATGCTTGGCCGTGGGTAGCCTTATGTATGCTATGTTGTGTACAAGACGACATCGCGCAAGCAGTAAGCGAGGTGAGTAGCTTACAAGCAAACCCAGGTAGGGAACATTGGACTGCTGTAAAGAACGTTCTCAAGTACTTGAGAAGAACGAGAGATATGGTTCTTATGTATGGCGGTGGAGTTTTGGATGTGGTGGGATTCACTGATTCGGACTTCCAAGGACTGAAGGACGACTCGATGTCCACTTCTGGCTATATATTTACTCTTAATGGAGGAGCAGTATCTTGGCGTAGTGCCAAGCAAAGCGCGACTGCTGATTCCACCTGTCAGGCTGAGTATCAAGCGGCCTCGGAGGCTTCCAAGGAAGGGTTACGGATTAAGAAGTTTGGAGAACTTCAAATGATACCATGTCTTTGAAATTTGCTGTTCGCTATCTTTGCGACAACGACGGAGTCAGCGCGAGCCAAGGAGCCGAGGTTTCACAACAAGACCAAACATATTGAGAGGAAGTATCATCTCGTAAGAGAATTTGTTCGCAAGGGATACATTGTATCGCACAGAGTAGACTCGGTGACAACGTCGCCGATCCACTGACTCAAGCCACTTTCTCGGACTAGCTTGGAGCGTCATCTAGAGAACATGGGTATTAGATACCATAGTGTGTGGCATTGAGTGCAAGTGGGAGATTGTTAGGAGTATGCCCTCGAATGCCACTCGGAGGTTGTTGAGAGAGGGCATTGTACTTGTAATTATGTAAACCAATTATATAAGGCAAATGAATGTTTCTTTATTTCTTGGTAGTTCTTGGCATTCCTAACTCGTAAATAAACATATAGAAACTAGTCCGTGTATTTGAGAGCAAAAGCGTTCCACTCCTTATTGGATAAGGAGTCGGCCTTTGGAAAGGTTATAGCTCAAATACTTAATCGTTCATAAGTCGATGAAACTTGGTAGGCGTTAAGTTTATGTGAAGACTTGTATGACGTGTTCTTTGACATGGAGAGTGCTGTCGAACACTAATGGTTAGTGGGAGCACACGTTATAGGTATGCTAATTGGATTAGTATACTCGAAACTCACCCTCGATTCGTCACATGGATTTCACTCGGGACGATCAATGACGGAATCGAAAGGTTGTGATAGGTATTCGTGAACCTTAGACTTGAGGATTTAGTAGGGATGTGCTTGTGACGTCAAGATTTTCATTAGAGTAGTTCGACCACCTTAAACCGGAAGGCGGGGTCAACCTCGGCGTGCATCTTGACGGGCAAGTAGCGAGTCCTACCGAATACCAAGATAGAATTCTTTCTCCCGTTAGTGAGCGGGTTATATGTCCTATGCGGTTATTGGCGGATGAGATCATAAGTCTTTGGCCAAAGCATTGGAGCTAGTTGTATTAGATACACGGCACTCGATGATCTCGATTTGCATTAACGCATGCATAGCGTCAAGTACGAGATAGGGTTTGGTGACCGTGACCCTATAACTTGATCGGGACATTTGAAAGAAGGGTTTATACGTATCTTTGGTATTCACGTGAGAATGGTTCTTGAATGATCCCAATCATTCGTTCTCATTCGAGTGCAGTGTAGGCCACCAGTGGCTAGGTGGTGCTACTACTCTTTGGTTCCTCCCATTCTTGGCGAGACGGACCTACCGAGTCGCGCATTAGGATTGGACGGAATGAATTGAGCTAATTCTCTCATTATGAATATTGGATATTGGATATCTAAATTTGGGACATTGGATGTTTAAATCAATTTATCGGATAAATTGATTTACGGCTTAATGGATTAAATATATCACTGGGTGATTAATTTAATTCATGAATATAATTATTTCTTGGAGAAATTAATTATGTTATTTTGTGTTTGATATGTTTAATTAATTGGATTAATTAATCGACACAAATACATCGGAACAGAATCGGAGTTTATCTGTTTGGACTCACGGAGTCGAAGCAGAACCGAACTCATTCGTTTTTCATGATAGCCGCCCCATTATACTTCCACCCACTTTCCCATTGTCTTTTCTTCCATTTATTAAGTGATGATAGTGACTTGGTGGGACAAGACTTCATGTTACATGAGTTGTAAACATGAGGGTGGAAATAATATAAGATGATGTCTTTGACAAACTCTCCTACTTACTTGATTCCATTTCCAACGTGAGGTTGAAGAGGAGAGAGAGATAGAAGTCTTCTTCATCATCTTCATTATTCATCTTCTTCATTCATCTTCTTCACAACTTCTTAGAGATATTTTGTGAGGAAATATTGAGAGAGATAGATATTCATACACTTAGAGTGATATTAATATCTATAACAAGCTTCATCACCTAGCTCTAGCCGTATCCTCGGAGGATAGCAAGGTGTTGTCATTCCGTTCGTTTTTCCGACGCGTGGCAAGTAGAGACGCGGTGCTTTCGGCGTTGGATCGTTCAAGGGCTTGGAGCGGATTGAACTCGTAGAGATCAAACTATAGCTTGGGGAATAGCTCAAGAGAAGGTTACCATTTAATCAACGGACTTCGAGGGTTAGTTTCTTACGACTCTTGCTTTTCGTTTTTGATATTCGTATATACGTAGCTCGATCGATCCTCGTAGGGATTCGGATCGAATTAATTTTCGTTTTACCGCTTCCGCTGGGCCTTCGTTTTAGGCACCGAATCCCAACAATCTCGACCCGTTTCTTGGTCGCGTATGATTAATTATGGTATTACGTTTTCATTTGGAGTCGTTGATGTTGTCCGCGAACTTTTCGTCGTGTTCGTTCCGTACGTTTTCGGAAATCAAGTCGTCGAGCCCTGGTGGTCGGGCACTGGCCGGACGATTGCGGGACTGACCGGACGGTCGCAGGTTCTGGCCGGACGATGGTAGCCTTGTCGGCGCACGGCGAGAACCGGCGTAAGCGCACGCCTTCTGGCCGGGGCCTTCTGCAGCGTTAGCTTCAGCATGTAGCGCACTGTCAGTCGGCCAAGACGCTATCGGGCACTGGCAGGTATTACGAGGTTACGGACTCGGTCGGAGATCGGCGAGTAGCGCCGCTCTTGTCGGTCGTAGCGCCACGCTTCTTGGCAGGGTAGCGCCGCTGCGGCCGACTAGCGCCGTTACAGGTGGGTTTGTTAGTCCGGTGGCTCTTTGGGCCAGTCGCTAAGCGCGAGCTTCCGGCCGTAGCGCACGCGCAGCGAGTCGGGCGGTCGAGTCATGGTCGCGGGGTGGTCGGTGGTGCCGGGTCATGCGGGCCATGGCGAGAGTGCTCGGCCGTCTTGGCGATAGCGCACGCTAGGCCGGGAAGGCTAGCGCACGCTAGTTCCGGCCCAGTATAAAAATGACAGACCAGCGACTTTCCCCGTCATTTTTCATTTCATTTCTCTTCGTTCCGCGGCTGGGGTTTTGGAGGAGACGAAACCATGTTGTTGAACAACAAATCCATGAAGTTTCTGAGTTTATATCACTAATCAATCGTTTTATAACATCCTTCGATCCAGCGAATCAAGGTTAGATTTTTAGAACCCTACTTTTGGGGAGATTTGGGGGTTTTCGCGTTTTTGCCCGATTCGTTCCGTTTTGTCGATTAATTCATGATGAATATGATTAATCTTGTTGGTATTCTTAGTTTCCCTACGGATTCATGGTATCTTTCGTGATTTTTACGGAATCGAGAGGGTTTGGTTGTGGTCCGCCCTCGTTGTCGTTTTTATACGAATATACATGAATCGTAGGCGGGTTTCCGGGCGTATTCCAATTCCGTATTCGTTTAGAATCTGTTGTGATGGTATTCTTCGAATCGTTAGGTTCGGTTTCGATGATTCCTAGCATTCGTCGGTGACTTTCCATTCCGTTCGTTGCGTCGTCGATTATTCAAGGCAAGTATATATTTATGATTGTACGTTCTCGACTTTGAAAGTAAGAAGTATTGATGGCATATCATGAACGAACCGTTTTTACGGCATTCATAGATATATTGTTGGCATGTAATGAACGAACCGTTTTGACGGCATTCCTACATGTATCGGCGTATGAGGTGAACGAACCGTTTCTACGGCATTCACATACGTATCGGCGTATGAGGTGAACGAACCGTTTCTACGGCATTCACATACGTCTTATGAGATTTTAGTTATTAGGAATGCTAGTCTTAAATTGATGAATTGATTACCTTTATTTTATTGTTGAGAAGTATTGTGTTTCATATTGATGTACTTGCACTAGCTATTCGACGGCTAACCCCTTTATGGGGGAAATACGTTTCATGTATTTCAGGTTACAGGAGAGCGGACAGGCGGGTATCGGGTCGGCATGAAGATGATGGGCAAGTGTGATGCTGTGTCTTGTCTCCGGTTATCGTTTTGGATTCCTCCATTCGGTGTTGTTGTACTGGAATGGATTTTAAATACTCGAGCATTGTATTTCAGTTTCCTTGATGTCCCGGCATGTGTTGCCGAGGTTTTGATTGTCTGATGATGTATATGGTTTCATTGGTTATGGTTTTGAATACCATTTGTATCGTCTTTCTTTCCATTGTATGTAGACCTTCTCGGTCAAGTTTTATAGTTCCGCGTATGTTTAGCCTTGTGTGTCCCACGGCGGGGCTCACGGCGCTGTAATATACCCTGAATAACTTGGGGGTGTTACATTACCTACATGTGGTGAGGTTAAGTCTTATGATTTTTAATGATTCTTGATTACCTCGAAGAGGTCAAGTATAGTAGGATACTTGGGAATAAGAATCACCTATATAAGTGTGAAGTGAGGGCCGCTTCAGTTGATACACTTATGAATCCAAAGGGGTGTCCAAGGCCGAAAAGGACACAAAACGTTAGAACGAACGGAATTGAGATGATATTGTGTCTATATTATTGTCTCAGTATACACCATGGAGGACTAGTTCAAGGTTTTCATGACCACTATGCCGCCAGTATACTCAATGATGTTGACAATGGATAGGTTCAAGGTCACAAGCCACCTAGCCAAATGCAATATTGTCTCTTGAGGACTGAACTATGCATTTGCATTCATTTTGCATTGGCATTCTCACTCATGTGGGGGATTGTTGGAAATGGTTTAGTAATTAACCATTTATTAAAAATAAATATTGTTAATTAAATAATTATTATTTAATTAAAATATTTATTGAATGTTAATCTACGTCGTGAGTAGATGAACGTGGTATATTTAATATTTCTAAACCGATTTTCGGTGAGTGAGATATTATATGTTAAAGTTGGATGTTGGAGTAGAAACTAACATGATGTTAGTTATCCCACATTGATTGTGGATGGATGTTTTGGCTTGTATTTAAAGTCTTTGCCTTTATGGGCTTAATAACAAGTGGGTTGGTGTGTATAGGTGTCCTCGCGCGCACACACACACACACACGCGCGCGCCGCCGCCGCCGACCGACCATCCGTCCGGGTCGGGCCTGGTCGGGTCGGGTCGGGCACGGGCTCGGGCTCGGGCTCAGTCCAGGACTTGGATCTTGGCAATTGGTGCTTTGGGCTGGTGTTTGGGCTTATCTTTTTGGACCAAATCCGTAAGTCCACTAGCCTTTTGGTATGGACAAGACTCTTGAGTTGGCTTGACTCTTGAGTTGCGTTAACTCTTCATACGACCAGCCCTTTGGGCGTCTGAAACCGCCAGCCATCATGGCAGTAGTAAATGGCGACGAGTCCCTTCACCTGATCAAGGAGTGCTATATATACATAAGCATTCTGGTCATTGTAAAAGACACGAAAATCAGTGCAATTTTATCATATCATATACAGTTCAGTCTTTCAGTTTGTGGTGCTGCTACTGCCGGGACGTTCATTTCGTTTTAACCTTTGGGGACGAGCCGCTTCACTGTGAGCACTACCGGGGCGTATTCTCGTATTGCGGGCAGAAGCTCTAGCTTCAGACGATCTTCTGTACTTTATTAAAAATTGTTCGTTCGTTACAAGTGTAATATTTCCTTTCTGTTCTTCTTTTATAGTTAAGTTCAGAATATTATTTGTAATACACGTTCAAGTATCGAATTATTCTTATAATCGCAAGACGAGAATATTCGACCATACTTGTTCGTGTCATCCTAAAACTTTTTCTGGAGAAAAATGTCGTTCAATGCAACCACCGATGCATCCACTAATCAATCCACCGGTTCTGGAACCATTGGATCATCAAGCTCTTCAATGGCTCCCATTCACAATGCTGCTCGGTTAATGCCTATCGCCGAGAAACCTCCTGTTTTCTCGGGCTCCGACTTCAAACGTTGGTCTCAAAAGATGCTGTTTTACATTACCACAATGGGGCTTGCGAGCTTCCTGCGTGAAGAACTGTCCCTGCTGAGAACGAGGCGAATGTTCAAGTGCGTACCGACTATGATACCTGGGTTCATTCCGACTATCTGTGTCGGAATATGTTGCTGAACGGGCTTGATGATGGCCTGTTCAATGTGTTCAACACCAAGGAGACTGCCAAAGAAATTTGGGATGCTCTTGAGTTGAAATACCGTGTTAATCCTGCTAGCACGAAGAAATTTGTTGTGACGAGGCTCTCCGAATTCCAAATGGTGGATTCTCGTCCAATGATGCCCCAAGTACAAGAGTTCCAAACTCTTATACATGATGTTCATTCTAAGGGGATGCCTCTACCCGAGGCGTACACTGTGGCGCTCTTGGTCGATAAGTTGCCGCCTAGTTGGAAGGAGTTCAATGGATACCTTAAGCATAAGCGAAAGGAAATGACTCTTGAAATTTTGGTTGCAAAGCTCCAAACTGAAGCTCAAGTCTGTGATCAAGACTTGAAAACCAAAGCACCAATGGATGCTAAGGCTATGACTGAAGGTAGGGGCGGACCTTCCAAAAAGCGTCAACTTCCTATCAAAGGCAAGGGAAAGGATGTGGCACCTCCGACAAAGTTTACCGGAACATGCTACAATTGTGATAAGCCCGGCCATATGGCGAAAAACTGCCGAAAGCCGAAGAAGAACAAGGGAAAAGGCAAAGTAAACCATGTCGAGAAGGACTTTGACTCTTGGGACAAAGATGATCTTGCTGCCATGATCACTGAGGTAAATCATGTCTCGAAACCTAACCCAGTTACTTGGTTTCTTGATACAGGTGCGACTGTTCACATCTGTGTGAACTGAGACTTGTTTTTCACTTACAAGGAGATTCAAGACCGATTCATCACAGAGGCAAGTGATCGTACCTCTCCAGTTCTTGGAATTGGAACTGTTGTGCTTCAATTCACCTCCGGTGTGGAGATAACTCTGAAGGATGTGCTGCATGCTCCGGCAATCCGCAAGAATTTGGTGTCTGGTGTCAAATTAGTTAGAGCTAAATTTGATGTAGACCTTCGTAGCGATTTTATGATAATACGCAAGTTTGGCAAGACTCTCGGGAATGGTCATATTGTCGAGGACATGTTCAAACTTAGCATTCGTACTTGTAAGCCTCCAAAGGCAGTTGCTAATAATAATGCTACTACTTCTGCTTATTTGCTTGAATGCTCAAATTTATGGCATTGTAGATTAGGTCATGTGAATCTAAATGCTATAAAAAGATTAGTAAAATTAGATTTACTAAAATTAAATGAAATCAAAAATCAAAGCAAATGTGAGATTTGTGTCGAGGCAAAAATGACGAAACTACCGTTTCATTCGGTAAAACGGGACACAAAACCCCTTGAATTAATTCACACAGACGTGTGTGATTTAAAATTTGTGCAAACTAGAGGTGGTAAGAAGTACTTTATCACTTTCATCGATGATTGCACTAGATATTGTTATCTTTATCTTTTGAGAAGTAAAGATGAGGCTATTGAAGCCTTTAAGAACTTCAAGAATGAAGCCGAGAATCAATTAAGCTGTCGTATTAAGATGGTTCGAAGTGATAGAGGAGGTGAATATGTAGCTACATTTGAGGAATTATGCAACGAAAGTGGTATAATTCATCAAACCACGGCTCCATATGCTCCACAATCTAACGGCGTTGCCGAACGTAAGAATCGAACATTTAAAGATATGATGAATGCCTTATTAATTAGTTCAGGGTTGCTCCAGAACATGTGGGGAGAAGCTGTCTTGACAGCCAACTACATATTGAACAAAATTCCACGCAAAGGTAAGGATGTTACTCCTTATGAATTGTGGAAAGGAAGAAAACCATCATACAAATATCTCAAAGTGTGGGGGTGTTTGGCAAAAGTTGAGGTGCATCTACCTAAACAAGTTAAAATTGGTCCTAAGACGATCGATTGTATCTTTATTGGTTATGCACTTAACAACAGCGCCTACAGGTTTGTTGTACACAAATCCGAGATACCCGACATTCATGTAAATACAACGATTGAATCAAGGAATGCTATATTATTTGAAAATATCTATCCTTATAAGAATAAAGTTGATCCTAACTCTAGCAAGGGAGTTGATGATGAAGCTACAGGTTCTAAACTTGTAGATGAGCCTATGTGTTATGAAACCATAGATGAAGCCTCTAGCTCGAATCCAGTGTTATCTGAACGACCGAACAGAAAGCGACCTAGGTCTACGCCAGTCAATGTAGAACCTAGACGAGGTACTAGAATACGGAAAGTAAAGATATACGGACCCGACTACGTCGTTTTGATGTTAGATGGTGAACCGGTATCTATAAAAGAAGCTTTATCCGGTCCAGATGCGGCTTTCTGGAAAGAGGCAATAGACATTGAGATTGAGTCTATTATGCTGAATCATACTTGGGTGTTAGTTGAATTACCACAGGGTTGTAAGGCTTTAGGATGCAAATGGATACTAAAGAAGTACAAGTCTGACGGTACTATTGACAAATATAAGGCCCGACTTGTAGTTCAAGGCTTTAGGCAAAAAGCTGGTTATGATTTCTTTGATACCTACTCGCCCGTGACAAGACTTACTTCTATTAGGGTGCTACTCGCTATTGATGCTTTGCGCAATCTCGAGATTCATCAAATGGATGTTAAGACTGCATTCTTGTATGGGGAGCTGGAAGATGAAATCTATATGAAACAACCGGAAGGGTTTGTAGTACCTGGGAAAGAGCACATGGTGTGCAAACTACAACGGTCTTTATATGGTTTGAAACAAGCACCTCTGCGGTGGCATTTGAAATTTGACGAAGTGATGTTGTCAAATGGTTTCAACATCAATGAGAGTGACAAATGTGTCTATGTTAAGAAAACGGGTGACAATTACGTCATTGTTTGTCTATATGTAGATGACATTTTGATAATGGGTAGCAACTCTCGTGTGATTGGTGAAACGAAACGAATGCTAAGTAAGAATTTTAGCATGAAAGATATGGATTTGGCTGATACTATTCTTGGAATTAAGATTCTGAAAACGCCTAACGGAATTGCTTTGACGCAATCTCATTATGTTGAGAAAGTGTTAAGGAAATTCAACGCTTTTGATAAACCCATTGCTAAGACTCCTTGGGAACCGAATGTTCATCTGAATTATCATAAGGGTGAGCCTGTAGGTCAAGATGAATATGCTAAGATCATTGGGAGTTTGATGTATCTCTCAAATTGTACCCGTCCTGATATAGCATGCTCGGTTCACAAGTTGAGTAGCTACACAGCTAATCCAAGTAAAGAACATTGGAGGGCTCTAGAACGAGTACTGAGTTATTTAAAATATACTCAGAACTTTGCGATTCATTATTCAAAAGAGCCTATTGTACTTGGAGGGTATTGTGATGCTAATTGGATATCCGAATCGAAAGACTCATTTTCTACGAGTGGATATGTGTTCACTATTGGAGGTGGTGCTGTATCTTGGAAGTCCAAGAAACAAACTTGTATTGCTAGGTCTACCATGGAATCTGAATTCATAGCTTTGGATAAAGCTGGTGAAGAAGCTGAATGGCTTAAAAATTTCCTCGAGGATATTCCATGTTGGACGAGACCTGTGCCGTCTGTATTGATTTACTGTGATAGCCAAGCTGCTATTGGACGGGCACAAAATATGTTTTATAACGGTAAGTCTCGACATATTCGTCGACGACATAATTCCGTGAGGCATTTGATCTTGAGTGGGATTATCTCAATTGACTATGTAAGGTCAATAGATAATCTGGTGGATCCGCTGACGAAGAGTATTAATCGAGATCAAATGTATAAATTGTTAGAGGGAATGGGTGTTAAATCCACATCTTAAGGATGATTATAGCGGAAACCCAACCTTGCAGATTGGAGGATCCCAAGAGCTTGGTTCAATGGGATAACGAAGTTATAATTATCCGTGTGTTAAAACACTCAAACATACCCATTCTCTGAGAACAGTGAGTGATTGTTTACCTACATGTGGTGAGATTAAGTCTTATGATTTTCAATGATTCTTGATTACCTCGGAGAGGTCAAATATAGTAGGATACTTGGGAATAAGAATCACCTATATAAGTGTGAAGTGAGGGCCGCTTCAGTTGATACACTTATGAATCCAAAGGGGTGTCCAAGGCCGAAAAGGACACAAAACGTTAGAACGGACGGAATTGAGATGATATTGTGTCTATATTATTGTCTCAGTATACACCATGGAGGACTAGTTCAAGGTTTTCATGACCACTATGCCGCCAGTATACTCGATGATGTTGACAATGGATAGGTTCAAGGACATAAGCCACCTAGCCAAATGCAATATTGTCTCTTGAGGACTGAACTATGCATTTGCATTCATTTTGCATTGGCATTCTCACTCATGTGGGGGATTGTTGGAAATGGTTTATTAATTAACCATTTATTAAAAATAAATATTGTTAATTAAATATTTATTATTTAATTAAAATATTTATTGAATGTTAATCTACGTCGTGAGTAGATGAACGTGGTATATTTAATATTTCTAAACCGATTTCCGGTGAGTGAGATATTATATGTTAAAGTTGGATGTTCGAGTAGAAACTAACATGATGTTAGTTATCCCACATTGATTGTGGATGGATGTTTTGGCTTCTATTTAAAGTCTTTGCCTTTATGGGCTTAATAACAAGTGGGTTGGTGTGTATAGGTGTCCTCGCGCACACATATACACACACGCGCGCGCCGCCGCCGCCGACCAACCGACCGACCGTCCGTCCGTCCGGGTCGGGTCGGGTCGGGCACGGGCTCGAGCTCGGGCTCAGTCCAGGACTTGGATCTTGGCAATTGGTGCTTTGGGCTGGTGTTTGGGCTTACCTTTTTGGACCAAATCCGTAAGTCCACTAGCCTTTTGGTATGGACATGACTCTTGAGTTGGCTTGACTCTTGAGTTGCCTTAACTCTTCATCCGACCAGCCCTTTGGGCGTCTGAAACCGCCAGCCATCATGGCAGTAGTAAATGGCGACGAGTCCCTTCACCTGATCAAGGAGTGCTATATATACATAAGCATTCTGGTCATTGGAAAAGACACGAAAATCAGTGCAATTTTATCATATCATATACAGTCTTCTGCTCCATCCGATTCGCAGTGCTCGATCACTTTGCGCCACATCACGGGACGTTCAGATCGTTTTAACCTTTGGGGATGAGCCGCTTCACCGTGAGCACTACCGGGGCATATTCTCGTCTTGCCGGTAGAAGTTATAGCTTCGGACGATCTTCTGTACTTTATTAAAAATTGTTCGTTCGTTACAAGTGTAATATTTCCTTTCTGTTCTTCTTTTATAGTTAAGTTCAGAATATTATTTGTAATACACGTCCAAGTATCGAATTATTCTTACAATCGCAAGACGAGAATATTCGACCATACTTGTTCGTGTCATCCTAAAACTTTTGCTGCAGAAAAATGTCGTTCAATGCAACCACCGGCGCATCCACTAATCAATCCACCGGTTCTGGAACCATTGGATCATCAAGCTCTTCAATGGCTCCCATTCACAATGATGCTCGGCTAATGCCTATCGCCGAGAAACCTCCTGTTTTCTCGGGCTCCGACTTCAAACGTTGGTCTCAAAAGATGCTGTTTTACATTACCACAATGGGGCTTGCGAGCTTCCTGCGTGAAGAACTGTCCCTGCTGAGAACGAGGCGAATGTTCAAGTGCGTACCGACTATGATACCTGGGTTCATTCCGACTATCTGTGTCGGAATATGTTGCTGAACGGGCTTGATGATGGCCTGTTCAATGTGTTCAACATCAAGGAGACTGCCAAAGAAATTTGGGATGCTCTTGAGTTGAAATATCGTGTTAATCCTGCTAGCACGAAGAAATTTGTTGTGACGAGTCTCTCCGAATTCCAAATGGTGGATTCTCGTCCAATGATGCCCCATGTACAAGAGTTCCAAACTCTTATACATGATGTTCATTCTGAGGGGATGCCTCTACCCGAGGCGTACACTGTGGCGCTCTTGGTCGATAAGTTGCCGCCTAGTTGGAAGGAGTTCAAGGGATACCTTAAGCATAAGCGAAAGGAAATGACTCTTGAAATTTTGGTTGCAAAGCTCCAAACTGAAGCTCAAGTCCGTGATCAAGACTTGAAAACCAAAGCACCAATGGATGCTAAGGCTAATCTGACTGAAGGTAGGGGCGGACCTTCCAAAAAACGTCCACTTCCTACCAAAGGCAAGGGAAAGGATGTGGCACCTCCGATGAAGTTTACCGGAACATGCTACAATTGTGATAAGCCCGGCCATATGGCGAAAAACTGCCGAAAGCCGAAGAAGAACAAGGGAAAAGGCAAAGTAAACCATGTCGAGAAGGACTTTGACTCTTGGGACAAAGATGATCTTGCTGCCATGATCACTGAGGTAAATCATGTCTCGGAACCTAACCCAGTTACTTGGTTTCTTGATACAAAGCATTGCTCACATCTCAGTGTGAACCGAGACTTGTTTTTCACTTACAAGGAGATTCAAGACCGCTTCATCACGGAGGCAAGTGATCGTACCTCTCCGCTTCTTGGAATTGGAACTGTTGTGCTTCATTCACCTCCTGTGGAGATAACTCAAGGATGTCTTTGCATGCTCCGGCAATCCGCAAGAATTTGGTGTCTGGTGTCAAATTAGTTAGAGCTAAATTTGATGTAGACCTTCGTAGCGATTTTATGATAATACGCAAGTTTGGCAAGACTCTCGGGAAAGGTCATATTATCGAGGACATGTTCAAACTTAGCGTTCATACTTGTAAGCCTCCAAAGGCAGTTGCTAATAATAATGCTACTACTTCTGCTTATTTGCTTGAGTGCTCAAATTTATGGCATTGTAGATTAGGTCATGTGAATCTAAATGCTATAAAAAGATTAGTAAACTTAGATTTACTAAAATTAAATGAAATCAAAACTCAAAGCAAATGTGAGATTTGTGTCGAGGCAAAAATGACGAAACTACCGTTTCATTCGGTAAAACGGGACACAAAACCCCTTGGATTAATTCACACAGACGTGTGTGATTTAAAATTTGTGCAAACTAGAGGTGGTAAGAAGTACTTTATCACTTTCATCGATGATTGCACTAGATATTGTTATCTTTATCTTTTGAGAAGTAAAGATGAGGCTATTGAAGCCTTTAAGAACTTCAAGAATGAAGCCGAGAATCAATTAGGCTGTCGTATTAAGATGGTTCGAAGTGATAGAGGAGGTGAATATGTAGCTCCATTTGAGGAATTATGCAACGAAAGTGGTATAATTCATCAAACCACGGCTCCATATGCTCCACAATCTAACGGCGTTGCCGAACGTAAGAATCGAACACATAAAGATATGATGAATGCCTTATTAATTAGTTCAGGGTTGCCCCAGAACATGTGGGGAGAAGCTGTCTTGACAGCCAACTACATATTGAACAAAATTCCACGCAAAGGTAAGGATGTTACTCCTTATGTATTGTGGAAAGGAAGAAAACCATCATACAAATATCTCAAAGTGTGGGGGTGTTTGGCAAAAGTTGAGGTGCATCTACCTAAACAAGTTAAAATTGGTCCTAAGACGATCGATTGTATCTTTATTGGTTATGCACTTAACAGCAGCGCCTACAAGTTTGTTGTACACAAATCCGAGATACCCGACATTCGTGTAAATACAACGATTGAATCAAGGAATGCTGTATTCTTTGAAAATATCTATCCTTATAAGAATAAGGTTGATCCTAACTCTAGCAAGGGAGTTGATGATGAATCTACAAGTTCTAAACTTGTAGATGAGCCTATGTGTTATGAAACCATAGATTAAGCCTCTAGCTCGAATCCAGTGTTATCTGAACGACCGAACAGAAAGCGACCTAGGTCTACGCAAGTCAATGTAGAACCTAGACGAGGTACTAGAATACGGAAAGTAAAGATATACGGACCCGACTACGTCGTTTTGATGTTAGACGGTGAACCGGTATCTATAAAAGAAGCTTTATCCGGTCCAGATGCGGCTTTCTGGAAAGAGGCAATAGACATTGAGATTGAGTCTATTATGCTGAATCATACTTGGGTGTTAGTTGAATTACCACAGGGTTGTAAGGCTTTAGGATGCAAATGGATACTAAAGAAGAAGTACAAGTCTGACGGTACTATTGACAAATATAAGGCCCGACTTGTAGTTCAAGGCTTTAGGCAAAAAGCTGGTTATGATTTCTTTGATACCTACTCGCCCGTGACAAGACTTACTTCTATTAGGGTTCTACTCGCTATTGCTACTTTGCGCAATCTCGAGATTCATCAAATGGATGTTAAGACTGCATTCTTGTATGGGGAGCTAGAAGATGAAATCTATATGAAACAACCGGAAGGGTTTGTAGTACCTGGGAAAGAGCACATAGTATGCAAACTACAACGGTCTTTATATGGTTTGAAACAAGCACCTCTGCGGTGGCATTTGAAATTTGACGAAGTGATGTTGTCAAATGGTTTCAACATCAATGAGAGTGACAAATGTGTCTATGTTAAGAAAACGGGTGACAATTACGTCATTGTTTGTCTATATGTAGATGACATTTTGATAATGGGTAGCAATTCTCGTGTGGTTGGTGAAACGAAACGAATGCTAAGTAAGAATTTTAGCATGAAAGATATGGGTTTGGCTGATACTATTCTTGGAATTAAGATTCTGAAAATGCCTAACGGAATTGCTTTGACGCAATCTCATTATGTTGAGAAAGTGTTAAGTAAATTCAACGATTTTGATAAACCCATTGCTAAGACTCCTTGGGAACCGAATGTTCATCTGAATTATCATAAGGGTGAGCCTGTGGGTCAAGATGAATATGCTAAGATCATTGGGAGTTTGATGTATCTCTCAAATTGTACTCGTCCTGATATAGCATGCTCGGTTCACAAGTTGAGTAGCTACACAGCTAATCCAAGTAAAGAACATTAGAGGGCTCTAGAACGAGTACTGAGTTATTTAAAATATACTCAGAACTTTGCGATTCATTATTCAAGAGAGCCTATTGTACTTGAAGGCTATTGTGATGCTAATTGGATATCCGAATCGAAAGACTCATTTTCTACGAGTGGATATGTGTTCACTATTGGAGGTGGTGCTGTATCTTGGAAGTCCAAGAAACAAAATTGTATTGCTAGGTCTACCATGGAATCTGAATTCATACCTTTGGATAAAGCTGGTGAAGAAGCTGAATGGCTTAAAAATTTCCTCGTGGATATTCCATGTTGGACGAGACCTGTGCTGTCTGTATTGATTCACTGTGATTGCCAAGCTGCTATTGGACGGGCACAAAATATGTTTTATAACGGTAAGTCTCGACATATTCGTCGACGACATAATGCCGTGAGGCATTTGATCTTTAGTGGGATTATCTCAATTGACTATGTAAGGTCAATAGATAATCTGGCGGATCCGCTGACGAAGAGTATTAATCGAGATCAAATGTATAAATTGTTATAGGGAATGGGTGTTAAATCCACATCTTAAGGATGATTATAGAGGAAACCCAACCTTGCAGATTGGAGGATCCCAAGAGCTTGGTTCAATGGGATAACGAAGTTATAATTATCCGTGTGTTAAAACACTCAAACATACCCATTCTCTGAGAACAGTGAGTGATTGTTTACCTACATATGGTGAGGTTAAGTCTTATGATTTTTAATGATTCTTGATTACCTCGGAGAGGTCAAGTATAGTAGGATACTTGGGAATAAGAATCACCTATATAAGTGTGAAGTGAGGGCCGCTTTAATTGATACACTTATGAATCCAAAGGGGTGTCCAAGGCCGAAAAGGACACAAAACGTTAGAACGGACGGAATTGAGATGAGATTGTGTCTATATTATTGTCTCAGTATACACCATGGAGGACTAGTTCAAGGTTTTCATGACCACTATGCCGCCAGTATACTCGATGATGTTGACAATGGATAGGTTCAAGGTCACATGCCACCTAGCCAAATGCAATATTGTCTCTTGAGGACTGAACTATGCATTTGCATTCATTTTGCATTGGCATTCTCACTCATGTGGGGGATTGTTGGAAATGGATTAGTAATTAACCATTTATTAAAAATAAATATTGTTAATTAAATATTTATTATTTAATTAAAATATTTATTGAATGTTAATCTACGTCGTGAGTAGATGAACGTGGTATATTTAATATTTCTAAACCGATTTCCGGTGAGTGAGATATTATATGTTAAAGTTGGATGTTGGAGTAGAAACTAACATGATGTTAGTTATCCCACATTGATTGTGGATGGATGTTTTGGCTTGTATTTAAAGTCTTTGCCTTTATGGGCTTAATAACAAGTGGGTTGGTGTGTATAGGTGTCCTCGCGCACATACATACACACACATGCGCGCCGCCGCCGCCGACCGACCGACCGACCGTCCGTCCGTCTGGGTCGGGTTGGGTCGGGCTCGGACTCAGTCCAGGACTTGGATCTTGGCAATTGGTGCTTTGGGCTGGTGTTTGGGCTTATATTTTTGGACCAAATCCGTAAGTCCACTAGCCTTTTGGTATGGACATGACTCTTGAGTTGGCTTAACTCTTGAGTTGCCTTAACTCTTCATCCGACCACCCCTTTGGGCGTCTGAAACCGCCAGCCATCATGGCAGTAGTAAATGGCGATGAGTCCCTTCACCTGATCAAGGAGTGCTATATATACATAAGCATTCTGGTCATTGTAAAAGACACGAAAATCAGTGCAATTTTATCATATCATATACTGATTCTGCTCCACCCGATTCGCGAGTGCTCTGGGCCGCATGTCTGCATCACTGGGATGTTCAGATCGTTTTAACCTTTGGGGACGAGCCACTTCACCGTGAGCACTATCGGGGTGTATTCTCGTCTTGCGGACAGAAGCTCTAGCTTCGGACGATCTTCTGTACTTTATTAAAAATTGTTCGTTCGTTACAAGTGTAATATTTCCTTTCTGTTCTTCTTTTATAGTTAAGTTCAGAATATTATTTGTAATACACGTCCAAGTATCGAATTATTCTTACACCTCCTTCTATCTTGACCAAGTCGATGCTTAGAAGCAGAAGACGAGAAAGCATATCATCTCTCTCTTTTTATTTCTCTTTCTCTTGATGGCTTTTGTAGGTTCCAAAATCTAGCCTTTAATGAGAGAAGGAATAGCAGTATTTATACTATTCATGTAGGTCTTGTATGTAGGAGTAATTTCCAAAATATAGTCATTTTCTCACCTTGCATAGCCCCTTCCGAGCAGCTGCCGATCGCCCTGCCGAGCAGCCTGTCGATCGCCCTGCCGAGCAGCTGTCGAGTCCTTGCCGAGCAGCCTGCCGATCGCCCTCCCGAGCAGCCTGCCGATCACCTTGACGAGACCCTACCGAGCGCCCTTTGATATGGCCGAGCGGCTCCTGCCGGTCGCCTGCCGTGCCCCTGCCGAGTGCCCTTCAATATGGCCGAGCGGCTCCTATCGATCGCCTTGTCGATCACCCGCCGAGCACCCTGCCGATCACCCCGCCGAGCGCCATGCCGAGTGCCTCCGCCGAGACCTGCCGATCGCCCCTGCCGAGCGGCCCCTGCCGAGAGGCCGTGCCGAGCCTCTTCCTGTCGAGCGCTGCCGAGAACTTGGGGCCGAGGCACATCCCTGCCGAGCCGCGGCCCAGGCATTTTGCTTCACAAGGCCAAAGTGGCTCAGATCAGGGCGGCCCTTCCGCCGGCCGCGCCCCGCTCGACCACTGGCGCTTTTTATCCGTGTGCCGCGGCACACTTGGGCCGGGCCGCGGCACATGGGTCAAACCTGCAAAGGTGTATCTTTTTATGCAGATTTTCAGTCGGGACATCATTATTATCATCTCACACACTTTGTCAAGAATAAGAGAAAGAAATAGAGAGAGAGAAATACAATTCTTCATTTTCCCGGAGATTTATCGGTCGGATCGTCGTGATCTTTTGACAAGAGCTTGGTAGCTATTGGGCAAATCTTTTCACCGGTGTAGATCGAGTTTTTGAGTCCGGAAGTACGGGTATTTCATTAGCTCTTTGTGTAAGCTATTTACGGTTGTTTCTTTTCTCGGTCTTGTTGTTGTTGTTGATTCCAAATACTTGAAGAACATTTATTACCAAGTATTTGACGATTGGTGTATACCCCTAGTTTGTATTAGGGATGATTGTGTATTTGTGTGTATTGGTGATAGTGGATTTTAAGCGGCTTCGGTCCTGTTGTTTTTACTCTCGTCTTGAGGGGTTTTCCACGCTAAAATTTGTGTCTCATGTTTATTGTCTTTCGAATATCATTTGTATTATTTTATCGAGTTGTAATTGGTGCTCTACTCGTCGGTAACCACAAAGTAACGATTGAAGAGTGGGAATTTGTCAAACGAGGTTCCGCTTTATTCGTTGTGACGTGAAGTTAGTCGGTATTTTTCCCAACAAAGTGGTATCGGAGCCACGGGATTTGTTGTCTCGTGGTGTTTAGTATCTCAATCGTAAGATGGAAGCCAACACGAGTAGAATGGTTAACTTGAGCGGTTCAAACTACCACGTATGGAAGGGGAAGTTGGAAGACCTTCTATACGTGAAGGATTATTATATGCCGGTTTTTAGCAAAGATAAACCACAAGGGAAGTCCGACGCGGAGTGGACTATTTTGCATCGCCAAGTTTGTGGATATATTCGACAATGGGTGGATGACAACGTTTTGAACCATATTAGTGGAGAGAAGGATGCTCGAGAGTTATGGCACAAGCTCGAGCAATTGTATGCTCGGAAGACGGGGAATAATAAGTTATTCCTCATTAAACAAATGATGAATTTGAAGTTTCGAGATGGGACTCCTCTATCGGATCATTTAAATACATTCCAAGGCATAATTAATCAACTTGCCGGAATGGGAATTAAATTCGAAGAGGAGGTGCAAACCTTGTGGTTGTTAGGCACATTGCCGGATTCTTGGGAGACGTTTTGAACGTCGTTGTCTAACTCCGCCCCCGATGGAGTCATTTCGATGGAATTAGCCAAAGGGAACATATTGAATGAGGAGATCCGAAGAAAAGCACAAGGATCTTCTTCACAGTCGGATGTTCTAGTTACCGAAAGACGGGGGAGAGGTCAAAGTAGAGGTCCGAGTAATAGAGGGCCACAAAGGAGTAGTTCTCGGGAGAAGTATGCCAACATCGAATGTTACCATTGTGGTAAGAAAGGGCATACTAAGAAATTTTGCCGATAATTGAAGAAGGAGAATCGCCAAGGCCAAGAAAATTCACAAAAGAAGAAAAATGGTAGTAATGATAAAGCCGAAGTTAATACTACTACTGAAGAATTCTTTGTTTGTTGTGATTATGATATGGTCAACCTTGCGAGAGATGATTCGAGTTGGGTGGTCGATAGTGGTGCTACGTGTCATGTTACATCACATAGAGATTTTTATTCCTCTTATACTCCGGGCGACTTTGGTATAGTCAAGATGGGTAACGATGGGTTATCCAAGATTGTTGGAGTGGGAGATGTGCATTTGAGATTCGACACCAGAATGGAACTTGTTTTACGGAATGTGAAACATGTTATGGACATGAGGCTTAATGTTATGTCCGTTGGTTTACTCGATGATGACGGCTATCATAGCGGTTTTGGCAAGGGGTTGTGGAAACTCACTAGAGGTTCCTTGATTGTCGGGAGAGGACAAAAGGAAGGAAAATCGTACGTGACACTTCCGAAGGTCACGACTAATTTCGTGAACACCATCGACAATAATGACATGGCCGAGCTATGGCATAAGAGGCTCGGTCACATGAGTGAAAAAGGAATGGCGCTATTGTCGAAGAAGGAGGTTTTGTCCGGGGTTCACAAGATACACCTTAAAAGATGCTCTCATTGTCTAGTCGGGAATCAAAGGAGAGTTACTTTTAAGAGTCATTGTTGGTCACTAAGTATACTGGATACAGCTTGAGAAGTCGTTTAAACAACAAGCTGTACTGATTTTAAATCTGAGTGCGTAGCGGAAGTCTTAGATATAGTAAGTTGCTGTGGATACAGCAACTTGATGTGCAGTGTATACTTAAATAATCACAGTAATTAAAACAAGTAAGGCAGAAGGTAAATAACACAATATTTAAAGTGGTTCGAGGTAAACCCCTCTACGTCCACTGGTCCTCCACACAGGAGTAAAAAGTTTATTATAATTACTACGTACACAACTACATAATTATAAAAACACACAATCAATATATCGTTCACACAGATTGATATAAAGATCTTAGCTTCAACCATTCACACAGATTGGTTTGAGCTAATGCTTTGACTTGCTTCTTCACACACAGTTCTGAAGCTTCGTCTTCTTCGATGCAGTTCCTTCACACAGTTCTGGAGAAGCAACGATTACTCAGTCCACACAGGGCTGATCTGGGTTTGTTCAAAGTATAGAACAGGGGATGAACAACAGCTTTGACTTTATGAGCTTCTAGCTGATGAAGTGTTGTTCAAGATGATGAGCACTGTATATCTCTTTGATCTGAGTTGCAGTAAGCTTTGGAGATATGTTTTGCCCTGATAATAACTTTGATAGCTTTGATAATTTCAGTCAATTGGTTTTGGTTTTTGGTAACTGATCTTCAATACCTTGATGAGATATATATAGTCTCTGAACTATATATCCGTTTAGATATATCCGTTGAGCAAGATTCCATTCCAACGGGATGAAACGATCCGGATTTAGCGGGATTTGAAGATCTGTTGACTGACAGTATTTAAATACTTTATCCTTGAGTATTTAAATACTTTTTATTCAACGGGACTTGACTTCTGAAGATTCCTTCTTTGTCCTGTTGAGAGCTGTATGGCAGATCACTGTATTGGTGATTCGAGACAGTTTCCATACTTAGTCTTTATAAGACTTCTTTGCTGTACTGAAGGGTTCCACTATATGCTGGATTCGAGACAGTTCTTCGATACAGGTTGATACTTCAACTCTTCGATACAGTTTCCTTTACTGTATTGAGGATTGGCATATATGTCAAAACCTCTTATCAACACAATTCGATACAGGGATTGATTATCCCGGCTGATTCGATACAGGGTTCTTGTTTTCCCAACAATTTCCCCATTTTTGACAATTTGCCAAGACTAACTTTCAAGTCTTCTTGATGATGCCAAAACCTTCTTCATGAAATAATCTTCCTTGATGACTTCTAACAGAGTTCTTGGTCTTCTGTCAAATGGTCTGTCTTTCAGCAACTTAGTCTAATTAATGAACTGCTTGCAGCGAGTTCAATACAGCTAAGAATTTTTACAACTTAAGCTTATGATTGGCGCGTAGGCACAATCTTACAATATATTCTAAGCATACACCTGAAATTATGAACTGTTCGTAGACAAGTTCATACAACTTAATTTTCAAACAAGTTTCTATACTTGTGATTGTTATCAAACAATTTAAGTTTATGTAATCATACATCAACACAGTAGATTACGAGTTGTAATCTTTCAAGACAAACAAACACTTTTATTGATATTCCAATAATTAGAGTACATGGTTTGCTGTTTTGAAGGAAAAATTACAAACAAAAATTTACAAGGGTTTCAGCTCCTATAGTCCGCATGTCTCCATGGCTTTTTTCCTGGATCATTCTCGGTTCCACGCCACCAGTTCTGTAGGGAATCATTGCCTCAATCTTGGAATATAGCTCTTCCTTCATAGGATCTGTCAAAGGAAAGAATCCAGTCTTCTCGATGGGTGATTCGATCTCCTCTTTTGTGTTTGGATTTCATATCTAGCTGGAGAGGGAGTTTTCCTTCTTCTAGCACCTTCGTGAATTTTTCTGCAGCCTCCGCTAATGTCTTATAGCTTTTGAAGATGGCGGATTCCCTGATGAGTTTAACAAAGTATCTCATCAGTTCATTCTTCCTCCATTGCTTCACCTCATCGGCAGTTGGATGGCGGTTGGTCGGCAGACGAATTTCAGAAGGTCTTTGGATTAAGTTTTGCCACAGGACATTTGGATCATGAAATTCAGGTCGGGAGCCTGAAATCTTAAAACTCTGAGCGGGAAGGGCTAGCTTGTTTAATTCAGTAGTAATGCTGTCTTGAGCAGCCTCAAATTCCCTTTCATGCTGTAACCTTATTCTCCTTGAAGCTTCTCTTGCTTCTTCCCCCTTTTTGGCGTCATCAAGACGTCCTAGGATCTCTAGTGCGGCATCCTATTTCATCTCAATGTTGGTTATTTTCTCGACAAGGGTGGAAAGAACCTCCGACATATCTTTAATACTTTTGTCGTGGGCTCTCAAGTGAGAAGTGGTTTCAATCATAGCGCATGCGGTCTTGGCTTCAGTAATGTGCTTTTTGGTTGCCTCTTCTTTCAGGAGTTGCTCTTGTTTGTCTTGCATGATCTTCAGTGCTTGTTTGAATACTTCTGGCAATATAACGAAGGCCTCGACTACTCGAGAAACTTCATGCTGTAAGGTGGTCATCTCTTCAACGGCAGAAGTATGCATCCAATTCAAGGCTTTTTCAACTGAAGACAGAGCAATCACTGCATCTTGGATGAAGACAGTTTGAAGACCAAGAGCACGCATGTGCTCTTTTCTAGCAACAGTGCTTGGAGAATCCGGTTGGGCAAAATCTTCGAATCCATTCAACCTCCTCAGATTCACAATTGGGCGTGAAGTGAGTTGGACATCCTCAGGTACATTACCATCCTCGGATTCCACGGTTGATGGGGCGGGAGCAGCATGTTCTGGTTCGGCGGCAGGGGGTGCTGTGTCCTCCTGTTGCGAAGGTGCGTCGGTAGACATGGATACAGGAGGGACTGATTCCTCCTGTTGTCTCTCAGCGACAACTTCTTCTTCTTGAGCGGCGGCAGGCTTGGGTGCCTGTTCCAAAACTATTTCTTCTTCCTCGACTTGAGGGATTGATTCCTCATCGTCAGGAATGTTTTCTTGCTGTGGCGAAGGGGGCTCACTTTGATTTGATGGACCTTCATCATCCTTGGGTTGAGAGGCATCTCTGTCTTGAGCCTCTTCACGACTCATTCTCAGACCAGCTTGTAAAGCATCATCATCGTCATCTGAGTCATCGTCATCTTTTGGATTTTGGGGAGAGTCCTCGGACTTATCTTTTCCTTTCCTCCTTGCGTCAGATTTTTGCAGTAAGTGGCTTTCAATGAGTTCCTTGCAGAAGGGATTGTCCCATCGGATCAGGGCCTCAACTTCCGTCGAGTCCGTCACTTCTGATACAAATCTTTCTTCTTGGCTCCATTCGCTCCAGTTGTATAATGTGTCATACGGAGCTTGCCTGTAGTTTTTCCATTTAAGGAATCTTTCATACGCATGATCAATCTGCACAGATAGAAGGGTTTTGTTGATAATTGTGTCCGGGGAGGGACTGCGTACAACGTCTGGATCCGCTGTAGCGAGGGATTCCTCTACAGGTGTGGGATCCTGTAGGGAAGTGGGATTCCTTACAGGGGATGGTGTCCCGAAGGAAGATTGATCCTGTACGGGTGTGGAATACCGCATAGGAGAAGTAGCATTTGGCTCCGAAGGGGCAGCCGACTCGCTAGAGTCTTCTTCATTGGCAGATGTCTGATCATCCGTCCTAGCCGCCAAAGGCTCAGGATCTACTGTTGATACAGTAGCGGACACCTCTTCCACAGGGGTTGGGCCCTGGGGTAGTTCTTCAGTGGGTTGCGCCACGGATGAAACTTCTTCGGAGGTCTTGGTGGATTTAGCTTTAGAAAGCCTCTTTAGCTTCTTTTTCGGCTTCTCACCAGCAATGGGTTTCTTGCTATGAGATCTTTTCCTCTTCTTTGAAGACTCCACATCCTGGGACTTCAAAGACACATCCCTTGGGTCTGCAGAAACTGGCATACTTTTGGTTTTAGGGTGGTTGCAGACCATAGTGCTCTGGTTATACGTTGTAGGCTTGACGCCTCCTAAGTATATCCGGGAGCTGTTTTTCTTTGCATCAGCGGATTGCGACAGTCCGCATTTCATCAAAATATGGTTTAACATTAAACCAAATGACTTCTTCTGGGTGGCAGGCTTGCATACTCCCTCCTGCAAGCGCTTCAGGATTATCTGGCACCAGTTGACCTTTTCACAGGTCAGAATTGCAACTATCATCCTGAATCTCAGATTAGTGCACATTTCGAATGCACCAGTTCGATTCTCGATGATCCTGCACCAAAAGTCATGTAAATACACATAAGGCAGGCAAAAATTCTTCTTGTGACATGTGGTTTGAACCATGTCAACAACAGTTGAGCCGGTGAACAGCCCATAAAACTTAGTTATCAGTTCTTGAGACCCAAACATCTCAAGTTGATCCATTGTCAGGCCATCAACAGGTAGCCTGTAAATATTCTGGAGAAGATCGCTATCAACACAGATCTCCACTCCTTGAATGGTAGCGGTTATGTCAGCAACATGACCTCCTTGGGCCAGCGACAAAAAGCGAACGGCGGCGTTGAGGTAAAATTCCTCAACCAGGTGAACGTCGTACTTCTCAGCGGTTTGACTTCCAAGGCGATAGAGGCCTTGTTGACGAAGACGAGTGATAATGAACTCCATAGGTTCGACATGATTTGTTTCAGCGAGAATGCATTCGATGACAACAGATCTTGAGAAGATCCGTCCATCGATGGTGTTTGCGGTTTTCTTGAGTGCGGGAGAAGATGTTTGTCCAGCCATTGATTTTTCAAGAAAATGTGAAAGAGAATGCACGAACTTTGGCAAAGAAACGCAGTAAAAGTGGTAGTCGCTTTTGCTTGAGAACTCTTAATTTTGCAGAAAGCGTAAAGAGTCTCTAATGGCAGTATCAGTCCTCTTATAGTGGGCGGCTAAATAGGGTTTTGCAGAGTACGAATGGTCAGATTTTAAGGGATGGGAACCGGTTTTTGAAATCAATGATCAGGATGGACTGAGTGTAACTGGTACACTTATTTATTAAAATGTTTAAAATATGAGCGGGTCCCACTTCTGACATTTGTTGTCACCCTAAATGCCTGAAACGGCATTTTTAAAACATTAAACAATTTAAAACATCGCGGCTTTTGAGATTCAGTTGTCCAGATGTCGTGTAAGGCATTTAATGCAAATGACGTTTGACATAAAAACAGGGCACGTGGACAGAAATCATTTTAAAATGAAATAATATAATATTATATATATACTGAATCGAAATCCTATAGTATGTGCTGTATCCGCGACAATACAGCGTTCCCCCTTAAAAGGAACATATAGGTTTTAAATTCCATACAACAACTTTTGGATTAATGCTGTATTCATGGGTCCTACTGTATTCCCCCTTAATTATTGCACACGTCAGCTGTAGGATTCATATGTATTTGCTCACTACAGTGCTGTATTGACGGTTCTGAGTGTACAGATAATTAACGTTGGATACTGTATTCTTGGGTCTTACAGCATTCCCCCTCAATTGTTGAGTAAAAACAGGAAATTACTTACAGGGAGTCGGGCTGTAGCATTCCCAATTCTTGTCTAAGCATGTTGAATCTGGATGTGTCGAGAGGCTTGGTGAAGATGTCGGCCAACTGAATGTCTGTATGAACTTTTTCGAGGCGAACATCCTTGATCTCGACATGATTCCTTATAAAATGATGCTTCATGTTGATATGCTTAGTGCGCGAGTGCAGGACAGGATTGTGCGTTATTGCAATTGCACTCGTGCTATCACACATGATTGGAGTCTCTCTGGCTTCAATTCCATAATCTGACAACTGCTGCTGCATCCAAAGGATCTGCATACAGCAACTACCAGCAGCATAGTATTCTGATTCAGCCGTGGAAAGAGAGTTAGCCAATTGCTTCTTACTGAACCAAGAAATGAGTCTAGGTCCAAGAAAGTGACAAGTTCCACTTGTACTCTTCCTATCTAGCTTGCAGCCTCCGAGATCCGAGTCGCTGTATCCAACTAAATCGAATCCGCCTTCTTTAGGATACCATAGTCCTACATCGACTGTTCCTTTAATGTACTTCAGGATTCGTTTAGCTGTATTGAAGTGTGATTCCTTAGGTGCTACTTGATATCTCGCACACACTCCAACAACAAACTAGATATCGGGTCTGCTAGCCATTAGGTACAGGAGCGAACCAATGAGCTTCCTGTAGAGTGATTGGTCAAATGGCTTTCTGGCTTCATCAGCACTAATTTGCACGGAAGTGCTCATGGGGGTTGACGATGATTTGGAAGTGTTCATTCCAAATTTGTTGAGAAGCTCCTTGCTGTATTTTTCTTGGTTGATGAAAATACCTGTAGGCAACTGCTTTACCTGCAAATCTAGGAAATAACTAAGTTCTCCCATCATACTCATTTCAAATTTACTTTGCATGAGATGAGAGAACCTTTGACACAAAGCAAGGTTAGTTGAACCAAAAATTATATCATCTACATAGATTTGCACCATAAGAAGGTCATCACCTTCCTGTATTTTGAACAAGGTCTTGTCCACAGCACCTTTTTCAAATCCATTGTCGGTTAGATACTGGGACAAGGTCTCATACCAGGCTCTAGGGGCTTGTTTAAGTCCATACAGTGCTTTTCTTAGCCTGTATACTAGGTCGATACCGTCTGTGTTGGCAAACCCTGGTGGTTGTTCAACATAAACTTCTTCGGCAAGGTCTCCATTCAGGAATGCACTCTTGACGTCCATTTGGTATACAATAAAGCTCTTATGGGCGGCAAAGGCAAAAAATATCCTAATGGCTTCTAGTCTGGATACAGGGGCGAAGGTTTCATCATAGTCTATGCCTTCTTCCTGACTATAACCTTGTGCGACTAGTCTGGATTTATTCTTTATAATAAGTCCATTTCGATCCTTTTTGTTTCGAAATACCCATTTGGTTCCTATAACCGATTGATGTGTAGGTCTGGGTACAAGATACCATACATTGTTTCTTTCGAAACCGTTAAGCTCTTCTTCCATAGATGTTATCCAATGAGAATTATTAAGAGCATCTATGATCGAAACAGGTTTGGACTGGGCTAAGAATACAGCGATGTGCGCATATTGAGTCTTCTAATCTCGGATTGAGATTTCCATTCAGGAAACTATGATATCTCAGTATCTGGTTCTTCTTGTGCACAAAGTACATTTCCTTGTGTACTCTATATTCTCCTACGAGTAGAAACACCAACATTTATGTTTCCAATGATCAGCTCTTGCGGGTGATCTCTCAACCATCTTCGGTCGGGTTCTAATTCAGGGTCCCATACTATATCGAGAGTTTCTGTGGATACAGCTTCAGCTTATACAGCGTCGGCTTCATCCACGTCGATTCTTACAACTGCAGGGTTGATTTCTAAATCAACGACAGGTTCTATGGGAGTTGGAGGATCCAAGATAGAGAGTTGTTAGCTGTTCTGAGTAATATCATCTACTCCTGTAGGGTCATGATGAGGTTCGTCGAACACTACATGAACTGATTCCTCGATCGTCAGCTTCCTTTTATTAAAGATTCTGTAAGCTTTGCTGACGGAGGAGTATCCTACAAATATTCCTTCATCTGATTTCTCATCAAAGGTTCTAAGTTGGTCCTTCCCATTATTCAACACATAACACCTGCATCCAAAAATTTGAAAATATGAAACTAACGGAGTTTTGTTGTTCCATACCTCATATGCTGTTTTGTTGTGGTGTTTGTTGACGATACAGCGGTTTTGAGTGTAGCATGCTATACTGGATGCTTCACCCCAGAAACGCTGTGGCAACTTGCTTGCGACGATCATTGTCCTTGTTGCTTCTTTCAACGTCCTATTCTTTCGCTCGGCAACACCATTTTGTTGAGGTGTACGGGGCAGCTGAGTATTCGTTCTGTATTCCATTCTCCGAATAGTATTGCTCTATAAAGCGGTTAGTAAATTCTGTACCTCTGTCGGAACGAATGCACACAATACTCAATGCCTTTTCATTTTGCAACTTTCTCAGGATCTCGGGCAGCTTTGATGTTGTTTCCTTCTTCTTGCTAAGGAAGATCGTCCAAGCACACCTGGAATAATCATCAACAACAACCATGCAGTATTTCTTACCTCCCAAACTTACTGGGTCTACAGGGCCGTATAGATCCATGTGTAGCATTTCCAACACTCTTTGGGTTAAAATGTAGGATTTGCTCTTCAGGGTTGACTTGATTTGCTTGCCTTTATGACATGGTCCGCAGACGTTGTCTTTATTAAATGACACATTTGGCAAACCTCTAACCATTCCCTGTCTTGAGAGCTTGTTGATTGTCTTGAAGTTGACGTGAGACATCCTCTTGTGCCATAACCAGCTAAGATCTGCAGTGCCTTTGGCAACAAAGCATGGAATTGAGGAGCTCATAGGCTTCCAGTAGGCAATATACATGTTACCTGATCTGCTTCCTGTAAGCACAACTTCCTTGGTTTGGATGTTCTTGACTCTACAGCGATCTATGTAGAACTTCACCGAGAATCATTTATCCAATCAAGCTAATACTAAGTAGATTATACTGTAAGCCTTCAACATATGCAACATCGGTGACTTTGAATTTTCCGACAAGTAGGTTTCCTTTCACTCTTGTTCTTCCTTTAGATTTATCACCGAAACAAACTTTTGGACTGCAACCTTCTACAAAATCTGATAGCTTGCTCCTATCTCCGGTCATGTGTCGAGAGCATCCACTATCAAAATACCAGGTATCCTCCTCTAGAATGTCCTGTAACAAAGAAATTAAGTAGATTTAGGTCCCCTTTGATTTTTGGGTCCATGATTGTTAGTTCCTCTAGGTACCCAAGTTTTTCTAGCAGCAATTGGTTTACTGTAGGGCATACTCGGTACAGTGTTGCGATATCTACGTGGTACATATCCGTAGTCGCTATAACCATGATAATTATTATGCATTAAAAATTTAGGGTTATTATTATTAATCCAGTACGAGTGCCGTCTTGGAGGTGGAGCCATTTTCTTTGGCCTAACAGCTTGCCTTCTGGGTCTCCAGTTGGATTCCCAACACTGTTGTTGATACTGAACGGGCACCTGCTCTCTCGAGGAATAACGGGGCTCCTGTATCCAATACCTCGGCGTGCTGTACTGATAGTACTGTCGTGCGGCCCTTTGGTATTTGGATACAGCCTTCCTTCTGAACGGTTGTTGGCGCTGTTGATATGCTCGGGGAGCATGCTGTTGAGTGCGCCTCACAGGTTGGAATGGCTTATGATTCCGCTGTCTGGAATAGGATTGTGAGGGCGGAATATCAGCCTTTGCTCTTCGCTGTGCAACAGGTTCCTTCACGGGACTCGGAGTTTCTTTCGAAACAGGAATGTGTTCCACAATCTTGACGAACACTGTACTAGTTTTCCCTTTGTTTGAACATGAGTTGTATCTTAAGCCACTTTTATCATGAGCATGTTGCCCAGTGCTCAGAATTTCTTCCATTCTTTTAGACGATTTCTCGAACGATTTCAGAGTGGTCTCAAGTTCAATTTCTCGTTTTTCGAGAGTTGTGACTTTGGCTTGAAGTAGAACCAAATCATTTGTCTTGCTCTCGTTGTGAGTTTTAACCTCACTTAGTTCATGAGCAAGTTGATGATTGCTCTCCATGAGTTTTTCAAAATCGATTTTGCTGGTTTCACAGTCAAGAGACATATTTTCATAATTTATCTTCAGCAAGTCATTTTCATCTTTTAGCTCTAGGTTAGACAGTTGGAGCTGTATATTCTCGTTTTTCAATGTCTCATGGGCCTTTTGAATATATTTAATTCATTCATCATGTTTTCAAAAGTATGAGATGCATTTGACGGAATAGCTGAGGTTGAACTTACCTCATCATCGCTATCTTCTCCTTCCGGAATGTCTTTGGCCATAAAACACATATATGCTTTATCATCGAACTCATCGTCAGATGAATCACTTTCGGTGACCACCTGAAGACATTCTTCTGATTTGGATGGTGTGGGGGAGGCTTCTGATTCTCCTATCAGGGCCTTGAGCTTGTTTTTCCTAGCACGTCTTCTTTCATCTCTTTCTTGTTGCTCAGCTTCTGGCAACCGTTGAACTTTGGGATGAGGACATTTATTTGCATAATTCCCTGGTTTCCTGCAATTATAGCACAGGTTAGCATCACCGGATGAAGTTTCGGTACTTACCTTGTAGACAGGTTTGGGCCTGTAGGGAGTCTTTCCAGACTGCTTGATGAACTTTTTGAATTTGTGCATGAGAAGCACCATTTCATCTTGAGACAGGATGTCGTCGTCACTGTCAGCATTCTTGTGACTAGGCTTCGACGAGCTGGGCGTGCTGTGTCGACGATTCGATATAGCGGCTAATGTTGTGACCTTTGAAGGAGATTCTTCAGCTTTCTCTCTTCTGTCAATATCATACTCAAAAGCTTTGAGGTCAGAGAAGAGATCAAATGTAGATATTTCATTAAGATTGCAAGATACACGCATAGCTGTGGTCTTAATATCCCATCGGGCTGGGAGAGATCTGAAAATTTTTAAATTCTTCTCCTTTTGGGTATAAATTTTGCCCAACGCTTCAAGTTCACCAACAATACCAGTGAATCTGAGGTCAAGTTCCTCAAGTGTCTCAGTTGGTTTCATTTCGAAAGATTCAAATTGCTGAGTCTTTTTGAAATTTTGTTTTCTTTTGAGAGCTCAGTTCTCTCACAAATCATCTTGAGTTTATCCCAGATTTCCTTGGCTGATTTACAGCTCTTTACCTTCGAGAACGTGCCTTTGTCAAGAGTGACAAATAACGCATTCTTAGCCACATTGTCGAGGTTGGCTCACTTTCTTTCATCTGTGGTCCATTGCTCGCGTTCCTTCTCGAGCATCTCAGCATGGGCTTGGCCTTCAATCCTTGCGGCCGTGTTTACCTTCATGATCTTGATAGGGCCATCCTGTATCACAAAAATCATCTCTTCATGCATTCCTGCAAGATGAGCCTCCATTCTAATTCTCCAATCATCAAATTCGTTAATAGAGAACATAGGCACTTTGTTGATCATTGATGTATCCATGTGAAAGTAAAGAAATGAAAGAGACTGTTTTAAAGAGTAAGTGATTTTGGATCTGATTCGGTTTAAAAATACGACTGATTCTTTTTAGAATCAACCTCTCCGATACCACTTGTTGGCCACTAAGTATACTGGATACAGCTTGAGAAGTCGTTTAAACAACAAGCTGTACTGATTTTAAATCTGAGTGCGTAGCGGAAGTCTTAGATACAGTATGTTGCTGTGGATACAGCAACTTGATGTGCAGTGTATACTTAAATAATCATAGTAATTAAAACAAGTAAGGTAGAAGGTAAATAACACAATATTTAAAGTGGTTCTAGGTAAACCCCTCTACGTCCACTGGTCCTCCACACAGGAGTAAAAAGTTTATTATAATTACTACGTACACAACTACGTAATTATAAAAACACACAATCAATATATCGTTCACACAGATTGATATAAAGATCTTAGCTTCAACCATTCACACAGATTGGTTTGAGCTAATGCTTTGACTTGCTTCTTCACACACAGTTCCGAAGCTTCGTCTTCTTCGATGCAATTCCTTCACACACAGTGTAAATCCCAAAAATTTTGAATCTCAAATTTTTGTCTAATTTCAAAAATTTCCCTATACTTTGCAATAATTCATTTTTAAACCTTAACCAATATACTATATGGTGTAATTAAATTAAGAAATTAGTAACCTATGTCTATGTTTAAATTAAATAATTGTACACCAAAGAAACTTTCATTAATGATAATCTATCACACGTTTCAAATCAATGTTAATAACCGAAAATTTGCCATTAAACTCCATAAATTTCAGCCACTACTCACCCTACCATAACCGATCCATTATACTCAATCAAACACAATTATGATCATTTACTACCTTCCTTATATGCAGCCTGCTCCTCTTCCTAAATAACATGATTTCTTGTCCCTCTCCCATTCCTATCATTCGACCAAAACCAAAAACACACACATACAAGGCTGCTACTATTTTTCTCTATCAAAGATCAAAGTTGTTGTTGTTCGTGGCCCTTAAAAAGTGTTGCGGAGGTCGTGTAATCGTGAACTCTTGGTGCTTGTTGTTTGGATCGTGATTAGGGTTTGATTCGTAAGGGTTTCGTTCTTGTTCTCTCCTTTATTCGAGATCATAAGGTATTTCTAATCGATCTTGTATCTCTTTTCTATTCGACACATGATTTCACGTATAATCTGAATATATAAACTTGAAACCTAATTCGTATACATACTAAACAAAAATCTGATCTGTTCTATTCGAATTATATGTTAAGACGTATATAGAAGATCACATAAAATCATAACGGTATTGGATGTTTCGATATGTAAATATCAAATCAAATCAACTCATATTTCTGATCTGATTCAACTCCTTATTAATTCGACCCTAAACCTGATATATTCAACCTAATATGATCTCTATTACGTACCTTTAAAATCTAATATAAAACCCTAAGTGTTTATGAGAAGCATATGCATTTGATACTAGAAAACTAGGGCTGGTTTGATATGATTTCATGTGTTTTACTTGGCTCGTATATTCTGTGTTATGCGTGTGTCGTGTGTATAATCATCAAAGGCTGGAAACATGTGGGTTAATATATTAATTAAACCAGATCTTGTGATATATATAGGTCTCGTGTGCGTTTGTGTAAGTAAAACATGTTAAAAATGGTCTAAAACAGTTTTCTGCAGGAGACAGTTTTGAAAAGCTGAATATTTGTGCGTTATAGATCGAGTTCCATAAGGATTTAGTTCTGTACTTTTGAATAAAAACTTAGTTTAATGTCTTATTTAAGTTTTCCAATTGGTTTGAAGGGAATTGGAGTTGTATTAGTCATGCTTTTGAATTTTACGGGATCATATGTCAAAATCTGAGTTTTAAGAATTTAAATTCAGTCGGGTTTCACGATTTTTAATTTGAAAACTATAAGGAGTTATGACTTGCAAATTTACAGGAGTTATAATTCACATGTTTTCTAAGTTCTGGAAATTTTGTGGATTTTTCCAAAGTGTTTTTTATACCTTTGTAATGTATATTTCAGCAGTTTACTTTCTGGACAGTCATGTAAAGAGTGATTTTTATTGTGTGCTTGTACTAATGAATAAAATCTTAGAAAATACAAGTAGACTCCTAAGACATATATGATTCAGTGATAATTTTGGTGAATTTTTACTTTGACATCTGGTGTGGTATTAAAGTTCATAAAATGAAGGCTAAAACATAGTAAAACCAGAATTTTGTTAGAAGATTAAGATTGTTGTGATTTTAATACCATTTAATATACTTGAACCCTAAAATGCATTTGAACATTAATTATGATACAATTGATCATATGTTAACCTAATTCCAATAACGAAACTCTAATCACATTAATATATGGTGTTAAGTAATTAAGAACCCATTATGACATTATGAGCTAATAAGCATAAAATAAACCTAATTTGTGTAGATTCGCTGAAGAAGGAGTAAACTCTAATGTTTATATCTTCTGACGTGTTTTGCATTTTGCGGTTGGAGGTACGGATATTCTTGATACCCCCTTCTCTCTACCATTATATCGGTTTTTCGTTTGTTTTAATATTCGTACAGATATTCTTGAACCTTTGATATGATACATTTGATATGAACCTTTGATATGAACTTTCATATGATATGCCATTTGAATCCTTCAGTTTGATACCCGAGCCAAGTTCGTTTCCTAGCCATGAAGGTAACATGGCCGTGTCATTGATGCACCAATGGAATGACTCTAGTATGGTTGAGTGATATTGTAACACCCCAAACTAGGCGGATATTACAGTGCCGTGGACCCCCGACTGGGACCCACTAGGCGAATGAAAATGAATGAATTACACAGGGTAAATGTAGTACCGAACCACATTACAACAACAATTACTCCGATGAGGAGTTTCATACAACACATCCAGGATACATGTATATTTTATATGGAGATAAAATATACAACACTGAGTGAAATGAGTATTCAAACGGAATGCCTGCAGCGGAATAAATGAAGGAAACATAAATGACTGAAAAGACTGGGGGCCCCCTGCTAGTATCATTGGGACTCCTCGCCGTCAACGTGCTCTCTCTGTGCCTTTGCCTTGCCATGACCTGAAAAATAATATCCCCAAACGGGGTCAGTTACACAGAACAATAATCCTCAAGAGTTGAATAAACACAATCATATATATGTTGTATAAACCACAAGTTCGATCAAAATGAATCGGTTAGATTATAACCCAATCTTGTTGAAAACATACGCAATTAAACATGCTGTATGAATCAACTAACAGTACGGCTCAAAGGGTGGCGCCACACTACGCCCGGGATGGAAATGTGTCCGTGCACAAGCCACCAACGAGTATCGATCGAATACACGTGTGGTTTTGTACCTAATCAGTCTCACGAAGCAATCGACTCGTGTGCACAGTCCAATGTGAGGCCAACAACCAACACACGACTTAAATGTGCCCGACATGAAAATCCTACACATACCAACCGGCACGCCACTATGACCCGGAATGCCACGATATAACAAAAGTGACATCGAAAAATGAATAATGACTCACCGAGATGGAATGATAATGAAATAAATGACAGCTCAATGAAATGATTGGAACCGTCGTTCCTTGTGACTGAAGTGATTAATTGACAATGACAAGTTTTGATACGGTTAATACAATGATGAATGAGTTATGATTATGAATGAACAACAACAAAAGGAATGAATATCCTTTTAACCGAGTAAGAATTAACTTACACAACACCGGTGACAATTATCCTTCCACGAACAACGTCCTAATTGAGATATCGGTCGCTCGAACAACCTTGAATAATACAATTACCAACAGTCCATTCAATATACGAATCAAACACGAATATAACGAACTCAAAACGTCGATATGATTAAACCAAGTTCATTGGGGCATTATATCGAACACTTTGTGGCCAAACTTCGATTGTTTAAAACCAAACCTCAAAATGCCAACATAAAATCCCCAAGAAGTGTTTCAAACCAAACAAAACATCTTCAATACGATCAATAATCCATTATGAATATCCAAAATCGTGATTACAACAACGATTAATCGAAAACCCCCAAACCCAACACAATATTCAAAGTGTTCTTGAATAATCTTTCAGTAATCCGATGAAGAATCAAACATGTCCATAATCATGCGTATATCACTTCATACAACATGATCCTAACATCCAAAACATCATATCTCAATACAAAGTCGAAATCCAAGAGGTTTGATGAATATTACCTTTGAAGATCCAAGTACTTTAATCCGATGAAATCGAGTTAGATCGACAATCCGAGTTTCACAACCAAATGAAAATGATGAAAAATGAATACCCAAGTGATTGATGATGAAGATTTCTCCCCTCAAGCTCTCTCTCTCGTATGAAGGTGAAGAAAATGGAAGAAATGAGCTGAACACGCTCAGAAAAACGCAATTATAGAGTTGACTGCCTTGTGTGCCGCGGCACAGGGCCAAATCTGCCCCCAGTGGTCGGCAGCGTGCCGCGGCCCGGACGAGTGTGCCGCGGCAGTGACTCGGCAGTGTGCCGCGGCCCCGTCGGCATGTGCCGCGGCACAAGGTACAGAAGGGTTTGGCCGAAAATGCAACACGAGTGTGCCGCGGCCCGGACAGGTGTGCCTCGGCACAAAGTACAGATTGCTCGGCCAAAAACTGGAAAATGTGTGTGCCGCGGCGCACACTCCTTGTGCCGCGGCCCACACCCCCTTGGGTCCTAAAATGAAGAAAAATGACCCGGGAAGGGAATAAAAGCAATAGGAATTGATATTTGGGAACCAATAACACGAAATGGAAGTACGGAAACCCCAAAACGGTGGTTCCATGTAATGATTACAAGGGTTCGCCCAACAAAAACACGATTTGAACAGTGAAGAGATTTGAAATGACATGAATTCCAACGTCAACAATGACTCATGAATCAATTACAACAATCAAGATAATACTCTTGTCTCGATTCCCGAATAAGGTTGAAACAACGAACAATATTGATACACAACTCGAAGTTATTCCGAACGGTGAACACGGACGAAAGATTATTAACAAGTGAAAGATTACATAGTGACAATTACCGAATGAAATTACTGAATGATAATGACTGAATTACAACCGGGTATTACATACACCCCCCCTAAAAGAGTTTCGTCCCCGAAACTAAGGGTCAAACAATTCGGGATAACTCTCCCGCATACTCTCCTCGGTTTCCCAAGTAGCCTCTTCGACTCCGTGTCTAGACCACTGGATTTTAACCAAAGGAATCGCCTTATTCCTCAACTGTTTGATTCGCCGCTCTAAGACTCGTATGGGTCGTTCCTCATACGAATGATCATCTGCAATATCGATTTCGTCGAACTGAAGTATGTGATTCGGGTCGGCAACATACTTCCGTAGTTGAGTGACGTGAAACACATTATGAATTCGGCTCAACGCCGGAGGTAAGGCCAAATGATAAGCTAGCTCGCCTACTCGTTCCAAAATTTCAAACGGTCCAATAAATCTCGGACTCAACTTCCCCCATCTTCCGAAACGGAAAATACCTCGACTCGGGGATACCTTGACCAAAATGTGGTCACCTGTCTCGAACTCTAGTGGTCGACAACGATTGTATGCATAAGATTTCTGTCGACTCTAAGCGGTCAACAAACGACTCCTGATCAAAGCTACCTTCTCACGGGCGGCTATAAGCATATCGGGCTCGGTGCTGATTGATTCTGATAAGTCGTCCCAACACAAAGGAGATCGACAACGACGACCGTACAAGGCCTCGTAAGGCGCCATCTTAATCGAAGCATGCCAACTATTATTATACGTGAACTCAATCAATGGTAGTTGGGCTACCCAATCGTCTTTCCAATCGAGGACACATGCCCTCAACATGTCCTCCAAAGTCTAAATAGTCCTCTCTGATTGTCCGTCGGACTGAGGGTGAAAAGATGTGCTGAAATTAAGCTGAGTTCCCATGGCACGATGAACTGATTTCCAAAAATGAGACACAAACTGTCCGTCCCGATCGGAAACGATACTTTTAGGAGTACCATGCAGTTTCACTATCTCTTTGATGAACAGCTGTGCAAGTCTCTCGGGACCCCACGTATCCTTAATCTCAAGGAAATGAGCTGATTTAGTTAAGCGGTCCACAATCACCCAGATCGTATTCATGCCACGACGACTCGTCGGCAAACTCGTGATGAAATCCATAGAAATGTCTTCCCACTTCCATTCTGGAATAGGGAGAGGTTTCAGCATACCCACTTGGCCGATGTTCAATCTTGACTTGTTGACAGGTTAAGCATCTCGAAACAAATTCTGCGACTTCTCGCTTCATATTACTCCACCAGTAATTTTATTTCAAGTCCTTGTACATCTTGCTAGACCCTGGATGAACAGAATAAGGGGTAGCATGAGCTTCTCTCAAAATCGAGTTTTTCAACTCGTCATTCGCCGGTACGCATAACCGATTCTTAAAACGCAAAAGTCCATCCTCATGAACCACAAATCCGGGGGCTTTCCCCTGAGCCACATCCTCCCGGACGCGCAATAGTGATGGGTATGAACCCTGTTTCTCTCTGATCGCCTCCTCAAGTGGCGATGAAATTTCCAACGTACAAAGTTGCCCCTGTACTCGCTGTAACCATACCTCGATCTCGGGTCTCAGAAATTCCAGCTGAAGCTCCTTCTGAACTTTTAAACGAGCAAGCATCTGCTCCTGAACGGACTTACGACTCAAGGCGTCGGCGACAACGTTCGCCTTGCGCGGGTGGTAAAGGATCTCGATATCGTAATCTTTGATTAGTTCCAACCACCGTCTCTGTCGCATATTTAACTCCTTCTAAGTAAATATATACTTTAAACTCTTATGATCGGTGAATATCTGACAAGTAACGCCATAAAGGTAATGATGCCAGATTTTCAAAGCGAACACCACGGCTGCTAGCTGCAGGTCGTGGGTCGGATAATTAACCTCGTAAGGTTTCAATTGCCGTGAATCATAGGCAATAACCTTCCCATTCTGCATGAGCACACATCCGAGACCCTGTCCGGACGCATCACTATAAACCACAAATCCTTCCGTTCCTTGCGGCAAGGAAAGTACAGGTGCTGACATTAACCGGCTCCTGAGTTCCTCAAAACTTCGTTGACATGCGTCGGACCACATGTATTTCTTATCCTTTCGTAAAAGGTTCGTCAAGGGTTGAGCGATTTTAGAAAATCCTTCCACAAACCGCCGATAATAACCGGCTAATCCGAGAAAGCTTCGGATTTCCTTAACATTATTCGGAGGTAACCAATCTTGGATAGCCTCCGTCTTCTGAGGATCAACACGCACTCCATATGATGAAATTACATGTCCGATAAAAGTCACTTCGGACATCCAGAACTCACATTTGGAAAACTTTACATAAAGTTGCTCTCGTCTTAACACGTCGAGAACCTGATGAAGATGAACCTCGTGTTCCTCTCGGTTATGAGAATAAATCAAAATGTCATCGATGAAAACAACAAAAAACTGATCCAAAAAGTCGATGAAAACCCAATTCATTAACTCCATGAATACCACAGGTGCATTGGTCAATCCAAACGGCATAACCACAAACTCATAATGACCATAGCGTGTTCGAAACGCCGTCCTCACGATATCCGACTCTCGAATCCGCAACTGATGATATCCAGATCTTAAGTCGATCTTGGAAAATACTGAAGCTCCCTGAAGTTGATCTAAGAGATCATTAATACGGGGTAGGGGATACTTATTCTTGATCGTCACCTGGTTCAATTCCCGGTAATCAATACACAAGCGGAACGAACCATCCTTTTTCTTGACAAACAACACTGGTGCTCCCCAAGGGGACGCACTCGGACGGATATAACCTTTTTCGAACAACTCCTCAAGTTGGTTCTTTAATTCCTGCATTTCGGTCGGCGCCATCCGGTACGGTGCCTTCGATATTGGGGACGTACCGGGCTCTAACTCAATTGTGAATTCCACATCTCTCTGTGGAGGCAAACCAGGTAACTCGTCTGGAAAAACATCGGCATATTCCTTCACTACCGGAATATCCATCAACATTACTGATGATTTCTCGGTTTTGGTCATATAGCACCAATAACCAACACACCCCTGACGGAGTAATCTCACTGCTTTCATCAAGTTAATGACCTTACCAGAACAGCTGGGATTACCTCCCTGAAACACACATTCGACCCCATCGTCTGAAATGATAGTGACCATACGCTTACGGACACTAATGATGGCATCATGACGATCCATCCAATCAATACCCAAGATGATGTCGTCTCTCGGCAAATCTACTACGATTAGGTCCGCTGGCCATACACGGCCATGAAGCTGAATCGGACAATTCTGAATCTCACGATTTCCGATAATTCGTCTACCATCAGGTAGACTAATGACATAAGGCTCACAACTAGTAGCACTACCCAGACGTAGCCTACTCAAACATGACTCGGAAATGAATGAATGCGATGCACCAGTATCAAAAAGGGTACACACAGGTTGAGATAGAATATCGAGTGTACCTGAGATCATTTGGGCCTCTGGATCGTCGGTCTTCTTCATCTCGTAAATTCGGGGCTTGCCGGCCCCCGAACCAGACGCTCCCGTCTGATAGCTCTTGGCTCCGCCTTTGTTAGCTCCTGTCGTCTTAAATGACGCTGACTGAGTGGCCTGATTCGGCACCGCTGAATGTCCTGGGGCCTGAGATGACGCCAGGGTGGGTTTAGAGTCCCTTCGGCAAAAACGGGCCCTATGCCCAGCAATTCCACAGTTATTGCACGTGACAGCCTGTTTCGGACATTTGGTACTGAAATGACCCTGTTCCTCACAGTTGAAACAGGTGACGGCCGAACTGGCCACTCGAGACTGAGATTCCGCGGGTTTAGGCGCCATAGGAGGTCGCTCAGAAAAGGTAGAGCCCGCACGTGGTTTCTTGAAAGTAGCCTGACTGCCGTCAGACTGATTACGGTTCTTAGACTTCTTGCCAGCAGATGAAGGTTGTTGCTTAGCAATCTCCTTAGCAGTAAGCTCGTAAGTAAGAGCTTTCTCGATGAATTCGGCCAGAGTGGTGCAATTATGATTAAGCAACTGTAGCCGCATACGAGGTTTCAGCCTCTTGCTGAAATACTTGATCTTGTCCGCCTCAGAGTGAATGATAGATGAGGCGAACGGAAGAAGTTCCTGAAATTTTTCGGCGATGACAAGAACATCGTCGTCCGTTGAGTGGTCGGGAGTAAGTAATTCCGACAATTTAGCCTCCCTGAGTGGGGCTGGATAATACCTCTCCATCATGAGAGTTTTGAACTGATCCCAAGTACATGATCCTTCGGTGGGCTTCAACGACAACCACCAAGAATGTGCGCTTTTACCCAGATAGTAAGCCGCAACTGAAACTTTTTGCCCTTCAGGGCAATCCACCATAGCAAATAACTTCTCGAAATGCTCAAGCCAATGAACAATATCCACCGGCTCAGATGAGCCCTCGAAGGTAGGTGGTCGATGGCGAGAGATATCGCCAATGATACTGCTTACACCCCTCTCTTGCCTCTGAGGTGGCGGCGGAGGAGCCTGTTGATTTTGGTTAGCTGAATTATACATCGTCTCCATTAGTTGTGCCATCTGAGTCATTTGGGCCATCATGCCCTGCATAAAAGCGAGTGGATCAACCCGAACACCTTCTGACTGAGCTGTGCCCCGGGTACGACTCCCCGATAGTGAATGATCACGTCCAGGTGAATGAGTGGCAGCGTCGTTGCTCGATGAATTAACATTATTTCTCGCGTTCGCACGTGTATTCACACGAGCTCTCTGAATTCGGCCCGCACCACGGCCTCGTCCTCCGCGTCCTCTTCTTGCTCTCTCCATACTGAAGTAGGAAAGTCACATGATGATTATATTCCCCGCATGAATATCACGTTATGATTATGACTTGAGATGATGAAAATGAGCATACACGCTCTAACACAGTGATTACATGAATGATTAACTGAGGTGACATGATTATCTGATGAAATTATTGAAATGATTATCTTGAACAAGTTAACAAGATTAATGATATGATCTTCCAGATCAACAACTGAGTAATGAAATGAATTGAGTGATTAATGAGTTAAAATGACCGTCTCGGTCAAAATGAAAATGATGTTTGAGGATTGTTAACTGATGAATTATGAATGAATGATTATTGCCAGAAATTATACCATGGTGTTAGAAGTCTTATAGTTCTTTCAGTCTGATTGGCTCGGCATCTGCACAGGTCACACGTGACGCAAAAGTCCAATGATACTAGTCCGATGACGATGATTTCAAATGAGACATGACTCGGAAGGTAGTATTCAAAACCATGCTCCGATACCAACTCTGTAACACCCCAAACTAGGCGGATATTACAGTGTCGTGGACCCCCGACTGGGACCCACTAGGAGAATGAAAATGAATGAATTACACAGGGTAAATGTAGTACCGAACCACATTACAACAATAATTACTCCGATGAGGAGTTTCATACAACACATCCAGGATACATGTATATTTTATATGGAGATAAAATATACAACACTGAGTGAAATGAGTATTCAAGCGGAATGTCTGTAGCGGAATAAATGAAGGAAACATAAATGAATGAAAAGACTGGGCCCCCCTGCTAGTATCATTGGGACTCCTCGCCGTCAATGTGCTCTCCCCGTGCCTTTGCCTTGCCATGACCTAAAAAACAATATCCCCAAACGGGGTCAGTTACACAGAACAACAATCCTCAAGAGTTGAATAAACACAATCATATATATGTTGCATAAACCACAAGTTCGATCAAAATGAATCGGTTAGATTATAACCCAATCTTGTTGAAAACATACGCAATCAAACATGCTGTATGAATCAACTAACAGTACGGCTCAAAGGGTAGCGCCACACTACGCCCGAGATGGAAATGTGTCCGTGCACAAGCCACCAACGAGTATCGATCGAATACACGTGTGGTCTTGTACCTAATCAGTCTCACGAAGCAATCGACTCGTGTGCACAGTCCAATGTGAGGCCAACAACCAACATACGACTTAAATGTGCCCGACATGAAAATCCTACACATACCAGCCGGCATGCCAGTATGACCCGGAATGCCACGATATAACAAAAGTGACATCGAAAAATGAATAATGACTCACCGAGATGGAATGATAATGAAATAAATGACAGCTCAATGAAATGATTGGAACCGTCGTTCTTTGTGACTGAAGTGATTAATTGACAATGATAAGTTTTGATACGGTTAATACAATGATGAATGAGTTATGATTATGAATGAACAACAACAAAAGGAATGAATATCCTTTTAACCGAGTAAGAATTAACTTACACAACACCGGTGACAATTATCCTTCCACGAACAACGTCCTAATTGAGATATCGGTCGCTCGAACAACCTTGAATAATATAATTACCAACAATCCGTTCAATATACGAATCAAACACGAATATAACGAACTCAAAATGTCGATATGATTAAACCAAGTTCATTGGGGCATTATATCGAACACTTTGTGGCCAAACTTCAATTGTTTAAAACCAAACCTCAAAATGCCAACATCAAATCCCCAAGAAGTGTTTCAAACCAACAAAACATCTTCAATACGATCAATAATCCATTATGAATATCCAAAATCGTGATTACAACAACGATTAATCGAAAACCCCCAAATCCAACATAATATTCAAAGTGTTCTTGAATAATCTTTCAATAATCCGATGAAGAATCAAACATGTCCATAATCATGCGTATATCACTTCATACAACATGATCCTAACATCCAAAATATCATATCTCAATACAAAGTCGAAATCCAAGAGGTTTGATGAATATTACCTTTGAAGATCCAAGTACTTTAATCCGATGAAATCGCGTTAGATCGATAATCCGAGCTTCACAACCGAATGAAAATGATGAAAAATGAATACCCAAGTGATTGATGATGAAGATTTCTCCCCTCAAGCTCTCTCTCGTATGAAGGTGAAGAAAATGGAAGAAATGAGCTGAACACGCTCCGAAAAACGCAATTATAGAGTTGACTGCCCTGTGTGCCGTGGCCCAGCCGAAGTGTGCCGCGGCACAGGGCCAAATCTGCCCCCAGTGGTCGGCAGCGTGCCGCGGCCCGTACGAGTGTGCCGCGGCAGTGACTCGGCAGTGTGCCGCGGCCCCGTCGGCATGTGCCGCGGCACAAGGTACAGAAGGGTTTGGCCGAAAATGCAACACGAGTGTGCCGCGGCAGTGACTCGGCAGTGTGCCGCGGCCCTGCCGGCATGTGCCGCGGCACAAGGTACAGAGTGCTCGGCCAAAAACTGGAAAATGTGTGTGCCGCGGCGCACACTCCTTGTGCCGCGGCCCACACCCCCTTGGGTCCTAAAATGAAGAAAAATGACCCGGGAAGGGAATAAAAGCAATAGGAATTGATATTTGGGAACCAATAACACGAAATGGAAGTACGGAAACCCCAAAACGGTGGTTCCAGGTAATGATTACAAGGGTTCGCCCAACAAAAACACGATTTGAATAGTGAAGAGATTTGAAATGACATGAATTCCAACGTCAACAACGACTAATTAATCAATTACAACAATCAAGATAATACTCTTGTCTCGATTCCCGAATAAGGTTGAAACAACGAACAATATCGATACACAACTCGAAGTTATTCCGAACGGTGAACATGGAGGAAAGATTATTAACAAGTGAAAGATTACATAGTGACAATTACTGAATGAAATTACTGAATGATAATGACTGAATTACAACCGGGTATTACAGATGTTCCACAACGTCCCATTTTGATATGGTATGTGCACTTTACATTTGTTATGGCCAAAATGATTTGTTCGGGGGCATATGGATGCATCCTAGGTTCGATTCGTATTTGATTGGATATCACATGATTATGATATGATATGTTCGGTGATTGACTCTTGTGTGCAATACACGTCTTTCACATGTTCGGGAGTTAGCTACTCCATGGTTACTACGATATTTGATTTGATTTATGTTCGGGCTCGTGGTAGATTACTGACTTTTCCTTACTTTTGATATCCATTTTTTTATACTTCATGCTTTTCCCAATGTACCGTACTTTATATGTTCGTTCCTTATCGTTGGTTTTGTTTATGCATATCTGTCCATTGGGCTTTTTAAGCTCAGCCGCATTTTTCCTTTTCCTGCGGCAGGTATCTAAGCTAGGAGTTGGGGTTGCTTTGGGGTTGAGAGTTGAGCTTGTGGAGACTTTACCCTAGTCATCTTAGATTTATTTTGCTATTGTTATGACATTGTCTAGACTTGGATGATTTGTTATTCATCCCTTTGGAGTACTTCTTTTCGTTGAACTTATGTTTTGGTTTAAGTCATTTCGATTTAATTCCTTTTGATTATTTATGTTTAAGACTTCCGCTTGCGTTTATTTATGTATGTTCTGATATGCCACCATAATGTGATACTTCTACCCTTATCGGGTTGGGGTGTTACAATTATGGTATCGGAGCTTTAGGTTCGACCTGTAGAGCTTAGGCTATGACCTGTGAGGATTTGGGTAGACATTAGGTTTCCTTCTGCATATTTTCCTTTCATACTTCATCTTTATTTGACCTTACAAATCGTTTTGATGATCAATCAGATGGTGTATACGCGTAGAAACCCGAATGGGGATGATATCCCTGACTTCAAGGCCATGATAGCCGATGCTTTGGCTAATGCTCTCCCGAATCTCTCTGCTGAATTGAGGACCAGAATCGTCGATGACATTAGAAATGGTGCTGGTTCGTCGGGTGGCGGTGCTCCACCTATCGGGATGCATGGTTGGATTGAAAAGTTCACTAAGCTTAAGCCTCTTTCTTTCCGATCTGCTGCCACCCCCACAGAGGCAGAAGATTGGATCACTCATATGGAGAAGTTGTTCAAGGTCTTGGGTTGTGGTGATGAATTCAAGACGCGTTTGGCTACCTTCAAGTTGGAAGGTGATGCGTTGAATTGGTGGAAGGCGTATGTTCTGGCTAAGGAAGATAACTTTGATGACACTTGTGCATGGAATACTTTCCGTGACATCTTCTATAAGCAGTACTTTCCTTTCTCCGAGCAGCAAAGGTATGAGCGCGAGTATGGGGCTATTCATCAGTTGGATTGGGAATCGTCTGGAGAGTATATGCAGAGGTTTCTGAGGTTAGCTAGTTTTGTTGGATCGATTGCGGGTGATGCTCATAGGAAGGCTAGGCACTTTAAGTGGGGGCTGAAGAAGTGGATATTAGACCGGATCGTGAATACTGATTATACCAATGTTGCACTAGTAGCGGACGCGGCCCGCAATATTGAGTTACTTCATACTGATAGGGGTTCGAACAAGAGGGACAGGGATGGTGATCGTATTAACTACAGGGGTCGTCAGGACCAGAGTGTTGAGCACAGGGGCCGCCAGGATTGGGGTTTTGATCAGAGGCGGCAGGAGTACAGGGGTCAGGATCAAAGGGTTACTGGTAAGAATGGGAATGACCGTCAGGGTTATGGCAACAACAACCAATGTCAGTACAGAGATCAGTAGACTCGAGGTTCTTAACAGGGTCGTTCTTCAGGTTCTTCGGGTCAGAGAAGGCCTACTGAGACCTTACCTCCTCCACCTCTCTGTTCTACTTGCGGGAAGCCTCACCCAGGCGTTTGTCACAAAGCTACTGGAGGATGTTTCACTTGCGGGTCCACTAATCACAAGGTGAGGGATTTTCCCCAGGAGAAACGGATTACATCAGTGAACTCCGCTAAGCCAGCTCCTACTATGGGTCGTGTTTATGCTACGACGCGTGATCAGGCAGCAAACTTATCAGGCACTATTACCAGCTTTCTTTACATTAGTGATCGTACAGTTTTTGCATTATTTGATACCGGTGCCACACACTCTATTATATCTGTTGCATTTGCCAAGAAACTTAATATGACCCCAACACCACTAACAAATCGTATATCCATCTCAACACCAATGAAAAACCATGTACTCATTGAATATGAATATGTTAATTGTCCCTTATGGTTTGATGACCGCATTCATCTGGCGAATTTGCTCCCTATTGATATGATCGATTTTGATGTGATTTTGGGCATGGATTGGTTGGCTTCGCATAGAGCTACCATTGATTGCCATGCCAGAAATATGATTTTCGGCGACTTGCATCAGCCTGATTTTATTTATCATGGTTCTCAACCTCTTAAATCTGCTAAAGTTGTTTTTGCCATGAAGGCACGAACCTTGATTTCCCATGGTTGCCAAGGTTTTCTGGCTTCTATTAAGGATACATCTTTGAAGAGTCCTAGTATCGGAAGTCTTCCTGTCATACGAGAGTTTCCCGACGTTTTCCCCGATGAACTTCCTGGTATACCTCCTGCTAGGGAAGTTGAGTTTGGCATTGAGTTGATCCCAGGTCCTGAACCTATTTCCAAAGCTTCATACCGTATGGCACCCTTAGAGTTGAAGGAGTTGAAGGAACAGTTACAGGAACTCTTGGAGAATGGTTTCATCCGACCCAGTGTCTCTCCTTGGGGTGCACCTATTTTGTTTGTTAAGAAGAAGGATGGAAGTATGCGACTGTGTATCGACTATCGTGAGCTTAACCGTATCACTATCCGTAATCGTTATCCTCTTCCGCATATCGATGATTTGTTTGATCAATTGCAAGGGGCTAAGTTCTTTTCGAAAATCGATTTGAGGTCCGATTATCACCAATTACGTGTGAAGGAGCAAGATGTTCCTAAGACCGCATTCCGTACTTGATATGGTCACTACGAGTTTTTGGTTATGCCCTTCGGTTTGACAAATGCTCCCACTGTAATTATGGATCTTATGAATCGCGTATTCCACGAGTATCTCGACAAGTTCGTTATTGTTTTCATTGATGACATTCTTGTTTATTCCAAGACTGAAGGAAATCATGAGCAACATCTCCGAATTGTTTTAGAGACTCTTCGGCAGCAGAAGTTGTATGCCAAGTTGTCGAAGTGTGAGTTTTGGCTAAAGCAAGTTGCATTCCTTGGTCATATTGTATCCGCAGATGGCATCACCATGGATCCATCTAAGGTTGAGGCTATCACCAAGTGGCCGAGACCTACTACTGTGACTGAGGTTAGGAGTTTTCTGGGACTTGCTGGCTACTATCGACGTTTTGTTGAAGGTTTCTCACGGTTAGCGTTACCTTTGACGCAACTGATGAGGAAGGGTGAGAAGTTTGTTTGGACGGAGGAACGCGAGCAGAGTTTTGAAGAGTTGAAACAGAGATTGGTGTCGGCTCCTATTTTGACCCTTCCATCTGGTTCTGGGGGCTATCAGATATATAGTGACGCGTCGAAGAAGGGTTTAGGTTGTGTCCTTATGCAGCACGGTAAGGTGATTGCTTACGCTTCGAGGCAATTAAAACTTTATGAAGAGAATTATCCTACTCATGATCTAGAGTTGGCTGCGGTGGTTTTTGCTTTGAAGATTTGGAGACACTACTTGTATGGCGAATCGTGTGATATCTTTACTGACCACAAGAGTCTCAAGTATATCTTCACCCAGAAGGAACTTAACATGAGACAAAGAAGGTGGTTGCTATTGGGATTCGGTGTAATACCCGAGATTTCTGATATGTATTTGGAACTTGTGATATTGTAATTATTGCATTTTGATCTGAGTATTATTCTCCGTATTTCATAATCCGGTATTGTTGAGCGCATGATTTCATGAATGTGATTTAAATTGTGATTCTGCGCATGTAGCGCACGCTGTCGACTAAGTGTAGCGTACGCTAACTTGGATCCATAGCGTACGCTGTGAAGGAACCTTAGCGCATGCTATACGTGGTCAATATGATTGAGACGTGTTGGTAGGTGAGATCAGGCCGGGGATCTTGGTCGGATTATGTCGGGATGAACCTGGACGGCTTTCGGGAAAAAGCCAAGTCAACGCGTTAGCGCATGCTACTCATATGAGGATAGCGCGCGCTAAAGACTGCGTACAGTGAAATCAGTAGAGTTGCAAATATCCGTTAGCGCACGCTATGAATATGGACTAGTGCGCGCTAAAAATCATTTTCTATATATAGGACATCATCCTTTTTCATATTTTCAGACTTTTCACTCCCCCATCCGAATTCTTGAACTTAGAAAGTCACCCTCTTCATCCTAAACACTTCTTGCCGGCATCCTAGCTCGTGTTGAAGATTGGAGATCATTGGGGATTGGTTTTCAAGCCTTCGGCGTTGGATTACTTCGAGTTCCTTCGTGTTCTTCACTACTTTGAGGTAGGTGATTCTTCACCAATATTAGTAGAATTCTGAAGGATGTTTTTGATCATGTTTTGGGATTTACCTAGTCAGTTAGATTCACTAGTAGTCGAACATCATGTGTTAGAAGGATATTTTCGATGTTTCGGTACTTATTCATCGTATAAACCATTGAACCTCTTAGTGTTTGAACTCCTAGCATATTCTGAAGCTTCAAACCGATTTGTAACCATTATATGGAGATTTTCAAAGTTCTTATGCCTTTTTATAAAGGAATCATACGTTTTGGGACATATAACGGATTGAACTTAGGATATTCCTTGAAGATCAAAGATGAATTATGGTGTTGTGATGATTATACGTAACCTTGTATCTCGTAGTCGTTTAATCCGTATAGAACTTTCACAAACCTTATGAGCATGATATGCACGGGGATGACATGTATTATCACCATAGAATTCTTGAGTTCATCACCACTAGATCAAGTTTTCTGCCAGTAGTAATATGCCATGCACGGTTAGCGCACGCTAACATATGTAAGTTAACGTGCGTTATCGGGAATAAGTTAACGCATGCTACGTTTGGTACGTAACGTACGTTATGTTATCAATGAGTCACCGATCGAGAGAACTTACCCATGGCTAGCGACGCTAGACTTAGACGATAGCGTCGCTAACAGTGAGCTTAGCGCACGTTACGTAGAGTACGTAGCGTACGCTAAGTGGTTCAGGCAGATTGCATATTTAAAGCTTTTGGCCGTAGACCGGATTGATAGGCAATCGTTCGACTTGAGATGAATTCTATATCATTTCTTTTGTTAAGGTTCGAGCTTGCTACGTTGATCGAAGGAGGCGGCCTTCGAGTGTGTTGAGATCATTGAAGTGTTTCGTTCTTGCCATCTTCGAGGCAAGTATCGTAATGTGTTAAACATTGGTATTTTTGAGCATGCGTGTGGTTTATTCATGTTGATGAACATGAGATTTTATTTCGTTGAATTGTCATGATATTCGTTATCTAGTGTTTGTACGTTTATATTGATGGACATAGCGATTTGGCATATATGTTGCATGGGTTGTGTTTGTGTATGTTGTGCGATCTATGTTGAGGGCGCTGGATCGGATGTCTACCTCGTGTTGGTCCGACGGGATCATCTTGGGATCTAGGCTGAGGGCGCTGGATCATTGGACAGGTTATTTCCACCTCGTGTTGGTCCGACGGGATCATCTTGGGATCTATGCTGAGGGCGCTGGATCATTGGAATACCCTTGCTGTGTTAATGGAATCTTGTGGATTCGCATTATCGGATTCCGGTAGCGGAAGTCCGTGTGGTGTATCTTGTTATGTATTGTTGATGCATATTTGATTTGTTTAAATGATACTTGTACTAGCATCGTTTTGCTAACCCCTTTGGGGGTGGACATTTGTTTTGATGTTCAGATAGCCGAGGAGCACGGAAACAGCCACAGTACCGATGTGACGACGAAGGGGTTCAGTGATGTTTGTTGTTGGTGGTGATTTGTCTTTCTTGGTTTGATTTCAGTACTCGAGTATGCGTGTCTTATTAATATCATTTCGATATGGTTGTATTAATTACTCTTTAAACCAGTTGGACCGGTTTTGTAAACTTTAATTTCCGTGGTATTGATGTCTTATATTTACATTTCTTTTATTTAGCCTTGTAAATCCTTACTTAAAGGGTTTACGACGCTGTAATTATTCCGAATATCTCGGGGTGTTACAGAATATGGTATCGGAGCTAAGATTCATGGATATCTTGGCAGTCGGGTTTTAAGTTGGGTCTGTTTACGTTATTGATTTATGAGTCGTTCGTAACATCACTGTTCAGCCAAAAGTCGTCATGTGGACCGTGGTTGTAGGTCTCCTAATCTCTTGTACTACCGTTTTACTTAATTCTATTTTGTGAGTATTGACGGGCTTTATTTTTGAAAATTTTGTCTTGGATATTGAGAAGTTGTGTTTTCAGTATGTTGAGAGGAGGTCGTGGACGCGGACGTGGTCGTGGATGCGGACGTGGAAATATGAGACAGGAGGATTCCGCAACTACCCCAGAATTATCGGCTAGTAGAACCGATTCCCATTCTGGAGGGCAGCAGGGATCGGCGAATGACGACGCAAATCCTAACATACCGGGAGTGCTTCAACAGGTGGTGGCTCAAATAAACCAGTTCGCTCAGGTAGTTGACCGCATGCAGCCAGCGATGGGACAGCAGCACCACGAGGATAACCGGGGAGACAGATGGCTTGCTGAGGTGGTCAAATTGCACCCGCCAAAGTTTGACGGATCTGCTGAGGCACTTACTTGGGATCATTGGCTAAAGGAGTTAGAGAAAATATTCACGGGTATTAAGCCCCGAGGACCTAAGGTTCCCATTGCCCAAGATTTTCTAATCGGGGCCTTTGACCGGTGGGAAGCTATTCGGCCCGAGAATCATAATGCGGAGTGGACGGAATTCAAACTAATGATGGAAGCATAGTATTGTCCTCGTCGATTAGAGAGGCAAAATCCGAGAGTTTTTCTCACCATAGAGTTCGGAAGCAATCAGAATGACATAATCAAAACTTTTATTCATCACCGACGTGTGTCCAAACTTGGTCGAACGGAGGCGTAAAAGATTTTTCATTTCGATATGCGAATGAAGCGGAGATTCAGCAAGACATGTCCGATTCGAGTGTACTACGTTGCGACAAGATCAAGACAAAGCGCCGGCCTACGACATGAAAGAGGCGGTGGAGAAATCAAGGAGGCGAAGAAGCGAAAGTGACCGCAGCCTTCTCGTAAAACAAGAGTGGTGGGCCCCGCAAGGGCCAGTCTTCCTTTTATTCGGCTAGGAAACCTCCACATCCTTCTAGAGGTGGAAAGAAGTTCCGGACAACATCAGCCGTTTCAGACGCATCAAAGAAATGCTACAATTGTGGTCGAGCAGGGCATATTCGACGTGATTGCCCCTCATCTTCTGTGACTTGTTACGATTGTGGGCAAGAAGGGCACCGTGCGGCTTTCTGTGGAGTTGCTACTAGATCTTTTGGTACTCGCACACCAGTGCCAGTTCCAAAGGAGATAAGTGTGAACCAGACGCAGCAGAGTGGATTTCAGCAGCAAAATATTGGGAAGAGAGAGACATCCAGTGCTGGGTCCGTTCCTCCGCGCCTGTACGAGATGAGGAAATCTGACGATCAGAACACTGCTGTTGCATCAGGTACGATTCAGATCCTTTTGCAACCAGTTAGTGTCTTATTCGATTCCGTAGCTACACATTCTTTCATATCATTGAACTGTGTTAATCGTTTAAAAATCTCGTGCTTATTTGATTGTGGACCTTATGTTGTGGGTTTACCGAGCGGAGAGAGAATTATGGGAACCCTAGAAACTAGAGATTTTCCAGTGTCTATAGGAGGGAGAGACTGGCCATCGAATCTTATTGTAGTTGACATTCATGGTGACGATTTAATTCTCAGAGACGATTGGCTCAACCGTTATGGAGCTATTCTGAATTACCGAGAGAGAGTCATTTCTATCATTGCTGATGACGGATCTGAACTCTTATTCAGAGGTTGGAGACCGGGAAGCTCGGGAAAATTGATCAAAACGATGAAATCTGTGAAATTACTAAAGCAGGGATGTCATGGACTTTGGTTCTATGCCATGAGGAAAGAGGAAGGAGTAGAGCTCTCGTCTATTTCAGTTGTGAATGAGTTCTCAGATGTATTTCCTGACGAACTACCTGGGTTACCTCCGCAGAGAGAAGTGGAGTTCACTATCGAATTAGAGCCTGGAGTAGCTCCTATTTCCACAGCACCATACCGCATGGCGCAAACCGAGATGTATGAACTCAAGAAGCAACTGGAGGAATTGTTACAAAAGGGTTATATTCAACCTAGCGCTTCTCCTTGGGGAGCGCCCGTTCTCTTTGTTCGAAAGAAAGACGGATCCCTCCGACTGTGTATTGATTACAGGGAGCTCAATAAGATGACGATCAAGAATAAGTATCCTATACCTCGGATCGACGACTTGTTTGATCAACTACAAGGGGCAAGGGTATTCTCGAATATTGACTTGCGATCAGGATACCATCAGTTGAGAATTAAGGAATCGGATATACCGAAATCTGCTTTCAGATCCCGGTACGGGCATTATGAATTTGTAGTGATGCCATTTGGACTTACCAATGCTCCTGCGGTATTTATGCAATTGAATCGGGTATTCTTAGAATACTTGGATAAATTCGTGGTCGTCTTCATCGATGACATCTTGATCTATTCGAAAGACACGGAGGAACATGCTGAGCATTTACGTGTAGTTTTGAGCACCTTGAGGAAGGAGCAGCTGTATGCAAAGCTTTCGAAATGTGAGTTCTGGCTTAAGGAAGTAACCTTCCTTGGGCATGTGATATCAGCGGACGGAGTTCAGGTGGACCCGAAGAAAGTCGAAGCAATCTTAGAATGGGAAGCTCCTAATAACATGAAAGAAGTCCGGAGTTTCTTAGGACTTGCTGGATATTATCGCCGTTTTGTAGAGGGATTTTCCAAAATTGCTCGTCCGCTCACTCAGTTGTTACAGAAAACTCAAAAGTTCACGTGGGATGAGAAATGCCAGGCTGGTTTTGATGAACTTAAGAAGAGACTGACGACAGCACCTATATTAGCGTTACCATATGGAACTGATGGATTCATGGTATACAGTGATGCTTCAAATCAGGGTCTGGGATGTGTGTTGATGCAAAAAGATAAGGTGATTGCCTATGCTTCTCGGCAGTTGAAACCATACGAGGTTAATTACCCGACTCATGATCTGGAGCTAGCAGCTGTAGTCTTTGCATTGAAAATTTGGAGACATTATTTGTACGGCACTCATTGTCAGATCTTTACAGATCATAAGAGCCTCAAGTACATTTTCAGTCAGAAAGAATTAAACATGAGGCAAAGAAGGTGGCTGGAATTGATCAAGGATTACGACTTGGAAATTCTCTATCATCCGGGTAAAGCAAACGTTGTAGCCGATGCATTGAGCCATAAACCTGTTTCTCTTCGAGTGTTGGAAGCACTTACGTCCCAAACCAGCATTCAACGAGAACTGATCCGCGAAGGGATTGAAGTATGGGCACCAGAAATCCAAGGGCAACTATATGTGATGGAACTGACTTCATCATTAGTCGAGGAAATCAAATCTAAGCAGTTGAACGATTCTCTGATCCTTCGGTTATGTGACGAAGTAAAGAAAGGAAAGGCCCCAGGATTCGTGATACAAGATGATGGAATTCTGAGATTTCAGAGTCGACTTTGTGTTCCCGATAATGATGAATTGAGACGGACAATTCTGAAGGAAGCTCACAGCGCGCCCTATTCTATTCACCCGGGCAGCAGCAACATGTATAAGGATCTTAAACAAAACTTCTGGTGGGGGAATATGAAGAAGGACGTAGCAGAGTACGTTTCGAAGTGTTTGACTTGTCAGCAGGTTAAGATTGAACATCAGCGACCTGCCGGAATGTTAAAGTCGCTTCCGATCCCTGAGTGGAAGTGGGAGGACATCTCGATGGATTTCATCACCAGTATGCCAAGGACCAAGACAGGAATGAACATGATTTGGGTTGTAGTTGATCGACTAACCAAGTCGGCTCATTTCCTAGGAATTAAAGATACTTGGGGACCCGAGAAATTGGCGCGAGTATTTATTGCAGAGATAGATTACATGGGACGCCGAAGACCATTATTTCAGATCGAGATGGTCGCTTCGTGTCGCACTTCTGGAAAGCAGTTCACAGGGCTTTGGGGAGTGATCTCAACTTTAGCACAGCTTATCATCCCCAAATGGACGGTCAGTCCGAAAGGACTATTCAAACAGTAGAAGACATGCTTAGAGCTTGTGCGTTGGATTGGTCAACTGATTGGGAAGTTCACTTGCCATTGATTGAATTCACCTATAACAATAGTTGGCATGCTTCTATTAAGATGGCACCATTTGAAGCTTTGTACGGGCGAAGATGCCGATCACCCTTGTGTTGGGATGATTCCTCGGACTTGATCGGGACGGAACCGGAATTGATAGTTCAGACTCAAGAGAAGATAGCTTTGATTCGAGAAAGACTGTTGACTGCCCAGAGTCGACAGAAGTCTTATGCAGACGTACGTCGTCGCCCTCTAGAGTTCGACATTGGGGACCACGTACTATTGGAGGTGTCTCCTACACGAGGAATTTTCCGTTTTGGGAGGAAAGGCAAGCTAAGTCCAAGATATATCGGACCATTCGATATCCTCGAGAGAGTTGGAGATTTAGCATACAGGTTGGCCTTACCGCCATCGCTGAGTCACGTTCACAATGTGTTTCACGTATCCCAATTGCGGAAGTATGTACCAGATCCCAGTCATATCATTGAGTTCGATGAGATCGAGATAGCTAATGACGGCACCTTCGAGGAGAGACCAATTAAGATACTTGAGAGTCGGATCAAACAATTGAGGAATAAACCAATACCCTTGGTTAAAGTACAATGGTCACGGCACGGAGTTGAAGAGGCCACTTGGGAAACGGAGGATAGTATGAAGACTAGATATCCAGAGTTGTTTTCATCTTAAGTTTCGGGACGAAACTTCTTTTTAGGGAGGAAGGATGTAATACCCGAGATTTCTGATATGTATTTGGAACTTGTGATATTGTAATTATTGCATTTTGATCTGAGTATTATTCTCTGTATTTCATAATCCGGTATTGTTGAGCGCGTGATTTCATGAATGTGATTTAAATTGTAATTCTGCGCATGTAGCGTACGCTATCGACTAAGTGTAGCGTACGCTAACTTGGATCCATAGCGCACGCTGTGAAGGAACCTTAGCGCACGCTATACGTGGTCAATATGATTGAGACGTGTTGGTAGGTGAGATCAGGTCGGGGATCTTGGTCGGTTTATGTCGGGATAAACCTGGACGGCTTTTGGGAAAAAGCCAAGTCAATGCGTTAGCGCACGCTACTCATATGAGGATAGCGTGCGCTAAAGACTGAGTACAGTGAAATCAGTAGAGTTGCAAATAGCCGTTAGCGCACGCTATGAATATGGACTAGCGCGCGCTAATAACCATTTTCTATATATAGGACAGCATCCTTTTTCATATTTTCAGACTTTTCACTCCCCCATCTGAATTCTTGAACTTAGAAAGTCACCCTCTTCATCCTAAACACTTCTTGCCGGCATCCTAGCTCGTGTTGAAGATTGGAGATCATTGGTGATTGGTGTTCAAGCCTTCGGTGTTGGATTACTTCGAGTTCCTTCGTGTTCTTCACTACTTTGAGGTAGGTGATTCTTCACCAATATTAGTAGAATTCTGAAGGACGTTTTTGATCATGTTTTGGGATTTACCTAGTCAGTTAGATTCATAAGTAGTCGAACATCATGTGTTAGAAGGATATTTTCGATGTTTCGGTACTTATTCATCGTATAAACCATTGAAACTCTTAGTGTTTGAACTCCTAGCATATTCTGAAGTTTCAAACCGATTTGTAACCAGTATATGGAGATTTTCAAAGTTCTTATGCCTTTTTATAAAGGAATCATACGTTTTGGGACATATAACGGATTGAACTTAGGATATTCCTTGAAGATCATAGATGAATTATGGTGTTGTGATGATTATACGTAACCTTGTATCTCGTAGTCGTTTAATCTGTATAGAACTTTCACAAACCTTATGAGCATGATATGCACGGGGATGACATGTATTATCACCATAGAATTCTTGAGTTCATCACCACTAGATCAAGTTTTCTGCCAGTAGTAATCTGCCATGCACGGTTAGCGCACGCTAACACATGTAAGTTAACGTGCGCTATCGGGAATAAGTTAACGCACGCTACGTTTGGTACGTAACGTACGTTATTTTATCAGTCGAGTCAGTCGGTTGATCAGAGAGAACTGTCAGTCCATGGCTAGCGTACGCTAGACTTAGACGATAGCGTACGCTAACAGGCAGGCTTAGCGCACATTACGTATAGTACGTAGCGTACGCTAAGTGGTTCAGGCAGATTGCATATTTAGAGCTTTTGGCCGTAGACCGGATTGATAGGCAATCGTTCGACTTGAGATGAATTCTATATCCTTTATTTTGTTAAGGTTCGAGCTTGCTACGTTGATCGAAGGAGGCGGCCTTCGAGTGTGTTGAGATCATTGAAGTGTTTCGTTCTTGCCATCTTCGAGGCAAGTATCGTAATGTGTTAAACATTGTTATTTTTGAGCATGCGTGTGGTTTATTCATGTTGATGAACATGAGATTTTATTTCGTTGAATTGTCATGATATTCGTTATCTAGTGTTTGTACGTTTATATTGATGGACATAGCGATTTGGCATATATGTATGCATGGGTTGTGTTTGTGTATGTTGTGTGATCTATGCTGAGGGCGCTGGATCGTATGTCCACCTCGTGTTGGTCCGACGGGATCATCTTGGGATCTAGGCTGAGGGCGCTGGATCATTGGACGGGTTATTTCCACCTCGTGTTGGTCCGACGGGATCATCTTGGGATCTATGCTGAGGGCGCTGGATCATTGGAATACCCTTGCTGTGTTAATGGAATCTTGTGGATTCGCATTATCGGATTCCGGTAGCGGAAGTCCGTGTGGTGTATCTTTTTATGTATTGTTGATGCATATTTGATTTGTTTAAATGATACTTGTACTAGCATCGTTTTGCTAACCCCTTCGGGGGTGGACATTTGTTTTGATGTTCAGGTAGCCGAGGAGCAGGGAAAGCGACCACGACCGATGTGACGACGAAGGGGTTCAGTGATGTTTGTTGTTGTTGGTGATTTGTCTTTCTTGGTTTGATTTCAGTACTCGAGTACGCATGTCTTATTAATATCATTTCGATATGGTTGTATTAATTACTCTTTAAACCAGTTGGACCGGTTTTGTAAACTTTAATTTCCGTGGTATTGATGTCTTATATTTACATTTCTTTTATTTAGCCTTGTAAATCCTTACTTAAAGGGTTTACGGCGCTGTAATTATTCCGAATATCTCAGGGTGTTACATTCGGTGCCTAAAACGAAGGCCCATCGGAAGCGGTAAAATGAAAATTAATTCGATCTGAATCCATATGAGGATCGATCGAGCTACGCATATACAAATATTAAATAAACAAAGGAAGATATGAAATCATACCCTTTTCGGCGTTGGATCATCCAAGGGCTTGGAGTATTTTGGATCGTTTGGGGAATAGCTCAAGAGAAGGAACTCCATATAATCAACGGACGACAAGGGTATGATTTCGTATCTTTCTTTGTTTATTTAATATTCGTATATGCGTAGCTCGATCGATCCTCGTAGGGGTTCGGATCGAATTAATTTTCGTTTTACCGCTTCCGCTGGGCCTTCGTTTTAGGCACCGAATCCCAACAGTGGTATCGAAGCGAGGTCTTGCGATCGTATATATGATATTTAGCATTTGGAATGCTTATTTTATGATTTAGAATCACTTTGATAATTGTAGATATTTTATTGTTCGTCGTAGTGTCGTTTTTTCGTGATTTTATGTTATGGTATAAATCAAGTTTTTCTTGAAATATGATTTATATTAATAATATTCAGATCAGGAATAACAGGATTTAGACATCTGCCCGAAAACGAGTTGTATTGAATCGTTGGACGATTTTCCATACAGCTGCCGAGTGTGGCCGAGCACGTTCGGACCGTGGCTGGACGCTTGCTGTATCCTGCCCAGTCCTGCCGGGCGTGTTGCTGTATCGAGCCGAGTGCTCGCTGGATCTGGCCGGACACTTGCTGTATCGAGCCGAGTCCTGCCGAGCGTGTTGTTGTATCGAGCCGAGTGCTCGCTGGATTCGGCCGGACACTTGCTGTATCGAGCTGAGTCCTGCCGGGCGTGTTGCTGTATCGAGCCGAGTGCTCGCTGGATCAGGCCAGACGATTGCTGTATTCTGCCGAGTCCTGCCGGGCGTGTTGCTGTATCGAGCCGAGTGCTCGCTGGATCCGGCCAAGCGCTTGCTGTATCCTGCCGAGCACTTGCTGTATCCGGCCGGGTAGTGCCAGATCTCACGGCGTGTCCGGCATGGTCGGGCCCCTTTCCCGTCTGGAGCCGGCGCGCCCCGAGGCTGCCGGGCGTGGCTCGTAAGGCCGCCGCGTGGTGCACAGTGTCACGGCGCTTCTGTGCTATCGGCACCGGGTCTCGTTTTGAGATATTTTCGATTATTGAATTTTCCTGTATTAAAATCATTAATTTGGAATTTTTGATGAGGGAAAACTCAAAGAAAATATTTTAAGGGTACACTACGGACGAAAATTAAATTGTCGATTATTGTTGAATTGATTGGATCAATTCTATTTATTGTTGATTATTGGTTGGATCATATGTAATCTTCTCGCTTTCCATTTGTATAGTATTTATTGGATGAATGCTTTAGAATGGGGATGTGGTTCATGGACTTAGCTTGAATTCTTCGTTTTATTCGATTGGGTTGTAAAGGCCGTTTTGAGCCTATTTATTTTACTAGAAAATTTGTATTGGATGCAAATTTTCAAATGTAAAATTTATATGTAATGACGAAGACCGGAGGAAGATTCGCTCGAGTAGACGAAGATTCAAGACCGAAGACATGTAATTAGATTACGATGTTTTTGTTCTAGGAATGGTCCATGAACTGCATGTTGTTAGTTTTAGGTTGTGTATGTTTTCATATTGTATGATAAACAAACAAACCGACAAACCGCGCTTATAAACGGATTAATGTGCAAAATGTAACATATAATCATGTTAATACTCCCACTTACAAACACTAAGTTATAAAGGTTACGAGGTTTCCTACCCTCCGTCAAACTCAAGGAAAATTGAAATCTAAACCGGAATATTATTCTTCCGAGTATGTCGGGGTAATATTTTTGGGGAAAGTTGATAAATTCCTAGAGTGCATTAGATGCCTTTGGTTGTGACAAATCAAACCCCTATAAACCGTATGGGTTGTCGGGTAAGATTCAATTGTCAGACTAATAGGAGTTGACGGTTTAAACTTAGATAGTTCAGCGAGCCATAGAAACCGAATGGGTTGAGGGCAAGTGAACTAGGGGTAAAAGAAGATCGAATCATCCATTAGATGGGTTGGTATTAGACATCACTTTATAAAGAATAATAGAATAGAAACCATATGGGTTGCCCTCTATTAAACTTTGTAAAGAAATCGATCACCACTATGAAGTAGAGCGACGATACTTCCGGATTTCACATGGGAGTGTGTTGTTCCGATAAAAATAGTGGGAGCTGGGTAACAAGAATAGAAAAGACCTTAATTCTATACTCAGATCATAATATAACAAGTCACTAATTAATCTGTTATACTTAATGCAGACATAACTCTCAATATGACAATGAATCCGCTCGCTATTCTACTCAAGAAGAACACCCTGATTGGACCTAACTTTGTGGACTGGCTCTGCAATTTGATGATTGTCCTCAGTATAGAGGCACTGGGATACGTCTTGGAGACAGACATTCCGGCACCTCCTGTGCGAACCAGAGCCAATCAGGAAGAGATCAAAAACCACGAAAAGTGGGTTAAGGATGACGTAAAAGTCCGTGCATACATGATGGTTTCTATGTCTAATGAGCTTCAGAGAGTTCATGAGAAAATAACTTCTGCTAGGCAGATTCTATCTCCCTTAACCGAGCTTTATGGTGAGCACATCAAAACTACTAGATATGAGATATCCAAGCAACTGTTCGGTGCAAGGATGAAGGAAGGTGAGAAGGTTGGGGAACATGTCCTCAAAATGATATCCATGATCGAGAGATTGGAGGCTCTTGATTTTAAAATGGATACTTCTCTCCAAACCGACCTTATCCTACAGTCTCTTCCTGATTCCTTCTCACAGTTTGTTATAAACTTTAACTGCAATGAGATTGCATGTAATTTAGCTGGGCTAATGAACAAACTTGTGACCCCTCAGTCTCTGATGAAGACTCTGCGGATGAAGGAGTCTGCTCTTGTGATTTCATCTAGACCTCGGAGGTCTAAGAATAAGAAGAAAAAGACCAAGAAGCAAACTGGACCACAAGTTAAGGACCTTAAGGGAAAGGACAAGGCCCCGATGGTTCCAAAGAGTAAGAAGAAAGACGCTTGTCTCAAGTGCGGTGAGCTGGGACACTGAGCTAGAGAGTGTCCGATTCTTTATGTCACTTCAGGGAGCCTGGAGCTAGAGAAGTAATGGTCACTGTCGGAAGCGGGTATAGTGTCGAGGCAACCGACATAGGATCACTTCTTTTGGATTTAGAATCCGGGTTTGCTCTGACTTTAGAAGATGTACTTGTTTTGCCCAAGGGGCATAAAAACATTGTATCCATTCCGGTCATGGACCGAAAAGGCTTTTCATTTTTCATTGGTGATGGTTCCTGCAAAATTTATTTCAGAAATAAACTAGTGGGTACTGCTACATTGTTAAATGGATTGTATCATCTAAATCTCAGCAACAAAGTAGTTGTGAATACTATGACTAGAAAACGTGGTAGGGATGAAACCAATCAAGTTTTGAAATGGCATCTTAGACTTGGACATGTTGGTCAGACCAAGGTTTACAAGATGGAAAAAGATGGACTTATGGGTCCATTGGGATCGGATCCCTTTCCTACTTGTGAATCTTGCCTTAAAGGCAAAATGACTAAGTCACCCTTCACAGGGACTTTTGAAAGAGCCGCTGATAAACTGGGATTAATCCATACTGATGTATGTGGTGCTTTGGAAGCAGCACGTGACGGATATCAATATTTCATTACGTTTACAGATGATCATACTAGGTATGGTTATGTATTCTTAATGAAACATTAATCCGAGGCTTTTGAGAAATTCCAGGAATTCAAAGCCCTAGTTGAGAAACAAACTGGTAATCATATCAAAGTACTTCGGTCGGACCGAGGTGGCGAGTATATGAGTTCGGAGTTTGACGAGTTCCTTAAGGAACATGGAATAGTTTCACAACTAACACCTCCAGGTACTCCTCAGTTAAATGGTGTGTCAGAAATAAGGAACTGGACTTTGTTGAACATGGTCCGTTCCATGCTGCGTATACTGATTTACCGATTTACCTATAGGGGTATGCACTCCTAACTGCTGCTTACATCTTGAACAGATGTCCTTCAAAATTTGTTCCTAAAACTTCACATGAGATGTGGGAGGGCAGGAAACCAAGTCTTAATCATATTAGGATTTGGGGATGTCCCACCTATGTCAAGAAGACTAAGGTGGAGAAGTTGGAAGCTAGGTCCGCGAAGGGACGTTTCATTGGATTCTCGTCTGGGACGATGGGATATCTATTCTACATGCCTGAAGATCGAAAGATCGTTGTTGCTTGACAAGCACACTTCCTGGAAGATGAGTTCATTCAGGAAGTCGGAGCAGGTAGAAGTATTTCTTTATAAGAATACAATGAAACTCCTCGGGAAACATCTGTGCAAGAAATTGGAACCGAACCTTCTGTAACACAAATACAACCACCTCGTAGGTCTAGTAGGGTGTCTCAATTACCTGAGAGGTATAGTTTTATGCACTTGGAGGAACTGGGTTTCTACGAGGTTCTAGGTGATGAACAAGAGACCGACCCGCGACCAAATGACCTAACAATGGTGGATGTAGACTCCATGAAATAGACTGTAGCAGTCTTCATGTAGTTGGGACATTCATTTTGACGAGGCAGTCAAAGAGTTTGACTTCATGCAAAACGAAGAGGAACCTTGTGTATACAAGAGGGTTAATGGGAGCTAGATCATATTCTTAGTACTATGTGTAGATGACATTCTACTAATAGGAAATGATGTGGGAATGTTGAGTTCTGTGAAAGCTTGGCTTTTGAGTAATTTCTCCATGAAAGACTTGGGAGAAGAAACCGATATTCTTGGGATTCGACTCTACTGGAATAGATCGAAGAGAATGATAAGTTTTCCCCAAGCCCTCTATATAGATTAGATCTTAAAGAGGGTTCCTTCCGATGCGACATGGAATAAAACTCACCTTGAAAATGTGTCCTCATAGTGAGGAACAATGAAAGAAAATGAGTAATATACCATATGCTTCGTCCGTGGGTAGCCTTATGTATGCTAGGTTGTGTACCAGACCTGACATTGCGCATGCTGTAAGCGTGGTGAGTAGGTTTCGAGCAAACCTGTGTAGGAACATTGATCGCCGCAAAGAACGTTCTCCAGTACTTTAGAAGGACTGGATATCTGGTTCTTATATATGGCAGTGGAGAACTGAATGTGATGTGATTCACTGTATTGAACTTCCAAGGACAGAAAGACGATTCTATGTCTACTTCTGGCTACATTTACTCTTAATGGAGGAGCAGTATCTTGGCATAGTGCCAAGTATAGCGCGACTGCTAATTCCACATGTTAGGCTGAGTAAAAAGCGGCCTCGGGGGCCTCCAAAGGATGGACTTAGAAGTTACTGGATAAACTTCACATGACACCTTGTGCTGCGCTGCCAGAGCAGTAGTACAGGCCTAGGAGTCGAGGTTTCATAATAGTACCAAACATATTGAGAGAGAGAGTATCATCTCGTGAGAGAATTTATTCGCAAAGAGATATATTGTGCTGCATAGAGTAGAGTCAGCCGACTACGTCGCTGATCCACTGACCAAGCCACTTTCTAAGATTAGCTTAGAGCGTCATCTGGAGAACATGGGTATTAGATACCATAGTGTGTGGCATTGAGTGCAAGTGGGAGATTGTTGGGAGTATGCCCTCGAATGCCACTCAGAGGATATTGAGTGAGGGCATTGTACTTGTAATTATGTAAATAATTAATATAAGGCAATGAATGTTTCTTTATTTACTAGTAGTTATTGGCATTCCTAACTCGTAAATATATGTATAGAAACTAGTCCATGTATTTGAGAGCAAAACGTTCCACTCCTTATTGGATAAGGAGGTCGGCACTAGAAAGGTTTAAAGCTCAAATACTTAATCGTTCGCAAGTCGATGAAACTTGACTGGGCATTAAGTTTATGTGAAGACTTGTATGACGTGTTCTTTGACATGGAGAGTGCCTGTCGAATGCTAATGGTTAGTGGGAGAACACGTTATAGGTATGCTAATTGGATTAGTATACTCGAAACGAGTCACCCTCGATTCATCACACGGATTTGACTCCGGGACAGTCAATGACGGAATCGAAAGGTTGTGACAGGTATTTGTGAACCTTCGACTTGAGGATTTAGTAGGGATATGCTTGTGACGTCAAGATTTTCATTAGAGTAGTTCGACCCTGTAAACCGGAAGGCGGGGGTCAACCTCGACGTGCATCTTGACGGGCAAGTAGCAGGTCCTACTGAATACCAAGATAGAATTCTTTCTCCCATTAGTAAGCGGGTTAAATGTCCTATGCGGTTATTCGCAGATAAGATCATAACCCGCTCACTAATAGGAAAAAGAATTCTATCTTGGTATTCAGTAGGACCTGCTACTTGCCCGTCAAGATGCACGTCGAGGTTGACCCCTGCCTTCCGGTTTACAGGGTCGAACTACTCTAATGAAAATCTTGACGTCACAAGCACATCCCTACTAAATCCTCAAGTCGAAGGTTCACGAATACCTATCACAACCTTTCGATTCACATTGACCGTCCCGAGTGAAATCCGTGTGATGAATCGAGGGTGAGTCGCCGAGTATACTAATCCAATTAGAATACCTATAACGTGTGCTCCCACTAACCATTAGCGTCGGCGAGCACTCTCCATGTCAAAGAACACGTCATACAAGTCTTCACATAAACTTAATGCCCAGTCAAGTTTCATCGACTTGCGAACGATTAAGTATTTGAGCTATAAACCTTTCCAGTGCCGACCTCCTTATCCAATAAGGAGTGGAACGTTTTGCTCTCAAATACATGGACTAGTTTCTATACATATATTTACGAGTTAGGAATGCCAGTAACTACTAGTAAATAAAGAAACATTCATTGTCTTATATTAATGATTTACATAATTACAAGTACAATGCCCTCACTCAATATCCTCTGATTGGCATTCGAGGGCATACTCCCAATAGTTGGAACTCCTTAAGGATTATGATGCGAATATTCAATACCATCCGGGCAAGGCGAATGTTGTTGCCGATGTGCTTAGCCGGAAGTCTGGTATGATTGCTAGTTTAGAGATTGAGCCAAGGGTTCTTCATGATTTAGAACTTTTGGATGTCGAACTTTGTGTACGAGGTTATGACGGATATTGGGCCAGTATGAAGATAGAATCCAATCTTATACTACTGATTAAGGAAGCTCAAAAGGATGATGGTGAGCTTTGGGCTGTGGTTCAGAATGTTCAGGAGCGTAAGCAGACGGAGTTCAGGGTAGATGACTCTGGTGTGGTATGGTTTGAAAATCGACTTTGTGTTCCTAACGATCCTGATTTACGTGAGGCTGTGTTGTCAGAGGCCCATAGTTCCCCATTCACTATCCATCCTGGTTCTACCAAGATGTACAGGGATCTTAAGCAACACTTTTGGTGGAACGGCATGAAACAGGATATAGCCTTGTATGTTGCTAGGTGTATGACTTGCCAGCAGGTCAAAATCGAACATCAGAGGGCTAGTGGTTTGCTGCAACCATTAGATATCCCTACTTGGAAGTGGGATGAGATTTCCATGGACTTTGTTACTAGTTTACCTCCTACTCGGAAAAGACATGATGCAATTTGGGTAGTCGTCGATCGTCTAACCAAATCTGCCCATTTCTTACCTATTCGTATGGATTTTCGTGTTAGTATATTGGCGGAAATTTTTCAACAGGAGATTGTTAGACTTCATGGTACTCCGACATCTATCGTGTCAGACAGAGATCCGCAGTTTACTTCTCGTTTTTGGAAAAGCCTACATAAAGCTTGGGGTACACGTCTTAAGTTTAGCATGACTTTTCATCCACAGACAGATGGTCAGTCAGAAAGGACCATTCAGACTTTAGAAGACATGTTGAGGGCATGTGCTTTGGAGTGGACGGGAAGTTGGGACGAATACTTGTGCTTGGTGGAGTTTGCTTATAATAATAGTTGGCATGCTAGCATCAATGCAGCACCGTATGAGCTTTTATATGGGAGGAACTGTAGAGCACCCATTTGTTGGGACGAGGTAGGTGAACGTGTGATCGAGGGGCCAGAACTTATTCAAATCACTAATGAGAAAGTGGTTGTAGCCAAGGAGAAGCTGAAAGAGGCTCGCACTCAGTTATCACATGTTCATAATGTCTTCCATGTATCTCTTCTGAGGAATTATCATCCGTTGCATGTAGCGTCTTATCCTTTTGATCAGATTCAGCCTGATATGTCTCTTTCTGAGGAACCCGAAGCTATTTTGGATCGACAAGATAGGGTCATGAGAAACAAAGACATTCCATTTGTTAAGATTCTTTGGAAGAATCACCCAGAGCGTGAAGCAACCTGGGAGACCGAGGAATCGATGCGAACAAGTTATCCTCATTTCTTTTCATAGTCTGATACGTATCTATTTCGTTTTCAATTCAATTTTCAAGGACGAAAATTTTCTTTTTAGAGGGGAAGAGTTGTAAAGCCCAAAAATTTCGAATCTCAAATTTTCGTCTAATTTCAAAAATTTCCCTATACTTTGCAATAATTCATTTTTAAACCTTAACCTATATACTATATGGTATAATTAAATTAAGAAATTAGTAACCTAAATCTATGTTTAAATTAAATAATTGTACACCAAAGAAACTTTCATTAATGATAATCTATCACACGTTTCAAATCAATGTTAATAACCGAAAATTTGCCATTAAACTCCATAAATTTCGGCCACTACTCACCCTACCATAACCGATCTATTATACATAATCAAACACAGTTATGATCATTTACTACCTTCCTTATATGCAGCCTGCTCCACTTCCTAAATAACGTGATTTCCTGTGCCTCTCCCATTCCTATCATTCGACCAAAACCAAAAACACACACATACAAGGCTGCTACTATTTTTCTCTATCAAAGATCAAAGTTGCTGCTGTTCGTGGCCCTTAAAAAGTGTTGCTGAGGTCGTGTAATCGTGGACTCTTGGTGCTTGTTGTTTGGATCATGATTAGGGTTTGATTCGTGGGGGTTTCGTTCTTGTTCTCTCCTTTATTCGATTCATCATAAGGTATTTCTAATCGATCTTGTATCTCTTTTCTATTCGACACATGATTTCACGTATAATCTGAATATATAAACTTGAAACCTAATTCGTATACATACTAAACAAAAATCTGATCTATTCTATTCAAATTATATGTTAAGACGTATATAGAAGATCACATAAAATCATAACGGTATTGGATGTTTCGATATGTAAATATCAAATCAAATCAACTCATGTTTATGATCTGATTCAACTCCTTATTAATTCGACCCTAAACCTGATCTATTCAACTTAATATGATCTCTATTACGTACCTTTAAAATCTGATATAAAACCCTAAGTGTTTATGAGAAGCATATGCATTTGATACTAGAAAACTAGGGCTGGTTTGGTATAATTTCATGTGTTTTACTTGGCTCGTATATTCTGTGTTATGTGTGTGTCGTGTGTATGATCATCAAAGGCTAGAAACATGTGGGTTAATATATTAATTAAACCAGATCTTGTGATATATATAGGTCTCGTGTGCGTTTGTGTAAGTAAAATATGTTAAAAATGGTCTAAAACAGTTTTCTGCAGGAGACAGTTTTAAAAAGCTGAATATGTGTGCATTATAGCTCGAGTTCCATAAGGATTTAATTCTGTACTTTTGCATAAAAACTTATTTTAATGTCTTATTTAAGTTTTCCAATTGGTTTGAAGGTAATTGGAGTTGTATTGGTCATGCTTTTGAATTTTACGGGATCATATGTCAAAATCTGAGTTTTAAGAATTTAAATTCAGTCTGGTTTCACGATTTTTCATATGAAAACTATAAGGAGTTATGACTTGAAAATTTACAGGAGTTATATTTCACATGTTTTATAAGTTCTGGAAATTTTGTTGATTTTTTCAAAGTGTTTTGTTATGCCTTTGTAATGTATACATTCTGGGTGTTTCAGCAGTTTACTTTCTGGACAGTCGTGTAAAGAGTGATTTTTATTGTGTGCTTTTACTAATGAATAAAATCTGAGAAAATTCAAGTAGACTCCTAAGACATATATGCTTCAGTGATAATTTTGGTGAATTTTTACTTTGACATTTGCTCTGGTATTAAAGTTCATAAAATGAAGGCTAAAACATAGTAAAACTAGAATTTTGTTGGAAGATTAAGATTGTTGTGATTTTAATACCATTTAATATACTTGAACCCTAAAATGCATTTGAACATTAATTATGATACAATTGGTCATATGTTAACCTAATTCCAATAATGAAACTCTAATCACATTAATAAATGGTGTTAAGTAATTAAGAACTCGTTATGACATTATGAGCTAATAAGCATAAAATAAACCTAATTTGTGTAGATTTGCTGAAGAAGGAGTAAACTCTAATCTTTATATCTTCTGACGTGTTTTGCATTTTTCGGTTGGAGGTACGGATATTCTTGATACCCCCTTCTCTCTACCATTGTATCGGTTGTTCGTTTGTTTTGATATTCGTACAGATATTCTTGAACCTTTGATATGATACATTTGATATGAACCTTTGATATGAACTTTCATATGATATGCCATTTGAATCCTTCAGTTTGATACCCGAGCCAAGTTCGTTTCCTAGCCATCATGGTAACATGGCCGTGTCATTGATGCACCAATGGCATGACTCTAGTGTGGTTGAGTGATGTTCCACACCGTCCCATTTTGATATGATATGTGCACTTTACATTTGTTATGGCCAATATGATTTGTTCGAGGGCATATGGATGCATCCTAGGTTCGATTCGTATTTGATTGGATATGACATGATTATGATATGATATGTTCGGTGATTGACACTTGTGTGCAATACACGTCTTTCACATGTTCGGGAGTTAGCTACTCCATGGTTACTATGATATTTGATTTGATTTATGTTCGGGCTCGTGGTAGATTACTGACTTTTCCTTACTTTTGATATCCATTTGTTTATACTTCATGCTTTTCCCAATGTACCGTACTTTATATGTTCGTTCCTTATCGTTGGTTTTGTTTATGCATATCTGTCTACTGGGCTTTTTAAGCTCAGTCGCATTTTTCCTTTTCCTGCGGCAGGTATCTAAGCTAGGAGCTGGGGTTGCTTTGGGGTTGAGAGTTGAGCTTGTGGAGACTTTACCCTAGTCATCTTAGATTTATTTTGCTATTGTTATGACATTGTCTAGACTTGGATGATTTGTTATTCATCCTTTTGGAGTATTTCTTTTCGTTGAACTTATGTTTTGGTTTAAGTCATTTCGATTTAACTCCTTTTGATTATTTATGTTTAAGACTTTCGCTTGCGTTTATTTATGTATGTTCTGATATGCCACCATAATGTGATACTACTACCCTTGTCAGGTTGGGGTGTTACACACAGTTCTGGAGAAGCAACGATTACTCAGTCCACACAGGGCTGATCTGGGTTTGTTCAAAGTATAGAACAGGGAATGAACAATAGCTTTGACTTTATGAGCTTCTAGCTGAAGAAGTGTTGCTCAAGATGATGAGCACTGTATATCTCTTTGATCTGAGTTGCAGTAAGCTTTGGAGATATGTTTTGCCCTGATAATAACTTTGATAGCTTTGATAATTTTAGTCAATTGGTTTCGGTTTTTGGTAACTGATCTTCAATACCTTGATGAGATATATATAGTCTCTGAACTATATATCCGTTGAGATATATCAGTTGAGCAAGATTTCGTTCCAATGGGATGAAAATCACGATCCGGATTTAGCGGGATTTGAAGATCTGTTGACTGACAGTATTTAAATACTTTATCCTTGAGTTTTTAAATACTTCTTATTCAACGGGACTTGACTTCTGAAGATTCCTTCTTTGTCCTGTTGAGAGCTGTATGGAAGATCACTGTATTGGTGATTCGAGACAGTTTCCATACTTGGTCTTTATAAGACTTCTTTGCTGTACTGGAGGGTTCCACTATATGCTGGATTCGAGAGAGTTCTTCGATACAGGTTGATACTTCAACTCTTCGATACAGTTTCCTTTACTATATTGAGGATTGGCATATATGTCAAAACCTCTTATCAACACAATTCGATACAGGGATTGATTATCCCGGCTGATTCGATACAGGGTTCTTGTTTTCCCAATAATCATACTCCTTCACGGAAGGAAAATGTTCTTGATCTTGTTCATTCCGATGTTTGTGGTCCTAAGAAGACGAGGACGCTCGGTGGTTGCCGATATTTTGTCACATTCATCGACGATCATTCTAGGAAGGTGTGGGCTTACACCTTGAAGACCAAAGATCAAGTGTTAGACACTTTCAAACAATTTCATGCCGCGGTGGAAAGAGAGACCGGGAAGAAACTAAAGTGTATCCGGACGGACAATGGTGGAGAGTACACCGGACCCTTTGATGAATATTGCCGAGAGCAAGGGATCCGACATCAAAAGACGCCCCCGAAGACTTCGCAACTCAATGGTTTGGCGGAGAGAATGAACCGGACTTTGGTCGAGAGAGCTCGTTGTTTGCTCTCACATGCCGGATTGCCAAAGTCGTTTTGGGGAGAAGCTTTGAACACGGCGGTTCATGTTATTAATTTGACGCCGTGTGTCCCTTTGGAATTTGATGTGCCGGATAAGGTGTGGAGCGGTAAAGAGATCTCGTACCGCCACTTGAGGGTCTTCGAATGTAAAGCTTTTGTTCACATTCCGAATGATGAGAGATCAAAGCTTGATTCCAAGATGAAGCCGTGTATTTCTATTGGCTACGGGCTTGATGAGTTCGGGTATAGATTATATGACCCGGTGACAAAGAGGCTTGTTCGGTCGAGAGATGTTATTTTCGTAGAAGATCAAACAATGAAGGATGTTGAGAATGGAGAGTCGGCTCCGCAACACGACTATGATCTTGTTGATTTGGACCCCGTTCCTCCAAAAAATATTGAGACACCCATTGGAGATGACGTCCAAAATAATGAACAACATGATGACGGTGAGAACGATGAATTAAGGCAAGATGACACCGATGGAGCTCATCCCGAGCTACCCGTGACGAACATGCCATCTTTTGTTCCACATAGGCGGTCGACGAGGGACCGTCATCCCTCCACCCATTATTCGGCCGATGAGTACGTTTTACTCACCAACGAGGGAGAGCCCGAATATTTTGCGGAGGCCATGGAGGATGAAAAGAAGAAGGAATGGATGTATGCCATGCAAGACGAGATGAGTTCCTTGCATGAGAATAACACTTACGAGTTGGTGAAGTTGCCGAAAGGCAAGAGGGCTTTGAGAAACAAATGGGTGTATCGGGTGAAGTCGGAGGAACATACCTCGTTGCCCCGATACAAAGCTAGACTCGTGGTGAAAGGATTTGAGGTCGAAGGGAAAGAGGATTATGTGTGTAAACTTCGGAAGAGTTTATACGGGTTGAAACAAGCACCAAGGCAATGGTACAAGAAGTTTGAGTCGGTTATGGGGGAGCAAGGTGAAAGTGTGTTGTTCGATCGCCGGGATGGAGAACTCTTCCTATATTCCGGAAAGGGGGAGATTTGTAGGAGTAATTTCCAAAATATTTTTATTTTCTCACCTTGCATAGCCCTGCCGAGCAGCTGCCGATCGCCCTGCCGAGCGGCCTGCCGATCACCTTGCCGAGACCCTACCGAGCGCCCTTCGATATGGCCGAGCGGCTCCTGTCGGTCGCCTGCCGTGCCCCTACCGAGTGCCCTTCAATATGGTCGAGCGGCTCCTGTCGATCGCCCTGTCGATCACCCGCCGAGCGCCCTGCCGATCACCCCGCCGAGCGCCATGCCGAGTGCCTCCGCCGAGCCCTGCCGATCGCCCCTGCCGAGCGGCCCCTGCCGAGAGGCCCTGCCGAGCCTCTTCCTGTCGAGCGCTGCCGAGCGCTACCGATCACTTGGGGCCGCGGCACATCCCTGCCAAGCCGCGGCCCACGCATTTTGCTTCACAAGGCCAAAGTGTCCTGTACTCTGGGCGGCGGCCCCTTCTGGCCGGGCCGCGGCCCCTGCTCGACCACAGGGCAGTTTTTTGTGCTGTGTGCCGCAGCACACTTGGGCCGGGCCGCGGCACACGGGTCAAACCTGCAAAAGTGTATCTTTTTATGCAAATTTTCAGTCGGGACATCATTATTATCATCCCACACACTTTGTGAAGAACAAGAGAGAGAAATAGAGAGAGAAACAAGAGAGAGAAATACAATTCTTCATTTTCCCAGAGATTTATCTGTCGGATCGTCATGATCTTTTGACAAGAGTTTGGTAGCTATTGGGCAAATCTTTTCACCGGTGTAGATCGAGTTTTTGAGTCCGGAAGTACGGGTATTTCACTAGCTCTTTGTGTAAGCTATTTACGGTTGTTTCTTTTCTCGATCTTGTTGTTGTTGTTGATTCCAAATACTTGAAGAACATTTATTACCAAGTATTTGACGATTGGTGTATACCCTTAGTTTGTATTAGGGATGATTGTGTATTTGTGTGTATTGGTGATAGTGGATTTTAAGCGGCTTCGGTCCCGTGGTTTTTACTCTCGTCTTGAGGGGTTTTCCATGCTAAAATTTGTGTCTCGTGTTTATTGTCTTTCGAATATCATTTGTATTATTTTATCGAGTTGTAATTGGTGCTCTACTCGTCGGTAACCACAAAATTACGATTGAAGAGTGGGAATTTGTCAAATGAGGTTCCGCTTTATTCGTTGTGACGTGACGTTAGTCGGTATTTTTCCTAACATTGTAAGCGTTCTAAAAGGTACAAAAGATCCACACGCCCCAAGCCCCATTTGGCCGACCTATAGGGTCCTTATCCTGGCCCTCGTGAGCTTAGCTGCTAAGCTCAACTTGGTTCAGTTAGATGTATTCATTTAAATAATTAATTAGCTATATATAGTCTAATTAATAAATATTTTCTCCAAGAAAATATTTAATTAATAAAATGATCAAGTTAGTGAATTAAATTTATAACCAAGTAATCTTATTTAATTTATTAAACTGTGATAACTTATCTGATAATTAACAGACATCTGATGTCCAATATTCATGAGAAGAGATTCAGCTCAAATAATCCATCATCTATCCTGTTTGCGCAACTCTCTAGGTTCATCTAAGTCAGCAGTGTGACGATCCGAAGAGTGTGAGGAACACATAGTCAGTCCCCTGGCTGACTCTAATCCAACTGAGAATGAATCATGAGATCATTCCAAAACCTTTCACGTTATAAATATATCATATGCGTACAAACCTTTCAATTAGATGTCCTGATCAAGTCTTAAGATCATTGGAAATTAAACTCTATTATAATTTGATACTATGCTCGAGTTAGTGCAAATCGAGATCACTGAGCTCTTGCGTATCAAATGCATCTAGCTCGTATACCTTGGCTAAAGACTTCTTGTAACTAACCGAATATGATATTCACTTGTTCACTTACAGGAGAATGAGTTCTATCTTGATATTCAGTGGGACTATCAAGTTTCACTTTGAGGTTGACTCCACCTACAGATGATGAAATCGAACTACTCTAATGAGTAACCTAATGTCACAAGCACATCTCCTACTGAATCCTCAAGTTCAACGTTCACGAATTCCTATCATACCTTATGATTAAGTCATTGACTATCATAAAGTAAAAAATTGATGTGATTGTATCGAGGTGATTCGGATCTGAGTATACTAATCCCATTATCACACTAGTAACGTGTGCTCCCACTAACCCTAAGTGAATACAAGCACTCTATATGTTAAAGTACACGTTATACAAGTCTTGGTTAAACCTAATGCCTATTTAGGATTTTTGACTTGTGAACTACTTAAGCATTTGAGCATAAACACTACCAGTGACATCGTCTTTATCCCATACCGAGTGGAATGTTTCTCAAATGCAATGACATTATTTACAATATTTAACAAACTAGGAGTACCGATGATATATAGTAAATACAGAAATAGCAATGCCTTTTTATGAATCACAAGAGAAGCTCTAATCCTCGGAGCTGCACTCGTGGGCATTCTTAACAATCCATTTGCCAAAAAATCTAATAACCTTCCACCAAAGATTCAACTCAAAAAAACAAAGCAACATCCAACCTCGAACCCCAACTAGATCTTCTCTAAAACTCCAAATCCTGAGAAGATTAACTTTAAAACTCGCACGTTGACCTCTCTATTAGATCCATGAGGAAGAGGGAAATAGATAGGGAGGGAGATGGATAAATGGACCATGAGAGAGAGATAGGGGTCATATGAGACAAGTGTAGGATTTTGATCAAAATTATTTTGGCATAAACATCAAAATACACTAGGATCACATGCAATGATGCACATAATATAGATGAACCAACATATATAATTGCGTAGCGTGTGGAGGTGTACCTTTTTATATGCAGAAGAAGCTTTAGGACTCCAAGCATAGTCCCTATTGTTAGGAATATGCCCTCGAATGCCACTCAAAGGATGAGAGAGTGAGAGCATTGTATTGTTATTATGAATATTATATTAAATAAGGCATTTATCATTTCTATATTATTGTATATCATAGGCATTGTGATTTGGTATATAAAATAATAGTCCTTATATTTGAGAGCAAGCATTCCACTTCTTGTGGAGATAAGGAGAAAGGCACTGGAAGTGTTTAAGACTCGAATGCTTAACTAGTTCGCAAGTCGATAAAACTTAACTGGGCAATAAGTTTAGACAAGGCTTGTATAACGTTTACTCTAAGGATTAGTGGGAGCACAAGTTATAGGTATGCTAATGGGATTAGTATACTCGAACACGACTCACCTCGATTCGGTAACATGGATATCATTCATGGATTGTCAATGACTGAATTGAAAGACTGTGATAGGTATACGTGGACCTTTGACTTGAGGTTTCAGTAGTAGATGTGCTTGTGACATTATGTTACTCATTAGAGTAGTTCGATCCAATCGCCGGTTGGTGGGGTCAACCTCGAGATGCAACTTAGTGGGCAAGTAGCAGTCTCTACTAAAAAACAAGATAATATTCTTTCTCCTCTAGGTGAGCAGTTAAATGTCCTATGTGGTTAATGAAAAATGAGATCATAAGTCTTTGGCCAAAGCAATCAGAGCTAGTTGTATTTGATACATGGGAAATCAGTGCTCTCAGTTTGGATTAACAAAAAGCATAGAGTCAAGTTCACTACTACAAATTTGGACCTGCATAGCGCTTTTTTTGTACTACAATAGCGCTTTAGGCGCTATGTAAGGCGCCGCTATGCAAGTGCCTGACGCAAGCACAGCACTTTTTTAGGCGCTTTGTAAGTGCAATAGTAAGACATCGTTTTTTTATGTGCTATGGAAATATGTGCTACCTAAGTACACGTTCTACAATATCGGTTTAAAAAACACTATGTAAGTATTTTCCCTGTCTAGTTAATTCGTAAGATATCGTTTCTAAAAGCACTGTCCAAGTAACAGACATTTACTTCAATAGCGCTTCAAGAGCGCTATGTAAGTATTTTTTTTTTTGGTTTTTTTTTTAGCTGAACATTCATAAAATTTTATAAATAGAAAATTTTACAAACTCCAAATCTAAAATAGTAATGCAACCCAAGCATCTCAAGCAACAGTATAATGCAGCTCAAATAAATAAATCCCAAATATATCAACTTCCATAAAACTTGAAAAAATTAATAATACGTACAAGAGTCAAATTATCCAGAACTATTTCATACATTAATAGATAATAAAAACAAGTAACTATAGATTAAACTAAAATGATCAAAGACTACTTCAACAATTTGCCCTTGAGAAATATGTTGTACAAGTACCCTGCCTAGTTTTTATGGAAGCGAACCATTTTGTCAGGAGAGTAGAACTTCAGCCTATGGGAACGAGTGAACTGTACGCCAAAGCAAATACATATATAACTATTCAGATCGTATGAAAAGATATACACTTTTTTAGGAAATATTAACATATCCATACATTTACGCCAATACTTGTTTCAGCAGAACGCAATAAATCCTCAATATAGCATCCAACATAATAGCCGCAAGAGATGCCATCACTTGTAAGTTGCTTGGGGCACTGTAAATAACAATTTATAAATATATCAACATTTCGCCTTGCACTATGCATGAAATATAGCAGGTAGTTAATTAATATAACTTAAAGAAAATCAATCACCTGTATAGTTGTCCATTTAAAAGTGTTAAACGCAGTCCTAGTGCAACTCCTCCCACAATTAGTACGAAAACACCTCATAGCACTGTCAAAAGAAAACATTTCTTCCACATCAACATCATACATAGTTTCTATTTTTAATAATTAATCAGTTTTATTTAATCTTTCAATTACGTAGAAGAAACTCTACGCTGTTTCATAGTCATAACTAATTATGTTCTTAATTATTACAGTCCATGTCCTAGAAACAAACAATAGAACATCTTCGAAACAGAGCTAAATAACAGCCATAAAATTCCCAGATGCAGCAAAAAAATTCAGTTAATATCATAGAAAACACTTACATTAACAGAAATGAAATCACACAATGAAAAATGGTCCCATTAGATATGGACCAGTTTTAACCTCTACTCAACGTTTAGAATCAAGTATTAAGATAAAGATACAGTTTCAATCATAAGCAACCTTTAAATAGAAAAATTCGAGACAAATAAGAAAAGTGGAATCTATAAACCAACAGATGTTTTACAGTTTCCCAGTGAATAGAGTCAATCATTAAGAACATAGATAAAATTTGTCACAAGCAGCATTATAAATCAGATGATCCCATCAGATATATCATTCTATCTACAGCATCCTCAAGCTTAAACTACACATTAATAATAAAGATCTGATTTTTAGAAGCAGCACCACATTTGTTTGAGACCACGCATATATAACATCACCAACAAGTTAAAATACCGAGTCATCACTGAGCATCCATCAGATCTAAACAGTAGGATCATGCTCATAGCCGAAAATATAAACATACAGATATCAAGCAGTGCATGCTTTCTGTGTGCGTGTATGTGTGTGTGTGCGTATATTGCAATGGAAAATGGTGGGTCTATGACTAAAAGGCAAAAATAGAGATTGCAAAAATAGAGATTGCAACATGATATTTAAAATATAAACTTACTTTTCTACAAGCGCTTTCAAACTCTTGTACTTTGCAATGGTTATCATAGGAGCTGGATCCATAAAGTAGATACTCTCTGTTGTGGTGTTAATAGCAACCAAAACCCAATGTTTTCTACATTTTATTTATTATATAGTTAGAAGCAATTAAATAAATTCAATGAATTATAGGTTCAAAAAGTAAAACTTACGAAACATTGTAAGGCACCAAAAGTAGGTGGTCTTTGTCAACATATCTAAGCATACACTTTGCCAAATGAGTGGATGCCTCATAACTATCCACCAAGGGAGACACGATATGATGAGGTGATGCGAAAGAGAACTTGGTTACCAATTCCAGATTTCTGGATAAAAAGACCTCACATAAATACCTTTAGTTCACAAAAAGAAAACATGATTAGAACTTGGACCGGGTGTTGTGAAATTTATTAAGTGTTCATATTATCTGATGTAAAAGACGAGGCTCGAAGCACTTAACCATTGGGTATCCAATACCTCCAAAACATTCTCCTTATTAATATGTTCAATCCAAGGATCCGCATTCCAGAAAGGTCCCGTATCAACCTCTATATCAGTAACACGATCGAACATAACAACAAGACGAACTACCTCCAAAACTCCATCATGACTAACATCTTATGGAAGAGGATAACCTAGTTGTCTCGACGACACACCAGCAATTAATTCTACTATTTTCTCCTTCTCTGGATCCTTAACATTCTCATGGCTCATAGAATGCTTTCTTTTTTCCTTGTTCATAGTTTTGGGCCGTGTCTAGGATATAACAAAATATATACAACTGAGACAAGATGATCATTGAATCATTAAATTTCTAGAAGACTAGAATTATATCCACAACATGCTTGTTTTACAATTATACATGTAACAGAAAAAATAGAATATATACCAGACCTCTAGTTTCATGGAGACCAATTTGCGTGGCCATGCAAGAAAATATCTGGGAGCTTCACCAACAAGGTTGGCCTCGTCACAAGGTCTAGGTAGCTTACTTTTTAATTCTGATTTTTCTGCCACTTCAAATTGCACCCTCACATATCCTTCTTCGAGTGGAACACCGTGAAGGATTCCATCATTGAGGTCATTATGCAAGATCCCTTGCCCAACATATCTACGACCGGGATCCAAATACAAATAACAAGGATTTTTTCCCTATATTTTGAAATATTTGGAAACATTATCAATGATGACATATAGGTAAACAGAATGGTAATAAATTTTCTAACTATGGTCTACAAATAAAAATAGCACTACTAATTCTGCCAAAAGTATACACTCTTACGTCATCAAGTATCATTTTGGTTTCAAATTTCATGTGTTGTTTATTTATTGGTCAGAAACTTGTATATGTTACGAGACAGCTGGGGTTTTACAGATATTAATGCGACTTTTGTATATAAATTATGATTGTATACTGTCCCGATGTAAAAGTCTACCGCATAAGCAAAATTCAAAAAAGGTACGTAAAATAATAAATATAACCCGGAGAAGAAAGAATACCTCTGGAAGGGCTTCACCTAAACTAACATCAATATGGCCATCATAACCTTCATCAACATGATTATCCATGTCAAAATTATCGATGTCAAAATTATCCATATGGCTAGAACCTCTAGAATGCACCCCCTGTGTTTTACAGCCCTTGCTTTTCAGCTCCTTAATTTCATTTTTTGGATAGGAAATATCATTTTTCAACTGTGATAGCTCGCTGACAGACGATATTGTCTGCAATGTGGTCTTAGTCACACCCCATCCGACAGCTCTCAATCGTCCGGAGTACTCTAATGGTATTAAGCGAGCAAGCAAATCATCAGTTCCAATATTAGTAAGCTCATGTTCTGGGAACTGATCTGAAATGGCAACCTAACAAATGATACAATTTCAAACATAATGTTAACGAGTATCAGTGCACTGCAAGTCATAGATAAAGTAGTGAAATGGAAAGATTAATTGTTACCACATCCTCGAGGACTTGAATTGCACCAGGATCGTCGACTACACCCTCTGCAGTACGTCTAGCATACTCCCACGCATCTAGTCGAGTCACAATAGGGTTTTGTTCACCTTTTTTAATTTTTTCATTAATCTGTACATAAATCAATTTTCCTAATTATATTCATATAAACTTTACTATAAACCACCCAAAACTTGCAGCCTGAAAAAAACACAAACCATGCACAAGATTTTACAAAATTACTTGAGCATACCATTTTGCATATGTTGATACAATGATTCAATGAATCATAAAGTTCAGAATCACTTACTACCTTTAAACGGTTTCTTATTAGAAAGAAAAAGGCAAAGAAATACACCCACTGTGCAACATACAACTCACTTACAATTATCTCTCTAAGGCGCGCATAGCCAACACATGCTTTCCTGTATCGAGCCTCCATTGCTTTTGCTCGCTCTTTATTCTTATTACTTTTTTCCTATATTTGAATATCAACTATCAAATACAATATCCAATGAAGTAAATTGCTTTTAAATATAACACCTCACTAGTTAAGGAATAAGCTTACTAGAAAATCTACTTTCATTGACTTCTGCACAAACTCCTTCCAGCAAGGGGTCACAGTCGAAAAGTGTGCATACAGAGGAGGTGGCGATGTAGAGTAGTTATCATTTTCATCTCTAAAAAGAGTCCTCAATCTAGTTCTAAATTGTCGATGAAGGTTCCCGGCACGAGAAATTATTTTTTTCATATGTTCTTCTTCAACCCCATTGAAGGTTTCCTACATATTTGTTTTACAAAAAGATTCAATAAATCAGATCTGACCCCAAGCAACAAAATAACATAATGAGTACATAGAATTAATTAGATTTTATTAATCTCTACAAGTCAGGTTCTGTCTAATTAGGATTAATCAGATTTAATCAGGTTCTGCCCTGCCCTGGAATATTTCTGCTACAAAAACAAAATGTGGTTTCTGTCCTGGAACTATTTTTAATAAAGAATTTTTTAATAAAGAAGATTATAAAAATAATCACAAATAAATAAATATGTTAATGTAAAATTATTAAGGAAATATGATACCTTGATTTCATCCCACAAAGCTTGTTTCACTTTGAGCAAATTCTTGTTACGCCAATTATCACATGTGATTGGGACATGCCTTCTTACATAAGAGCCGATAAAATGTGCTATAGGCATAGACTCTTTACCAATCGGTTGTCCCATCTCATTCTAATTCACCTAAAAATATATAATATAAATGATACATGGTATTTAAAAAACTAGTAGTGTAAATAAATAAATAAATAAATAAATAAATATACTTATATATATATAATTACTGTTAATCATTATATTAGTTTTTGCTACCTTTTACACTATGCCTTTAGTCCTAGATTTCTAGACCTTCAACATATTTACTATACCCCGCTTCGCACTTTTATCCGTGGCACTACTAGTTCCATTGGTGCCACTAGTGTCGGTTGTGTCGTGAGATCCACCAGTCATGATCCTAAACAAAAAAAAAAAAAAAAAAACAGTAACACCATTTAATAAAAAGATTAAGATATTTCATGTTACAAGTTCATCATACAAGATATATGCAAGTTTATACCAAAAAAAAAAAAAACACAACAGCAGTTAAGTTATGATAACAAAGCAAACATACATTTCTTGGATTTACTTTTTCTTTTACGCTTCTTGATAGGTTTTGATCTTTTATGCCCATGCTCATTTTGAAATTCTGGATTAACATATTCTCCCTCATCATGGTAATTTCCAGAATAAAAGCATTCATATTCATCATCGTCATTCATGATTGTGGAAAAATTCACTCCAGAAAAGGGATCATCTATATTATCGACTTCTTCGTCTACACCATCAGTGACTTGATAACTATTATTGAGTTTGTTTGACAACACAACAATTGACCACTTCTTATCAACTGGATCAGTAACATAGAACACTTGTTGAGCTTGAGTTGCCATAATGAACGAATCATCTTTGTACCCAACCCTCTCAAGATCAACCCTTATGAATCCCGAGTCTTCAACATGTACACCACTGACATTGTTAACCCAACTGTAATCAAACACTGGCACCCTAAAGCCAACATAATCGAGCTCCCAAATATTTTGAATTCTGCCAAAGTATGTCGTATTAGCCAAAACAGGATCAGTGTCACTGGATGATTGGTGTAGTGCCGTCGCAGTAATTGCAACTCCACTATTCTGCATTGTGCTTGTTGCATCATGTTCTCTCGTGTAAAAAGTGTATCCATTTATAAGGTAAAATTTGTAAGAATACACAAATGAATCAGGCCCTCTTGACAACCATTTAACTCTATCTGATATTGATTCATTATTTTGATTTAACTCGTTTGTGACATGATTCTTGAACCAATCAATAAATGTACGATTGTGATCCACTTCTATCCAACTAGCACCTCTGTCTGGATGTTCTAAGCTGAGAGTTTGTTTATGTAAATCTACGAAGGGAACAACATCAACACTATTATGTAGAACACAAAGGTGCACCCGATGCCATTGTGCACTATCGATCTCTACTTGTTGACCTCCGGTTACACCTTCACCATCAACCCTACCATTGTGACTAGCACTAGGCAAACCAATTACTTCCACTTTTGGGATAAATTCTGACCAAAACTCTATTGCTTCTTCTATCAGATAGCGTTCTGCTATACAACCCTCTGGCCTGGATCTATTCATCACATAATCTTTTAATATTTTCAAATAACGTTCGACTGGGTACATACACCGTGTAATACCCCGATTTTTCGGATATACTTTTCGTTTATATGTTGGATATCGTTGATGGATATTTGTGCTTGAGAACGTTCTGAACGTTTGATAATGTTATTGAATGCGTATATGTATTCATTGTGCCGTATGTGTAATATCCGGGGATAATTTTTTTTTTCGTATTACTGTTGAGTTGTACATATTCATTTGGAATTGTACAAGTGTTGTTGTTTTGGACTGATACAATGTATATTGTATTGGAATATTTCGGGATCGAAATATTATACTTGTCGTCGGGTTAGTTTCGTCGTTTGAATGTTGGTTGGAGAGTTTGGATTTTTGGCTAAGTACACTAGCCTTAACGTACGCTACATGGGTAGACTTACATACGTTATGGGCTGAGTATTACGTACGTTATGCCTGTAAGGTTACGTACGTAATGCTTGGTAGGTAGCAGGAACCTTCCTCGTAGTCACTTTCGGCCGGTGGGTCCCGAGCATCTTCCGATCGGATCTCACTATTGCAGTCAACGGACCTTTACGTACGTTAAGAGGTGAGCTCTACGTACGTAATGTAGGTCTTGTTAACGTACGTAATAAGTTCTTGTTTACGTACGTTAAGGCCTTCGTATTTTAGTCGATCGATTCGATTTTTCATTACGTACGTTAATGTCTTAGCATAGCGTACGTAATGCCTCTTACGTACGTTAACCATAGTGTATAATGTACGTAATGAATTGGTCAGTCTATTTATCTTGGTTTCGTCTTTCATTTCCTCACGAACCAAAACACATTTTCTCTCCCTAGAATCGTCCGTTTGGACTTGTTATTGATGTTTAGCCTCTTCCAACTCGATCTTGATCATCCTAGCTTGGATTGAAGCTTGAAGTTGGAAGCTTGTTGGTGCTCCTTTGGTGTTTGGAGGCTTCTTCTTGTTCTTCTTTGGTAAGTTCCCTCAATCCCTTGTTCTTCAAGTGATTTTCGAGTTTTGTTGTTGTTTTCTTCGGGTATTGTTTGATTAATGGAGTATATCATGATTCTTTATGGTTTTGATAAACTTTTGATGAAGAACATGATGGTATTGCTTGAGTTGGATTATGTTCTTAATGTTTTAGATTGTTTGGAGGTTTTAATCATGTCTAGGAAAGATTATGTTAAGATTGTTATATGATTAACATAGTCTTGAGATGATTATTGTTGTTGGTCGTGTTCTTGTAAGATTTTAACCATTTTAGTAAGGATTTATGATGATTCAGGAGGTGATTATCATAATTTGAAAATGGTTGAGTGAATCTTGTTGTTTAATCCGAATTCATGATGCATTGATGAAGGATTTCGTTTCAGACATCATGATTATTGAGTTGATGATGTTCTTGGGGTGATAATGATAATAGTGATAATATTATCATTGTAGGAGGATCAATTTGATGATATTGGTGATATTATCATCTTGAGATGATTGTTTTGATGATTGTTCTTAAGTGAATCTTGTTGAATGGATTTCACAAGTGTTAAGAACGTAATGATCATGTTAATTGATCATCGAGGTGTTGGAGGACGTTAGAATTCATAGTTGAAAACTATGATATTCGTTCGTGCGGTGTGATCGATTCGTGTTTGAATCGGACTTTGTCCTTGTCGTTATTTTCTATTGATTTTGTGTTTTTAAATGAATCGTTTTCATTCAAGGTTGTTCGAGTGTTTGTGATCGTCGGGAGGCACCGTTCGTCGTTTCGTGCTAGGACGTTGATCGTGGAAGGACTTGTTCGCCTTCGGTTTGAGGCAAGTTTTATACTTGTACTGGTCAATGAGATTAATGTTATCATGTATGTGTATGAATGTTTGTATCATTTCGAGACTTGGTCTCTTTATAATTTTGTTGATATCAGGGGATTGTTTGATACGATACCCTTCGGCAAATTATGCCAAATATTATTGTTGTTCGTAAATGGCCGATTTAAGGCATTCCGATACTTGTTGGTAATATATTTGTCGATAGCCGGTTCGCGGTATCGACATATCGATTGTTATTGTTGATTGATGTTCCTTTGAGATATTGTTGTCGATAGCCGGTTCGCGGCATCGACGTATCGATTGTTATTATTGATTGATGTTCCATCAAGATATTTTTGTGAATCGTCGTTATTGATATCAATGTTTTTTTTCTATTGATGTCGTTTTGGCCGATTGAAGGCATTGACGTATCCAATTATCATCTTCGTTCTCGGTAACCGATTAAAGGTGCCGAGACATCCGTTGTATAATTGTTATCGGTTAACCGTTCTGAAGGTAATCGATATATTGAATTGGGATTATCAAAGATAATTCCCGTCCGTTGTATAATGAATATCGATTGTCCGCTCTAAAGGTAATCGATATATTGAATTGGGATTATCGAAGATAATTCACATCCGTTGTATCATTGGTTATCGGTTGACCGTTCTAAGGCAATCGATGTATTTAATTGGGATTATCAAAGATAATTCCCATCCGTTGTGTCATCGTTATCGATTGACCGTTCTAAGGTAATCGATGTATTGAATTAGGACTTTCAAGGATAGTTTCCATCCGTTGAGTTGTTGTGATCGATTGGCCATTCCAAGGCAGTCGAGGTATTTGAATTGGGACCGCCGTGGACGGAGCCCATCCGTGAGTTATTGTTGTCGTGTTGGCCGACTCAAGGCAGCACGCTATTATCCTTGTAAATTTGGTAATCTTGAGATCGTTACCGTTGTGATTAATTGTGTTTTGGAGGCTAGTTTCGACTAGTGCTCGATGGGTAAGCTTGGGGCTTGAACCTTCGCGGTTGGTTTCCCAACACCTACAGCTCAGTAGGTCATGGTCATGTTAATGATCTCATTATGGGTAAGTCTGGGGCTTGAACCTTCGCGGTTGGTTTCCCGGCACCTGCGATTCAGCAGGTCACGGTCATTGGATGACCTCATTGTGATACGGCTTCGTGCCGTGGCTTCGGCCCTCATTGTGATACGGCTTCGTGCCGTGGCTTCGGCCCTCATTGTGATACGGCCGTCGCGTGGCTTCGCCCTCATTGTGATACGGCCGTGCCGTGGCCGGCCCTCATTGTGATACGGCCGTGTGCGTGGCCGCCCTCATTGTGATACGGCCGTGCGTGGCCGCCCTCATTGTGATACGGCGTCGTGTCGTGGCTTCGGCCCTCATTGTGATACGGCTTCGTGCCGTGGCTTCGGCCCTCATTGTGATACGGCTTCGTGTCGTGGCTTCGGCCCTCATTGTGATACGGCTTCGTGCCGTGGCTTCGGCCCTCATTGTGATACGGCTTCGTGCCATGGCTTCGGCCCCCATTGTGATACGGCTTCGTGCCGTGGCTTCGGCCCTCATTGTGATACGGCTTCGTGCAGTGGCTTCGGCCCTCATTGTGATATGGCTTCATGCCGTGGTTTCGGCCCTCATTGATATAGCTTCGGGCTGTTTTGGCTTCGGTCCATTGTGGTGATTGACAGCTTCGGCTGAGTGACATTCAGGGTATGATGATGATAAACAGCTTCGGGCTGTTCCGCTGTTAGGCCATTGTGATGTATCGGTATTCCCGTTGGAGCCTTCGGGCATTGTGATTCGTATCTATTTCAGTGTTTGGCTTGGGTTACCTTCGGGTGATGTATTGTTTTGTTCTGTATTGATGATTCGCCGTTGGGCACTTGTGTTCTAACCTGTTGAGCAGGTATTGATCGGATGCCATGGGCATAGTATTCCACAAATGCTCGATTCTTACTTTGGTTTGTGAGCATCTCGTATTACCATTACTATACTATTCATTATGCCCTTTGGATGCATATCATGTTGTACATGTAGTTGATAATCATTATCTGGATGACTGACCCCGTGGGGGCGGAACATGTTTTCATGTTTTAGGTGTTTGCGAGGAGAGACTTGAGACACAGGGGCATGACGGTGGCGACGAGGCATTCAAGCGATACTAGTCCGAGATGTTTTGGTGTTCATGTCAGTCAGGCAGTTGGAGTACTCCAGTTTTGTCAGTTATTGTCATTTTGTATTATCCGAGCAAGGCTCGTGGATGTCGTTGTATTTTATTTGGGCCATGTAGGCCCACTGTTGTCATTGAAATTTCATATTGGAATATTATGTTGGATGTCAGTGTAGGGATTGTGATTCCCCTTTTGGTCAGTTAGTTGTATTTTTGGTCGTGTTAGCCTGGTGGATCTCCTGGTGTGGGGTCCACGGCACTGTAATAACCCGATAGGATTTGGGGGTGTTACAGAAGATGGTATCAGAGAATTGGGTTGTGAGATACCCTGATATGTGAGTTATGTGGCTCTACCGACGCGGTAGTAGTGGGGCTGTGAGGTTATGACAATCTGGACGGTCAGGTTTTGAGTCTTTCTTTCATAGAGTCGTCGTCAGTGAAGACTAGTATCGCAAGACCTCGAAGCTTCATATGACCTGTGTAAGGACTCGATTCTCTTGTATGTTAATACATTCATTATGCCATTGATTATACATATTTTGTTGAAAATCTGTAGGTAACATTTGTGTTAGGATTCATTCATGATTATTTGTTTTGGAGCATGTGGGCTCAGTATTGGCCATAATTAGCATGTTTGAGGTGACTATTTATCTGTTGAGTATGTATACTCGTGTTTGGCTAATGACTTAGCATTGTGGATTGGCCGTTGAGGCATATTTGAGCTTTGTTCATGATCGAGCGTTATTCTTTCAGTATGGAAAGAGGAATCCGAGGACGTGGCAGAGGGGGTAAAGGCTACAGAGCAGGCCGAAACCCAGAACCTCATGTTTATATGTGTACGGATGCGGATATGGATCGGAACTCTGCTGGAGATGTGACCTATGCGACCGGTTCCCCTTCGGAACGTCATACTCGAGGAGTCGATCAGACTGACATCGACCCTTTCTTGCTTATGAGGGGCATGATGACCCAGATGACTCAGATGACGCAGATAATGGGAACCATGCAGACCTCGATGGTTCGTGTTACCCAACAGCAGGGACTCCAGGTGCCATTTTATGGACAGGCCGGGAGAGTGAGTCAGATTATCGGCGACATCTCTCGTCAGAGGCCGCCTATCTTTGAGGGTTCTTCAGAACCAGCTGATATTGTTCACTGGCTTGAACATTTTGATAAACTCTTCGACATGGTTCAGTGTCCGGAAGAGAGTAAGGTGGTAGTAGCGGCTTACTATTTGAGTAAAGGCGCTTATTCTTGGTGGCTTTCTGTGAAACCCACCGATCGTGATTGTGCTTGGAGTGAGTTTAAGACTCTCATGTTAGAGAGGTATTTGTAATACTCGGATTTTCAGTATAAATTTTTCGCGTTATTTTATCTGAGATATACTGTATAGTTTGGTATCTATACAGTGTGGATAAAATAAATTGAGAACCGAGACAGTTATACTGGTGTGATTATTGTTTTTGATTGACAGATATATTCAGGATATGTTGTATCAGGTTGAACTGATTTGGATATCAGGTATACCGTATGAGAATATTTTTGGGTTGAGTATATTTGTATTCAGTATGCCGTATGTTCGTATTTGTTACGTCAAGACGTTGGACGGGAATTGCTGTAAATGGCTATGTATGGAAGCCATTACGTACGTTATGTGTTGAAGCTTACGTACGTTAAATTGGTAGAGTTACGTACGTTATGGCCGAGACATTACGTACGTAACATGGGAATCAGACGATCGAGTCGTGGTCGGCAGTGGGACCACCGTGGTCTGCTTTCGGCGGAGGATGTGGACAATGAAGTCAACCTCGGCCATTACGACGTTATGTATGGCATATTACGACGTAATGTGGGTGGTACCGTAGCAAGTCAACGTATGTATTACGACGTTATGGTACAAGATTTACGACGTAAGGAAGTGCCCAAAATGAGCCGCTAACTGGACTTTCGTTACGTACGCTACCAAGGTCAGATAGCGTACGTAATGGTGTGTTACGTACGTTAACTATGGAAGGTTACGTACGTAACGAACATATTGTTTTATAAATGGATGCACGTCTTTCATTTCACTTCAGCATTTCTCTTCGTTTTTCATCTCCAAACATTGAGAGAGGGATATTTTGGCTCTCCTAATTCGATTTTGAGCTTGAGGGCTTGGATTTGGAGTTTGGATATGGAGTTATTGATGATTCTTGAAGTGATTTATTGTGTATTCCATCTTTTAAGAGGTATGTTGGATAATCCTCCTCTTCATTTCGGATTTTTTGATGTTGTTATTGATAAATGATTTGTATGAAGATGATTAAGATGTTGTTGTTTCGATTCTTGAGGTTATATGAGGTGTATGTTGAAGGAAGATGATGATATGTTGGATTATGTCTTGATTATGTTGCTATGATTATGGAATCCTAGAGTTCTTGATGTCCTTGGTAGTATTGTTGCGATTTTTGATGTTAGGAAAATCATATGTTGAAGAACATGATGATATATACCTTGAATTATGATTAAAGATTGGTTAGATGTTAGAAAACATCGGATTATATTCTTTTATGGATTGTGAACGTGAATTCGGATAATTCATGTTCTTGAAGGACTCATAAGTTATACATGTTATGATTGTTGGGAAGATTTCGGATAATGGAAATATTTGAAACCTTTGGAATATGGTTATCTATAATGTTGAATTAATCGGATTGTCCGGATTGATGATGATAACCGGTAATTGGTTTATATTATGAATTTACAAGGAGGAAACTTGTATCCGTATTTAAGATGGAATTTGGAATCGGTAATGTTAGACACTTGTTGGTTTAAATTGATTATTGATATGATCTTCGGATTGTGGAATTGTATTGTGGTTTTGAATTCGTGATCGATTGATTTGGTTGTTCGGATTTGTGTTTAATCGGGATATCGTTGAACCGTTGAGTTTGTTGGTTGAGTATGTCGGTTATTGATTTTTATCGAATGTGTGTTAATCGGTTATTGCAATAGGTTGATATGTTTTGATCGTGGATTATGACCGTTGTGTTGCGATTAAAGTCGAAGAGTTCGTAGATTGCTTTTGGTCGGGGCTGAGGAGCTCGTAGACGAAGGCAATGGATTTTGGTAACGGCTTCGTGGTATCGGTATCGAGGCAAGTTTATACTTGTTCAGTTTATAATATTTGATGAATGGTTTCGTTTTCATTTCATTTATAATTCGTATAGCAATGTTGTTAGAAATGTAAGTTGTCGGGATAATGGTTTGTATATCGTACTCTGGTGGTAATAAATCATAAGGTATATGATTTAATTGTGTTAAGGGAAGACGTGAGTTATCTTTGGTTAAGGATATAGAATATCGGATATCGAGGATAGTTATCGTGATGACATAAGTATCGGGATAAAGGTTTATTGGTATTGAATGGATGGTTCCTTATTTGAGATTATTTGTATAACTATGTATTCGTTCAGGAATGTTGTTCGTGGAAAGGATGTTGTCTTCGGCTTTGAGGTAATTTATGTATTGTTCAGTCATGTGGATAATTAGTATGTTGAGTTTTGTATATGTTGAGGTTTCGTGTAATGAGTTTCGTATCGGTTATTCGTTGAGGGATGTTGATCCCAGGACTGTTGTATTGAGATCGTAGATCGTGTTGGTCATTCATTTGGGGATGATGATCCCAGGATTGATGTTTTGGATATTGATTAGTCGTGTCGACTTTTCATTGTCAGTCTGTTGTTGTTCACTTCGGTGAGTCTTTTGATCCTTATTGGATATGTATTTCTTTGAGTTTTGTTGTCATGTTGCATCGTGACATATCTGGAGTCATATCTGCGTGCCGATTGGTTATTGTGTAGGATTTTTAGCCGGGCACATGATGGTTATGTGTTGATATTTCCACATTGAACCGTGCACACGAGACGTAGTTCGTGAGGCTAATTAGGTACAAGACCACACGTGTATGTGATCAATACCCGGGGTGGCTTGTGCACGGACACATTTCCGGATCGGGCGTACTATGACGTCCATCTTTGAGCCATATTGTTTGGTCGTTCATCCTCCATTTATGGTTGGGTATGTTCGACGGTTTGTATTTAGTTGTTCATACGCCCGAGGGGTATGTTCGACAGTCGGAGTTATTTTTGAGATCCATTATTGTTGATCATTTGGAGTTTACCTTGTTGATGGTATTCTCGGTTATTGTTGATCCTTTGTTGATCGTGTCGGAGTTATCATGTTGATGGTATTCTCAATTATCGTGATCCTTTATTGGTCGTATTGAAGTTATCATGTCGATGATATTCTCAGTGATGTATCGGTTGATCATTGTTATTGATCGTATGAGCATTCGGACTATACGTCGATGTTTCAGGATTTGTTATCATTATCATGTGGTAGTTGATCTACAGATATGTTGTGTACTGTTGGTTTATCCAGGTTGAGTTTTGATTGTGTAATCCGATGGACAGGATTTGGCACGGATGAATTATTTCATTTATGAGTTATGATGATGTTTTGAGGATTGTTGGTATTTTTGGAATACAGTACAGTTGGTTGTGGTTGAGTTCATTTCGTCATTTGAGAATGCGAAATGTGAATTATGGTAAGGATTGGATTGTTATGGATTGGTAAGGTTATGACGGTAAGATTACTTTGGTAGTATTCTTACTATATTATTACATTGGTATGTAATTATTTATGTTGATGTGATCGATATCATTGTTGAGTATTGTGGTTGACCCCGTCGTGGGCTTTATTTTTAGGTACTCGGAGATCAAGCTAGTAGCGGTCGTGAAGGGATGAGCTTCCCGATGTGATACTGGTTGTGGCTTGTTTTCGGAGAATTGAGTATTCTTTTCCGGTTATTTATTTCCACTGCAAATGTGTATTTTGAACTGCATTTATCCGCTGCGTGTGTATATTTCAAAATGGCTTTTCGGTATCTTTATCCGCTGCGTGTGGGTATTTTAAATGGCCCTTTTGGCACTTTGCGAACTTGGGTTATTTCGTTAAACCTTTTCCTAAACTATTTTATCGGTACATTTAAGTGGCATCTTAACGTACATTTTGAACTATCGAGATTTGGCACTTCGCCTTGTATTTTCAAATGGTATTTTATGACGGTATTTGAGAACTTTGTTTTGGAAAATATTTTAGTATTTGCAAAATATTACCGTCATCGGCCTTTTGGCGTTTTTAAAAGTTTTTGAAATGGTTTTGTAAACGGTTTTTAGCCTGGTGGGTTCCGGCGCGGGACCCACGGCGCTGTAATATCCCGGATGGTTTTGGGGGCGTTACAGTATTATCCGGCTCCACTTCGTGAAGCCAAGCTGTCAGAGGTTTTGAACCCCGAATCCGTCGAGGACGAGGGTCTTATTGTTATTGCTGAGAAGTTTCAGGGACTTCTTCAGTTTGCTTCATCTGTTATCCGTACTGAGGCGGATAAGATCAAGTATTTTAGCAAGAGGCTGAACCCGCAGTTGAGAATGCAGTTGTTCAACCATAATTGTAATTCACTTGGTGAATTCATCGAGAAGGCTCTTGGAGCAGAGCTTTTGATCAAGGAGCTTGCTCGAAAGAACCCTTCAGTTTTTTCTGGTGAGAAGACTAGGATGCCGGTTCGTTCAGAAGGACATCGGGCTCCGACGTCCAAGAGGTCGTCTTCTAGTCGTCTTCGTGCTGGGAAATCATCTTCTTCTCCGGCGACGAGTTCGACTGTTGCTTGCTTTAATTGTGATTCAGCGGGGCACGTTAGCACCCGTTGTACTGTGCCAGCTATTGTTTGTTTTCTGTGTGGGAAGCCGGGACACCTTCAGAAATACTGCAGGAGTTCTAGTACCAGTAGGTCTCGAGAGAGCTCACGGGCCTCGAGAGATTTTGTTACTTTAGTCCGTACTTCATCCAAGGGGTCCTATCGGGCTTCGGGAACCAGAGGTATGGACACCCGAGGAGGAGCGGCGAGCTCGGATTTGAGTCTTCCTCGAGTCGATGAGATCGAGGAGTTCGATAACCTAGAGGATGTTGATTTCGGATACATTTGAGATGTAGTCTTGATTTGTATTTTCCTTGTTTCCCGGATTGATATTTGACTCAGTCTGTATTGTAATATTGTGGTTGTGAACCATTTATTATTGATCTATCGTGTTATGATAGCTTTTGAGAATCTTGAGATTTGACGTCATCTGATGCGTTATTCTTTTCCTTTCGGTATTTTACCCGAGATTTTTGTGGTGATCTGGGTAAACGTTCATTGTGATTCGAGACGTCAAGTTGCGAGGACTTGAGTGTGCATTTGGTATGGTCCCGAAGACTATGTGTACGTTGTTATTTTCTTTTCGTAGCATGAGTCAGTGTTAGCATGGACGTTCGATGCTGATGAGAACAAGGAAGTGTACACCGATGGCTGTAGGCATGTACAATGAGCGGTTCCCTCGGGATGTGTACGCCGGTGCTACTAGTCATGCGGTTGGTATGACTTCCTAGCTGGTCTCTAACGGGAGAGTCATGATTCGGTTGATCTCGCAATTGGTTGAATGTTTTTATTCCTTGTTTTTCGCCGTGTTCGGGCAGAGGAGATGCGGGGACCTGTGGGGTTGACCCGATTACTCAGGCGAAGTGGTTCGCAGTGAAGAGTATTCCTAGAGATGTTGTTTTCTTATCTTGATGGATAGTTCGTACCCCGTGTTTTTGCACCCTGAGTTTCGGGGACGAAACTCTTTTTAAGGGGGGGAGTATGTAATATCCGGGGATAAATTTTTTTTTTCGTGTTACTGTTGAGTTGTACATATTCATTTGGAATTGTACAAGTGTTGTTGTTTTGGACTGATACAATGTATATTGTATTGGAATATTTCGGGATCGAAATATTATACTTGTCGTCGGGTTAGTTTCGTCGTTTGAATGTTGGTTGGAGAGTTTGGATTTTTGGCTAAGTACACTAGCCTTAACGTACGCTACATGGGTAGACTTACGTACGTTATGGGCTGAGTATTACGTACGTTATGCCTGTAAGGTTACGTACGTAATGCTTGGTAGGTAGCAGGAACCTTCCTCGTAGTCACTTTCGGCCAGTGGGTCCCGAGCATCTTCCGATCGGATCTCACTATTGCAGTCAACGGACCTTTACGTACGTTAAGAGGTGAGCTCTACGACGTAATGTAGGTCTTGTTAACGTCGTAATAAGTTCTTGTTTACGACGCGTTAAGGCCTTCGTATTTTAGTCCGATCGATTCGGATTTTCATTACGTACGTTAATGTCTTAGCATAGCGTACGTAATGCCTCTTACGTACGTTAACCATAGTGTATAACGTACGTAATGAATTGGTCAGTCTATTTATCTTGGTTTCGTCTTTCATTTCCTCACAAACCAAAACACATTTTCTCTCCCTAGAATCGTCCGTTTGGACTTGTTATTGATGTTTAGCCTCTTCCAACTCGATCTTGATCATCCTAGCTTGGATTGAAGCTTGAAGTTGGAAGCTTGTTGGTGCTCCTTTGGTGTTTGGAGGCTTCTTCTTGTTCTTCTTTGGGATGTTCTCTCAATCCCTTGTTCTTTAAGTAATTTTCGAGTTTTGTTGTTGTTTTCTTCGGGTATTGTTTGATTAATGGAGTATATCATGATTCTTCATGGTTTTGATAAACTTTTGATGAAGAACATGATGGTATTGCTTGAGTTGGATTATGTTCTTGATGTTTTAGATTGTTTGGAGGTTTTAATCATGTCTAGGAAAGATTATGTTAAGATTGTTATATGATTAACATAGTCTTGAGATGATTATTGTTGTTGGTGGTGTTCTTGTAAGATTTTAACCATTTTAGTAAGGATTTATGATGATTCAGGAGGTGATTATCATAATTTGAAAATGGTTGAGTGAATCTTGTTGTTTAATCCGAATTCATGATGCATTGATGAAGGATTTCGTTTTAGACATCATGATTATTGAGTTGATGATGTTCTTGGGGTGATAATGATAATAGTGATAATATTATCATTGTAGGAGGATCAATTTGATGATATTGGTGATATTATCATCTTGAGATGATTGTTTTGATGATTGTTCTTAAGTGAATCTTGTTGAATGGATTTCACAAGTGTTAAGTAATGATCATGTTAATTGATCATCGAGGTGTTGGAGGACGTTAGAATTCATAGTTGAGAACTATGATATTCGTTCGTGCGGTGTGATCGATTCGTGTTTGAATTGGACTTTGTCCTTGTCGTTATTTTTTATTGATTTTGTGTTTTTAAATGAATCGTTTTCATTCAAGGTTGTTCGAGTGTTTATGATCGTCGGGAGGCGCCGTTCGTCATTTCGTGCCAGGACGTTGATCGTGGAAGGACTTGTTCGCCTTCGGTTTGAGGCAAGTTTTATACTTGTACTGGTCAATGAGATTAATGTTATCATGTATGTGTATGAATGTGTGTATCATTTCGAGACTTGGTCTCTTTATGATTTTGTTGATATCAGGGGATTGTTTGATACGATACCCTTCGGCAAATTATGCCAAATATTATTGTTGTTCGTAAATGGCCGATTTAAGGCATTGCGATACTTGTTGGTAATATATTTGTCGATAGCCGGTTCGCGGTATCGACATATCGATTGTTATTGTTGATTGATGTTCCTTTGAGATATTGTTGTCGATAGCCGGTTCGCGGCATCGACGTATCGATTGTTATTATTGATTGATGTTCCATCAAGATATTTTTGTGAATCGTCGTTATTGATATCAATGTTTTTTTTCTATTGATGTCGTTTTGGCCGATTGAAGGCATTGACGTATTCAATTATCATCTTCGTTCTCGGTAACCGATTAAAGGTGCCGAGACATCCGTTGTATAATTGTTATCGGTTAACCGTTCTGAAGGTAATCGATATATTGAATTGGGATTATCAAAGATAATTCCCATCCGTTGTATAATTAATATCGATTGTCCGCTCTAAAGGTAATCGATATATTGAATTGGGATTATCGAAGATAATTCCCATCCGTTATATCATTGGTTATCGGTTGACCGTTCTAAGGCAATCGATGTATTTAATTGGGATTATCAAAGATAATTCCCATCCGTTGTGTCATCGTTATCGATTGACCGTTCTAAGGTAATCGATGTATTGAATTGGGACTGTCAAGGATAGTTTCCATCCGTTGAGTTGTTGTGATCGATTGGCCATTCCAAGGCAGTCGAGGTATTTGAATTGGGACCGCCGTGGACGGAGCCCATCCGTGAGTTATTGTTGTCATGTTGGCCGACTCAAGGCAGCACGCTATTATCCTTGTAAATTTGGTAATCTTGAGATCGTTACCGTTGTGATTAATTGTGTTTTGGAGTCTAGTCTCGACTAGTGCTCGATGGGTAAGCTTGGGGCTTGAACCTTCGCGGTTGGTTTCCCAACACCTACAGTTCAGTAGGTCATGGTCATGTTAATGATCTCATTATGGGTAAGTCTGGGGCTTGAACCTTCGCGGTTGGTTTCCCGGCACCTGCGATTCAGCAGGTCACGGTCATTGGATGACCTCATTGTGATACGGCTTCCTGTCGTGGCTTCGGCCCTCATTGTGATACGGCTTCGTGCCGTGGCTTCGGCCCTCATTATGATACGGCTTCGTGCCGTGGCTTCGGCCCTCATTGTGATACGGCTTCGTGCCGTGGCTTCGGCCCTCATTGTGATACGGCTTCGTGCCGTGGCCGCCCTCATTGTGATACGGCCGTGCGTGGCCGGCCCTCATTGTGATACGGCCGTGCCGTGGCTTCGCCCTCATTGTGATACGGCCGTGCGTGGCTTCGCCCTCATTGTGATACGGCCGTGCCGTGGCCCGGCCCTCATTGTGATACGGCCGGCCGTGCCGAGCCGGCCCTCATTGTGATACGGCCGTGCGTGGCCCGGCCCTCATTGTGATACGGCTTCGTGTCGTGGCTTCGGCCCTCATTGTGATACGGCTTCGTGCCGTGGCTTCGGCCCTCATTGTGATACGGCTTCGTGCCGTGGCTTCGGCCCTCATTGTGATATGGCTTCATGCCGTGGTTTCGGCCCTCATTGATACAGCTTCGGGCTGTTTTGGCTTCGGTCCATTATGGTGATTGACAGCTTCGGCTGAGTGACATTCAGGGTATTATGATGATAAACAACTTCGGGCTGTTCGGCTGTTAGGCCATTGTGATGTATCGGTATTCCCGTTGGAGCCTTCGGGCATTGTGATTCATATCTATTTCAGTGTTTGGCTTGGGTTACCTTCGGGTGATGTATTGTTGTGTTCTGTATTGATGATTCGCCGTTGGGCACTTGTGTTCTAACCTGTTGAGCAGGTATTGATCGGATGCCATGGGCATAGTATTCCACGAATGCTCGATTCTTACTTTGGTTTGTGAGCATCTCGTATTACCATTACTATACTATTCATTCTGCCCTTTGGATGCATATCATGTTGTACATGTATTTGATAATCATTATCTGGATGACTGACCCCGTGGGGGCGGAACATGTTTTCATGTTTTAGGTGTTTGCGAGGAGAGAGTTGAGACACAGGGGCATGACGGTGGCGACGAGGCATTCAAGCGATACTAGTCCGAGATGTTTTGGTGTTCATGTCAGTCAGGCAGTTGGAGTACTCCAGTTTTGTCAGTTATTGTCATTTTGTATTATCCGAGCAAGGCTCGTGGATGTCGTTGTATTTTATTTGGGCCATGTAGGCCCACTGTTGTCATTGAAATTCCATATCGGAATATTATGTTGGATGTCAGTGTAGGGATTGTGATTCCCCTTTTGGTCAGTTAGTTGTATTTTTGGTCGTGTTAGCCTGGTGGATCTCCTGGCGTGGGGTCCACGGCACTGTAATAACCCAATAGGATTTGGGGGTGTTATAGTATGTTTGATTGGTATGTCGAGATATTGGTTGAGGATAGCTGAATATGGCTAGGCACAGCAATGATAGCGCACGCTATAAGTGTTTCATTAGCGCACGCTACTGAGTACAGGTAGCGCACGCTACGAAGTATTGATAGCGTACGCTAAGAGGTTCGGTTACGTACGCTAAGGAGGACCCCTAACGTACGTAACGACTTGCTGGGTTAGTTCCGGAAGGTGGCCGACAGGTAGGCCCAGGTTGATTTTTATATTCAGTTAGCGCACGCTAACGCGTGTTGGTTAGCGCACGCTAACATCAGATCGCCAATAATGGAATCTTAGCTTTCGGCGGGTGGACCCGGCCATGTTCGACGCGTGTCTAGATAAGGTCAGCGAGTGTTTGTCGTGTAGAGCTAGCGCACGCTAAAACCGTATGATTAGAGCACGCTAATTCCAGATTGGGTAGAGGGAATCTTGTCCTTGTCAGATGCTGTCGGCATGTGGGGGCACGAGTGGTAGGTGAATACTGTAGCAAGTCAACTTCGGATAGCGCACGCTAAGGTCAAGGACTTGCGTACGCTAGGCAGGATGCTTTACGTACGTCAATGCATGGGCATTACGTACGTAAGCTAGTTTACGAAGCAAGGCAGTAGCCTCTGGGCTGCGATAGCGCACGCTAACAAAGTCAGTTAGCGCACGCTAAGGCTGTTAGCACACGCTAATAATGAATATTATAAAAGGAGGACAGACGGGTATTATGAGGCATTTTGTCCATTCTTCTTCCTTCAGTCGGGAGAGAGAGAGAGAGTTTGGAGTCATTTGGGATTCTCAAACACTGTATAATGATAATCTTTAACAACATTAGATTGAGATCTTGGATTCAAGCCTTGTTCTTCAAGTTGTTCATGATTCTTTGGATGGAGTTCTAGTGTTCTTCTTTTTGGTTCGTCTAAACCAGGTAATCTTCGTATTCCTTTGTTAATGGTTCGTTTTTCTTGGATGATTACATGTGAGGAATATGTTGGATAATCATATAACGATGTTATATGGGATTTTATGGATTTTGATAAGAACTTCGAATGTTTCTTCATATTATTAAAGATGATGATTCGTTTAAACCATTTTGAGATGGATTTCTGGATCATAATACGAGGTTGAATTCCAGATTGTGCATGTTATGATCCTTGTTACCGAGTTGGTCCGATTATTGACATGATTATTGTTCTAGGGTGATTTATCAATAGGTATAACCGTTGTGCTTCGTTGGAAGACCGTAGATTCGTTCCAGTCAGGGCTGAAGAGCTCGTAGATGAGGGCGATGAGTTCGGTGTTGGTTTTGTCGTGTTGGTATCCAGGCAAGTGTTTACTTGTTCGGTTGTAATGTTTTGATGAGTAATTCCATTTACATTTCATAAGTATTTTATGTTGTATTGCATATTGACGAATGTTCAGTGATGTTCTAAAAGGATTAGAATGCACAGTTGATGATTTTTGAGATACTTGGACAATCTTGAGAAGATTGTAGTATTCAGATATTGTTGATGTCATTTTGGATATTCTTGGTATGTGGTGTGCATTCCGGAAGGAAGTCCGGATAGAGGTATGTTTTATGGCAATCGTACATAGAAGATTATGTACGGGAAAGTATTCGGTATTGAGGTATTATGTGGTATTATCATGATATTGGGATTTTGACGAGAATCGTTGGATTACCGGAAGTGGTAAGGTTATCGTTGAGGTTATTATTCTCATGATGCATGGCATGTGAATATTTATGTTTATGTACTTACGGTTATTTGTCGGGCATTATTGCTGAGCCCGTTGTGGGACTTGTTTTTCAGGTATTGAGGACTTTGTTGGTAGCAGTCGTGAGGCAAGGATTCCGGACGATACTGGCTATGGCATATTGTTGGGGAATCATATTTTTTTTGTTGTGTATATCATTATTGATGTATATGTATCCTGGACTGTATTTTTATCCGCTGTGTGAGTTCTTTCAAATGGCTTTCGGCTTTATGCCAACTGAGTTTGATTTCGAAAACCGATTCCCTTAATCGAGTTTTTGGCCTTGATTGTCTTGACGGTAGTTGGTGTTTTCAAATGATTTTGTGAGTTTTGGAAAATACTACCGTCATCGACCTTCTTGTCGATTTTGTAAATGGTTTTTAGCCTGGTGGGTTCCGGCGCGGGGCCCACGGCGTGTAATACTCCCGTAAGGTTTTGGGGGTGTTACACACTGCATACGAGTAGGGCCACACATCCTAGTCTCATAGATAAGGTGAACAGTTAAATGAACCATGATGTCGAAAAAAAATGGTGGGAAATACATCTCAACCTCACAAAGTGTCTCAAAAATTTGTCGTTGCAGATACGACAACCTTCTCGGATCAATGACTTTGCTACTCATTGACTTAAAGAACCAACACAATTTTGTGACGGTTACCCGCACCTTTTCGGGCAATACGGAACGTATAGCATTTTGAAGCAAATTCTCCATTATGACATGACAATCATGTGATTTTAAACTTTTTAATTTCAAGTCAGTCAGAGAAACAAGACTCTTGATGTTGGATGAGTATCCTTCTGGAACCTTGACAGAATGGAGTGTTTGTAACAACACTCTCTTCTCATCCTTAGATAGAGTATGGGCTGCAGGAGGTAAATATTGTTTTTTCCTGGTTTCTCCACAGGAATTAGTTCGTCTCTTATTCCCATTTCCTTCATATCCATTCTCGCATTGTAGCCATCTTTATTAGTTTTACCTGGGACACCCAGCAATGTACCAATTAGGCTCTCAAAAACATTTTTCTGCACATGCATGAGATCAATGAAATGTCTGACATAAAGGTCCTTCCAATAACTCAATTTAAATAATATTGAACGCTTCTTCCAACCTTTAGTATGGACATCCTTTGCAAATTTCTTACCAAGCTGTACATTTAGGTTTTCAACCTCTTTCAACACATCAGCACCTGTTATTTTAGGAGGTGCACCTCGTTCTTCAACTTCACCATTGAATACTGATGGCATATTTCTAAACCGATGTTTCGAGTCCAACCACCGCCTATGCCCCATATATACACACTTCTTGCAATGTTTCAAATATAGTTGATTAGTCTCCTCGCCACACCAAGGACATGCATCATAACCTTTCACACTATATCCTGAAAGATTACCATAAGCGGGGAAATCACTTATCGTTCCGAACAACATGCCCTTCAACCTAAATTGATCTTTCTTATATTCATCACGCACTTCAATGCCCTCTTCCCACAATAGCTTCAAGTCCTCAATTAAAGGTGCCAAGTATACATCAATATCATTACCAGGTTGTGTGGGACCAGATATCAAAATAGACATCATCATATATTTACGCTTCATGCACAACCATGGTGCCAAATTGTAGATTATCAGAATCATAGGCCAGGTACTATGAGAATTATTTTGAAGCTTGTAAGGGTTCATTCCGTCTATTGGAAGTGCTAGGCGAAGATTCCTCGGTTCTTTCCCAAATTCCTGATATGTATTATCAAATATCTTCCATTGAGGTGAATCGGCTGGGTGTCTCAATATCCCATCTTTAATTCTCCCATCGTGATGCCATGTCAAATGTTTAGCATCTTCTGCACTAGCATACAACCGTCTAAGTCTGGGTAGTAACGTAAAGTACCACATGATTTTGGCCGGATAATTACCATCCTTATAATGTTTTGTACCGCACTTCGGACATTCATTAAGCTCTGCATACTCTTTTCGATAAAGAATACAGTCATTTGGACAAGCATGAATCCTATCATGTATTAACCCGATAGATTTGAGCATTTGTTTAGCCTCGTATGTTCTGCGAGGGATGACATTGCCATCTGGCAAGAGTTCACTAATAGTTGTGAGCAACTCTATGAAGAACACATCAGAAACTTGATGTCCAACCTTTAGGTTATACAAAGTCAACACAGCCAACAATTTAGAAGCCTTAGTGCACTCTGGCCACAAAGGTAATGCAGCATCATGCTTTAACTTCTCATGCATGTCGGGATGATCATGTAATTATTCATTTATCACATTGGGAATATCCTTTTCATCACTAGAATTTCTACCCTCAGTGTCTGTCATAACATTGGTATCTGTATCTACAAATTGATAATTTGAATTCCAATTAATTGAGCTATGTTCCCCTTTATCTTCACCATGAAATTTCCAAAATGTATAAGTTCTATCAATACCATGACATATTAAGTGTTCATACAACTCAGACTGACCATTAACTTCCACAACATTTAAACACTTCTGACACGGACATAAGATAAAACGAATGTCCTTTGCACGTTGAGTTGCATATTTACAGAACTCTGTCACACCATTCTTATATTCTTTTGACAATCAGGGTGCATTTATCCAATTGCGATCCATCAAAACACTAACAAAAATATAAAACCTGAAGAGCACAATTAATTAGTAAACAGTAAACAAGGCAGTGACATTTTAAGATATGGGCAACACAATCTCTATACTCAAGTACTTGAAGATATGGAGTATGAAGTACAAGTAGACATTTTGACCATTGAACTTGTGTCTGCAAATGGCTGACATCATTGCGCCACTGTGTTACTTGTGTTCAATACTTCAAACTAAATTTCATCTTTCCCACCAAGTAATCCAAGTGTAGCAAGAAAATCATAAAAATACCAGTTAACACTAAGAGTAGATATCCAGTTTAGAATTATCGTTCCAACTTCAAAATCAGTCTCAATTTTGTAAATTTAACAAAAATATAATCTTTAAATCTTTCTTTTTAAATCTTAACATGGATGAGCGGAGAAATTTCAGTGAATTTACCTTGGTTGTTGGGTTGACTGATTTGCGCAAAACCCTAAAAAGAACCCGCTCTATTTGCTAGATTTCGATTGAAGATTGATGCTGATGTTGATCGATTGAACTTGATTGAAGACTTGATTGGATTCTTCAATTGCTGGGATTCTTCAAGTGCTGGGTTTCTCTTCTTCCTTCTCGATGGAGCAGAAAAAAAGAAGATGTGTGTAGGTTTTTTACACACATGTAACATGTAAAAGAAAATAAAGAATAAAAATAATTATTACTTTAACATAGAAAACGCTTTGGAAAACACTAACGTACTATAAAAAAAATTTAAAATTAAAAAATAATTACTTAAAAACTACTAACTACAATAGCGCTTCTAAAAGCGCTATCGTAGATAAAAACTACAACAACGCTCCTTAAAAAAACGCTATTGAAGTATTTTCTTTTATTTTTCATTTATTTTTATAATTCCTCACAATAACTTGTAACGCGCTTTTTTGGAGAAGCACTGTCCAAGTGTAATGCTTGTATAGCGTTTATGAAGAAGCGCTATTGAAGCAGTGTCTCCTAAGCCCAGATTTGTAGTAGTGGTTATAATAGGGTTTGACATTAACATGACCCTAATACTTGATCGGGACATATGATTGGAGGGTTCATACCTATACGGTATTCATAAAGTAAATGTTTTGGAATGATCCCTATCATTCGTTCTCAGTTGGGTTACAGTGTGAGCCACGGGACTGGCTAAGTGTTACTCACAATCTTTGGTTCCTCCCATTGCCGACTCAGACGACCTATGGAGTCACGTCACATGATAGATGATGGAAAATGATATGGATATTCTCTCTTTATGAATATTAGACAGTAGATGTCTAATTTAATTTATTAGATAAATGATATTTTAATTTATTGGATAAATTAAAATCGGTCTAATGAATTAAATAAATTACTGGGTAATTAACTTAATTTATATTATTTCTTAGAGAATTAATATTAATATAATTAATTAATTGAATTAATTAATTATATTAATATTAAAACGTACCAAAGTTTATCTATCAAATTAAATACACGATGGTCCATTTTATGGATAGAAACAAAGCAACCTCTTTTTCTTTGATATAGCCGCCCTCTCCCATCTCTTGGTCAATTATCATTTTTGTTATTGGTGCTTAAGCACCTCATGTGACTATTAAAATATGGTGACTCTCCTCGTGAGGAAGAGTTGAAATTGAATTAAGAATTCATTAATGTAACTTCACACTATATAACAACCAAGTGAGTGGGGAGTGGAATGGGATTCACGGCTGCAAAGAAAGAAAAAGGAAGAGAGAAGGAAGAGAGAAAATAGTGAGAAGAAAAAGAAAAGGAAAAGAAAAGGAGAATTTTTCTTTTTTGAGATATAATTTATTCTTTATATTTAATTCTTTGAGAGTTAAATATAAAAGAAAAATTTATCCTTTCGTCACTTCAAATAGCCGTCGACCTTTGAGGTCTTGGAGTGACGATTACATATTTCCGGTCATCTTTCCGACGCATGATACGTAGAGGCATGGTATTTTCGGTGCTCGGGAATTTCCAAAACCTCGTTTGATTGGATTCATGTTCATGCTCGGAATCACGAAGATATTATCAAAGGTCTACGAGGGTATGATTTCTTAATTTATCTTCGTCAATTAATATTCGTTTAAATGATGTTTGATCGATCCGCTTCTGGGGTTGATTTTTATCCAGTTTGACATGTTTAATTTCCGCTGCGTAACTCTTTATTAATCACTGAATCCCAACAGTGGTATCGGAGCGAGCTCTTGCGATCGTATATATGATATATAGCATTTGGAATGCTTGATTGTGAGTTTTTATGATTTGAAATCACAATTGTAATTAATCATTAATTTTTAATTATTCATCTAAAAATTATTTTTTTTATGATTTATGTTACAATATAAATCTATTTTTTTTGACAAACTGATTTAAATATGTAATATAAAGATTAGAAGAATATTATTTTTAGAATCATGATGAAAAGACGAGCCAAAAACATATACGGACCCGACAGCTTGGAGCTGCCGAGGGGCTGCCGTGCGGTCCCATTTTGTGAAGGACCACGGTCCGCCAGCCGGACCGCATGGCAGATGCTCGGGCTTGGACCGGGCCATGTATTTTTTGACTCTGTTTTTTATATTTCGTTGGTAATTAATTTTCCACAAATTAAATTGGATTTAATTTGACTAAAATATAATTATGATAATTTTATTCTTAAGGGAATTAATTTAATGAAATATTTTGTCCGGAACGAATTAAAATTAATGGTTATGTGAATTAATTGGATTAATTCTAATAGTTGGATTAATTTTTGTTGATTAGATTAATATTTAGATTAATCATTTTTACCACTTATTTATATGTAATGATTGCATTATTTTTGAATGGTGATGTAGTTCATGGATTTAGTTTCTTGAATTTTTTGTTCGATGGGGTTGTAATGCCGTTTTGAGCCGTTTTTTTTTTTAGTAAATTTGTATAAGATGCAAATTTTGTAAATGTAATAAATTAGATATGACGAAGAGCCGAGGATGAACCGCCATGAAGACGAAGATTCAAGACTTTTGATTAGATTACTCGTATTTTTATCGAGTCGATGAAGACTCAGTACTTAGGAACGGTCCATGAACTGCATGTTGTTAGTTTTAGGTTGTGTATGTTTTCATATTGTATGACAAACAAACAAACTGACTAACCGCGCTTATAAACGGATTAATGTACAAAGTGTAACATATAATCGCGTTAAACTCCCGCCTACAAACACTAAGTTATAAAGGTTACGAGGTTTCCTACCCCCCGTCAAACTCATGGAAAATTGAAATCTAAACTGAAATATTATTCTTCTGAGTATGTCGGGGATTCAGCAGTATATGTCCGGATTCGAATGTACTACTTTGCGACAGTATCAGGACAAAGCACTGGCCTACGACATGAAAGAGGTGGCGGTGGAGAAATCGATGGAAGCAAAGAAGCAGAAAGTGTCTGGAAACTTCACAGAGAACAGGAGTAGTGGGCCCCGCAAGGGCCAGTCTTCATTTCATTCATCTAGGAGACCTCTGCATCTTTCCCGAGGTGGAAAGAAGTTTTGGACAACATCAACGGTTTCAGACGCAACGAAGAAATGTTATAACTTTGGTAAAGCAGGGCATATTCGGCGTGATGCTACGCACCTTCTTTGACGTGTTTCGAGTGTGGACAGGAAGGGCATCGTGCGACTTTTTGCGGAAATGTGACTAGATCTATTGGTACTCGCACTCCTGCACCGGTTCCGAAAGAGACAAGTGTGAACCAGACACAACAAAGTGGTTTCCAGTAGCAGAATGTTGGGAAAAGAGAGGCGTCCAGTGCTGGGTACGTTCCTCCGCGCCTTTACGAGATGAGGAGGTCAGACGATCAGAACACTGCTATTGTATCAGGTACGATTCAGATCCTTTTGCAACCAGTTAGTGTCTTATTCGATTCAGGAGCTACACATTCTTTCATATCACTGAACTGTGTTAATCGTTTGAAAATCTCGTGTTTATATGATTGTTGATCGGTCAGAAACTTATCCTAAAAATAGGAGTTCTTGAGTCGCTCGCAAATATATACGAGGTAGAAGTAGTTTGTGGTAAGTTCTACCAAGGTCTTTTCTCTCGAGGATTGTCCAACAAGGCTTCGTATAATATTTTGTTATAGATTGCGAGAAATAAATACTAAAATATTAAAAAGGATATTTTTGGGTTTTTAAAAATTAACTAAATTAAAATGCACTATATTTTAAACTAAACTATTTTTAATAAGACTATTTTTTATACGACTATTTTTATTAAGACTATTTATACTAGACTATTTATATTAAGACTATTTTTAACTAGACTATTTATACTAGACTATTTATACTAGACTATTTATATTAAGACTATTTTTTAACTAGTGAAAATGAATAGAATTAAAATGAGTTGGGAATTTATAAAATCTAGGGGATTACGGGTTCATTAAATTAGGTATTTAATTAAGTGTAGGAATTGATTTGTATGGATATAAAAAAACGAATGTTTATCGAGTAATCAACTTTTCACTTCCGTACTTTCGTAATCAAAGATGTCTTAATCACTGTCACTTTTTTAAGATGTTGATAACAAGATTAACACTTGATAGATTGAAAAGATGTGTTTTCAATACACTTAACAATCAATCAAGGAGGTTTCACTAGTAGAAATAGGATATGATCAATCTCTATTTAAACCAATTAGTCCTTTCATTTCTCTAACTTGACTATTTTTAGGATAAACGATCGTTCATCGAGTAATCAACCTTTCACCTCCGTACTTTCGTAATCAAAGATGTCTTAACCACTTTCGCAATCTTTAGATGTTGATAACAAGATTAACATTTGATAGATTGAAAAGATATGTTTCCAATTCACTCAACAATCAATCAAGAAGGTTTCATTAGTAAAAATAGGATATGATTAATCTCTATTTAAACCAATTAGTCCTAAAAATAGTTTAAATCAATCAAATACTCAATATATAACCTAATAGAAATCCCCCTTCCCCTAAGAAGAAAGATTAGCTACTCATTGGTTCATACAAACTAAAATTATAATAGAAATAATTGATATATATAATATATATATAGAAACTTTTAATTACTAGAACTTGATGACAATAGATAAAACTTACTTGAATATGATGAATCAAAGTGCAAGAAACAAACTTCAAAATATAACTTCAAACTTGTTTAAAGGTTACAAGCTTACAAAAATTAAAAGTAAAATACTAAGTGCTTATTGATCAAGCACTTTTCAATTACAAAACTAAATGAAAGAAAAACTTCAAACCAAAAATAAAATACAAACTAAAATTGAAAGTTCTAAGGAAAATATATTGCTAAAATAAATGAGTATTTCTTAGCAAGAAGATGGGTTTGAGAATTGGTAATTGGTATTGGTGATTTTACAATGGATGAAGATGTCCTTTTATAGGTGATTTTCAAGAATACAATTGATTATTTAATTCAAAATATCTATTGTAATATCGTTTTTTTAATTCTTTGTTCACACTTCACCCATGTCTTTGAATTTTCAGATTTTTGACCAAAAAGATATCTTGTGGTTGAGTTCACAAGTTGGTCAAAAGTGGACTAATTTTGCATGGCATCTGCTGAAAAACGGCGATGAAAAAGCGGCCCGGTTGCCGTGTTGTGCGCCGTTTGTGGTGACTCGGTCTCTTCGGAATACGCGAGGACACGGCGCTAAATGTCGGCCGTATGTGAAACGGCCCAAGACCACGGCCCTTGTTGTGCCGTATGTGAAAGCGGCTTTACATAACACGGTCTGTTTGCGCCATGTTGTAGGTAGTTTTGCCTTGAAAAATTCCGTCGTTGGATTTGATCTTGTTTTCCGTCCTTTTGATGCTTCATGTCGATGTCAGTAAAATAACCATTTTTAGCTCATGTTTGGACATATCTGTAAAATATATATTTTTAATCACAAATCAGTACAATTATGCCCGGAAAAATAAATATTTTGTATATGAATTTTAGATCAATTATGCACTAATTAAATACCCCACACTTAAATTCTTGCTAGTCCCGAGCAAGACTCTTTATTAATCACACACAAAATAAAAATTAAAATAAGACATAAAATAAAAAATAAAAAATAATACACACAAATTTAAGAAAAATAATTATATATAAAGATAAAAAGAGATCAAAATGTCATTAATACACAATAACCAACTTTATACAGTAGATAGAAATGAATCAAGATTCAAAATAAATCTACTAACGATTTTGAAGTTAAAACACGGTTTTTATTTTTGTAATTCCATAATGCAAGGTTTTCCCCCCGAAAGGTTGATTATTTCTTTCCCACTCGTGACTTCACACGACTCCCTTTAATGGTTGCTCTCGATCACTCGTTTATTTTTCGACTCAATATGAAGAAGAATTTCATCGGCGTCATCAAATATTGTGATTTTTCACGAAATTGAGTGTATTGAAATTCAGTCGCTAATTAATTCAGATCTTGCTCATAAACTACATCCCTTTTAGTGATAGCTTTCACACCGTTATTTGCTAACGTGTAGCTCTTTTCACCAACATAATTTCTATCTCTTTTTTTTTTAAAAGGTGATAGCTTTCACACCGTTATTTGCTAACGTGTAGCTCTTTTCACCAATTTTCTGTGAGACGGCAGCTACGCACCAACAATGGTTAGTCCTTTATTTTTCGCAAAATTTTAAGACCCCCAAAATTAGGCGGTATTCTTCACTCAACACTTCTCCTTTTTGTCATTTTTTTAGGTGATAGCTTTCACACCGTTATTTGCTAACGTGTAGCTCTTTTCACCAATGACTCCTTTTTTTAGGGAATAGAATTTTTGCAGAAAATCATTTATTAGTTAAGCATGAAAAATCAAAAACTCCACAAATTAAGTAAATTTCAGTTCTATTTTTCATCAACCGACTGATTCTTCTTTTCTCAAGGTAACGAATGACTCGATTTTATATGATAACTACAAGGCTTGGAAAGAGAGATTAAGGCTCAAAAAATTTTGGAATATACAATTTTTTACCGGTTAAAACAGTTTTAGAAGCTTGTATATAGCTAATTTATTGGTGTTTATGGCCGTATCTAGAAATCTCACAAATCAAAATAATATATATATATATATAATAATAATAATAATAATAATAATAATAATAATAATTAAGGCAAATCACTAAAATAATCAAAACCAACACACCAAAATAATTAAAACATACCAAAATAATTAAAACATACCACCCCCAAACTTGAAAAAGAAACCATCCTCGGTTTTTTAAAAAAATAATAAAAAGCAAGAGAGAAAAAAAAAATACTCCCTGTTATGAAAATTGGTGCTTGAGCTACGCCTTTTTGGATCTGCATGAAAAAATACACGAGGCAAACAACAACAACAACAAAAATATACCCGGAAGTATAACACAATTTATAAGATGCGCATCAAGAAAGTCCGAAGAGTCGCCTTACGCTGCCATCAATGCTTTTATAAAAAACAAACAATAAAAATTACGGCAATAAAAATAACAATACGTAAATCGCGAATAGATGCGCGTCAAGAGATCAAAAGAAACTCCTTAAGCTGCCATCATTTAGCACGATTTTTATACACGACAGAAAGTAAAAATAACAAGAGGTCTGATATGGGGTATCAAAGGGAGAGGAATGAATCCACTTTTCGTTTTCTCACGGTGAGATCTTCCATCCAGATAATATTAGCTAGAGCTGGATCTGGTTGAGGAACAAATTCAATGAGTTTTTTGATTAGCTCTTCTGGTGTTGTTGCAACGACTATGATTCGTTTAGCACGCTCGGAAATAAAACCTTTTTCAGCAGAGTAGTCGATGAAAGATAGTAAACCATCAAAGAAACCATTGACATTAAGCAGACCTATTGGTTTTGATGAACATTTAGTGGGCTCTGTAACCACATGAAAAAGTTCCTCAAGGGTGCCAAAACCACCGGGAAGGGTGATAAAGGCGCCAGAATTATTTGTTATGCGAGTTATGCGATCTTGCATATTTACAGATCTAAACTCATCTCCAATAGTTGCCCCGGTAATTTTACTTTCAGCCAGAGGTTTTGGAATTACTCCCAACACTCTTACTCCTTCCATATAGGCGACGACTCGTCCCATTAATCCTAGACTTCCTCCTCCGTAAACTACATGAATGCATTTTTCTCCTAAAGTACAACCCAATTTGTGTGCTGCTTCAGTAAAGCATGCATCTTTTCCATAACTAGCTCCACCAAAAATGAAGACTGAGTTAAATCTTTTTGTGGAAGATGATGACTCCATTTTTGAAAAGAATTTTATTAAGAGAGAAACAGAGAAAAGTGCAAGTTTGAGGGATGAATAAAAGAAACAAGCACAAAGGTTATTTATAAAAGAAAAAATGAGGAAAAATTGCTTAACAAGTTTGTGATTTCGTTGATTACGATTCAACTACTCAATAGAATAATGAATGCATTTATCGCGTATCACATTTTTTATTCAGAAAATCTCACCATACGACAAAAATAAAAGATACTCACGTGTATGCACAGTAGTTGTGATTGTGGCTCACATCTTCCTCTGATTTTACGTTCAGAAACGGCCTAAACGCCTTCTATGAGTCGGGGAGAAGCTTCCCATTCAATTTTCTTACAAATTGGCAAACAGGGTCTTTTAACGTCAGATTCCCAAGACGTTGTTCATATTCTAGTTTGAATTTATTCCACAAACATCGAATTCCGTAATGTACGAGTCCACTAGGATGCGTGTCAAGAGAAATTTCGATATCATCTAAATTCTCTTTATTCAAACCATCCTTAATGAATTGAATTTTATCTTCTCTGTTTGTAGATGGAATTCCTAAAGATCGACATTTTAAACGGCTATCACAAAAAGTAAGTTTCTGTGCATTTCTTCAAAATACTCCTTAATATTTTTTTTTTTGAATTTTTGATTTTTTTGAATTTTTGATTTTTTTGAATTTTTGATTTTTAAATAATAAGAAAAACAATAAATAAATTGGGTTCCCTCCCAATAAGGGCTCGTTTAATGTCATTAGCTTGACAACTTCCTGTTTTAGTCGTGCGACGGATCTTCAAGGGTTATGCTCTCTCCGTAAGGAATTTTCTGATTTTCAAAATAAGGCTTTACCCTGTGTCCGTTCACCTGAAATGACTCTTTGGTTTGAGGATTTATCAGTCTAATTACTCCGTATGGAAATACTTCCTCAATCTCGAAGGGTCCCGTCCAGCGTGATTTTAGCTTACCTGGAAATAATCGCAAACGAGAATTAAATAAAAGTACTTTCGTACCTGGTTCAAGGTGCTTGAGGGTAAGTTTCCGGTCATGAAGTCTCTTGACTTTGTCTTTGTAAATCAGAGAGTTCTCGTATGCTTCGTTTCTTAACTCGTCTAGTTCAGATATTTGTAGCAGTCTTTCCTGTCCAGCTTTTTTCAATTCCATTGAAACGGCCTTAATTGCCCAATAAGCTTTATGTTCGATTTCAACTGGAAGGTGACAAGTTTTTCCATAGACTAGACGGTAAGGGCTCATTCCCAATGGACTCTTGTATGCTGTTCGGTATGCCCAAAGTGCATCGACCAATTTTTCAGCCCAATCTTTTCGAGTTGGGCGCACAGTTTTTTCCAAGATCCCTTTTATTTGTCGGTTGCTTGTTTCAGCCTGACCCGACGTTTGTGGATGGTAGGGAGTTGCAATTTTGTGATTTATGCCATTTTTGGCCATAAGCTTGTCAAATAACTTATTGCAGAAGTGGGATCCCCCATCACTAATTATTGCCTTGGGAAATCCGAAACGGCTGATTATGTATTCCTGTACAAACTTAACAACAATATTAGCATCATTAGTCCTTGTGGGGATTGCCTCAACCCACTTGGATACATAATCGACTGCTAAAAGAATGTACTCAAAATTTCCAGTCATAAAATCAATTCCCCATACATCAAAAATTTCTACGACCAAATTGATCGTGAGGGGCATCTCATTTCTTTTTCCGATATTACCAGTTCGTTGACACCTATCGCACTGAACACAAAAATGATATGCGTCTTTAAATAAGGATGGCCAATACAAACCAGATTGGAGAATTTTGTGTGCGGTCTTTTGTCCGCCAAAATGTCCTCCGCAATGAAGTTCGTGGCAAAAGGTTAGTACACTTTGTTGCTCATCTTCTGGGACACATCGCCTCATGATTTCATCTTTGCATAATCGAAAAAGGCATGGTTCGTCCCAGAAGTAGTTTTTGCATGATGATAGAAACCTTTTCTTTTCTTGGTAAGAAATGTTAGGTGGGAGCATTTCACAAACCAAATAATTCACAATATCTGCAAACCAAGGTACCGAAGAAATTTTAAATAGATTTTCATGTGGAAAAGAGTCCACAATCCGTTCATGTTTGTTATCTATTTCTTCTGTTATTTTTAAACGAGACAAATGGTCTGCGACCACATTTTCACTTCCTTTCCGATCCTTTATTTCCACATTAAATTCTTGAAGCATTAAAATCCACCGAATCAACCGAGGTTTCGCTTGTTGCTTTTTCAACAGATGTCGTAAAGCTGCAAGGTCTGAATGTACAATCACTTTAGATCCTACAATATAAGATCTAAATTTATCCTGTGAGAAAACCACAGCTAATAATTCTTTCTCGGTTGTCGTATAATTAACCTGCGCATCATTTAATGTTAGACTAGCGTAATAAACCACACAGAGCATTTTATCAATTCTTTGGCCCAAAAGCGCTGCACTCGATCGGATGCATAGCACATAATTTCAAAAGGTAAAGACCAATCAGGGGCAATTACGATTGGTGCCATGGTTAGTTTCTCTTTCAAGGTTTTAAAAGCGTCGAGACAAGCATCATCGAAAATGAAGGAAACATCTTTGGTAAGCAAAGTGCAGAGAGGTTTACTTATTTTTGAAAAATCTTTGATAAACCTTCTATAAAAACCGGCATGTCCTAAAAAGCTCCTGATTGCCTTTACATTGTTTGGTGGCAGTAATTTTTAAATGACATCAATTTTTGCTTTGTCAACTTCAATTCCATGATTTGACACCACATGGCCTAGCACAATTCCACTTTCTGTCATAAAATGACTTTTTTCCCAGCTGAGAGTTAAATGGCTTTCAATACAACGTTCAAGTACTTTGGTCAATTCATTTAAGCAATCATCAAAAGATGATCCAAATACTGAAAAGTCATCCATAAATACCTCAATAGAATCGCCGATCATATCTGAGAAAATTGACAACATGCACCTTTGAAAAGTTCCTGGTGCATTGCATAATCCAAAGGGCATTCTTCGACAAGCAAAAGTTCCAAAAGGGCATGTGAATGTGGTCTTCGATTGGTCCTCGGGTGCAATCGCCACTTGATAATACCCTGAAAGGCCATCAATAAAACAGTAGAATTTGTGTCCTGCAAGTTTATCAAGCATTTGGTCAATAAAAGGTAGAGGAAAATAATCTTTTTTGGTGGCGGTATTTAATTTTCGATAATCAATGCACATCCGCCACCCGGTTGTTACCCTCGTTGGTACTAGCTCTCCCTTATAATTTTCAATCACTGTTATGCCACTTTTCTTTGGCACCACATGTATCGGGCTTACCCATTCACTATCCGCAATCGGATAAATAATTCCCTCAGGTAGTAATTTTAAAATTTCCTTTTTTACTACCTCTAGCATATTGGGATTTAATCTTCGTTGTGCTTCTCTTCTTGGGTTTTCCCTCTCTTCTAGGATTATTTTGTGCATACATGTTGAAGGGCTAATTCCCTTAATATCACTCAAACCCCATCCTATTGCCTCTTTGCATTTTTTTAAAACTTCTATTAAAAGAAATTCTTCATCTTTGTTCAATTCTGCATTAATAATTACGGGTTTTTTATTTCCCTCTTCAAGAAAAACATATTTTAAATGCTTAGGCAATTCTTTAAGCTCCGGTATTTCTTTTTATTTGCTATCCATTAACGACTCCAGACTATCTATCTTAATCCCCTGTAAGAGATTTTCGCACACTTCTCCTTCAACTTCCGGGTTAAGCTCTGAACATTCCATTACTTGTTCCTGTATAATGAGAGTTTCTACAGAGTTGTCAATAATATCAACAAAAGCGCACTCCTCATATAAATCATAACTAGGAACAGGGGGCGAATTAAACATAGAAAATTTCACGGTTTCATTTAAGACACTCATGGTTAATTTTCCTCTTTTAACATCAATTATTGTTTCAGCGGTAGCCATGAAAGGTCTTCCCAATAAAATAGAATGATCTTTTCCATTTTCTAGACATTGTCCCATTTCTAAGACAACAAAATCTGCTGGAATAATAAGCCCCGCTATGTCTACCAAAATATCTTCGATAATTCCAACAGGATAACGAAGCGATCTATCGGCCAATTGTAAACATATTTTAGTTGGGCTAAGTTCACCAAGATCAAGTTGCTCAAAAATATATAATGGCATCAAATTTATACCTGCTCCAAGATCAAGCATACCAGTGGTCTTCTTACCGTTTCCCATAGCGATATTTATGATGAAGCTACCTGGATCACTTTGCTTAGGAGGTAATCGTTGTTGGAGCAATGCAGACATAACCTCTGAGACAATGATTTTTTCTCTATATCCAAACTTCTTTTTATCCGTGAGTAATTCTTTGAAAAATTTTCCGTATGCTGGGACACTTTTTATTACTTCCAATAGAGGAAGATTTACATTTACTTTGGACAGCATATCAAAAATTTTTAGAAATTGCTTCTCAAGTTTTTCATTTTTTTGTCGACTTGGAAAAGGTATTGGGGGCTTGTATGGATTTGTAGATTTGTGGAGTGTTGGGATGGAGACTTCTTCTTTAGAATTTTCATTTGACTCCTTATCTTCGTCCTTGTTTCCTGCAATAATTGAAATATCATCATTAGAAGGGGAATCAACTTGATTGTTATAAATCTTACCAGTTCTTAGCGTGGTGATAGCTTTAGCTTGTTCGGGTTGACTTGGTAACCCCCCTTTCTGGTTATTTTGCAGTTGACTTGCTAGTTGCCCGACTTGAGTTTCGACTCGTTTTACTGATGCTTCCATTGCTTCAAATCTTCGATCCGAGTTTTGGATGAATGATTGAAGTGTTTCTTCTAATGAGGGTTTTCTGGGTTGGTTTGAGGGCGACCCTTGGAATTGGTTTGGTCTTTGATATGGTTGTTGCAAATTTTGATGTTGAGGAGGTGGTGGTTGTTGGTGATGATTCCCACCCCAAGAGAAATTAGGGTGATTTCGCCAACCGGGATTATAGGTTTCAGAAAAAGGGTCATTTCTGGGGCGTTGGTAAAAATTATTTAAAGCATTTACCTCTTCAGGGTTCGTCGGGGGATTGATGTTGGGTGCATGACTATATTCACCACCGGCGAAAAATACATCTTGAGATGGCATGACTGTGGGTGGTTGAGAAATTCCTTGAGTTGTAAGTCGTTGGACTTGTTTGGTTAGCTCGGCAATTTGCGCAGTGAGATCGCTGGTGGAATTTACTTCATTAGCTCCGACTCTCCTGCCTCGTGCACTCTTTTGCTGGGAGGATATAGCAAGTTTTTCAAACAAATCAAAAGCGGCTTGCGCCGTTAGTGTTCCTATATCTCCCCCAGATGACGTTGTTGTACCGATCACCGGTCTAGCAAAATCTTTCAAAGTTTGTTGGTCTGCCATATGTTCTTCGTTTGACTTTTCTTCTTGATCGGAAGATTCAGTGTTTTCTTCTGTCAAAAATTCTCCTTCACTGCTAATATCTTCCAGGTTATCTCCAACTCGATAATCGGGATGAACGTTTTCGTTGTATGGTACCAAGGTTCTTGCAAGAGACCTACGGCCCTGCATAGACTAGAAAACAGTTCAGCGCACCTTAAAAAAATTAAGAACAAGATGAATAAAAGATGCAAGAAATAAAGAAAGATTAAATCACAAGATATAAATAAAAGTATACAAAAATTATATTTGGCCTAAAACAATCCCCGACAACGGCGCCAAAATTTGATCGGTCAGAAACTTATCCTAAAAATAGGAGTTCTTGAGTCGCTCGCAAATATATACGAGGTAGAAGTAGTTTGTGGTAAGTTCTACCAAGGTCTTTTCTCTCGAGGATTGTCCAACAGGGCTTCGTATAATATTTTGTTATAGATTGCGAGAAATAAATACTAAAATATTAAAAAAGATATTTTTGGGTTTTTAAAAATTAACTAAATTAAAATGCACTATATTTTAAACTAAACTATTTTTAATAAGACTATTTTATATAAGACTATTTTTATTAAGACTATTTATACTAGACTATTTATATTAAGACTATTTTTAACTAGACTATTTATACTAGACTATTTATACTAGACTATTTATATTAAGACTATTTTTTAACTAGTGAAAATGAATAGAATTAAAATGAGTTGGGAATTTATAAAATCTAGGGGATTACGGGTTCATTAAATTAGGTATTTAATTAAGTATAGGAATTGATTTATATGGATATAAAAAAAAATGAATGTTTATCGAGTAATCAACTTTTCACCTCCGTACTTTCGTAATCAAAGATGTCTTAATCACTGTCACTTTTTTAAGATGTTGATAACAAGATTAACACTTGATAGATTGAAAAGATGTGTTTCCAATACACTTAACAATCAATCAAGGAGGTTTCACTAGTAGAAATAGGATATGATCAATCTCTATTTAAACCAATTAGTCCTTCATTTCTCTAACTTGACTATTTTTAGGATAAACGATCGTTCATCGAGTAATCAACTTTTCACCTCCGTACTTTCGTAATCAAAGATGTCTTAAACACTTTCGCAATCTTTAGATGTTGATAACAAGATTAACATTTGATAGATTGAAAAGATATGTTTCCAATTCACTCAACAATCAATCAAGAAGGTTTCATTAGTAAAAATAGGATATGATCAATCTCTATTTAAACCAATTAGTCCTAAAAATAGTTTAAATCAATCAAATACTCAATATATGACCTAATAGAAATCCCCCTTCCCCTAGGAAGAAAGATTAGCTACTCATTGGTTCATACAAACTAAAATTATAATAGAAATAATTGATATATATAATATATATATAGAAACTTTTAATTACTAGAACTTGATGACAATAGATAAAACTTACTTGAATATGATGAATCAAAGTGCAAGAAACAAACTTCAAAATATAACTTCAAACTTGTTTAAAGGTTACAAGCTTACAAAAATTGAAAGTAAAATACTAAGTGCTTATTGATCAAGCACTTTTCAATTACAAACTAAATGAAAGAAAAACTTCAAACCAAAAATAAAATACAAACTAAAATTGAAAGTTCTAAGGAAAATATATTGCTAAAAGAAAGGAGTATTTCTTAGCAAGAACATGGGTTTGAGAATTGGTAATTGGTATTGGTGATTTTGCAATGGATGAAGATGTCCTTTTATAGGTGATTTTCAAGAATACAATTGATTATTTAATTCAAAATATCTATTGTAATATCGTTTTTTTAATTATTTGTTCACACTTCACCCATGTCTTTGAATTTTCAGATTTTTGACCAAAAAAATATCTTGTGGTTGAGTTCACAAGTTGGTCAAAAGTGGACTAATTTTGCATGGCATCTGCTGAAAAACGGCGATGAAAAACGGCCCAGTTTGCCCCGTGTTGTGCGCCGTTTTGTGGTGACTCGGTCTCTTCCGGAATACGCGCGAGGACACGGCGCTAAATGTCGGCCGTGTGTGAAACGGCCCAAGACACGGCCCTTGTTGTGCCGTATGTGAAACGGCCTACATAACACGGTCCTGTTTGCGCCATGTTGTAGGTAGTTTTGCCTTGAAAAATTCCCGTCGTTGGATTTGATCTTGTTTTCCGTCCTTTTTGATGCTTCATGTCAGTAATCTGTAAAATAACCATTTTTAGCTCATGTTTGGACATATCTGTAAAATATATATTTTTAATCACAAATCAGTACAATTATGCCCGGAAAAATGAATATTTTGTATATGAATTTTAGATCAATTATGCACTAATCAATTGTGAGCCTTATGTTGTGGGATTACTGAGTGGAGAGAGAATTATGGTAACCCTAGAAAATAGAGATTTTCCAGTGTCTATAGGAGGGAGAGATTGACCATCAAATCTTATTGTGGTCGACATCCATGGTGACGATTTAATTCTCGGAGACGATTGGCTCAATCGTTATGGGGCTTTTTTAAATTACCGAAAGAGAGTTATTTCTATCATTGCTGATGACGGATCTGAACGTTTATTCAACGGATGGAGGCCGGGAAGCTCAGGAAAATTGATCAAAGCCATGAAAGCAGTGAAATTGCTAAAGCAGGGTTGTTACGGATTTTGGTGTTATGCCATGAAGAAAGAAGGAGTAGAGCTCGCATCTATTCCAGTGGTAAACGAATTCTCAGACGTATTCCCTGACTAACTACCTGGGTTACCTCCGCAGAGAGAAGTAGAGTTTAAATCGAATTAGAGCCTGGAGTCGCACCTATTTCTAGATCACCATACCGTATGGCGCCAATCGAGATGTATGAACTAAAGAAGCAGCTTGAGGAATTATTGCAGAAGGGTTACATTCAACCTAGCGTTTCTCCTTGGGGAGCACCCGTTCTCTTTGTATGGAAGAAAGATGGATCCCTCCGATTGTGTATCGACTACAGGGAGCTAAACAAGATGACGATCAAGAATAAGTATCCAATACCTCGGACTGACGACTTGTTTGACCAACTGCAGGGGGCAAGGGTTTTCTCGAAGATCGACTTGAGATCAGGATACCATCAATTGAGAATTAAGAAATCAGATATACTGAAATCTGCTTTCAGATCCCGGTACGGGCACTATGAATTTGTGGTGATGCCATTCGGACTTACCAATGCTCCTGCGGTATTTATGCAGTTGATGAATCGGGTGTTCTTAGAATACTTGGATAAATTCGTGGTCGTTTTCATTGATGACATCTTGATCTATTCGAAAGACCCAGAGGAGCATGCAGAGCATTTGCCTATCGTTTTGAGTACTTTGAGGAATGAACAGCTTTATGCAAAACTTTCTAAATGCGAGTTCTGGCTTAAGGAAGTAACCTTTCTTGGGCATGTGATATTAGCTGATGGAGTTCAGGTAGACCCGAAGAAAGTCAAAGCAATCTTGGAATGGGAATCTCCTAATAACGTGAAAGAAGTCTGAAGTTTCTTAGGACTTGCTGGATATTATCACCGTTTTGTAGAAGAATTTTCCAAAATTGCTCGTCCGCTTACTCAGCTATTGCAGAAGACTCCAAAATTCATGTGGAATGAGAAATGCCAGGCTAGTTTTGATGAACTTAAGAGAAGACTGACGACAGCGCCTATACTAGCATTACCAGATGGAACCGGTGGATTCATGGTATACATCGATGCTTTGAATCAGGGTCTGGGATGCGTGTTGATGCAAAAGGATAGGTTGATTGCCTATGCCTCTCGACAGTTGAAACCATACGAAGGAAATTACCCGACTCATGATTTGGAGTTAGCAGTTGTAGTCTTTGCCTTGAAGATTTGGCAACATTATTTGTACGACACTCATTGTCAGATCTTCACAGATCATAAGAGCCTCAAGTATATTTTCAGTCATAAGGAATTAAACATGAGGCAGAGAAGGTGGCTGGAATTGATCAAGGATTACGACCTAGAAATCCTCTATCATCCAGGCAAAGCGAACGTGGTAGCTGATGCACTGAGCCGCAAACTTGTTTCTCTTTGAGTGTTGGAAGCGCTTACGTCCCAAACCAGCATTCAACAAGAACTGATTCATGAAAGAATCTAAGTATGGTCACAAGGAGTCCAAGGGCAACTGTGTGTGATGGAACTAACTTCGTCGTTGGTCGAAGAAATCAAATCTAAGCAGTTGGATGTTTCTTTGATTCTTCGATTATGTGATGAAGTAAACAAAGGGAAGGACCCAAGATTCGTGATACAGGATGATGGAGTTCTAAGATTTCAAAGTCGATTTTGCGTCCCAGATGATGATGTTTTGAGGCAGACAATCTTGAAGGAAGCTCACAGCACGCCCTATTCAATTCACCCGGGCACCAGTAAGATGTATAAGGACCTAAAACAAAATTTCTGGTGGAGAAATATGAAAAAGGACGTAGCGGAATATGTTTTGAAATGTTTAACCTATCAGTAGGTTAAGATTGAACATCAGCGGCCTGCCGGGATGTTAAATCCACTTCGGATTCCTGAATGGAAGTGGGAGGATATATCGATGGACTTCATCACCAATATGCCAAGGACCAAAATGGGAATGAACATGATGTGGCTTATAATTGATCGACTAATCAAGTCGGCTCATTTCCTGGGTATTAAAGACACTTGGGGACCCGAGAAGTTAACACGAGTGTTTATTACAGAGATAGTCCGATTGCATGGAACACCGAAAACCATTATTTCAGATCGATATGGTCGCTTCGTGTCGCATTTTTGGAACACAGTTCACAAGGCCTTAGGAACCGAGCTGAACTTTAGCACGGCCTATCATCCTCAGACGGACAGTCAGTTCGAAAGGAATATATAGACAGTAGAGGATATGGTTAGAGCTTGTGCCTTAGATTGGTCAACCGATTGGGAGGTTCATTTGCCGTTGATTGAATTCACCTACAACAATAGTTGGCATACTTCCATTAAGATGGCACCATTTGAAGCATTGTACGGAAGAAGATGCAGATCACCCCTGTGTTGGGATGACTCTTCTGACTTGATCGGGATGGAACCAGAGTTGATAGTTCAGACCCAAGAGAAGGAGGCCCAGAAAGGTTGTTAACTGCCCATAGTCGACAGAAGTCTTATGCAGATGTGCGCCGTCGCCCGTTGGAGTTTGAGATTGGGGACCATGTGTAATACCCGAGATTTCTGATATGTATTTGAACCTTGTGATATTGTATTTGTTGTATTTTGATCTGAGTATTATTCTCCGTATTCCTTGATCCGGTGTTGTTGAGCACATGATTTCATGAATGTGATCTAAATTGTGATTCTGCGCATGTAGCGCACGCTATCGACTATGTGTAGCGTACGCTAAGTTGGATCCGTAGCGCACGCTGTGCATGAACCTTAGCGCACGCTATACGTAGTCAGCATGATTAAGACAGGGTGGTTGGTGAGATCGGCTGAGGATCTCGGTCGGATCATGTCGGGATGAACCTGGACGACTTTCGGGAAAAGCCAAGTCAACGCGGTAGCGCATGCTAATGATATGAGGATAGCGCATGCTAAACGCTGAGTACAGTGAAGTCAGTAAGCTTCGTATGACCGTTAGCGCACGCTATGAGTATGGACTAGCGCGCGCTAATAACCATTTTCAATAAATAGGACAGCATCCTTTTTCACATTTTCAGCCTTTTCACTTCCCACATCCCAATTCTTGGACTTGGAGAGTCACTCTCTTCATCCTACACCCTTCATGTCATCATCCTAGCACGAGTTTGAAGATTGTAGATCATTGGAGATTGGTGTTCAATCCCTCGGTGTGGATTTCTTCAAGTTCCTTCGTGTTCTTCGCTACTTTGAGGTAGGTGATTATTCACCAATATTAGTAGTATTCTGAAGGACGTTTTGATCATGTTTTGGGATTACCTAGTCAGTTAAATTCGTAAGTAGTCGAACATCATGTGTTAGAAGGATATTTTTGATGTTTCGGTACTTATTCATCGTATAAACCATTGAACCTTTTAATATTTGAACTCCTAGCATATTCATGAAGCTTCAAAACTAATTATGACCAGTAGATGGAGATTACCAATTTCTTTTGTCATTACATAAAGGAATCATACGTTTTGGGACATGGAATGGATTGAACTTAGGATATCTTCTTGAAGATCAAAGATAGATTATGGTGTTATGATGATTATACGTATCCTTGTGTCTCGTAGTCGTTTAATCCGTCAAGATCTTTCACAAACCGTATGAGCATGATATTCACGGAGATTACATATTTAGTGCTTTTGGCCGTAGACCGGATTGATAGGCATTCGTACGACTTGAGATGAATTCTTTATCATTTTCTTTTGTTAAGGTTCGAGCTTGCTACGTTGATCGAAGGAGGCGGCCTTCGAGTGTGTTGAGATCATTGGAGTGTTTAGTTCTTGCCATCTTCGAGGCAAGTATCGTAATGTGTTAATATTGATATTTTGAGCATGCATGTGGTTTATTCATGTCGTTGAACATGGGATTTATTTTTTTGAATTGTCATGATATTCGTTATCTAGTGTTTGTATGTTCATGTTGATGGACATAGCGATTTGGCATATATGTATGCATGAGTTGTGTTTGTGTATGTTGTACGATCTATGCTGAGGGCGCTGGATTGGATGTCCACCTCGTGTTGGTCTGACGGGATCATCTTGGGATCTAGGCGGAGGGCGCTAGATCATTGGTCGGGGTTTTCCACCTCGTGTTGGTCCGACGGGATCATCTTGGGATCTATGCTGAGGGCGCTGGATCGTTGGAATACCCATACTGTGTAAATGGAATCTTGTGGATTCGCATTGTTGGATTCCGATAGCGGAAATCCGTGTTGTGTATTTTATTATGCATTGTTGTGGCATATCCGATTTATTTAATATGATACTTGTACTAGTATCGTTTTGCTAACCCCTTCGGGGGTGGACATTTGTTTTGATGTTCAGGTAGCCGAGGAGGGGGGAAACAGCCACAGTACCGACGTGACGACGAAGGGGCACAGTGATGTTTGTTGTTTTTGTGATTTGCCTTCTTGATTCATTTTCAGTACTCGAGTACGCGTGTCTAATTAATATCATTTCGATATGGTTGTATTAATTAACTCTTTGGATCATTTGGAACCGGTTTGTAACTTGAATTTCTGTGGTATGGTTGGATTTTATTTAGATTTCTTTTAATTAGCCTTGTAAATCCTTACCTAAAGGGTTTACGGCGCTGTAACTATTCCGAATATCTCGGGGTGTTACAGAATATGGTATCGGAGCTAAGATTCATGGATATCTTGGCAGTAGGGTTTTAGTTGGGTCTGTTACGTTATTTGCTTTACGGGTCGTTCGTAACATCACTGTTCAGCCTAAGTCGTCATGTGGACCGTGGTTGTAAGTCTCCTAATCTCTTATACTACCGTTTTACTTAATTTCTGTTTTGTGAGTATTGACGGGCTTTATTTTTGAAAATTTTGTCCTGGATATTGAGAAATTGTGTTTACAGTATGTTGAGAGGAGGATGTGGACGCGGATGCGGTCGTGGACGCGGACGTGGTAACATGAGACAGGAGGATTTCGCAACTACCCTAGAATTATCGGCTAGTCGAACCGATTCCCATTCTCGAGGGCAGTAGGGATCAGCGAACGACAACGCGAATCCTAACATGCTGGGAGTGCTTCAGCAGGTGGTGGCGCAGATAAACCAGTTCGCTCAAGTAGTTGACCGCATGCAAACGGCGATGGGACAACAACACCACGAGGATAACCGGGGAGACAAATGGCTTGCTGAAGTGGTCAAATTGCACCCGCCAAAATTTGACAGATCTGCTGAGGCACTTACTTGGGATCATTGGCTAAAGGAGTTAGAGAAGATATTCACGGGTATTAACTGTCCCGAGGACCGAAAAGTTCCTATTGCCCAGTATTTTCCGACTGGGGAGGCTTTTGACTGGTGGGAGGCTATTCGACCCGAGAATCATAATGCTGACTGGACGGAATTCAAGCTAATGATGGAAGCACAGTATTGTCCTCGTCCAGTTAGAGAGGCAAAAATCCGAGAATTTTTCTCACCACAGAGTTCGGAAGCATCTGTGACAGACATAATCAAGACTTTTAACCATCAGCTGACTTGTGTGCGACACTTGGTCAGAACGGAGGCAGAAAAGATTTTTCATTTCGATATGCGGATGAAGCCGGAGATTCAGCAGTACATGTCCGGATTCGAGTGTACTACGTTGCGACAGTATCAAGACAAAGCGCTGGCCTACGACATGAAAGAGGCGGTGGTGGAAAAATTGGTGGAGGCAAAGAAGCAGAAAGTGACCGGCAATTTCTCGGAAAACAAGAGTGGTGGGCCCCGCAAGGGCCAGTCTTACTTTTATTCAGCTAGGAAACCTCCACATCCTTCTAGAGGTGGAAAGAAGTTCCGGACAACATCAGCAGTTTCGGACGCATCAAAGAAATGCTATAATTGTGGTCGAGTAGGGCATATTCGACGTGATTGCCCCGCATCTTCCGTGACTTGTTTTGATTGTGGGCAAGAGGGGCACCGTGCGGCTTTCTATGGAGTGGCGACTAGATCGTTTGGTACTCGCACTCAAGCGCCAGTTCCGAAAGAGATAAGTGTGAATCAGACGCAGCAGAGTGGATTTCAGCAGCAGAATGTTGGGAAGAGAGAGACATCCAGTGCTGGGTCCGTTCCTCCGCGCCTGTACGAGATGAGGAAATCTGACGATCAGAACACTGCTGTTGTATCACGTACGATTCAGATCCTTTTGCAACCAGTTAGTGTCTTATTCGATTCCAGAGCTACACATTCTTTCATATCATTGAACTGTGTTAATCGTTTGAAAATCTCGTGTTTATTTGATTGTGAACCATATATTGTGGGTTTGCCGAGCGGAGAGAGAATTTTGGGAACCCTAGAAACTAGAGATTTTCCAGTGTCTATAGGAGGGAGAGATTGGTCATCGAATCTTATTGTAGTCGACATTCGTGGTGACGATTTAATTCTCGGAGACGATTGGCTCAACCGTTATGGAGCTATTCTGAATTACTAAAAGAGAGTCATTTCTATCATTGCTGATGACGGATCTGAACACTTATTCAGAGGATGGAGACCGGGAAGCTCAGGAAAATTGATCAAAGCGATGAAAGCAGTGAAATTACTGAAGCAGGGATGTCTTGGAATTTGGTGCTATGCCATGAGCAAAGAAGGAGTAGAACTCTCATCTATTCCAGTTGTGAATGAATTTTCAGATGTATTCCCTGACGAACTACCTGGGTTACCTCCGCAGAGAGAAGTGGAGTTCACTATCGAATTAGAGCCTGGAGCCGCTCCTATTTCCAGAGCACCATACCGCATGGCGCCAACCGAGATGTATGAACTAAAGAAGCAACTGGAGGAATTATTGCAGAAGGGTTACATCCAACCTAGCGTTTCTCCTTGGGGAGCACCCGTTCTCTTTGTCCGGAAGAAAGATGGATCCCTTCGATTATGTATTGATTACAGGGAGCTTAACAAGGTGACGATCAAGAACAAGTATCCTATACCTCGGATCGACGACTTGTTTGATCAACTGCAAGGGGCAAGGGTATTCTCGAAGATTGACTTGCGATCAGGATATCATCAGTTGAGAATTAAGGAATTGGATATACCGAAATTTGCTTTCAGATCCCGGTACGGGCACTATGAATTCGTGGTGATACCATTCGGACTTACCAATGCTCCTGTGGTATTTATGCAATTGATGAATTGGGTATTCTTAGAATACCTAGATAAGTTTGTGGTCGTTTTCATTGATGACATCTTGATCTATTCGAAAGACATAGAGGAGCATGCCGAGCATTTGCGTGTGGTTTTGAGCACCTTGAGGAATGAACAGCTTTATGCGAAGCTTTCCAAATGCGAGTTCTGGCTTAGGGAAGTAACCTTCCTTGGGCATGTGATATCAGCTGATGGAGTTCAGGTGGACCCGAAGAAAGTCGAAGCAATCTTAGAATGGGAAGCTCCTAGTAATGTGAAAGAAGTCCGAAGCTTCTTAGGACTTGCTGGATATTATCGTCGTTTTGTAGAGGGATTTTCCAAAATTGCTCGTCCGCTCACTCAGTTGTTACAGAAAACTCAAAAGTTCATGTGGGATGAGAAATGCCACGCTGGTTTTGATGAACTTAAGAAGAGACTGACGCCAGCACCTATATTAGCATTACCAGATGGAACTGATGGATTCATTGTGTACAGCGACGCTTCAAATCAGGGTCTGGGATGTGTGTTGATGCAAAAGGATAAGGTGATTGCCTATGCTTCTCGGCAGTTGAAACCGTACGAAGTAAATTACCCGACTCATGATCTGGAGTTAGCAGCTGTGGTCTTTGCCTTGAAAATTTGGCGACATTATTTATACGGCACTCATTGCCAGATCTTTACAGATCATAAAAGCCTCAAGTACATCTTCAGTCAGAAAGAATTAAACATGAGGCAGAGAAGGTGGCTGGAATTGATCAAGGATTATGACATGGAAATTCTCTATCATCCGGGTAAAGAAAACGTAGTATCCGATGCATTGAGCCGTAAACTTGTTTCTCTTCGAGTGTTGGAAGAACTTACGTCCCAAACCAGCATTCAACGAGAACTGATCCGCGAAGGGATTGAAGTATGGTCACCAGGAATCCAAGGGCAACTATATGTGATGGAACAGACTTCGTCACTAGTCGAGGAAATCAAATCTAAGTAGTTGAACGATTCTCTGATCCTTCGGTTATATGACGAAGTAAAGAAAGGAAAGGCCCCAGGATTCGTGATACAAGATGATGGAGTTCTGAGATTTCAGAGTCAACTTTGCGTTCCAGATGATGATGATTTGAGACGGACAATTCTGAAGGAAGCTCACAGCGCGCCCTATTCTATTCACCCGGGCAGCAGTAAGATATATAAGGATCTTAAACAAAACTTCTGGTGGGGAAATATGAAGAAGGACGTAGCAGAGTACGTTTCGAAGTGTTTGACTTCTCAGTAGGTTAAGATTGAACATCAGCGACCTGCCGGAATGTTAAAGCCGCTTCCGATCCCTGAGTGGAAGTGGGAGGATATCTCGATGGATTTCATCACCAATATGCCAAGGACCAAGATGGGAATGAACATGATTTGGGTTATAGTTGATCGACTAACCAAGTCGGCTCATTTCCTAGGAATTAAGGACACGTGGGGACCCGAGAAATTGGCACGAGTATTTATTGCAGAGATAGTCAGATTGCACGGGACGCCGAAGACCATTATTTCAGATCGAGATGGTCACTTCGTGTCGCACTTCTGGAAGGCAGTTCACAGGGCTTTGGGGACCGAGCTAAACTTTAGCACGGCTTATCATCCTCAAACGGACGGTCAGTCCGAAAGGACTATACAAACAGTAGAAGACATGCTTAGAGCTTGTGCTTTGGATTGGTCAACTGATTGGGAAGTTCATTTGCCGTTGATTGAATTCACCTACAATAATAGTTGGCATGCTTCTATTAAGATGGCAGCATTTGAAGCTTTGTACGGGAGAAGATGCCGATCACCCCTGTGCTGGGATGATTCTTCGGACTTGATCGGGACGGAACCGGAATTGATAGTTCAGACTCAAGAGAAAGCTTTGATTCGGGAAAGACTGTTGACTGCCAGAGTCGACAGAAGTCTTATGCAGATGTCCGTCGTCGCCCTCTAGAGTTCGACATTGGGGACCACGTACTATTGAAGGTGTTCCCTACACGAGGAATTTTCCATTTTGGGAGGAAAGGTAAGCTAAGTCCGAGATATATCGGACCATTTGAGATCCTCGAGAGAGTTGGGGATTTAGCATACAGGTTGGCCTTACCGCCATCGTTGAGTCACGTTCACAATGTGTTTCACGTATCCCAATTGCGGAAGTATGTACCGGATCCCAGTCATATCATTGAGTTCGATGAGATCGAGATAGCTAATGACGGCACCTTCGAGGAGAGACCAATCAAGATACTTGAGAGTCGGATCAAACAATTGAGGAATAAACCAATACCCTTGGTTAAAGTACAATGGTCACGACACGGAATTGAAGAGGCCGCTTGGGAAACAGAGGACAATATGAAGACTAGATATCCAGAGTTGTTTTCATCTTAAGTTTCGGGATGAAACTTCTTTTTAGGGAGGAAGGATGTAATACCCGAGATTTCTGATATGTATTTGAACCTTGTGATATTGTATTTGTTGTATTTTGATATGAGTATTATTCTCCGTATTCCTTGATCCGGTGTTGTTGAGCACATGATTTCATGAATGTGATCTAAATTGTGATTTTGCGCATGTAGCGCTCGCTATCGACTATGTGTAGCGTACGCTAAGTTGGATCCGTAGCGCACGCTGTGCATGAACCTTAGCGCACGCTATACGTAGTCAGCATGATTAAGACAGGGTGGTAGGTGAGATCGGCTGAGGATCTCGGTCGGATCATGTCGGGATGAACCTGGACGACTTTCGGGAAAAGCCAAGTCAACGCGGTAGCGCACGCTAATGATATGAGGATAGCGCATGCTAAACGCTGAGTACAGTGAAGTCAGTAAGCTTCGTATGACCGTTAGCGCACGCTATGAGTATGGACTAGCGCGCGCTAATAACCATTTTCTATAAATAGGACAACATCCTTTTTCACATTTTCAGCCTTTTCACTTCCCACATCCCAATTCTTGGACTTGGAGAGTCACTCTCTTCATCCTACACCCTTCATATCATCATCCTAGCACGAGTTTGAAGATTGTAGATCACTGGAGATTGGTGTTCAAGCCCTCGGTGTGGATTTCTTCAAGTTCCTTCGTGTTCTTCGCTACTTTGAGGTAGGTGATTCTTCACCAATATTAGTAGTATTCTGAAGGATGTTTTGATCATGTTTTGGGATTACCTAGTCAGTTAAATTCGTAAGTAGTCGAACATCATGTGTTAGAAGGATATTTTTGATGTTTCGGTACTTATTCATCGTATAAACCATTGAACCTTTTAATGTTTGAACTCCTAGCATATTCATGAAGCTTCAAAACTGATTATGACCAGTAGATGGAGATTACCAATTTCTTTTGTCTTTACATAAAGGAATCATACGTTTTGGGACATGGAATGGATTGAACTTAGGATATCTTCTTGAAGATCAAAGATAGATTATGGTGTTATGATGATTATACGTATCCTTGTGTCTCGTAGTCGTTTAATCCGTCAAGATCTTTCACAAACCGTATGAGCATGATATTCACGGAGATGACATGTATTAGCACTGAAGATTTCATGAGTTTCTTCACCATTAGATTAAGCTTTCTGCCCAGTAGTAAACTGACATGCACGGGTAGCGCATGCTAAGATGTATATATTAACGTGTGCTATCGGGAATGAGTTAACGTACGCTACGTTGGGTACGTAACGTACGTTATGTCATCAGCCGATTCAGTCGGCTGATCAAGAGAGAACTGTCAGTACATAGTTAGCGTATGCTAGACTTGGCCAGTTGCGTACGTTAACAGGCAGATAGCGCACGTTACGTAGAGTACGTAGCGTACGTTAAGTAGTTCAGACAGATTACATATTTAGTGCTTTTGGCCGTAGACCGGATTGATAGGCATTCGTACGACTTGAGATGAATTCTTTATCATTTTCTTCTGTTAAGGTTCGAGCTTGCTACGTTGATCGAAGGAGGCGACCTTCGAGTGTGTTGAGATCATTGGAGTGTTTAGTTCTTGCCATCTTCGAGGCAAGTATCGTAATGTGTTAATATTGGTATTTTGAGCATGCATGTGGTTTATTCATGTCGTTGAACATGGGATTTATTTTGTTGAATTGTCATGATATTCGTTATCTAGTGTTTGTATGTTCATGTTGATGGACATAGCGATTTGGCATATATGTACGCATGAGTTGTGTTTGTGTATGTTGTACGATCTATGCTGAGGGCGCTGGATCGGATGTCCATGATACGGAATCATTTGATATGAGCGAAGAAGACGAAGTAAGGATCGATATAAATGACCTTACTACACGCCATGCACGGGCTACTACGCATTTAGGCGAGAAAACGGACATAAGATGTGGAGTCTCGATCTCAGCCGTGTCGTATAACACGGCCCGTGTCATGCTATGCCGGAAGGTCGACAATCGGTCGGAAAATGGACGAACTGCCGAAAAAATCACCACCGGCCGGAAAATTCACCACCTGCCGGAACTGGCCGATCGCTGCCGACCACCACCTACCGGAACTGGCCGATCACTGCCGACCGAACCCGGCCGTGTCATCCGACACGGCCCGTGCCGAGGTGTCCTGGATAATGAAATCTCGCTGCCGACCGAACCCGACCGTGTCGTCCGACACGGCCCGTGCCGACACAACCCGACCGTGCTAGGCGACACGGCCGAGTCACACTCTTCCGGATAGTACAATTCCCGCTGTCCGACCAACCGGACCATGCCAGGCGACACGGTCGAGTCCTGCCGAACATGTGCGCCCGCACATGCCGCCGCGGCCATGCCGATCGGCACGGGCCGTGTCCGATAGACCAGCAAATGCCATTATTGCTGATTTTTTTTATTTTTTGTTGTTTTTTCCTCCCCTCACATGTCATGATTAGACTTGCATGTTATGTGGGGTGTCTTATATTCATTTTGTTGTGTGATTCCCTCTCCCTTTGATTTGATTCCCTTGTATTTTATCTTGTTGTTTTGTTTTTCATTTCAAGATCATGTGATCTTGTTTGATTCCTTAGTTGCTAAGAAGACTACCATGCTATAAGTAGTCTTGTTGATGCTTTCATTATGGATATTGTATGTTGAAGAAATAAGATTACACTTGTGTTTTCTTGGTGGATGCTTTTCATCGAAACCTTGGTTATAATTCGACGCGTTTTCGAGTTTTAATCGAATCGATTCTCAATAGGTCTTGAGAAAAGATTATCTTATCAAACTATAGGTCTAGTTTGATAAATCATTCATATTGTTCTTGTTTATGTAAGCCGAATTGCCCTACTTTCGGTGATATCTTACGAGTGTTACACATATTCGAGTGTTGTGAGGATCAATTATATTTCCGCTGCATTCCATACGAGTTTACGTCCACTTTCATACGTAATTCGTATCATTAGTGGCATCGGAGCCCAAGGTTACTTCCTTGGCGAATTTCTCTTGGCGATTTTCTTATCAAAAATATCTTATCATGGATTTTTCCGACGATTTCATGGAGAAACTACGTGAAGCACTACACAGCATGCAAGAACCACGTTTTTAAGCAAGAAGAGGAGGATATGATGCACATTCACCGCGTCATGTGGATGAATTTAAAGTTAATGAACTTCCGGAATTTGTCGGAGGTACTAATCCCGAAGTTTACTTGGAGTGGGAGAGGAAGATTGAACGTATGTTCGACTTCAAGCACCTTAACGATGAGAAACGTTGCAAATATGCAATTCTCAAGTTAGGGAAGGGCGCTTCCTTATGGTTCGAAGGTATGAAAACACAACGAGCTCGTGCGGGAAAAGAGAAAATCCGTTCTTGGGATTCTTTGAAGAAAAACTACGTAAAAGGTATGTCCCGACATCACATCGGTTAACCTTGTACCGAAAAATTGCGGAGTTTGTACAAGGGAAACTAAGTGTGAAAGAATATATCGAAGAATTTGAAGGCTTGGCCTTAATGGGAGAACTTGAAGAAAATGAAGAACAAAGAATGTCACGTTTCTTACGTGGTCTAAACCGAAACATTGCAAATACGGTGGAATTATACCCATGATTTTGACACTTTATGCGGGCTATGCATAAAAATTGAAGCTCAAAACAAATTGAAGTTTACCAAACCCGAATTCCCATACAAATTCGGAAATACAAGTGCCGGCTCAAGTTCGACTACGAAACCTACCGTACCTTTTCAAGTCCCTACCCCGGCCCCGAAGGTTCCCCACGTTTCCAAGGAAACGAGCTTGGCTAAAGTGCGATGTTTTAAATGTCAAGGCTTTGGTCACTATCAAAATGCATGTCCAAATAAACGGGTGGTCACTTTAGGAGAAGCTCTTGCGGTCTGAGACGAACTTTTGGTCGAGGACGAGAAGGAAGGCCTTGGTGACGTATTTAACATGGAGGCCGAGGAAGAGAATGAGGATTGCGAGACTTATGACACTCCGGAATATGATACTACTCTAGTGCTTCGAGCACTACATACCAAAATCGTTCCAAGTGATACGGAGCAAAGAGACCAAATCTTTCATTCCAAATGCAAAGTCGGAGAAAAGTGGTGTAGCTTGATAATAGATGGAGGGAGTTGCACGAATATAGCATCAAATGAGATGGTCACCAAGCTCGGGCTAACTACTACGGCTCACCCGAGACCGTATGCTTTACATTGGCTCGATGATGGAAGCAAAGTGAAGGTGACAAGACAAGTACGGGTCAACTTAACTATGGGATCATACGGAGACGATGTGTTGTGTGACGTACTTTCGATGGACGCATGCCACGTACTTTTGGGACGACCATGGATGTTCGACCGAGATGTTTTGCATCGAGGAAGGAGTAACGAATATGAATTACGAGATAAAGGCAAGAAGATTGTGCTTAAACCGATGGCACCCCAAGCCATTCGATCGATGAATTCTAATCAAATGGAGAAACCGAAGCTTACCATGTTTGCTAGCGAGAAAGAGGTGAGACACGCTATTGACGATGGCGAGCGTGTGTATTTATTGATGATTAAAGAAACACGAGATGTTGACGTAGTTGTGCAAGGCAAGAGAGATATCGATACCTTGCTACAAGAATTTGCGGATGTCTTCCCGGAAGACTTACTGCCGGGTTTACCACCCTTACGTGGGATTGAACACCAAGTCGACCTTGTACCGGGTGCATCACTCCCTAACAAGGCCGCCTATCGATGTAACCCCGAGGAGACAAAGGAGTTGCAAAAACAAATCGAGGAGCTAATGAACCGTGGGTACGTTCGAGAAAGTTTGAGCCCTTGTGCAGTTTCGGTTTTACTTGTTCCAAAGAAGGATGGGTCATGGCGGATGTGTATAGATAGTAGAGCCGTGAACAACATAACCATAAAATATCGGTTCCCAATTCCGAGACTTGATGATATGTTGGATGAGTTGCATGGTTCGGTGATTTTTTCAAAGGTTGATTTGAGAAGCGGCTATCATCAAATTCGCATGCGGGAAGGAGACGAATGGAAGACGGCTTTCAAGATAAAACATGGATTATATGAATGGCTCGTCATGCCCTTTGGCCTTACAAATGCGCCAAGTACTTTCATGCAATTAATGAATGAGGTACTTAAGCCGTTTTTGGGAAAATTTGTCGTCGTATACTTGGACAACATCTTAATTTATAGTCGATCATTGCAAGAGCATACCGGACACTTGAGGAAAGTCTTCGAGATCCTTAGGGATCAAAAACTTTACGGGAAAAAGGAGAAGTGTTCGTTTCTAGTCGAGAGTGTAGCCTTTCTTGGCTACATCGTTTCTAAAGAAGGAGTGTCGGTTGATCAAACCAAGATCGAGGCGATTAAATATTGGCCTATGCCCAAAACCATCACGGAAGTCCGATCCTTTCACGGACTTGCTTCATTTTATCGGAGGTTCATACGAGACTTTAGTACCATTTCTAGCCCGATAACGGAATGCTTAAAGAAACGACCGTTTGTGTGGAACGGGACTGCCCAAGGGGCGTTTGAAAAATTGAAGGCGAAAATGTGTGAAGCACCTATCTTGGCTTTACCCGACTTTTCACAACCTTTCGAGGTAGAATGTGACGCAAGTGGAGTGGGTATTGGGGCGGTCCTCGTCCAAGGGAGGCGACCAATTGCATACTTTTTGGAGAAATTGGGTGGGGCTCGACTCAACTATTGTACTTATGACAAGGAGTTCTATGCCATTGTGAGAGCTCTTGATCATTAGAGCCATTACCTTCGGCCGAAACATTTCATCCTACATTAGGATCATGAGTCCTTGAAATATATCAACGGCCAACTAAAGTTGAGTCCGAGACATGCTAAATGGGTGGAATTCTTTCAATCATTCCACTTTTCATCGAAGTACAAAGATGGCAAGAGCAACGTTGTGGCGGATGCTTTGTCTAGACGGTATGCCTTGCTCTCTACTCTTGACATTCGGTTGCTTGGGTTCGAAGCATTGAAGGAGTATTATGATGGGGATGTGGATTTTGGTGAGGTTTTCATTCGGTGTAAATCTGGTCCGTTTGGAGAGTTTACGTTGCAAGAAGGATTCCTTTTCAAAGGGAATCGCCTATGTTTACCCAAACACCCGATTCGGGAATTATTAGTTCGGGAAGCTCACGGTGGAGGCTTGGCCGGTCATTTTGGTTCGTCCAAAACGTTGGAGGTCCTTAAAGAGCATTTTCATTGGCCGAAGATGCAAGTGAATGTACACGACATAATTAATAAGTGTGTGACATGCCATATTGCTAAAAGTTCATTCAAACCGGGAGCATACATGCCTTTGCCGATTCCGGAAAGACCGTGGGAAGATATCTCAATGGATTTTATTGTTGCTTTGCCTCGTACTCAACGAGGGAGAGATGCTATTATGGTTGTCGTAGACCAATTTTCGAAGATGGCTCACTTTGTGGCTTGCCACAAGACAGGGCAACCTTGAGTAACATCGCCGATTTGTATTTCCGAGAAATCGTACGATTGCATGGGGTTCCAAAAACGATTGTTTCGGATCGGGACTCAAAATTCCTTAGTTATTTTTGGAACACCTTGTGGAGAAAGGTGGGAACCAAACTACTATTTAGCACGTCACATCATCCACAAACGGACGGTCAAACCGAGGTGACTAATCGAACGTTGGGCACATTACTACGTGGTCTTGTGAGCAAGACACAGAAGGATTGGGACTTGAAACTTGCACATGCGGACTTCGCGTATAATCGTTCTCCTACTCATGCCACGGCACAGTCTCCGTTCGAAGTAGTTTACGGACTAAACCCGTACATGCCGTTAGATCTAATTCCATTGCCAAGTGACGAGTTAGTGCACAAGGATGCGGAATCAAAATTGAAATCTATGATGAAATTACACGAGCAAGTACGTAATCGAATCAAGGAAATAAACGAGGCTTACAAAAGAAAGTCGAACAAACAAAGAAGGCCGAGATTGTTCGAAGTTGGTGATTTGGTTTGGTTGCATTTAAGAAAAGAGCGATTTCCAAATAAACGTAAGAACAAATTAATGCCGCGAGCGGAGGGACCGTTTAAAGTAATCGCGAAAGTGAACGACAAAGCTTACAAATTAGAACTTCCGGGAGATTATGGGATTCATGCAACCTTTAATGTTGGGGACCTCTCACCTTACATCGATGATGACGGAATTTTGGAATTGAGGACAATTCCTTTTAAAGGAGGAGGAGATGATACGGAATCATTTGATATGAACGAAGAAGACGAAGTAAGGATCGATATAAATGACCTTACTACACGCCATGCACGGGCTACTACGTATTTAGGCGAGAAAACGGACATAAGACGTGGAGTCTCGGTCTCAGCCATGTCATATAACACGGCCCGTGTCATGCTATGCCGGAAGGTCGACAATCGGCCGGAAAATGGACGAACTGCCGGAAAAATCACCACCGGCCGGAAAATTCACCACCTGCCGCCGCGATCGGCCGCCGACCACCACTGCCGGGCGGCGATCACTGCCGACCGAACCCGGCCGTGTCATCCGACACGGCCTGTGCCGAGGTGTCCTGGATAATGAAATCTCGCTGTCGACCGAACCCGACCGTGTCGTCCGACATGGCCCGTGCCGACACAACCCGACCGTGCCAGGCGACACGACCGAGTCACACTCTTCCGGATAGTACAATTCCCGCTGTCCGACCAACCCGACCGTGCCAGGCGACACGGTCGAGTCCTGCCGAACATGTGCGCCCGCACATGCCGCCGCGGCCGTGCCGATCGGCACGGGCCGCGTCCGACAGACCAGCAAATGCCATTATTGCTGATTTTTTTTATTTTTTGTTGTTTTTTCCTCCCCTCACATGTCATGATTAGACTTGCATGTTATGTGGGGTGTCTTATATTCATTTTGTTGTGTGATTCCCCCTCCCTTTGATTTGATTCCCTTGTATTTTATCTTGTTGTTTTGTTTTTCATTTCAAGATCATGTGATCTTGTTTGATTCCTTAGTTGCTAAGAAGACTACCATGCTATAAGTAGTCTTGTTGATGCTTTCATTATGGATATTGTATGTTGAAGAAATAAGATTACACTTGTGTTTTCTTGGTGGATGCTTTTCATCGAAACCTTGGTTATAATTCGATGCGTTTTCGAGTTTTAATCGAATCGATTCTCAATAGGTCTTGAGAAAAGATTATCTTATCAAACTATAGGTCTAGTTTGATAAATCATTCATATTGTTCTTGTTTATGTAAGCCGAATTGCCCTACTTTCAGTGATATCTTACGAGTGTTACACATATTCGAGTGTTGTGAGGATCAATTATATTTCCGCTGCATTCCATACGAGTTTACGTCCACTTTCATACGTAATTCGTATCAGTCCACCTCGGGATCATCTTGGGATCTAGGCTGAGGGCGCTAGATCATTGGTCGGGTTTTTCCACCTCGTGTTGGTCCGACGGGATCATCTTGGGATCTATGCTGAGGGCGCTGGATCGTTGGAATACCCATACTGTGTAAATGGAATCTTGTGGATTCGCATTGTTGGATTCCGATAGCGGAAATCCGTGTTGTGTATTTTGTTATGCATTGTTGTGGCATATCCGATTTACTTAATATGATACTTGTACTAGCATCGTTTTGCTAACCCCTTCGGGGGTGGACATTTGTTTTGATGTTCAGGTAGCCGAGGAGGGGAGAAACAGCCACAGTACCGACGTGACGACGAAGGGGCACAGTGATGTTTGTTGTTTCTGTGATTTGCCTTCTTGATTAATTTTCTGTACTCGAGTACGCGTGTCTAATTAATATCATTTCGATATGGTTGTATTAATTAACTCTTTGGATCATTTGGAACCGGTTTGTAACTTGAATTTCTGTGGTATGGTTGGATTTTATTTACATTTCTTTTAATTAGTCTTGTAAATCCTTACCTAAAGGGTTTACGGCGCTGTAACTATTCCGAATATCTCGGGGTGTTACAGAATATGGTATCGGAGCTAAGATTCAAGGATATCTTGGCAGTAGGGTTTTAGTTGGGTCTATTACATTATTTGATTTACGGGTCGTTCGTAACATCACTGTTCAGCCTAAGTGGTCATGTGGACCGTGGCTGTAAGTCTCCTAATCTCTTATACTACCGTTTTACTTAATTTCTGTTTTGTGAGTATTGACGGGCTTTATTTTTGAAAATTTTGTCCTGGATATTGAGAAATTGTGTTTACAGTATGTTGAGAGGAGGATGTGGACGCGGACGTGGACGCGGACGTGGTAACATGAGACAGGAGGATTTCGCAACTACCCTAGAATTATCGGCTAGTCGAACCGATTCCCATTCTCGAGGGCAGTAGGGATCAGCGAACGACGATGCGAATCCTAACATGCCGGGAGTGCTTCAGCAGGTGGTGGCGCAGATAAACCAGTTCACTCAAGTAGTTGACCGCATGCAAACGGCGATGGGACAGCAACACCACGAGGATAACCGGGGAGACAAATGGCTTGCTGAAGTGGTCAAATTGCACCCGCCAAAATTTGACGGATCTGCTGAGGCACTTACTTGGGATCATTGGCTAAAGGAGTTAGAGAAGATATTCATGGGTATTAACTGTCCCGAGGACCGAAAAGTTCCTATTGCCCAGTATTTTCCGACTGGGGAGGCTTTTGACTGGTGGGAGGCTATTCGACCCGAGAATCATAATGCTGACTGGACGGAATTCAAGCTAATGATGGAAGCACAGTATTGTCCTCGTCCAGTTAGAGAGGCAAAAATCCGAGAATTTTTCTCACCACAGAGTTCGGAAGCATCTGTGACAGACATAATCAAGACTTTTAACCATCAGCTGACTTGTGTGCGACACTTGGTCAGAACGGAGGCAAAAAATATTTTTCATTTCGATATGCGGAAGAAGCCGGAGATTCAGCAGTACATGTCCGGATTCGAGTGTACTACGTTGCGACATTATCAAGACAAAGCGCTGGCCTACGACATGAAAGAGGCGGCGGTGGAAAAATCGGTGGAGGCAAAGAAGCAGAAAGTGACCGGCAATTTCTCGGAAAACAAGAGTGGTGGGCCCCGCAAGGGCCAGTCGTACTTTTATTCAGCTAGAGGTGGAAAGAAGTTCCGGACAACATAAGCAGTTTCGGACGCATCAAAGAAATGCTATAATTGTGGTCGAGCAGGGCATATTCGACGTGATTGCCCCGCATCTTCCGTGACTTGTTTTGATTGTGGGCAAGAGGGGCACCGTGCGGCTTTATGTGGAGTGGCGACTAGATCGTTTGGTACTCGCACTCAAGCGCCAGTTCCGAAAGAGATAAGTGTGAATCAGACGCAGCAGAGTGGATTTCAACAGCAGAATGTTGGGAAGAGAGAGACATCCAGTGCTGGGTCCGTTCCTCCGCGCCTGTACGAGATGAGAAAATCTGACGATCAGAACACTGCTGTTGTATCACGTACGATTCAGATCCTTTTGCAACCAGTTAGTGTCTTATTCGATTCCGGAGCTACACATTCTTTCATATCATTGAACTGTGTTAATCATTTGAGAATATCGTGTTTATTTAATTGTGAACCATATATTGTGGGTTTGCCGAGCGGAGAGAGAATTGTGGGAACCCTAGAAACTAGAGATTTTCCAGTGTCTATAGGAGGGAGAGATTGGTCATCGAATCTTATTGTAGTCGACATTCATGGTGACGATTTAATTCTCGGAGATGATTGGCTCAACCGTTATGGAGCTATTCTGAATTACCGAAAGAGAGTCATTTCCATCATTGCTGATGACGGATCTGAACACTTATTCAGAGGATGGAGACCGGGAAGCTCAGAAAAATTGATCAAAGCGATGAAAGCAGTGAAATTACTGAAGCAGGGATGTCTTGGAATTTGGTGCTACGCCATGAGCAAAGAAGAAGGAGTAGAACTCTCATCTATTCTAGTTGTGAATGAATTTTCAGATGTATTCCCTGACGAACTACATGGGTTACCTCCGCAGAGAGAAGTGGAGTTCACTATCGAATTAGAGCCTGGAGCCGCTCCTATTTCCAGAGCACCATACCGCATGGTGCCAACCGAGATGTATGAACTAAAGAAGCAACTGGAGGAATTATTGCAGAAGGGTTACATCCAACCTAGCGTTTCTCCTTGGGGAGCACCCGTTCTCTTTGTCCGGAAGAAAGATGGATCCCTCCGATTATGTATTGATTACAGGGAGCTTAACAAGGTGACGATCAAGAACAAGTATCCTATACCTCGGATCGACAACTTGTTTGATCAACTGCAAGGGGCAAGGGTATTCTCGAAGATTGACTTGCGATGAGGATATCATCAGTTGAGAATTAAGGAATTGGATATACCGAAATCTGCTTTCAGATCCCGATACGGGCACTATGAATTCGTGGTGATGCCATTCGGACTTACCAATGCTCCTGTGGTATTTATGCAATTGATGAATTGGGTATTCTTAGAATACCTAGATAAGTTTGTGGTCGTTTTCATTGATGACATCTTGATCTATTCGAAAGACATAGAGGAGCATGCCGAGCATTTGCATGTGGTTTTGAGCACCTTGAGGAATGAACAACTTTATGCGAAGCTTTCCAAATGCGAGTTCTGGCTTAGGGAAGTAACCTTCCTTGGGCATGTGATATCAACTGACGGAGTTCAGGTGGACCCGAAGAAAGTCGAAGCAATCTTAGAATGGGAAGCTCCTAGTAACGTGAAAGAAGTCTGAAGCTTCTTAGGACTTGCTGGATATTATCGCCGTTTTGTAGAGGGATTTTCCAAAATTGCTCGTCCGCTCACTCAGTTGTTACAGAAAACTCAAAAGTTCATGTGGGATGAGAAATGCCAGGCTGGTTTTGATGAACTTAAGAAGAGACTGACGACAGCACCTATATTAGCATTACTAGATGGAACTGATGGATTCATGGTATACGGCGCTTCAAATCGAGTGCAGGATGTGTGTTGATGCAAAAGGATAAGGTGATTGCCTATGCTTCTCGGCAGTTGAAACCGTACGAAGTAAATTACCCGACTCATGATCTGGAGTTAGCAGCTGTGGTCTTTGCCTTGAAAATTTGGCGACATTATTTATACGGCACTCATTGTCAAATCTTTACAGATCATAAAAGCCTCAAGTACATCTTCAGTCAGAAAGAATTAAACATGAGGCAGAGAAGGTGGCTGGAATTGATCAAGGATTACGACTTGGAAATTCTCTATCATCCGAGTAAAGAAAACGTAGTATCCGATGCATTGAGCCGTAAACTTGTTTCTCTTCGAGTGTTGGAAGAACTTACGTCCCAAACCAGCATTCAACGAGAACTGATCCGCGAAGGGATTGAAGTATGGTCACCAGGAATCCAAGGGCAACTATATGTGATGGAACTGACTTCGTCACTAGTCGAGGAAATCAAATCTAAGTAGTTGAACGATTCTCTGATCCTTCGGTTATGTGACGAAGTAAAGAAAGGAAAGGCCCCAGGATTCGTGATACAAGATGATGGAGTTCTGAGATTTCAGAGTCAACTTTGCGTTCCAGATGATGATGATTTGAGACGGACAATTCTGAAGGAAGCTCACAGCGCGCCCTATTCTATTCACCCGGGCAGCAGTAAGATGTATAAGGATCTTAAACAAAACTTCTGGTGGGGAAATATGAAGAAGGACGTAGCAGAGTACGTTTCGAAGTGTTTGACTTGTCAGCAGGTTAATATTGAACATCAGCGACCTGCCGGAATGTTAAAGCCGATTCCTATCCCTGAGTGGAAGTGGGAGGATATCTCGATGGATTTCATCACCAATATGCCAAGGACCAAGATGGGAATGAACATGATTTGGGTTATAGTTGATCGACTAACCAAGTCGGCTCATTTCGTAGGAATTAAAGACACGTGGGGACCCGAGAAATTAGCACGAGTATTTATTGCTCAGATAGTCAGATTGCACGGGACGCCGAAGACCATTATTTCAGATCGAGATGGTCACTTCGTGTCGCACTTCTGGAAGGCAGTTCACAGGGCTTTGGGGACCGAGCTAAACTTTAGCACGACTTATCATCCTCAAACGGACGGTCAGTCCGAAAGGACTATACAAATAGTAGAAGACATGCTTAGAGCTTGTGCTTTGGATTGGTCAACTGATTGGGAAGTTCATTTGCCGTTGATTGAATTCACCTACAATAATAGTTGGCATGCTTCTATTAAGATGGCACCATTTGACGCTTTGCACGGGAGAAGATGCCGATCACCCCTGTACTGGGATGATTCTTCGGACTTGATCGGGACAGAACCGGAATTGATAGTTCAGACTCAAGAGAAAGATTTGATTCGGGAAAGACTGTTGACTGCCCAGAGTCGACAGAAGTCTTATGCATATGTCCGTCGTCGCCCTCTAGAGTTCGACATTGGGGACCACGTACTATTGAAGGTGTTCCCTACACGAGGAATTTTCCATTTTGGGAGGAAAGGTAAGCTAAGTCCGAGATATATCGGACCATTTGAGATCCTCGAGAGAGTTGGGGATTTAGCATACAGGTTGGCCTTACCGCCATCACTGAGTCACGTTCACAATGTGTTTCACGTATCCCAATTGCGAAAGTATGTACCGGATCCCAGTCATATCATTGAGTTCGATGAGATCGAGATAGCTAATGGCGGCACCTTCGAGGAGAGACCAATCAAGATACTTGAGAGTCGGATCAAACAATTGAGGAATAAACCAATACCCTTGGTTAAAGTACAATGGTCACGACACGGAATTGAAGAGGCCGCTTGGGAAACGGAGGACAATATGAAGACTAGATATCCAGAGTTGTTTTCATCTTAAGTTTCGGGATGAAACTTCTTTTTAGGGAGGAAGGATGTAATACCCGAGATTTCTGATATGTATTTGAACCTTGTGATATTGTATTTGTTGCATTTTTATCTGAGTATTATTCTCTGTATTCCTTGATCCGGTGTTGTTGAGCGCATGATTTCATGAATGTGATCTAAATTGTGATTCTGCGCATGTAGCGCACGCTATCGACTATGTGTAGCATACGCTAAGTTGGATCCGTAGCGCACGCTGTGCATGAACCTTAGCGCACGCTATACGTAGTCAGCATGATTAAGACAGGGTGGTAGGTGAGATCGGCTGAGGATCTCGGTCGGATCATGTCGGGATGAACCTGGACAGCTTTCGGGAAAAGCCAAGTCAACGCGGTAGCGCACGCTAATGATATGAGGATAGCGCACGCTAAACGCTGAGTACAGTGAAGTCAGTAAGCTTCGTATGACCGTTAGCACATGCTATGAGTATGGACTAGCGCGCGTTAATAACCATTTTCTATAAATAGGACAGCATCCTTTTTCACATTTTCAGCCTTTTCACTTCCCACATCCCAATTCTTGGACTTGGAGAGTCACTCTCTTCATCCTACACCCTTCATATCATCATCCTAGCATGAGTTTGAAGATTGTAGATCATTGGAGATTGGTGTTCAAGCCCTTGGTGTGGATTTCTTCAAGTTCCTTCGTGTTCTTCGCTACTTTGAGGTAGGTGATTCTTCACCAATATTATTAGTATTCTGAAGGACGTTTTGATCATGTTTTGGGATTACCTAGTCAATTAAATTCGTAAGTAGTCGAACATCATGTGTTAGAAGGATATTTTCGATGTTTCGGTGCTTATTCATCGTATAAACCATTGAACCTTTTAATGTTTGAAATCCTAGCATATTCATGAAGCTTCAAAACCGATTATGACCAGTAGATGGAGATTACCAAGTTCTTTTGTCTTTACATAAAGGAATCATACGTTTTGGGACATGGAATGGATTGAACTTAGGATATCTTCTTGAAGATCAAAGATAGATTATGGTGTTATGATGATTATACGTATCCTTGTGTCTCGTAGTCGTTTAATCCGTCAAGATCTTTCACAAACCGTATGAGCATGATATTCACGGAGATGACATGTATTAGCACTGAAGATTTCATGAGTTTCTTCACCATTAGATTAAGCTTTCTGCCCAGTAGTAAACTGACATGTACGGGTAGCGCACGCTAAGATGTATATATTAACATGCGCTATCGAGAATGAGTTAACGTACGCTACGTTGGGTACGTAACGTACGTTATGTCATCAGCCGAGTCAGTCGGCTGATCAAGAGAGAACTGTCAGTACATAGTTAGCGTACGCTAGACTTGGTCAGTTGCGTACGTTAACAGGCAGACTTAGCGCACGTTACGTAGAGTACGTAGCGTACGCTAAGTAGTTCAGGCATATTACATATTTAGAGCTTTTGGCCGTAGACCGGATTGATAGGTATTCGTACGACTTGAGATGAATTCTTTATCATTTTCTTTTGTTAAGGTTCGAGCTTGCTACGTTGATCGAAGGAGGCGGCCTTCGAGTGTGTTGAGATCATTGGAGTGTTTAGTTCTTGCCATCTTCGAGGCAAGTATCGTAATGTGTTAATATTGGTATTTTGAGCATGCATGTGGTTTATTCATGTCGTTGAACATGGGATTTATTTTGTTGAATTGTCATGATATTCGTTATCTAGTGTTTGTATGTTCATGTTGATGGACATAGCGATTTGGCATATATGTATGCATGAGTTGTGTTTGTGTACGTTGTACGATCTATGCTGAGGGCGCTGGATCGGATGTCCACCTCGTGTTGGTCCGACGGGATCATCTTGGGATCTAGGCTGAGGGCGCTAGATCATTGGACCGGTTTTTCCACCTCGTGTTGGTCCGACGGGATCATCTTTGGATCTATGCTGAGGGCGCTGGATCGTTGGAATACCCATACTATGTAAATGGAATCTTGTGGATTCGCATTGTTGGATTCCAGTAGCGGAAATCCGTGTTGTGTATTTTGTTATGCATTGTTGTGGCATATCCGATTTATTTAATATGATACTTGTACTAGCATCGTTTTGCTAACTCCTTCGGGGGTGGACATTTGTTTTAATGTTCAGGTAGCCGAGGAGCGGGGAAACAACCACAGTACCGACGTGATGACGAAGGGGCACAGTGATGTTTGTTGTTTTTGTGATTTGCCTTCTTGATTCATTTTCAGTACTCGAGTACGCGTGTCTAATTAATATCATTTCGATATAGTTGTATTAATTAACTCTTTGGATCATTTGGAACCGGTTTGTAACTTGAATTTTTGTGGTATGGTTGGATTTTATTTACATTTCTTTTAATTAGCCTTGTAAATCCTTACCTAAAGGGTTTACGACGCTGTAACTATTCCGAATATCTCGGGGTGTTACACCATGTACTATTGAAGGTTTCTCCTACCCGGGGAATTTTCCATTTTGGAAGGAAAGGAAAGCTGAGTCCGAGATAAATGGGGCCATTCGAGATCCTTGAAAGAGTTGGGGAGTTGGCATATAGGTTGGCCTTACCGCCATCACTGAGTCATGTTCATAATGTATTCCATGTATCCCAATTGCGGAAATATGTACCGGATCCCAGTCATATCATCGATTTTGGCGAGATTGAAGTGGCTAATGATGGCTCGTTTAAAGAAAAGCTAATCAAGATACTCGAGAGTCGAGTCAAGTGATTGAGGATTAAACCGATCTCCTTGATTAAAGTTCAGTGGTCTCGACATGGAGTCGAAGAAGCAACTTGGGAGACTGAAGATGATATGAAGTCGAGATACCCAGAATTATTTTTGTTTTAAGTTTCGGGCCGAAACTTTTTTTTAGAAGAGTAGTATGTAATGCCCGGATAATTATTGTGTATTTATCCTGTATTCGATCTTGTAAGATTCGACTTTATGATGTTATTAATCGAAGATTGGTTTCCCGTATTCGTATCCTTATGTTTTCGTATCTCCAACATTTTGCATGCATGGTTCTGCATGTCATAAGGTACACTAGATGATGATCTTAGCCTACGCTACTACTGCAATATAATGTACGTTATCTGTTAATCTTAACGTACGTAAGCTCAGTCAACTCGAGATCAGACAAGGGTCGGTGTGTGGGGGCCAGTGAAGATTCGTGAGATGCTCCGCGTGAACCTGGACGGCTTTCCAGCTAAGCAAGTCAACGGACTTAACGAACGCTAAGGGGGATTTTTAACATACACTAAGGTCCTAGCGATTACGTACGTAAACCTATATGCTAACGTACATAAGCCAATGCCAGAAATAGGTCAGTGAGCTCTGGCCAGACGTTAACGTACGCTATTCTTCGAGCATAGCGTACGCTAAGGTTGTTACGTACATAATGTATTGTGTTTAGCGTACGTAATGGTTAGATTTCTATTTATAGACGTCAACCCCCATTTCATTTCTCACCCTCATCTTGGCCAATTTTCATGTTCTGGAGACTATCCCTCACCATTTATCCCTCATAGCATCATCTGGGCCGATTTTTAGGAAGCTTAGACCTTGTGGATTGGTGTTCAAGCTTCTGGTGAAGAGTTTATTCAAGATTTTCATTGTTCTTCCCTTCTTTGAGGTATGTTAATTCTACACCAAGATGAAGATTATGTTCTTAGTTATATTATGAGCTTTTCTCAGAGGTTATTGAGCTTGTTATATCGTAGTGAATCTAACACCATGTTAGGAGGATTGTATTAGGTGAATTAAGGTTTTCATTGTTATTAGTTGAGCCATAATCTTTACCAACTTTAAGAATGGAACTTTCTGAGATGAACACACCTTGATGATGCTTTCGTAACACTCTTTTAAGGAATAAAGTGTTAAGGCTTACCCCCTGTATCAGATGAATTCAAGAAGGTGAATGTGAAGGGTGTTCAATTATAACTCTTGCCTTAGATGAACTTGTTGTTAATCTACTTGGATGATTAGAACTAGGAAATGATATTTGGGGAAATCATTTGAATGTAGAACTTCATAAGAAGAACTACTCGCAGAAGAATGAGAATCGTAGAGATGAATTAACCTAGAACTAGATTGATCATGATTATCTCGTTATGTATCGTTGTAGCAACCGAACCAAACATTTGAGTTGATAATCGGAATTAAAGTATGGAGCTTAATGGTATGATAAACATCTTTGGAATTGTAGACACCGAATTTGTGCCCCATTGTGATCTCGTGAATTTACATGCCTTTTTCCAAACTTAGTATTTGTCGGGAGATAGGACCGAGAGCCGATCGTTCATTATTGATAACTCGATTATAACTTAGGGCATTCGGTGCTCGTGCGTTAGTTTCGTGAGGTTGTTGAATTCCTTATTATTTCCTTGTACAAGGTGATCGATCGAGGAGCGGCGACCCTCGGACGTGTTGACATTCGTCGGAGTATTTAGTTCTTGCCATCTTTGAGGCAAGTATCGTATTTAAAAATTGTTAATATTGGAATTTTTGATCATGCATACAGTTTATTCATGTTGTAGAACATGAGTTTAGTTCCTTTAAATTATCATGGTATTCGTTATTGATTTCTTGAATGTTCATGTTGATGGACATATCGATTTGGCATATATGTACATGCATGGTTTGTGTTTGTGTATGTTGTGATGATCCGAAGGGATCTAGCGATCTATGCTGAGGGCGATGGATCGGATGTCCACCATGCGTTGGTCCTACGGGATCATCATGGGGATCTATGCTGAGGGCGCTGGATTGTTGGATGGGTTTTCCACCATGCGTTGGTCCGACGGGATCATCATGGGGATCTATACTGGGGGGGCTGGATCGTTGGATTACTCTGTGTTGTGTTGATGGAATCACGTGGATTCACATCGTTGGATTCCGTTGGCGGAAGTCCGTTTTATGTAATTTATGATGCATTGTTGTTGCATATCCGATTTATTTATTATGATACTTGTACTAGCATCGTTTTGCTAACTCCTTCGGGGTGGACATTTGTTTTGATGTTCAGGCAGTCGAGGAGTGGGGAAGCAACCACAGTACCGACCTGACTAGGAAGTGAATCAGTGATGTAGATTGATGTTGTCTTGTTTTCTAGTTATTTTTCAGTACTCGAGTACGCGTATTTTCTTGGTGTTTGGAATGTTTGTACTAATGGACTCATTTGAATTGTTGAACTGGTTTTGAATTATAACCTTAATGGTACTTTGGTATTATTTTCCGTATTTCTCAAATTAGCCTTGTAAATTCTTATATAAAGAATTTACGGCGCTGTAATTATTCCGAATATATCGGGGTGTTACAGTGCTTGTCCGGCCCAACCAGTGTGTCCACTTGGTCCGTTTAATCCCCTTTACACTATTTTCTCTCCAAGCCCAGTTTATTCAATATATTTCTTTGTGTACCTGTAGTTTTAGTCCTAGTTACTTGTGAGTATAGTTCCGAATTATATTCAGTCGATTGAAAGTGGTATCCAGATAAATATTTTAGTCGATAATTAACAACTAAATTTATTCCATAAACTGTTTATCTGAGAAATGCACATTGATTTAAGGACACCATTCCAACAATCTCACACTTATCCTTCAGCAAGTATGCATTCAATTTTCTGTCCCTCTTGTCTCTATCTGAACTTAAGGTAAAATATCACATCGTCCTTATCTAGTTCAAATTATTTCTAAGATCACCGATTGAGACTTTTAAACAAGATGATTAATCCATGATCCATTTGAGCACATCCATGCATTTCACAGTCCTAACTCTCCAAGAGGCCCAAAAGATAGTAATCCCGTGTTGTGGGAGGACAATTCCATCTTCTACAATATAAATCCGAGTCCCTTCACTTGATTCATAGTAGACTAAGTACTATTTTGTAATCTCCTTTTTTAGCACGACATTTAACAACATAAGTACTACTAATCCACAAATAAGAAAATAATGGGTTTCGCAAGTATGAGGAATCGGATTAAAGTAAATGAGATAATCCTACGACATTTTGATTTCTTGAAGATTTATCATGGTGGTCTGTTCGATCATGAGATCAAAATTCATATCCACGCAATTAGATCTTGACATCCCATGTCACTTAGCCCATGAAAAAATATTTTGAGTTAACTTGCAAACTAGTCTTCGTAAGTCATTAGTGTCCAACTTTCAACGACCTGGACTAGGGATGAACGTGATTAAATTCTTGATAATTGAGTGTCATTATCTGCGATACATTATGATGACCTATTTTGGATATTTAGAATCAATTTTTGGATTAATCATTTAATACTAAACCGAATTAAATGGATGCAGAATGATAAATGGAATATATATAATCTTCCACGTTCTACAATAATAATAAATTTAAAACAACACAAAATCACAAAAATGTCCAATATGTCTGATTCCCGTTGCAGCAATATGACCCTCATATTTTGCCTGTGGAAGAGGTTTAGTTAATAAATCGTCACTCGGTACTTTGCATATCTTTATATCACATTTCTCATGATATCTCCAGTGATTTTCTACATGTTTAGAGTGGTGGTGTCTTCTTGTCTCATTCGCCAGTACGACGGCTCCACTATTATCATAATAGAGAACCGTCGGATCAATAATGTTGAGAACCACAACAAGTTCATCAATAAACTTCATAGTACAAACGCCTTACTTTGCAGATTCCAAGCAGTACTGTATTCGGCTTCAGTTACGTTTGTTTATTATGCCAACTCGAAATGTGGTGTGGCATACGTTGGTTCCATGTGTAATTTGTTCAATTTTTGTCTTATTAGAGTTGTGTGCGCCCTTCTTTTTTTGGAACTACATTAATAATAATACTTTTAAACAGGTGACGATGGGTTCCTTTCGTACTCTTATAGACAGGGCCGACCCTAATACTTTGGGGGCTATAGGCCAAATTATTTTGAGGCTCCATATATATAAATATATATTCTAGCATTTTTCGTTGCAAAAGTATTAATCAAATTCTCAAACTCAATTTTTGAATGTTCTGTAATTTATTTGTTTTTTATATAAACTCAATATAATATAATATTTTATTGGAATTTGAACCCTTATCAAAATTTGGGGCTCTAGGCCTGGCCTAGTTGTCTATAGTCAGGGCCCGCCCTGCTTACAGAATCTGAATAAGAAGCATGTCGAATCAAATAGTAAGTTGTGAACTTGGGGTCGGAGTCGTCGGACAAATGGAACGGGTCGCGGGAAATATTCATCACTGTAGATATTTCAAATTATTCACCTTCTAGAATGGGATAATTTAGTTGCTTATATCCATTTTATACTCGATGTTATAATATAAATGATGCTGTCAATTTAATTATTATAAAGGATAAAAAATTTGAACTAAAATAAATAACAGTATAAAAAAATTACAGCTTGAAACATAATTATTTTTGAAAGGAAATTTGTCCCACTTTCCACCATCTTCTACACTTTGGGCAATTTATAACTTCATCTTGCGTAAATATATAAATAACCTGTAGCTAATTTCCAAGTTTGTTGTGGGCCGAAACTATGTGGAGCTTTGATGCACTTTATCAATATGCCAAGTTGCCAACATCAACTCTGAAGAAGAGTGATGATGTCAGCGGCAAGAAATGCGAGACTTGTCTTTTAAAAATAGTTATCATTGTTGTAAAATCAGAATATTAGAGAGAGAAATTAGAGAATGATTCTGAGGTATATCTTTCATTAATAACTAAAGCCTTATTTATAGGAAAACTTCAGATGGCACAATCATAATTACATAATTACATCAGGGACATAATAGTCATTCATACTATATAAAAACAAAAGGGTAATTGAAATATCACTTCATGGTGTTTTTATAACACTCCCCCTTGAATGACTATTTACAAATATATTTGCTGAACTAGTTTGAAGAAAAACTCAATGGGATAAAAACTTCCAAACTGTTTATACTGGAGCTTGTGACAATCATATCATGTTGCATCATAATGTTGCTAGGAAATCCCTGTGGGATAAAACTTCAACAATTAGTGATCTCGTAAATTTGCTCCCCCATATCTCGATAGTTCTTGTATGAATATTCTTGTGCCGTCTCAGTAAAACCTCGTGGGATAAAAATTGAGTGAATCTGTCATGTATACCATTCGTTGTTGGAGTATCCACGTGTTGCTTCATTAAAACCTTGTCAAGAAAACCCAGTGGGAAAAACTTGATCGAAGGAAAAAGAGTGCAACTACTCCTTCCATTTTCATACTTTGAGAAATAATCTTGATCTTTGTAGTGTTCCTCATTATGCCATGAATATGCCTCGTTAAAACCTTATTAGGAAAAATCCAATGGGAAAAATCCTAATGAAGGAAAAAGAGTACATTATTCATACTAGTACGCCATTCCAGTTGCCTCGTTAAAAACCTTGATAGGAAAACCCAATGGGACAAAACCTCAGTCAAGGGAAAAAGACTGCAACGCGTATTTTATATAAATATGCCCTAAGGATTTCAATGATCCTCTAGGGATTAGTACGAGTATCATTTTCAGTGCAGTTTGTAATATCGGACTCATATTCATTGCAATATATTCCAAATTTCTTTTGAAGATTCCATATTTGTTGTGATTGGGCTGCCTCGTTAAAAACCTTGCTAGGAAAACCTAGTGGGATAAAACCTCAGTCAAGGAAAAGAGTACAACATATAATTTTCGTTCACAACGTTTTATTTTGAGTGACTGCACGCACTGATAATATGTTCAAAATCTCCTTACGAGTCACTTTCAGTAAGCCCATATATTTCATTTTATTATAAGGGCATATATTTCAATTTTGATGGATTTCAATATCCTCATTTTCACAAATAATGGATTTTAATATCCTTATTTCCAATATCCATATTTCACAGTCATGGATATCCTCATATCATTTATCGATATCCTCTTTCCAATCATTGATATCCTCATTTCATTCATAGCACTATATTGTGTCGACACTTTTACTTCCCCATGGCAACATAACTTGCCGAGATATCTCATTATCAATCATCCATTGCATTGTGGTTATATCTATATACTTCTGAAAAGTATATGCCTCCTTTTATCATTTGCTTTGATTCATATTCGGGGAATTATTATGTATTTATCAAATCAGTTGTAGTTGGTATCAAAGATTAATAATCTAGCATGCATCTTTGAACTTCATGTTCATATAATTGTGAGGATATAATGTGATGCATTTCGCATATTTCCAACTACCAATACTCCCCCTCATGCTAAGAGATTTCTCGAGCACCAAACTCGTATGTTAGTATCTCAGTATTCATCTTCAGTCATGGGAGTTTGTATATTATGTTCTCGATATTGGCTGGAGGACTTCAAACAGTATGACAATTGATATCCCACTTGGATGTGCATGTCTTGATCCTTTCTCGGATCTATTCAAATTTATTTGGGATATATTACTAGCTTTATATGATCTGGAATATATGCTCAAACGGCGAGCAAATTATCTCATAAATTTCTGATTACGAGTCATATACACATGTGACTATCTAGTGGATCCATAATATCTAGTAGTTCACATGTAGAGGAAGTGGGGCCATACTCCCCCTTAATATATTCCAAATTTATAAGGATTCATTCCCAATATTGGCTAGAAGTGATATTAATCGAGAACATATATTTGAAGACATGATGTGTCTGTATCACCGTATAGATATTTTGCCGGCATATCACATGATTTTTCGGTGCCATTATTGCACATCATTTTCAACATGGAGTCGCCACTCCCACATGTCATATTATGTTCATTATTCAAATATATAGAGCCGTAGTTCATACGCTTCAGGACGCGGAGTCAAATCTCATACGCGTAATTCCAATCTATAAATAGATTATCGTTGTATTCATAATCATCCATACCGAGGGTTTGAATATCATAATAAATTCAATGCTTTTGAATCTTCGTAAATATTGCCCATCTCTTCCCGTGAATATTATAAAAAGAATTTATCGAGCTCGGCTCGAAAGATCAAGGGTGCTAATGAGAAATGGCATCCTAGAAGATATTCGATGGTTGATCGAAGCACAAGTTCGATTATCTGGCGAATTTTCAAATTCATTTAAGTACATGCCAGGTACCGGTAAGAGTAGTTTTGCAAAGAAACGGAGAGCAAAAAGATTAGGTGGGTGCTATAAATGTGCTCGGTGGACATGTGACACACGATGCAAAATCTATGGGGTTTGTATCCAAAAATCGAGAAGATAAAATAACATTTATCAAGGATGGATTGAGTAAGGAATCTATGGATCATGATATCCAATAGATTCTTGATACACATCCCAGTGGATACGTTCATCGTGAACTAATGGCTTTGTGGGTACAATTTAAGGATGAACGAGAACGTTATAGTCATGAAAAATTAGTCTCAAAAGATCCAGTTTGTAAGTCCGTTCTGTCAAAATTGGTATAAGGTAAATAGCAAAATAATGCAAGTTGTTGAATATTGTTTTCTAATATTTAAATTTCTCAGCTGCCGATCGGTAACGTCATTTTCATTGAAAAATATAATATCATATATTTCGTTTTCTTTTGCAATTTTGTCAAAAGTAATGTCTTATATGCCGCTCCTTTTTCAATGAAAATAGTGAAGTCATTTGTCGTTTAGAAAGAAGTTTGTTCTTTAAATTTTGGGATCCACAAATCAGAAAATGTATCTCTCATAAAAGTATTTTGAAAGTCTAGTGTAGAAAGATGGAGTTCTCAGAATTCTCATATAGATCTCATCCAATTAAAACTATATGTATTTTAGGTGGATCCAAATTGATAGGTCATATCCAGCATATAGATATGGCATATCAATTCGTAAAAGAGTTGGGAAAACACAAAATCGATATATTGTATGGTGGGAGTAATTATAGATTTTTGGGTTATCTTTTAGAGGCTGCACAAAATGGGAGAATAAGTGTAACAAGTGCCTTACACTTTCCCACAGTCAGAATCAGTAGTATAGGAGCTTCAACTGGGTTGATGCTTCAAGCACAGTCTGTTCATGATAGTTTGATTTATGTGGTGAATAACAGTGATGCCTTTATTGTTCTTCCAGGTGGCTACGACACACTCAATGAGATATTCAACATCACGTCATGGGCTGAGCGGGACTTCCATACCAAACTTATAGGTTTGTTGAATATTAATAATTTCTTCAGCGATTTGCTTGCCTTTCTGGATCAAGGAGTAGATCACAAGTTTATATCTCAGCCATCACGAGATATAATAATATGTGTTGACACTGTTGCTGATCTACTTATAAAGTTTCAGGCATATATTTCAGTTAAGAATTTGGAAGTCAAAGCTCATCAACCACAGACTATTGGCGCCAAACGGAAAAGAAGTTTAGATCCTTTAGATCTTTCATTATAAACCTTTATGCCAGGGGGTGGCAGAGTTACGGAGTTTTATACTCTCGAGACGCACCCCTTTTCTTTTTTATGGGTTTCATATGTATTTTCTTTTTCGCATTTCATATTGTCGAGTGTTTACTGCCTTTTAGCTAGTTTTGATATTTTCACTTCGACTGTTGTGTGCTTCTTCAGCAATAATAAGACCATCTTTTGCTTTTATGTAAATACAATATTTTCACAAATATGTGATATATGTTTCTCAATAAGCGTTTTCATATCAATATGATTTTAATGATCCCACCATGTAATATAATCAACATGGGATTTATTGAGCAATTATTTTCCAGTGATAGTTTTTCATATCAATTGTCAAATGATCCCACCATGCAGTTTGCATGGGATTTTCTTTAATTAATTTGTGATAGCTTATGGTATCACTTGCTCAATTTTCTCCATTCGTGTTTAATCATGGAGATCGGATATTATATCCATCAACTGCTTCTTCTTCGAGAGCAGGATTTGAATCATTGATCAACTACTTCTTCAAAGTAGGATTTATTTCATTCAACTGCTTCTGTAGAGCAGGATTTAGATAATCGATCAACTACTTCTCCAGAGTAGGATTTATTTTTATCAACTGCTTCTTCTTCGAGAGCAGTATTTATGAACCATTCATGTGGTATAACCAACCACGATGGTGATATATAATATATAAATTGCGTACATGTAAAACCATCCGTCTTGTGATAATTGAACTCATCACATGGGAGGTATTATAATTATATAAAATAAACGCAATAAATATGTGGTTTTAAACCACCACTTTGAGATAAGTAAGACACATAATTTAAACTGCAAAATAATTAACTGCTTCTACCAGAGAAGGATCGTCCAATCAATTCCGCAAAATAGTCATCGTCAAGGTATAGGTCGAAATATCGACTGCCGTTAATAGCAAGTGTAATGGTATGTATAAATCTTTGCGATTTCCGGAGTTGGATATTAATTCGTACATTTAAATAATGACATATATGAAAAGAGTTAATACTTATATCAATATTAGTGTCAAATTGAAGCTCTCGTGAAATGGATCACGACGGTATCAAGAAAAATCAATTCTGATAACATATGTATCTTATATGTAAGAAAAACGAATTTGAGATTTAATGAATAAAAAGATTATTTTATCTTTTATATTTTGTTTATTTTCTTACTAGAAATTTCACGCCTCCATTACCTGTGAACGACCGCCTACAGACCACTGACAACCGTAGCACCCCAACCCACCGGAGTTGAAGAAATTCCTCCCGCTCCAGAACTCGTCGGAACACTAACAGCGACCACCGCCGGAGAAGCAGTAGAAATCACCGCGAAAATCCCACTGAACTCCAAGATATCCCGTCACAGCCGGAGATGTGTCTACCAGGACCGCCAGAATGGGTTTTATATTATTCCCTCGTAGAAGATGGAGGCAGCTTCCTCATCCACTGATCAATGCTGCAGCTGTATCGCACACGATTTGACCGCCACGGTAATCGAGATCTAGAACTCACTGAGTTGATGAGTGCATAGACTGGTATGTTTTGTCGCCGGGGGCGAGAGCTTTAACTAGATTAGGGTTGAGGAGATGACCCAGTTGGGGGATTCACGGCCTTGGGAGATGGAGTCGGTGGTGACTCTGAACAACGCCGGTGAAATACTTTTTAGCTATACTCCCTAGGAAAGTTTGAACGACCATTTCTGGATGTGATTCAATTTAAAAGGAATAGCTTTGGTAGAAAAGCATCCGCCGTCGGAGGCGGGCGACGGGATTTAGCGGCGGTGAATGTGAGCTCTCAAGAATTCAGAATTTATCCTAGAGGGCTCTGATTATCATCGTTTGAAATTCATGACCAATATCTCTTCTCTCTTTTAAGTCTTTTTTTTTTAGAATTCGTATGAAGACAGAGAAGGGGATTGACACATGGAGAAATACTTCGTTTCTCTTTCCTCATTTCATTCACCTGCGCTTTTTGTTTTTGTGTATCCTGGAGAGACCCATGTAGTGCAGATTGAGGGCAAGATGAAAAGATTGTTATTAGGTGTGTGGATCAGAACTCTCTATGGAAGAAAGTTGTCTTTTTTTTTTTAAGAGTAGCAGCCGCGTGATTTCAAGAGAGTGATTGGGAGCCGCCCCATATGAATTCAATATAGAGAGAGTTGACTCATTTGTGTGTATTGATTTAGGAGATTGATTAATTTAAAAATCAGTAGAAAAGGAATTTCATAGCGGTCCGATATAAGTCCGCTTGTTTGTGGTGGAGAGAAGAAAACAAGTACTTGGATCTGAATCTAAAATTCTTGATTCGATTTCTGATACAGAGGATCATCTATACGATGCAACTGTAGAGCATACTCTCATCATATTACTCATTTGGTTAGAGTCGTGCTGATAACGTGTTGTAAAATCGGAATATTAGAGAGAGAAATTAGAGAATGATTCTCAGGTATATCTTTCATTAATAACTGAAGCCCTATTTATAGGAAAACTTCAGATGGCACAATCGTAATTACATAATTACATCAGTGGCATAATAGTCATCCATACTATATAAAAATAAAAGGGTAATTGAAATGTCACTTTCATGGTGTTTTTATAACAATCATTGAGTTTTTATTAGCCAAGTATTTTTTGAATAATTTTTGAAAAACGATTACTTGAAAAAGAACAGAATATATATATATATATATATATATATATATATATATATATATCGAATATATGTTTTATCTGAATCCTGCAAAAAATCGGTTAGCCAACTCTGTTCGCGTAAACGATCGAAAGTTTCGCTGTTGAGTCCAGAATATCTATCTCCTTAAAGCAAACTCGCCATCACCACGATGTATGACGTCTGCCTCCCATGATAAAACAACAGCTCGACGCAGTGAATCGATGATGCGCTGCACCCTCAACGAACTAGAACAACTCTGTATACTCTCACCGACCGAAGAAGAAGAAAAAAAGAAGAAGAAAAATATCTGACTATAAAGGCTCTCGAAAAATCGTACGTATTTTTTGCGTATCAAAAATGAGCCCCTCAAGCCGGGTATTTATAGGTGAAGTCTGGAGGAGGTTGTGTGCTGGAGGAACTCTATACCGACCAATATTGGTATCTGGAGGAACTCTAAACCAATCAAGATTGGTATCTCAATACTTATCCAGATCTGTTTAATTCGATTTTATCCGGATCCGAAAATTCGGAATTTATTAATTGAGGTATTTTCAGTAAAATAAAATTTTACTGAATAAAATTGCAGTAAAAAGATAACTTCGAGACGCCGAGACATTTCGCCCAAATCGCCCTTCGACCGAGCCGACCCGACCCGACCCGAACCGAGCCGAGCCGAGCCAAGCCGAGCCGGCCGGCCGGACGGACGGCGGCGACGGCGGCGCGCACGTGTGTGTGTGCGCGAGGGCACCTAGTCATACATCCACACATGTCTCGTTTTTTGAAAATGCCTTTGTCCACATCTCCTTATATACTCACACTTTCTCCCTTCTTTTTCCAATGTGGGATAGCATCCCAAACCCATTTCTAAAGAGTTCACTTTGGAACATTATGTCTCATTCATACCTCAATCATTTTGAGTGTTCTTACATGTTTTGGAAACCTCGTACGGAGTACTACGTATTCCAACTAAGTCCCGACTTTAACTCGTAGTCGAGCTCACTCAAAATTTTCTCTCAAGTAGGCTGCTCAAAACAGCCCATTTCTTCCATTTTATCTAATATTTCCAACAATCCCCCACATGAATGAGATTGATGGTCCAGCAGCACACGTCAAACACGGAGTTGACTTGGTGATAGTTACTACGGTTAGGCATTGCATAGGATAGGTAGAGTATGCTCCTTGAACCTTCCCTCGAAAAGATATATTTTCCTTACTAGCTAGACAGTGTGACTAGATGCCTTTGAACTGTCCGACCGCTTGTGTAAGTGATCGTATATCCTTCACAAGTGCCCTTCCTGATTTGTTCTGTTCTCATTATTGTGCCCATTTTGGCCGTGGACACCGTCCTGGTTCTGTGAGAGTTTCTAAAGAATTGTGCCTTTGCAATTCTCCTTTGAAGCGACCCCTCTTCTCTCTAACATAGGTGATTCTCTTTAAGTGTTTTGAGTAAACCCGTATTTTACTCCACCCGACTATACGTTGTCGACTTAAGAATCATTAAAAGCATAAGCTTAACCTCTCCTTACGGGTATCACTGTTTTCATCCTAGGAATGGTCGGTTCGGGTTAACCCCCACAGTGATCGTGCCCAGTTTTATGGATTGGTTGTCCCATTGAACCTAGATCTTTGGATCTCCAGTCAGCTTAGGTTGGGTATCCTCCATAAAACCATTAGCTCAAGGCAATAGACCCATTCCTCTTGATGATTTATCAATAAGGTCTCTTGATAACCCTCTGGTTAGCGGATCCGCAATGTTATCATTTGATGACACATAATCAATAGTGATAACTCCTGTTGATATCAATTGTCTAATGGTATTATGTCTCCTACTTATGTGACGAGACTTACCATTGTACATTACGCTCTGTGACCTGCCAATCGCAGATTGACTATCGCAATGAATACATATTGCGGTCACAGGCTTTGCCCATCTTGGAATATCTTCTAGAAAATGGTGTAGCCATTCTTCCTCTTCTACACATTTATCTTAGGCTATAAACTCGGATTCCATCGTTGACCGATATATAAGTGTCTGTTTCGAAGATTTCCATGCCACTGCTGCGCCGGCTAGTGTGAATACATATCCGCTTGTAGACTTGGAGCCTTTTATATCAGATATCCAATTTGCATCACTATATCCTTCAAGTACTGCTGGATATTTGGTATAGTGCAGCCCATACTCACGAGTACCCCTTAAGTATCTTAGTACCCTTATGATCGCCTTCTAGTGATCCTTTCCGGGGTTGCTCGTGTATCTACTTAGTCTACTAACTGAGTAGGCTATATCTGGTCTTGTACAGCTCATCAAGTACATCAGACTTCCTATTATGCGTGAGTACTCAAGTTGAGATACTCCTTCACCCTTATTCTTGGATAGTCTCAACGTCATATCCACCGAGGTTTTGGCTATGCCAGAGTCATCCTTATTAAATCTTTCAAGGATTTTGTCCACATAGTGGGCTTGACTCAGCATGAGACCTTCCGACGTTCGTGTGATTTTAATCCCTAAAATTACATCTGCGAGTCCCATATCCTTCATATCAAATCTCGACCTCAACATGTCTTTGGTCGATTTGTTTATTCTTTCATTACTACCGGTAATGAGCAAGTCATCTACATATAAACATAAAATGACATAGCCATCTTCTGTGTCTTTCACATATACACATTTGTCGGATTCATTAATTTTGAAGCCACCGCTTATCATGACATGATCAAATTTTTCATGCCACTGTTTTGGTGCCTGCTTCAATCCGTACAAAGATTTTACCAGCTTGCAGACTTTTCTTTCTTGTCCAGGAGCAGAGAACCCCTCGGGTTGTTCCATGTAGATTTCCTCTTCTAAGTCCCCATTAAGAAAGGCAGTCTTAACATCAATTTGATGAACTTCTAAGCCTCGTAATGCTGTGATGGCAAGTATCATCCGGATGGAAGTTATTCTCGTCACAAGAGAGTAAGTATCAAAATAGTCTAGGCCTTCACATTAGTTATATCCCTTTGCTACGAGCCTAGCCTTATATTTATCAACTGCTCCATCTTTCAATTTCTTCTTGAAAATCCACTTATTTCCTAATGGTTTACACTTAAGAGGTAATTCCACTGGTTCCCAAGTATGATTCTGTAATATAGAATCAATCTCTTCTTTGATAGCCTCCTTCCATAGAGGTCCATCCGTCGAGCTTACAGCTTCTTTGTAAGTCTGAGGAGTCTTTTCGAGCAAGTAGGTGATGAAATATGGTCCGTAAGATTTCTCCGTCCTTTGTCGCTTTCTCCTTCTAGGTTCATCCTCATTATCCATTATTTGGTCTTCATTATCTTCATCCATTAGTTCAGAAGTCTGTTCGGATAAGATAAGGGGTTCACTTGCAGTCTTACAAGGAATGATATTCTCAAAGAATCACGCATTCCTTGATTCCATAATTGTATTCTTGTGAATCTCAGGCACTTTAGATTCATGCACAAGAAATCGGTAAGTATTGTTGTTGTGTGCATATCCAATGAAAATGCAGTCAACCGTTTTTGGGCTTATTTTAACTTTCTTAGGAGTAGGTATCAGCACCTTTGCTAGACACCCCCACACTTTCATGTAATTGTAGCAAGACTTGACTCCTTTCCACAATTCATGAGGAGTTTTGTCCCCGTTCTTATGGTATATCTTGTTTAAGAGATAATTCGCCGTTAAGATGGCTTCTCCCCACATATTTTGCGGCAGACCTGAATGTAGTAATATCGTATTCATCATCTCTTTCAAAGTGCGATTCTTATGTTCCGCCACGCTATTTTACTGTGGTGCATATGGGGCAGTGACTTCATGAATAATCCCATGTTGCGAGCAAAATTCGCCAAATGGTTCCACATATTCACCTCCGCGGTCACTTCTCAAGATTTTTATCTTAGCATTCAATTGATTCTCAACTTCCATTTTATAGAGAACGAATTTCTCTATGGCTTCATCTTTGCTTTTAAGCAAGTATACATAGCAATATTTAGTAATGTCATCCACGAAAGTAATAAAATATTTATTTCCACCTCTAGTTTGAACAAACATCAAATCACATAGGTCGCTATGTATTAATTCTAAACGTTTGGTGTTTCTTTCCACTTGTCGGAATAGAGATCGAGTTAATTTTGCCACTACACAAGTTTCACACTTGTGGTTTAAATCAATTTTAAACTTTGGTATGTGATCTAATGCAATTAGTCTACGCATTGCATTAAAATTAACATGTCCTAATCTAGCATGCCATAAATTAGGAGACTCAAGCAAGTAATCAAAATAATTCTTCATTTTATTATTTTTTATAGTCATTACATTGAGCTTAACTAGCCCATCGCATTCATATCCCTTGCCTATAAACACACAATTTTTTGACAAAATAACTTTATCGGACTCGAAAACTGATTTAAAGCCGTGCTTCATCAACAAGGTACCAGAAATAAGGTTCTTGTGGATATCGGGCACATATAACACTTGTTTAAGAGTCACTTCCTTTCCAGACATCATCTTGAGAATCACCGTGCCTTCGTCCAAAATAGTTGAGGTTCAGAATTTCCCATATACAGCATATCGCCGGCATCCTTTTCTTCCAATGAGGAGAACATACTCTTGTTGGCACATATATGCCTAGTTGCTCCAGTATCGATCCACCACTCTTTAGGATTTGAGCCAACTAGGTTCACTTCGGAGATCATAGCACATAAGTCAAGATTTTCCACTTGTTCGGTAATCAGATGTGCTGCATTACCTTCATTTTTCTTTGGTTTCTTTGTCAGCCTGCAGTCGGCCGCCCTATGACCCATATTTTCACAGTTGTAGCATTTTCCAATGAATTTTTCCTTCTTTTTCCTAATTCCTCCTTTAGGTCCCAGCTTGGTTCCCTTTCCATTGTTGCCTTTCTTGGATGTTTGTCCAGTTTCCACAACATTGGCTTTTGCTACAGCAGCATTAACCTTCTTTTCTGATCCTCGGTTGTCTTCCTCCATGTAAATTCTAACGATTAGATCTTCCATGCTCATCTACTTGTGCTTATGCTTGAGATAATTCTTGAAGTCTTTCCAAGTCGGGGGCAGTTTTACGATCACAGCAACCACTTGGAAGGATTCGCTAATGACCATTCCTTCAGCATGGATTTCGTGAATGATCACTTGTAGCTCCTGTAACTAACTCACCACAGTCTTGGAGTCGATCATCTTGTAATCGAGAAACCGTCCAACAATCCACTTCTTGGCACCAGCGTCCTCGATCTTGTACTTGTGGTCTAGTGAGTCCCACAATGTAATACCCACGATTTTCGTTCCGGTTATTTTGGATTTTTTTGGATATTTCCCGGTTGTCGAGTTCCGGTCTTATTTTCTCGACAACTGATTTTGGCGTTTAAGACCGTAGGTGATGATTTGTTACCCGTTGTTTTCATTTCGGACCGATGATGTTGTCCCCGAGTATTTTGTCGTGTTCGTTCCGTGCGATTTCGGAAAATCGAGTCGTCGAATCTTGGTGGTCGGACACTGGCCGGACGGTTGGGGACGGTGGCCGGACGGCTGCCGGCACTGGCCGGATGAGTGCAGGCACTGGCCGGGCGGTTGCGACAGGAACCGGCGTAGCGCACGCTACGTCCGGAAAGTAGCGCACGCTACGGCCAGGAGGCAGCGCACGCTATGGCCGGTTGGCTGCGCGCGCTAGTCGGCCGAGGCGTAAGGCGTAAAGGTTCGGGAGGGAGATCGGCGAGTAGCGCACGCTCTTCGCCGGACATCTGCACGCCTTCTGCCGGCCGATAGCGCGCTTCTGGCCGGAAAAGTGCAGACGCTTCTGGCCGAGCCAGGAAGTCTCTGGATTGTGGCTGGGCCGACAGCGCACGTGTTCAGCACATGATGGCGGGCCCGGACGAACATTCTCGACCATGACCGCCCGCTAGCGCACGCTAGCTCTGCAGTCTAGCGCACGCTAGGCTGCACCAGTATAAATATGACCGAGCAGTCCTGTTTGCACTCATTTTTCATTTCCTTCCTTTCGTGTACGCCGCTGGAGTCTTGGAGGTGACGAAGGCATGTTGTTATACAACTAATCCACGAAGTTTGGGAGCTTATAACATCGATTAATCACTCCATAACATCCTTCAATCCAGCGAATCAAGGTTAGTTTTCCTAAACTCCTAGTTTTGGGAAAAATTGGGGATTTTGTTGATTTCGTCCGTTTGATTCGTTATAACTTAGAATAGTGAGGGTTTGATGATTATTAAGTTGTTTTATATCAAATCCCTTGTTTTTACACTGTTGGATTGCCGAGGATTCGTCGTTTTATTGAGTTTCTAATCGACACCTTGAAAGTGTTCGATAAAATGTCACAAAGGGGATTCGGGCGTTCTACGATTATTCTTCCTCGTTCGATCGTCAATTTATTCATGGTATGATGTTGGGGTCAGGTTCCTTGCGAAGAACTCGAGTCGGAACCCTTCCATTCGCCGTTTTCCGATCGGTGGTGTTACCGTCGTTTCCGCCGGAGAGTTGTGAGCATTCAAAGTCTTCCGGTTAAGAGACGTTCGTCGGAGTGTCCAGTATCAATTATTGAGGCAAGTATCTTGCCTATACACTTCATATTTCGTAGTGGTTATAGTCGGTAATTGACTAGGTGTGCAATTGAATTATTTTTAATGAACTTATAAAAGAATCGGTATATTCTCGATAAAGGTCTTCTATAAAATCTACTTATGTGTTTGTGAACGATTGTGTGGTTCTGAGGATATGTACTAGTGGTGTGCTTTGGAATATCTTTTTTACGTTTGGTATCGTTGTGCGTGATTATGTTGATAGTGGACTTAAGGTTATGTCTTTCTGACAAGAAGTGTGTATATATGTGTGGACGTGTGTACTATTGATGAGTTTATGATGATGTGTGATGTGAGTATGTGTCGGATGTTGTGGACATTCTTAGCAAGTACCTTGATTTACATTTGAAGTACTTCGGGGGAATATGTTTTTGAATCGTGATTTTGTGAAAGTGGTAATTTCAGAAAATGTGGTTTGTGCCATGTGGTTACTGAGAGTGTGTGAACCGAGTAAACCAGTGAGGGTCCCCTGGGGTCCGGTAGGCTGCGTATCCCTACGGATCACTCGGTGGGCTATACACCAGGGAGGGCCTGACGAGGTGTCTCTGGGGTGTGTATCTTGCTGAGAGGTACAGGGCCAGTATAGCTCGGGAGGTTGTTTTGTGATGATGAATATGGCACGATGTTGTTTTCGATAATTGTGATATGTCCGGAGTATCACATATGCAAATTCCCAAAGTGAGATACATCATATGTAAGGTCTTGGTACTTGGCTAAAATGGCACCGGTATAAGCGTCGTATATTATTTGTTTCATGGTTGCGATATTTTTGGCATAAGGATACGGGCCCTGTGATTGTTTCCATACATTGTGGTTTGGTTATGTATCGAGTGTGACCGTTGTGTTATTCACTCGAGAATGGGATATGGAACATTTGGGTCGTGGACCCTGTGTTTGTGACCAGATTGGTATCTTTGAGCAAAAACAATTCTTTGGCCCGTGTCCCTATGTGGTTTGTCGAGTTAAAGATTTATTAGCCCAGAAATGTCTTTCTAAAACTCCCGAGACTTTTTTTAAATGCTTTTCAAAGAGCCTGCATGTCTCATTCCAATTTTTCATGGTTTGAACTATTTTATTCAACGAAATATCTCGGGAAATCTTCATTGGGTTGAATTGTGGAATTAATCAAGTTTTTATATTCTTGGAATATGTTGTGTATAGCTCGTAGTTGCACTTTATACTTGCACTAGCAAAACAGTGGAGTTTTGCTAACCCCCGAGTATTCAGGGGGTGGATGTCTGTATTGCGTCCAGGTACTTGCAGGTTGCTGGGGAGCGAATCACAGGATTGGTACGAAGGATGATGGAAGACGACGATGCTAATCACATGAAGGCCGTGTTGGGTATTTGGTGAAGTCTTATTGTTTTGTCTTTTTGTTGGGGTATTTTCCAATTTTTGGGAAGTATTAATGTATCCTAACCCCTGCGTGGGTACGAGTTAGAAAAAGGAGTTTTGTATGTTCGATGTAAAAATTTTTGGTAAAAGACCAAATCGGTCTAATGGTTCATTATTTAGCCATATCGGCTTAAAATGTGATGTATTGTTTTCGTATTTAGCCTGGTGGATCCTCATGGAGAGGGTCTGCGGCGCTGTAATATTCCCAAGTGGTTTGGGGGTGTTACAGAATATGGTATCAGAGCTTAGGTTGCGAAAACCTAGGCAGTCGGGTCCAGTCAGGTATTGTCGTGTCTTGTCCTGTCAAATTGTGTTTGTCTAAGTCGTGTCGCGACGCGTCGTTTGTGATGTCGGCCGTGATTAGTATCGAGGTGCAGCCATCATCTTCGTGCGATCTGTGGATGTAAGTCTCCCTACTATATTGTGCCTTGTGATATACGAGCTTGTATGATTTTGTGTTATGACGTGGAGTTTAAAGGTGATTTGTGATTATGTGGCCTATGTTGTTTGATCCTCGTATGACGCTAAAATGGAAGTGGTGCCAACATATATGTAGTTATACACACATCCTGATATAAGTCGTTTTTACAAGAGTAATAGCCTTGGTGTGGTTACGCAAAGAAAGATTCATCAATGTGATATTTTAAAACTTTACATGTTTTTGGGGAGTCACGTATATTTTGTTTTAAAACATCCTCCAAAGGGAGGAAAAAGTTGATTTTTGTATAATGACCTGAGGGCCGAAATTTTTTAGAATTCAAACTACCGATATTTTATTTTCATCTTGTATTATAAGTTTTCAAAACACGATTTTTGAACTCAAGTGAAGTCTACAAAATGTAGACAAGACGTGACTCTCGTTTTCAATTTATCGGTTTTATGACTGTTAGTCGGCAAATATGTGATGATGTTCTTGTTGTTCGGGCAGTGTTGCCAGTTTTCAATTAAAACTATGATGTGAATGTTGGGTCGTTCGATTTGTGGGCATTGTGATAGCTCTCTTTAATAAGAGGTGAGATTTCGGTTTTTGAATAACAATTGTCTTTTGATGGTTTCTCATGAAGTCTCGAATCAATGGCTTTGGGACTCGAACGTGTTGTTGTTCATTTGTGACCATTGATTTTAGTAATGTCGTATATATGTTCGTAATCACGTGCTGAATTTTAGCTGTTAGCGCACGCTAAGTACCAGGCTAGCGCGCGCTAATGTGGCATGAGTAGCGCACGTTAATGTTGTTGTAACGCAAGCTAATGCAGCATGAATAGCGCACGCTAAATAATTGTTGTAGTGTGCGTTAATTAGCTGGGACAGAGGATGTGGAACCGCATTTTAGCCGTTAGGTCTAACTTTCTGATCGATCGTCTGTGACTGTATTCTATGTGCGTTGTCTAGTGATGACAACCGTTTTATGTGGACGAGTGTTGTGACCTTTCATTCGCGCTAAGTGATAATTGATTTTGTTCGGTGAGTTGATAAATTATGTTTGTTGTGTGTGTGTGTTCGAAATGTTTTCCTAAAACCTTCATAAGTTTGTGCAAGTTGCGGAAATCAATTTTTGAAACTAATTTGACGTTGCGATTAAGCCGGCGGCTTTGTATGAACTTTGGAAATTGTTTGAATTTGCGAGCCGGCCTAGGATTCTCAAAATAAAACCTCGACGGTATTGAAAGAGTTGTTTTAAAATACCTTGAACATTTTGTAAAATGTTACCGTCGTTGATTCTTGTGTAGTGTTGGGAGAATTTTCAGAAATGACTTTAACGTACTATTATATTTTCGAATAATTCGAGTACATGATTTTCAAAAATCTTTCACATCATAAAATAATTTTTTTTTTTTTTTCAAAAAACCAATACGATTTTTTTTCAAAAATATATAGTGAAAGATGAAAAATCTTACTCGATGTAAAGTTCAAACTCGGATTTGGAAATGTTAGAGTATGTAAGAATGGTTTGATGATCTTGCATGGTTAACTTGTTAGTTGTTAACGGTGATGATGATGCGTAGAGGCATGATGATTTTGATAACGCCGGTTTCAAGGAAATATTATTTTGGCAAATGATTTCCAATGAGACGGTTAGAGTATGTTGATTACAAGTTTTGATGAAATAACCCGAGGTACCAAAAGTACTTTTAAAGTTTATTTTGAATAACATACAAATCCAATGATTTTCAAAAGATTTTCTTTAAAGGGATACCTCGTGGATTTTCCTTCCGAGTTGTTATTGGTTACCTTATGTGATATGTCATGCTAAGTTGGTACTTTAGCATATTTGTTTTTGCGAAGTGGTGCAATCGTATTGAGTGAGAATCCGCTTAGTATGCCGAGGGACAGCGGACACGACCGTGACCGCGGTATAGTTGGTTATGGAGACTAGATGCGGGACCAAGAGGATATGGCCGGGAAGGTTGATATTCAAACACTTCGTTTTCGTTGTTTAGGTTTCGGGGACGAAACCTCTTTTAAAGGTGATATGATGTAATACCCACATTTTCTTTCTCGTTTCCATTTCGTTCGATCGTATTGAGGCGATTGTGTTCGTTAATGCTTCTGACCTTGTGTTGTTTCTCACATTTGTCATTCGAGCGAGTTCTGATATTGTTCCAAATTGATGTGCATATCGTTGTGATCTTTCCAAGTTCGGATCGATTTCTGGTGAACCGTGTTCGAAACTAACACCTCGTGCTTCCTACAAGTTATTGATGTCTTGATTTGAGGTATGAACTTCAAAGGTTATCGTTGTTGTTCGATCATTGCTATTCGTTCGTCGTTGTCCAATCATTATCGTTTGACCTCGAAACCGTGATTATTGAACATCTGGGCCATTTTGCGATTTCCATAAGTGTTGGGAAATTGTCTTCGTATTTGATCTTCCAAATCTGTGAGTTATTGGAATTTCATACCTTTCAGCGTTGGAATCGTGATTCGATTTTTGTATTGCTCGGTTTTATCAAACGCAGCGATTCATGCTCGTTGCTTTTCGTAAGAATTCTTGCGTATTGAATCGGATCGTAGTGGCTTTATACTGCATGGAGTTCTGGTGTGTTGTCGAGGTTCGCCTTGCTTTTGTTTTAAGTTTCGGGACGAAACTTATTTTTAGGGGGGTAGAATGTAATACCCACGATTTTCGTTCCGGTTATTTTGGATTTTTTTTGGATATTTCCCGGTTGTCGAGTTCCGGTATTATTTTCTCGACAACTGATTTTGGCGTTTAAGACCGTAGGTGATGATTTGTTACCCGTTGTTTTCATTTCGGACCGATGATGTTGTCCCCGAGTATTTTGTCGTGTTCGTTCCGTGCGATTTTGGAAAATCGAGTCGTCGAATCTTGGTGGTCGGACACTGGCCGGACGGTTGGGGACGGTGGCCGGACCAGTGCCGGCTTGGCCGGACGAGTGCGTGCACTTGGCCGGCGGTTGCGGCAGAACCGCGTAGCGCACGCTACGTCCGGAAAAGTAGCGCACGCCTTCTACGGCCGGAGGCGGCGCACGCTATGGCCGGTTGGCTGCGCTCGCTAGTCGGCCGAGGCGATAAGGCGAAGGTTACGGGCGGGAGATTGGCGGGTAGTGCACGCTCTTGCCGGACATGCCTTGCGCTTCTGACCGACCGATAGCGCACGCCTTCTGACCGGCCGATAAGCGCACGCTTCTGGCCGGAAAGACGCCCTTACTGGCCGAGCCAAGAAGTCTCTGGATTGTGGATGGGCCGACAGCGCACGTGTTCAGCGCATGATGGCGGGCCCGGCCGAACATTCTCGACCATGACCGCCCGCTAGCGCACGCTAGCTCTGCAGTCTAGCGCACGCTAGGCTGCACCAGTATAAATATGACCGAGCAGTCCTGTTTGCACTCATTTTTCATTTCCTTCCTTTCGTGTACGCCGCTGGAGTCTTGGAGGTGACGAAGGCATGTTGTTATACAACTAATCCACGAAGTTTGGGAGCTTATAACATCGATTAATCACTCCATAACATCCTTCAATCCAGCGAATCAAGGTTAGTTTTCCTAAAATCCTAGTTTTGGGAAAAATTGGGGATTTTGTTGATTTCGTCCGTTTGATTCGTTATAACTTAGAATAGTGAGGGTTTGATGATTATTAAGTTGTTTTATATCGAATCCCTTGTTTTTACACGGTTGGATTGCCGAGGATTCGTCATTTTATTGAGTTTCTAATCGACACCTTGAAAGTGTTCGATAAAATGTCACAAAGGGGATTCGGGCGTTCTACGATTATTCTTCCTCGTTCGATCGTCAATTTATTCATGGTATGATGTTGGGGTCAGGTTCCTTGCGAAGAACTCGAGTCGGAACCCTTCCATTCGCCGTTTTCCGATCGGTGGTGTTACCGTCGTTTCCGCCGGAGAGTTGTGAGCATTCAAAGTCTTCCGGTTAAGAGACGTTCGTCGGAGTGTCCAGTATCAATTATTGAGGCAAGTATCTTGCCTATACATTTCATATTTCGTAGTGGTTATAGTCGGTAATTGACTAGGTGTGCAATTGAATTATTTTTAATGAACTTATAAAAGAATCGGTATATTCTCGATAAAGGTCTTCTATAAAATCTACTTATGTGTTTGTGAACGATTGTGTGGTTCTGAGGATATGTACTAGTGGTGTGCTTTGGAATATCTTATTTACGTTTGGTATCGTTGTGCGTGATTATGTTGATAGTGGACTTAAGGTTATGTCTTTCTGACAAGAAGTGTGTATATATGTGTGGACGTGTGTACTATTGATGAGTTTATGATGATGTGTGATGTGAGTATGTGTCGGATGTTGTGGCCATTCTTAGCAAGTACCTTGATTTACATTTGAAGTACTTCGGGGGGAATATGTTTTTGAATCGTGATTTTGTGAAAGTGGTAATTTCAGAAAATGTGGTTTGTGCCATGTGGTTACTGAGAGTGTGTGAACCGAGTAAAACCAGTGAGGGTCCCCTGGGGTCCGGTAGGCTGCGTATCCCTACGGATCACTCGGTGGGCTATACACCAGGGAGGGCCTGACGAGGTGTCTCTGGGGTGTGTATCTTGCTGAGAGGTACAGGGCCAGTATAGCTCGGGAGGTTGTTTTGTGATGATGAATATGGCACGATGTTGTTTTCGATAATTGTGATATGTCCGGAGTATCACATATGCAAATTCCCAAAGTGAGATACATCATATGTAAGGTCTTGGTACTTGGCTAAAATGGCACCGGTATAAGCGTCGTATATTATTTGTTTCATGGTTGCGATATTTTTGGCATAAGGATACGGGCCCTGTGATTGTTTCCGTACATTGTGGTTTGGTTATGTATCGAGTGTGACCGTTGTGTTATTCACTCGAGAATGGGATATGGAACATTTGGGTCGTGGACCCTGTGTTTGTGACCAGATTGGTATCTTTGAGCAAAAACAATTCTTTGGCCCGTGTCCCTATGTGGTTTGTCGAGTTAAAAATTTATTAGCCCAGAAATGTCTTTCTAAAACTCCCGAGACTTTTTTTAAATGCTTTTCAAAGAGCCTGCATGTCTCATTCCAATTTTTCATGGTTTGAACTATTTTATTCAACGAAATATCTCGGGAAATCTTCATTGGGTTGAATTGTGGAATTAATCAAGTTTTTATATTCTTGGAATATGTTGTGTATAGCTCGTATTTGCACTTTATACTTGCACTAGCAAAACAAAGGAGTTTTACTAACCCCGAGTATTCGGGGTGGATGTCTCAGATTGCGTCCGTGTACTTGCAAAGGTTCTTTGGGAGCGAATCACAGGATTGGTACGAAGGATGATGGAAGACGACGATGCTAATCACATGAAGGCCGTGTTGGGTATTTGGTGAAGTCTTATTGTTTTGTCTTTTTGTTGGGGTATTTTCCAATTTTTGGGAAGTATTAATGTATCCTAACCCCTGCGTGGGTACGAGTTAGAAAAAGGAGTTTTGTATGTTCGATGTAAAAATTTTTGGTAAAAGACCAAATCGGTCTAATGGTTCATTATTTAGCCATATCGGCTTAAAATGTGATGTATTGTTTTCGTATTTAGCCTGGTGGATCCTCATGGAGAGGGTCTGCGGCGCTGTAATATTCCCAAGTGGTTTGGGGGTGTTACACACAATGCCCTTGCTGAATTAGTAATGCTGTACACGTTGTACAGTGAATCGGCAAGGCCATTCATCACATAGTTCTGACACAGATAGTCGGAAGTTTTCCAAGCGTCAATGGCCATCAGAGTTTGTTGGTCACTGTCTTCGTCATATTTTGGCGCATCCTCCTTGAGGAATCGAGACAAGCCTAGAGTGGTCAGATATAAAATCATCTTCTGCTGTCATCTCTTGAAATTCTGCCCGTTGAATTTCTCTGGTTTGTCCGCATGGTTGACCGGAACCGAAACTAAATTAGTAATCGGAATCAAAGCTGTACCCGATCCAGTTATCAGAGGCGCACCTCCAGTCGCTGAACCCGAGCCGATTTTTTTAGGCGCACCTCTAGAAACGTCCGTGGACAGTATTGGGTTTTGAGAATCCATATTGCTTAACTTTTCGAAAGTAGATCTGTTTTAATCAAGTAAACAAAAAAAAAATTGCTTTAAGATTGTTGAATAGTTTTTGAAAAATGATTACTTAAAAAAAAACAGAATATATATATATATCGAATATATGTTTATCTGAATCCTGCAAAAATCGGTTAGCCAAAAAAAAGAAAAATTTTGTTCGCGTAAATGATCGAAAGTGTCGCTGTTGAGTCCAGAATATCTGTCTCCTTAAAGCAAATTCGCCCTCACCACGGTGTATGACGTATGCCTCCCAAGAAAAAACAACAGCTCGATGCAGTGAATCGATGATGCGCTGCACCCTTAACGAACTAGAACAACGCTGTATACTCTCACCGACCGAAGAAGAATAAAAAACGAAGAAGAAAAATATCTGACTGTAAAGGCCCTCGAAAAATCATACATATTTTTTGCGTATCAAAAATGAGCCCCTCAAGCCGGGTATTTATAGGTGAAGGCTGGAGGAGGTTGTGTGCTGGAGGAACTCTATACCGACCATTATTGGTATCTAGAGGAACTCTAAACCGATCAGGATTGGTATCTCAATACTTATCCAGATCTGTTTAATTTGATTTTATCTGGATCCGAAAATTCGGAATTTATTAATTGAGGGATTTTCATTAAACTAAAATTTTACCGAATAAAATTGCAGTAAAAAGATAACTTCGAGACGCCGAGACATTTCGCCCAAATCGCCCTTCGATCGAGATCGAGCCGACCCAACCCGACCCGAACTGAACCGAGCTGAGCCGAGCCGAGCCGGTCAGCCGGACGGCGGTGGCGGAACACGCGCGCGCGCGTGTGTGTGCGTGAGGGGCGCCTAGTCACACATCCACACATGTCTCATTTTTTGAACATGCCTTTGTCCACATCTCCTTATATACTCACAATTTCTCCCTTCTTTTTTCAATGTGGGATAACACCCCAAACCCATTTCTAAAGGGTTCACTTTGGAATATTATATATTATTCATACCTCAATCATTTTGAGTATTCTTACATGTTTTGGAACCTCGTACGGAGTACTACGTATTCCAACTAAGTCCCGACTTTAACTCGTAGTCGATCCCACTCAAAATTTCCTCTCAAGTGGGCTGCTCAAAACAGCCCATTTCCTCCATTTTATCTAATATTTCCAACAATCCCCACATGAATGAGATTGATGGTCCAGCAGCACACGTCAGACACGTAGTTGACTTGGTGATAGTTACTACGGTTAGGCATTGCATAGGATAGGTAGAGTATGCTCCTTGAACCTTCCCTCGAAAAGATATATTCTCCTTACTGGCTAGACAATGTGACTAGATGCCTTTGAACTGTCCGACCGCTTGTGTAAGTAATCGTATATCCTTCACAAGTGCCCTTCCTGATTTGCTCTGTTCTCATTATTGTGCCCATTTTGGCCGTGGACACCGTCCTGGTTCTGCGAGAGTTTCTAAAGAATTGTGCCTTTGCAATTCTCCTTTGAAGCGGCCCCTCTTCTCTCTAACATTGGTGATTCTCTTTAAGTATTTTGAGTAAACCCGTATTTTACTCCACCCGACTATACATTGTCGACTTAAGAATCATTAAAAGCATAAGCTTAACCTCTCCCTACCGGTATCACTGTTTTCATCCTAGGAATGGTCGGTTCGGGTTAATCCCCACAGGGATCGTGCCCAGTTTTATGGATTGGTTGTCCCATTGAACCTAGAGCTTGGGATCTCCAGTCAGCTTAGGTTGGGTATCCTCCATAAAACTATTAGCTAAACGCAATAGACCCATTCCTCTTGATGATTTATCAACAAGGTCTCTTGATAACCCTTTGGTTAGCGGATCCGCAATGTTATCCTTTGATGACACATAATCAATAGTGATAACCCCTGTTGATATCAATTGTCTAATGGTATTATGTCTCCTCCTTATGTGAGACTTACCATTGTACATTACGATCTGTACCCTACCAATCGCAGATTGACTATCGCAATGAATACATATTGCGGTCACAGGCTTTTCCCATCTTGGAATATCTTCTAGAAAATGGTGTAGCCATTCTCCCTTTTCTACACATTTATCCAAGGCTATAAACTTGGATTCCATCGTTGATAGAGATATAAGTGTCTGTTTCGAAGATTTCCATGCCACTGCTGCACCGGCTAGTGTGAATACATATCCACTTGTAGACTTGGAGTTTTTTATATCAGATATCTAATTTGCATCACTATATCCTTCAAGTACTGCTGGATATTTGGTATAGTGCAGCCCATACTCACGAGTATCCCTTAAGTATCTTAGTACCCTTATGACCGCCTTCCAGTGATACTTTCTGGGGTTGCTCGTGTATCTACTTAGTCTACTAACTAAGTAGGCTATATCTGGTCTTGTATAGCTCATCAAGTACATCAGACTTCCTATTATGCGTGAGTACTCAAGTTGAGATACTCCTTCACCCTTATTCTTGGATAGTCTCAACGTCATATCAACCGGGGTTTTGGCTGTGCCAGAGTCATCCTTATTAAATCTTTCAAGGATTTTGTACACATAGTGGGCTTGACTCAACATGAGACCTTCCCACGTTCGTGTGATTTTAATCCCTAAAATTACATCTGCGAGTCTCATATCCTTCATATCAAATTTCGACCTCAGCATGTCGTTGGTCGATTTGTTTATTCTTTCATTACTACCGGTAATGAGCAAGTCATCTACATATAGACATAAAATGACATAGCCATCTTCTGTGTCTTTCACATATACACATTTGTCGGATTCATTAATTTTGAAGCCACCATTTATCATGACATGATCAAATTTTTCATGCCACTGTTTTGGTGCCTGCTTCAATCTGTACAAAGATTTTACCAACTTACACACTTTCCTTTCTTGTTCAGGAGCAGAGAACCCCTCGATTTGTTTCATGCAGATTTCCTCTTCTAAATCCCCATTAAGAAAGGCAGTTGTAACATCCATTTGATGAACTTCTAAGCCTCGTAATGCTGCGACGGGAAGTATCATCCTGATGGAAGTTATTCTCGTCACAGGAGAGTAAATATCAAAATAGTCTAGGCCTTCACGTTAGTTATATCACTTTGCTACGAGCCTAGTCTTATATTTATCAACTGCTCCATCTTTCAATTTCTTCTTGAAAATCTACTTATTTCCTAATGGTTTACACTTAGGTGGTAATTCCACTAGTTCCCAAGTATGATTCTGTAATATAGAATCAATCTCTTCTTTGATAGCCTCCTTCCATAGAGGTCCATCCGTCGATCTTACAGCTTCTTTGTAAGTCTGAGGAGCCTTTTCGATCAAGTAGGTGATGAAATATGGTCCGTAATATTTCTCAGTCCTTTGTCGCTTGCTCCTTCTAGGTTTGTCCTCATTATCCATTATTTGGTCTTCATTATCTTCATCCATTAGTTCAGAAGTCTGTTCGGATGAGATAAGGGGTTCACTTGCAGTCTTACAAGGAAAGATATTCTCAAAGAATGACGCATTCCTTGATTCCATATTCGTATTCTTGTGAATCTCAGGCACTTTGGATTCATGCATAAGAAATCGGTAAGCATTGTTGTTGTGTGCATATCCAATGAAAATGCAGTCAACCGTTTTTGGGCCTATTTTAACTTTCTTAGGAGTAGGTATCAGCACCTTTGCTAGATACCCCCACACTTTCATGTAATTATAGGAAGGCTTGACTCCTTTCCACAATTCATAAGGAGTTTTGTCCCCTTTCTTACGGCATATCTTGTTCAAGAGATAATTCGCCGTTAAGATGGCTTCTCCCCTCATATTTTGCGGCAGACCTAAATTTAATAATATCGCATTCATCATATCTTTCAGAGTGCGATTCTTATGTTCCGCCATGCCATTTGACTGTGGTGCATATGGGGCAGTGACTTCATGAATAATCCCATGTTGCGAGCAAAATTCGCCAAATGGTTCCACACATTCACCTCCGCGGTCACTTCTCAAGATTTTTATCTTAGCATTCAACTAATTCTCAACTTCCGTTTTATAGAGAACGAATTTCTCTATGGCTTCATCTTTGCTTTTAAGCAAGTATACATAGCAATATTTAGTACAATCATCCACGAAAGTAATAAAATATTTATTTCCACCTTTAGTTTGAACAAACTTCAAATCACATAGGTCGCTATATATTAATTCTAAAGGTTTGGTGTTTCTTTCCACTTGTCGGAATGGAGATCGAGTTAATTTTGCCTCTACACAAGTTTCACACTTGTGGTTTAAATCAATTTTAAACTTTGGTATGTGATCTAATGCAATTAGTCTACGCATTGCATTAAAATTAACATGTCCTAATCTAGCATGCCATAAATTAGGAGACTCAATCAAGTAAGCAGAAGAATTCTTCATTTCATTATTTTTGATAGTCATTACATTGAGCTTAACTAGCCCATCACATTTATATCCCTTGCCTATAAACACACAATTTTTCGACAAAATAACTTTATCGGACTCGAAAACTGATCTAAAGCCGTGCTTCATCAACAAGGTACCAGAAATAAGGTTCTTGCGGATATCGGGCACATATAACACTCGTTTAAGAGTCACTTCCTTTCCAGACGTCATCTTTAGAATCACCGTGCCTTCGCCCAAAATAGTTGAGGTTGCAGAATTTTCCATATACAGCATATCACCGGCATCCGTTTCTTCCAAGGAGGAGAACATACTCTTGTTGGCACATATATGCCTTGTTGCTCCAGTATCGATCCACCACTCTTTAGGATTTGAGCCAACTAGGTTCACTTCGGAGATCATAGCACAAAAGTCAAGATTTTCCACTTGTTCGGTAATCAGATGTGCTGCATTACCTTCCTTTTTCTTTGGTTTCTTTGTGAGCCTGCAGTCGGCCGCCCTATGACCCATCTTTTCACAGTTGTAGCATTTTCCAAGGAATTTTTCCTTCTTTTTCCCAATTCCTCCTTTAGGTCCCAGCTTGGTTCCCTTTCCATTGTTGCCTTTCTTGGATGTCTGTCCAGTTTCCACAACATTGGCTTTTGCTACAACATCATTTACCTTCTTTTCTGATCCTCGGTTGTCTTCCTCTATGCGAAGTCTAACGATCAGATCTTCCATGCTCATCTCCTTGCGCTTGTAGCTCCTATACCTGACTCACCACAGTCTTGGAGTCGATCATCTTGTAATCGAGAAACCGTCCAACAATCCACTTCTTGGCACCGACGTCCTCGATCTTGTACTTGTGGTCTAGTGAGTCCCATAATGCCTTTGCTGAATTAGCACTGCTGTACACGTTGTACAGTGAATCGGCAAGGCCATTCATCACATAGTTCTGACACAGATAGTCGGAAGTTTTCCAAGCGTCAATGGCCATCAGAGTTTGTTGGTCACTGTCTTCGTCATATTTTGGCGCATCCTCCTTGAGGAATCGAGACAAGCCTAGAGTGGTCAGATAGAACATCAACTTCTGCTGCCATTTCTTGAAATTCTGCCCGTTGAATTTCTCTGGTTTGTCCGCATGGTTGACGGGAACCGAAATCGAATTAGTAATCAAAATCGAAGCTGTACCCGATCCAGTTATCAGAGGCGCACCTCCAGTCGCTGAACCCGAGCTGATTTTCTGAGGCGCACCTCCAGAAACGTCCATGGACAGTATTGGGTTTTGAGAATCCATATTGCTTAACTTTTCGAAAGTAGATCTGTTTTAATCAAATAAACAAAAAAACTTGCTTTAAGATTGTTGAATAATTTTTGAAAAACGATTACTTGAAAAAGAACAGAATATATATATATATATATATATATATATATATATATATCGAATATATGTTTTATCTGAATCCTGCATAAATCGGTTAGCCAAAAAAAAAAATCTGTTCGCGTAAATGATCGAAAGTGTCGCTGTTGAGTCCACAATATCTGTTTCCTTAAAGCAAATTCGCCCTCACCACGGTGTATGACGTGTGCCTCCCAGGATAAAACAACAGCTCGACGCAGTGAATCGATGATGTGCTGCACCCTCAACGAACTAGAACAACTTTGTATACACTTACCGACCGAAGAAGAAAAAAAAACGAAGAAGAAAAATATCTGACTGTTAAGGCTCTCGAAAAATCGTACGTATTTTTTGCGTATAAAAAATGAGCCCCTCAAGCCGGGTATTTATAGGTGAAGGCTGGAGGAGGTTGTGTGTTGGAGGAACTCTATACCGACTAATATTGGTATCTGGAGGAACTCTAAATCGATCAGGATTGGTATCTCAATACTTATCCAGATCTGTTTAATTCGATTTTATCTGGATCCGAGACTTCGGAATTTATTAATTGAGGTATTTTCAGAAAAAAAAAATTTTACCGAATAAAATTGCAGTAAAAAGATAACTTCGAGACGCCGAGACATTTCGCCCAAATCGCCGTTCGATCGAGACCGACCCGACCCAACCCGAACCGAGCGGCGACGGCGGCGCGCGCGCGTGCGTGTGTGTGTGCGAGGGGCGCCTAGTCACACATCCACACGTGTCTCATTTTTTGAACATGCCTTTGTCCACATCTCCTTATATACTCACAATTTCTCCCTTCTTTTTCCAATGTGGGATAACACCCCAAACCCATTTCTAAAGGGTTCACTTTGGAATATTATAACTCATTCATACCTCAATCATTTTGAGTGTTCTTACATGTTTTGGAACCTCGTACGGAGTACTACGTATTCCAACTAAGTCCCGACTTTAACTCGTAGTCGATCCCACTCAAAATTTCCTCTCAAGTGGGCTACTCAAAACAGCCCATTTCCTCCATTTTATCTAATATTTCCAACAATCCCCCACATGAATGAGATTGATGGTCCAGCAGCACATGTCAGACACGGAGTTGACTTGGTGATAGTTACTACGGTTCGGCATTGCATAGGATAGGTAGAGTATGCTCCTTGAACCTTCCCTCGAAAAGATATATTCTCCTTACTGGCTAGACAGTGTGACTGGATGCCTTTGAACTATCCGACCGCTTGTGTAAGTGATCGTATATCCTTCACAAGTGCCTTTCCTGATTTGTTCTGTTCTCATTATTGTGCCCATTTTGGCCGTGGACACCGTCCTGGTTCTGCGAGAGTTTCTAAAGAATTGTGCCTTTGCAATTCTCTTTTGAAGTGGCACCTCTTCTCTCTAACATAGGTGATTCTCTTTAAGTGTTTTGAGTAAACCCGTATTTTACTCCACCCGACTATACATTGTCGACTTAAGAATCATTAAAAGCATAAGCTTAACCTCTCCCTACGTGTATCACTGTTTTCATCCTAGGAATGGTCGGTTCGGGTTAACCCCCACTGTGATCGTGCCCAGTTTTATGGATTGGTTGTCCCATTGAACCTAGAGCTTGGGATCTCCAGTCAGCTTAGGTTGGGTATCCTCCATAAAATTATTAACTCAATGCAATAGACCCATTCCTCTAGATGATTTATCAACAAGGTCTCTTGATAACCCTTTGGTTAGCGGATCCGCAATGTTATCCTTGGATGACATATAATCAATAGTGATAATTCCTGTTGACATCAATTGTCTAATGGTATTATGTCTCCTCCTTATGTGACGAGACTTACCATTGTACATTACGATCTGTGCCCTGCCAATCGCAGATTGACTATCGCAATGAATACATATTGTGGTCACAGGCTTTGCACATCTTGGAATATCTTCTAGAAAATGGTGTAGCCATTCTCCCTCTTCTACACATTTATCTAAGGCTATAAACTCGGATTCCATCGTTGACCGAGATATAAGTGTCTGTTTCGAAGATTTCCATGCCACTGCTGCACCGGATAGTGTGAATACATATACGCTTGTAGACTTGGAGTCTTTGATATCAGACATCGAATTTACATCACTATATCCTTCAAGTACTACTGGATATTTGGTATAGTGCAGCCCATACTCACGAGTACCCCTTAAGTATCTTAGTACCCTTATGATCGCCTTCTAGTGATCCTTTCCGAGGTAGCTCGTGTATCTACTTAGTCTACTAACTGAGTAGGCTATATATGGTCTTGTACAGCTCATCAAGTACACCAGACTTCTTATTATGCGTGAGTACTCAAGTTGAGATACTCCTTCACCCTTATTCTTGGATAGTCTCAACGTCATATCCACCAGGGTTTTGGCTGTGCCAAAGTCATCCTTATTAAATATATATATGGAATATATGTTTTATCTGAATCCTGCAAAAAATCGGTTAGCCAAAAAAAAAGAAAAATTCGGTTCACATAAACGATCGAAAAAGTTGTTGTTGAGTCTAGAATATCTGTTTTCTTAAAGCAAATTCGCCCTCACCACGGTGTATGACATGTGCCTCCCAGGATAAAACAACAGCTCGATGTTGTGAATCGATGATGCGCTGCACCCTCAACGAACTAGAACAACTCTGTATACTCTCACCGACCGAAGAAGAAAAAAAAAGAAGAAAAATATCTGACTGTAAAGGCTCTCAAAAAATCGTACGTATTTTTTGCGTATAAAAAACGAGCCCCCAAGCCTGGTATTTATAGGTGAAGGTTGGAGGAGCTTGTGTGCTGGAGGAACTCTAAACCGATCAGGATGTAACACCCCCAAAACCATCCGGGATATTACAGCGCCGTGGGTCCCGCGCCGGAACCCACCAGGCTAAAAACCATTTACAAAACGTTCAAACTCGCCAAAAAGGCCGATGACGGTAGTATTTTGCAAATACTCAAATATTTTCAAAAGCATAGTTTTCAAATACCGTCATAAAATACCATTTGAAAATACAAGGCGAGGTGCCAAATCTCAATAGTTTAAAATGTATGGTAAGCCACCACTTAAACGTACCGATAAAATAGTTTAGGAAAAGGTTTAACGAAATAACCCAAGTTCGCAAAGTTCCAAAAAGCCCTTTTAAAATACACACACGCAGCGGATAAAGATACCGAAAAGCCATTTTGAAATATACACACGCAGCGGATAAATGCAGTTCAAAATATACATTTGCAGCGGAAATGAATAACCAGAAAAGAAATACTCGATACTCCAAAACATGCCACCGCCAGTATCACCCGGGAAGCTCACCCCTTCACGACCGCTACTAGCTCGATCTCCGAGTACCTAAAAATAAAGCCCACGACGGGGTCAGCCACAATACTCAATAATGATATCGATCACATCAACATAAATAATTACATACCAATGTAATAATATAGTAAAAATACTACCAAAGTAATCTTACCGATCCAAGGCATTCCATACCAAAACAACCCTTACCGTAATCCACATTTCGCATCTTCAAAAGACGAAATGAACTCAACTACAAATATCTGTACTGTATCCAAACAATACCAAATATCCTTAAAACATCATCATAACTCATACGCGGAAATAATCCGTTCGTGCCAAATCCTGTCCGTCGGATTACACAATCAAATCTCAACCTGGATAAACCAATAGTACACAACATATCTGTAGATCAACTACCACATGATAATGATAACAAATCCCGAACATCGACGTATAGTCCGAATGCTTATACGATCAATAACCAGATCAACCAATACGTCAACTGAGAATATCACCAACATGATAACTCCAATATGACCAACAAGGAATCAATGATAATCGAGAGTACCCTCAACATGGTAAACTCCCAACACGATCAACAAAGGATCAACAATAACCAAGAATACCCTCAACAAGGTAGACTCCAAATGATCGACAAAGGACCAACAATAACCGAGAATACCATCAACAAAGTAAACTCCAAATGATCAACAATAATGGATCTCAAAGAAATAACTCCGACTATCGAACATACCCCTCGGGCGTATGAACAACCAGTCACAAACCGTCGAACATACCCAACCATAAATGGAGGATGAACGACCAAACAATATGGCTCAAAGATGGAAGTCATAGTACGCCCGATCCGGAAATGTGTCCGTGCACAAGCCACCCCGAGTATTGATCAAATACACGTGTGGTCTTGTACCTAATTAGCCTCACGAACTGCGTCTCGTGTGCACGGTTCAATGTGGAAATATCAACACATAACCATCATGTGCCCGGCTAAAAATCCTACACAATAACCAATTGGCACGCAGATATAACTCCAGATATGTCACGATGCAACATGACAACGAAACTCAAAGAAACACATATCCAATAAAGATCAAAAGACTCACCGAAGTGAACAATAACATACTGACAATGAAAAGTCGACACGACTAATCAATATCCAAAACATCAATCCTAGGATCATCATCCCAAAATGAATGACCAACACGGTCTACGATCTCAATACAACAGTCATGGGATCAACATCCCTCAACGAATAACCGATACGAAACTCATTACACGAAATTTCAACATATACAACAACTCAACATACTAATTATCCACATGACTGACAAATACTTAGATTACCTCAAAGCCGAGGACCATATCTATCAGCATCCCCCAATGAGACGATCAACACAACCATTAATACCGACAATAGTCCTGGGATCAACATCCCTCAATGAACAACCAATACGAATCTCAATATACGAGGCCTCAACATACAACATATACAACAACTCAACATAATAATTATCTCATAACTGAACAATACATAAATTACCTCAAAGCCGAAGACAACATCTTTTCCACGAACAACATCCCTGAACGAATACACAGTTATACAAATAATCTCAAATAAGGTACCATCCATTCAATACCAAAAAACCTTTATCCCGATACTTATGTCATCACGATAACTTTCCTCGATATCCGATATTATATATCCTTGACCAAAGATAACTCACGTCTTCCCTGAACACAATTAAATCATATACCTTATGATTTAATACAACCAGAGCACGATATACAAACCATTATCTTGACAACTTACATTTCTAACAACATTGCTATACGAATTATAAATGAAATAAAAACGAAACCATTCATCAAATATTATAAACTGAACAAGTAGAAACTTGCCTCGATACCGATACCACGAAGCCGTTACCAAAATCCATTGCCTTAGTCTACGAGCTCCTCAGCCCTGACCAAAAGCAATCTACGAACACTACGACCTCAACCGCAACACAATGGTCATAATCCACGATCAAAACATCACAACCTATTGCAATAACCGATTAACACACATTCGATAAAAATCAATAACCGACATACCCAATCAACAAACTCAACGGTTCAATGAAACCTCGATCATAAACAAAACCGGACAATACAACTCAAACAAATACGAACTCATATCCACGATACAAGTCGTAACTCGATGATCACAAATAACAATCAATAACCGATCAACAAGCACAACGGTTCTACAATATCCCGATTAAACACAAATCCGAACAACCAAATCAATCGATCACGAATTCAAAACCATAATACGATTCCACAATCCGAATATCATATCCATAATCTATTTAAACCAACAAGGGTCTAACATTACCTATTCCAAATTCAATCTTAAATACAATTACAAGTTTCCTCCTTGTATAATCATAATAAAATCCAATTACCGATTATCATCATCAATCCGGACAATCCAATTAATTCAACAATATAGATAACCATATTCCAAAGGTTTCAAATAACTCCATTATCCGAATTGAACACTTATTCAATAAGTATGAATTTCCAAATTCAAACATGAATAATAATTCTCATCAAACTCGAAATCATATTCGTATTCCTATACGAATATTGTACCAAGATACATAACTTAGTTCTAAATGTGAATATTCCATATTCATATCCGAAACACCAACACTTTAAAACGTATTCATCAAATCAATGATCAATTCATCTCGACATTTAGGATTTTATAACATATTCGATTCCCACTTCAACTCCAAATACGAAGACAAAATTTCTTCTTGTTCATACTTATAAATTCGTAGTAAACAATTTACCGATTATTATCATGAATAATCACATTCCAAAATTATCCGAAATCCTTCCAAAATCATAACATGTAACTCAAGAGTTCTTCACGAACACGAATTATCCAAATTCACGTTCATAATCCATAAAACAACATAACCCGATGTTTTCTAACATCTAAACAACCCTTAATCATAATTCAAGGTGTATATCATCATGTTCTTCAACATATGATCTTCTTAGCATCAAAATCGAAGCAATACTACCAAGAACATCAAGAATATTATGATTCCATAATCATAACAACATAATCAAGACATAATCCAACATATCATCATCTTCCTTCAACATACACCTCATATAACCTCAAGAATCGAAAAAACAACATCTTAATCATCTTCATACGAATCATTTATCAATAACAACATCAAAAATCCAAAATGAAAAGGAGGATTATCCAACATACCTCTTAGAAGATGGAATACACAAGAAATCACTTCAAGAATCAAGATGGAATCCAAGCCCTCAAGCTCAAAATCGAATTAGGAGAGCCAAAATATGTAACACCCCAATTCACAACTAGGGCATTACACGCCGTAGAACCCTCGTGAGGTCTACCAGGCTAACACTTGACATATAAACCACAAGGTAATCCCGAATGATGCACTCGAAAGTAAATAAGGCCGTGGCCTCGGCCAAAACATTTTTAACGTAAGACATGAACAGGGATTAAATACCAATTCATTGCCCACGCAGGGGACTTAAACCAAGTTTCAAAATAGGCAGTCTAACTTCAATACTCGACAATGCAATGACAAAACATAAAAATGCAGACTCGAGCCACATCATAAAGCCAGCCCATCCTTTGGATGCATGTCCCGTGCTTGCTCCTCAGCCCTCCCGGTACCTGAAATGCATAAGACGCATTTCCCCCATTTAAGGGGTTAGCATTCGAATAGCTAGTGCAAGTACACAATTACACAACATTATATACATACACGATTCAATGCAACCAAATCATTAGGAAAAATCAATATTCCGGAATATCACATTTACACCAAATCAATATATTATCAAGCTTTCCACATCACAATTATCCACGTTTGGTAACTCGCGACCGTACCCATTAGTATCGGCCCCTGCAGGTCCCGGGACCGTCCCTGTGAGAAACCACTTCCGCGCTGTACCCATTAGTATCGGCCCCGCAGGTCCCGTCGAACCATCCCTGTGGAAGAACATCAACGCACGCACCCAAGTTCTCTTGCGTGGCCATACCCATTAGTATCGGCCGCCTGTGGCCACATGCCATCCAAGGTGGAAGAGTAACCAACACAATCGTTCAATAAACCAATTTACATCATTCGCATCAAAACCGTACACACATAATGAAATATAATACATGTACTTGCCTTGGATAATACGACGCGAAGGAAACGACGAAGGAATAGGTTACGATCCGAACAATCCTCTCAAATCCGACCCTAACACAATAATGATATACAACCAATCTCAACATCATGAATACGAAGAAATTCATCCTAGTTCTACCCGTTGGGACAATTCATCGGACACCACGAGCACATAAGGAAATGAAATCGGTCAACGGTGTAATAACGGGATTTCATCCCAACCAATAACAAGAAAACCAAGGGTCACGAGTGTACTATCAAAATCTAACAACAACATCGGTTAATTCGGATTAAAACACAAGATCACCACTAAACCCTCCCCAAAATCATACTAGGGTTAAAAGAGTTCTTACCTCTTGAAGATTCAAGCCCTATAATCCGAAGAACACGTGCTAGATCAACAATCCGAGTTACACGATCGAAGGAAGATGAAGAAAAACACACAACCAAATGGTAGATGGAGAAAAATCCCCCTCTCAACCCTCTCTCTCGCGTACGGTGGAAGGAAGGAAAAATGAAAGCTGCCGATATAGCGCCGATCGCAGGTGTCAGCGGCTCGGCTAAATCAGGCCGCGGCACGTGGCTAAAAATTTCGCCAGATGATCACCGACCGCTCGTGCCGCGGCTCATTCGAAGTGTGCCGCGCCGGACTGCATGTTCCGCGGCCTCGCCGGACCGTGCCGCGGCACGCTGCATGAGGTTTTGGTCGGCAAGTGCTACACGGGTGTGCCGCGCCCGGACAAGTGTGCCGGCACCGACTGTGTGCCGGCGCACAATCCTTGTGCCGCGGCACACGGTACAGTTTGCTCGGCCAACAACTGGGTGATGTGTGTGCCGCGGCGCACAATCCTTGTGCCGCGGTCCACACCCCCCCTCGGGTCCCAAAATGACGAAAAATGATCCGGAAAGAGAATAAAAGCGATAGGAGTCGATATTTGGGCAACAATAACACGAAATGGAAGTACGGAACCCCAAAACGATCTGAGGTACACAACCAAAATCGAACAAGGAACAAATTCCCTAAACTTCTAGGAAATTACAAAAACGGCCCAAGCATCCGAAAATCACGACACAACGTTGGATTAACAATCCAAAACTCACAACATGCTCTACCCAATCATACGAACTCATGGAAGTAAGAAAATGACGAAATCGAACGAGTTTAACGCGAATCGAATACACATGAGACAAAATATACCACAAGATGAAATTACGTAAAAACATCATCGAGACCGTCTAAGCGGAGAAACTCCAAGAACAAAATAGGTTCAGAATTCCAAAACGGTGCCAAGCGAGTTGTCCAAAACGAATATACACCAAAAATAGAAATTACTAAAAATAGAAAACGCGGATATTACATTATCTCCCCCTAAAAATAAGTTTTGTCCCGAAACTTACAACACGAATAGCTCGGGGTATCTCGACCTCATACTCTCCTCCGTTTCCCACGTGGCTTCCTCGGATCCATGCCTCGACCACTGCACTTTGACCAAAGGAATGGTTTTGTGCCTGAGTTGCTTCACTCGACGCTCTAAGATCTGAATCGGCCTCTCCTCGAAGGTAATGTCGGGCCCCAACTCGATCTCTCCAAAATCAATAATATGGCTAGGGTCCGATACGTACTTCCTAAGCTGGGAAATATGAAATACGTTATGCACGTGGCTCAGGGACTGTGGCAAACCTAACCGATATGCAAGCTCTCCAACTCTCTCTAGAATCTCGAACGGTCCAATAAATCTCGGACTAAGTTTACCCTTCCGACCGAAGCGGTAAACTCCCCGTGTCGGCGACACCTTAAGCAAAACATGATCTCCTACCTCATACTCCAATGGCCGGCGACGTGCATCGGCATAAGACTTCTGCCGACTCTAGGCCGTCAGCAATCTATCACGAATCAGAGCAATCTTCTCTCTCGTCTCAACTATCATGTTGGGCTCGGTACCAATTAGCTCGGACGTATCATCCCAACACAACGGTGATCTGCACCTCCTCCCATACAACGCTTCGAATGGTGCCATTTTGATCGAGGCATGCCAACTATTGTTGTACGTGAACTCGATCAACGGCAAGTGTGTCTCCCAATCATCCTTCCAATCTAAGGCACAGGCTCTCAACATATCGTCCAACGTCTGGATCGTCCGCTCCGACTGTCCGTCAGTCTGAGGGTGGTAAGACGTACTGAGTCTCAACTCGGTCCCCAAAGCTCGATGAACCGCCTGCCAAAAATGTGGCACAAATCGGCCGTCACGATCTGAAACAATACTCTTAGGAGTCCCATGCAATCTTACGATCTCCGCAATAAACACTCGGGCCAGCCTCTCCGGTCCCCAAGTATCCTTAATACTCAGAAAGTGAGCCGATTTGGTTAGTCGATCAACAATAACCCAAATCATGTTCATTCTGGTCCGAGTCCTAGGCATCCCGGTAATGAAGTCCATAGAGATGTCTTCCCATTTCCATTCCGGAATGGGAAGTGGTCGTAGCAACCCCGCGGGTCGCTGATGCTCAATCTTAACCTGCTGACAGGTCAAACACTTCGCCACAAACTCGCTAACATCCGTCTTCAAATTACTCCACCAGTAGTTGCTCCTCACATCCTTGTACATTTTAGTCGTACCAGGATGTATGGAGTAAGGTGTAGCATGAGCTTCACTCAAGATCTTCTCGTCTCACCAACAACACTCGGTACACAAAGTCTCGCGAAACCTCAAAACTCCATCATCGTGAACCACAAATACAGGGGCTTTCCCTTCCTCACATCCTCCTCACCGGACTAAAAACGGATCATCATATCAAGCGCCTTGATATCATCACCAAGGACGAAGTGATCTCTAACTCACATAATCGCCTGGACTCTCTCGAACCCAAACCTCAATATTTTGGCAAATAAAATCTCGCCGATCCTACTCGTGGTGTAAGTACCTCTAACATCCGTAATGCCATCGGCTTCCGGCTCAACGCATCGCCCACTACGTTAGCCTTGCCCGGATGGTAAAGTATCTCGAGGTCGTAATCTTTAATTAGCTCCAACCACTGCGCCTGCCTCATACTCAACTCTTTCTCGATCAAGATATACTTCACTCTTGTGGTCCGTAAAAATCTTACAAGACGATCCATAGAGATAATGCCTCCATATCTTTAAGGCGAAAACGACCGCAGCCTAACTCCAAATCGTGCGTGGGATAATTTACCTCATAAGGTTTCAATTGGCGGGACGCATAAGCAATCACTCGTCTCTCGCATCAAAACACATCCTAGACCAAGGCCCGAAGCATCACTATACACTACGAAATCCTCGTTCCCGAGGCAATGCTAAAACGGGTGCGGTGGTCAAACGTCTCTTTAACTCACAAAGTTGTCCCGCCCGTCTCACCCACTCGAACTTCTGAGTTTTCTGGAGCAACTGAGTGAGTGGTCTAGCGATCTTAGAAAATCCCTCAACGAATCTGCGGTAATAGCCGGCAAGACCCAGAAAACTCCTCACCTCCTTCACATTCTTAGGCAGCTCCCAAGCCATCACTGCCTCTATCTTCTGCGGATCTACCCGAACTCCCTCTGCTGAAATCACATGCCCGAGGAACGTCACTTCCTCGAGCCAAAACTCACACTTAGAGAACTTCGCGTACAACTGCTCAGCCCTCAAGGTGTCTAATACAATCTGGAGATGTAGGGCGTGCTCCTCCCGACTCCGAGAATAGATAAGAATATCGTCGATGAAAACGACTATGAATTTGTCCAGATACTCAATAAAAACTTTGTTCATTAACTGCATGAACACTGCTGGGGCGTTAGTTAGCCCGAAAGGAATAACCACAAACTCGTAATGGCCATATCTCGTCCGAAAGGCAGCTTTCGGTATATCGATGTCCCGAATCCTCAACTGGTAGTAACCCGATCGCAAATCGATCTTCGAAAAGACCGTCGCCCCCTGAAGCTGATCGAACAAGTCGTCGATCCGGGGCAAAGGGTATTTATTTTTGATGGTTAACTTGTTTAATTCTCGATAATCGATGCATAAACGAAGCGACCCATCCTTCTTCTTAACGAAAAGTACGGGCGCACCCCAAGGCGATGCGCTCGGTCGAATATACCCTTTATTTAACAATTCTCCCAACTGGTTCTTCAACTCTAACATCTCCGACGGTGCCATACGGTACGGTGCTCGAGAAATAGGGGCTGCATTCGGCTCAAGATCGATAGGAAACTCCACCTCTCGCTGCGGTGGTAACCCCGGCAAGTCGTCTGGGAAAACATCGGGATACTCACTGACAACTGGAATTGACGACATGTCAACTCCACCATCTTCCGCCTTCAGAGCATAACACCAGTAGCCGACACAACCCTGGTTCAGAAGTTTCATCGCCTTCAAGGTTCTAATCACGCTCCCCGATCTACCCGGCTTACAGCCGACGAGAGTATGCTTGGTGCCATCCTCGGCTACGATTGAGATAGTACGAGTCCGATAGTTCATGATAGCACCATGACGCTCTAACCAATCGTCCCCGAGGATTAAATCCTCACCCTTAAGGCCTATAACAATGAGATTCGAGGGCCAATCTCGGCTCCCGATCCTCACGGGGCAATCCCTAACTTCCCGGTCCCCAACCATACGATCCCCGCTAGGCGTACCCACCACAAACGGTTCACACTCAAACAAGCAGTTAAAGCCAATACGATTCACACAATCCGATGCAATAAAGGAATGGGTAGCACCCGAATCAAAAAGCACGGAAACTGGATGAGTAAGGATCTGAGTGGTACGTGACGCCACCGGAATGTCTGCTTCCTCTGTGCGCCTCATCTGATACAATCGGGGGTGAACTGAACCCGAACTCGAGGCTGCACGGCGATCCGGCTGTCCCCGACCTCTACCGCGACCCGAACCCTGCGGAACCTGAGTAGCTGGAGTATTGTGATCCTTCTGATCGGTAGTGGTAGTCGGAACTCTAGCGGCCCTGGTGGCCCTCTCACAATGAGCTGCCCGATGTCCGGTCTGTCTGCAAGTAAAGCAAGCAACTAACGGAAATGGACAATTCTTCATAACGTGCTCGGGCTGACTGCAATTAAAACAAACTCTCCCGCCAGGTGCCACAGACTGGACCGAACGGTTACGCTGGGATCCACCGGCCTGATGAAACGGCCTCTTCCCTGGTGTAGGAGCAGAACGAGACCTCAAAAACTGTCCACCTTTACCGGCCGAGAACCCGCCGGTAGTCTTCTGCTTCTTAGCTTCTGAAACCGTCTCTGATTCCGGGACAGCCATCTCGACGCGAGCGCGATCACAGTATTCCTTCAACGTGGCACACATGAGCGGTGCCATACTCTGCCTGATATGCGGCTTCATGCGCATATTGAAGTAACGGATTTTATCAGCCTCCGTTCTCACTTGATCTCTTACGAAACCCAACTGCTGATTGTAAGAAATGATGGCCTGAGAAATAGGCACATCCTGAGGTGTTGCGGTGAAGAATTCCACAATTCTGCGCTCCTTGACTGGCGGTGGACAATACTCTGCTTCCATAGCAGCCTTGAATTCCTCCCAAGTAGCTCGACGGTCTCTGGGCACAACGGCCTCCCACCATTCCGCAGCTTCCTTATCCAGAGGTATCGGGCGATATGTACCCTCCTGTCTTCAGGACAAGCTACGACATCAAAGGTCCTGGACAACTGAAAGAGCCAATTCTCCCAACCGAGGGAGTCAGAAGCTCCGGAGAAACGAGGAGGGTGCATCTTAGTCACCGTCTGAAGCCATTTACTAGCCTCCTCTTCAGGTGTCGGGGGCGGATATCGGCCCGCCCCGAGCTATCTCGAGCAAGCCGAGCTACAAATCAAGTACGGCAAGAGCCCTTGTCGGCATTATTACTCGACGGCACCGAGTGAGAGGCCGAGTCCGCAGAGGATCGAGAAAGTGAGCCCTCTTCATTATCAAGACTCACCACGGCCTCGGCCGCGTCCCCTAGCTGGTCTACCACCACGACCTCTTAACATACTAGAGGAAGAATGAAAAGGACAAAATCAGAAAGATTCACAATTGACAAAGTTGGTATCACAATTCACAATCCCGAACAACGCAAGAAAACGAATTACAGGAATATAAGAGTTCGAGGAGACTTACAGCCACGGGTCGCACGAAAAGACGGTAGCATGATGATATTAGGCTCAACGACTGACTCTAAATGACGCCACTAACAGACCCAAAATTAACCGACAGCCTAGGTATTCAAAACCTGGCTCCGATACCATAAATGTAACACCCCAATTCACAACTGTGGCATTACACGCCGTAGAACCCTCGTGAGGTCTACCAGGCTAACACTTGACATATAAACCACAAGGTAATCCCGAATGATGCACTCGAAAGTAAATAAGGTCGTGGCCTCGGCCAAAACATTTTTAACGTAAGACATGAACAGAGATTAAATACCAATTCATTGCCCACGCAGGGGACTTAAACCAAGTTTCAAAATAGGCAGTCTAACTTCAATACTCGACAATGCAATGACAAAACATAAAAATGCAGACTCGAGCCACATCATCAAGCCAGCCCATCCTTTGCATGCATGTCCCGTGCTTGCTCCTCAGCCCTCCTGCACTGAAATGCATAAGACGATTTCCCATTTAAGGGGTTAGCATTCGAATAGCTAGTGCAAGTACACAATTACACAACATTATATACATACACGATTCAATGCAACCAAATCATTAGGAAAAATCAATATTCCGGAATATCACATTTACACCAAATCAATATAGTATCAAGCTTTCCACATCACAATTATCCACGTTTGGTAACTCGCGACCGTACCCATTAGTATCGGCCCCCAGAGGTCCTGTCGGACCGTCCCCAGGTGAGAAACCACTTCCGCGGCCGTACCCATTAGTATCGGCCCCCAGAGGTCCCGTCGAACCGTCCCCAGGTGGAAGAACATCAACGCACGCATCAAGTTCACTTCCGTGGCCGTACCCATTAGTATCGGCCCCCAGAGGCCCCATGCCATCCCCAGGTGGAAGAGTAACCAACACAATCGTTCAATAAACCAATTTACATCATTCGCATCAAAACCGTACACACATAATGAAATATAATACATGTACTTGCCTTGGATAATACGACGCGAAGGAAACGACGAAGGAATAGGTTACGATCCGAACAATCCTCTCAAATCCGACCCTAACACAATAATGATATACAAACAATCTCAACATCATGAATACGAAGAAATTCATCCTAGTTCTACCCGTTGGTACAATTCATCGGACACCATGAGCGCATAAGGAAATGAAATCGGTCAACGGTGTAATAACGGGATTTCATCCCAACCAATAACAAGAAAACCAAGGGTCACGAGTGTACTATCAAAATCTAACAACAACATCGGTTAATTCGGATTAAAACACAAGATCACCACTAAACCCTCCCCAAAATCATACTAGGGTTAAATGAGTTCTTACCTCTTGAAGATTCAAGCCCTATAATCCGAAGAACACGTGCTAGATCAACAATCCGAGTTACACGATCGAAGGAAGATGAAGAAAAACACACAACCAAATGGTAGATGGAGAAAAATCCCCCTCTCAACCCTCTCTCTCTCGCGTACGGTGGAAGGAAGGAAAAATGAGCTGCAGCCGCTGAAAAGAAACGCTAATATAGCACTGACCGCATTGTGTGCTACGGCTCAGCTAAACTGTGCCGCGGCACAGGGCTAAAAATTTCGCCCAGTGATCGGCTGACCGCTCGTTGTGCCGCGGCTCATTCGAAGTGTGCCGCGGCCTGCACTCGCACAGCCGCGCACGCGTACAAAGAGGTTCTCAGTCGGCAAGTGCTACACGGTGTGCCGCGCCCGACAAGTGTGCCGCGCAGATCGACTGGCCAGCCGCGGCGCACAATCCTTGTGCCGCGGCACACGGTATGCTTTGCTCGCCAACACCGGGTGATGTGTGCCGCGGCGCACAATCCTTGTGCCGCGCCCACACCCCCTCGGGTCCCAAAATGACGAAAAATGATCCGGAAAGAGAATAAAAGCAATAGGAATCGATATTTGGGCAACAATAACACGAAATGGAAGTACGGAACCCCAAAACGATCTGAGGTACACAACCAAAATCGAACAAGGAACAAATTCCCTAAACTTCTAGGAAATTACAAAAACGGCCCAAACATCCGAAAATCAAGACACAACGTCGGATTAACAATCCGAAACTCACAACATGCTCTACCCAATCATACGAACTCATGAAAGTAAGAAAATGACGAAATCGAACGAGTTTAACACGAATCGAATACACATGAGACAAAATATACCACAAGATGAAATTACGTAAAAACATCATCGAGTCCCGTCTAAGCGGAGAAACTCCAAGAACAAAATAGGTTCAGAATTCCAAAACAGTGCCAAGCGAGTTGTCCGAAACGAATATACACCAAAAATAGAAATTACTAAAAATAGAAAACGCGGATATTACAAAATATCCCTCTCTCAATGTTTAGAGATGAAAAACGAAGAGAAATGCTGAAGTGAAATGAAAGACGACCATTCCTTATATAAACTCCCCGCTCGTTACGTACGTAACATTACCAAGTTAACGTACGTAACACCTCTTACGTACGCTATCTTGTCCTGGTTAGCGTACGTAATGCCATCCCAGACCCTACTGCCTCAAAACATGAACTTCCTTACGTACGTAACCCATGCCATATAATGTACGTAATATACCAGTTGACTTGCTACAGTACAATGGTCGTGTTACGTACGTAACACGTCCTGTATAACGTACGTAACACGTACGTTGACTCACCTGTCAACATCCTCCGCCGAAAGTTGCCGACACCGGGTCCCACCTGCTGACCACGACTCGATCGTCTGATTCCCATGTTACGTACGTAATGTCTCGGCCATAACGTACGTAACTCTACCAATTTAACGTACGTAAGCTTCAACACATAACGTACGTAATGGCTTCCATACTTAGCCATTTACAGCAATTCCTATCCAATGTCACGACATACCAAACACAAGCATACGGCAAAAATCAATACATATACTCTATCCAAAAAAATATTCTCATACGATATTCCTGATATCCAAATCAGTTCAACCTGATACAGCAAATCCTCAATATAACTGTCAATCAAAACGATAATCGCACCAGTATAACTGTCTCGGTTCTCAATTTATTTTATCCACACTGTATAGATACCAAACTATACAGTATATCTCAGATAAAATAACGCGAAAAATTTATACTGAAAATCCGGGTATTACATACTACCCCCCTTAAAATAAGTTTCGTCCTCGAAACTTGCAACCTGTCACCAACAACAGATAAATCCAAAATTTCCAACTCATCACAAAAACAATCATGCATCGCCACAAGCGAATAACCAAACCAATAGACTTACAAGTGCGTGAAGCCGATGATCTCCCGTAATACTAGCACACGACTCCTATACGAAGTCTCAACACAACCAACACACACTAATATCACAAATAGCAGTTTGAAAAGATCTCAAAAATTTTGGAAACTCCAAAAATCGATTTGACTCAAAAGTCAGAAAAATCATTTTCAAAACTCACGCCACTACCGTACCGATAGAGCCACACAACACACACATCTGGATTTCACAAACCCAAGCTCTGATACCATCTTCTGTAACACCCCCAAAACCATCCGGGATATTACAGCGCTGTGGGTCCCGCGCCGGAACCCACCAGGCTAAAAAATGTTTACAAAACGTTCAAACTCGCCAAAAAGGCCGATGACGGTAGTATTTTGAAAATACTCAAATATTTTCAAAAGCATAGTTTTCAAATACCGTCATAAAATACCATTTGAAAATACAAGGCGAGGTGCCAAATCTCAACAGTTTAAAATGTGCGTTAAGCCACCACTTAAACGTACCGATAAAATAGTTTAGGAAAAGGTTTAACGAAATAACCCAAGTTCGCAAAGTTCCAAAAAGCCCTTTTAAAATACACACACGCAGCGGATAAAGATATCGAAAAGCCATTTTAAAATATACACACGCAGCGGATAAATGTAGTTCAAAATATACATTTGCAGCGGAAATGAATAACCAGAAAAGAAATACTCGATACTCTGAAACATGCCACCGCCAGTATCACCCGGGAAGCTCACCCCTTCACGACCACTACTAGCTCGATCTCCGAGTACCTAAAAATAAAGCCCACGACGGGGTCAGCCACAATACTCAATAATGATATCGATCACATCAACATAAATAATTACATACCAATGTAATAATATAGTAAGAATACTACCAAAGTAATCTTACGGATCCAAGGCATTCCATACCAAAACAACCCTTACCGTAATCCACATTTCGCATCTTCAAAAGACGAAATGAACTCAACTACAAATATCTATACTGTATCCAAACAATACCAAATATCCTTAAAACATCATCATAACTCATACGCGGAAATAATCCGTTCGTGCCAAATCCTGTCCGTCGGATTACACAATCAAATCTCAACCTGGATAAACCAATAGTACACAACATATCTGTAGATCAACTACCACATGATAATCATAACAAATCCCGAACATCGACGTATAGTCCGAATGCTTATACGATCAATAACCAGATCAACCAATACGTCAACTGAGAATATCACCAACATGATAACTCCAATATGACCAACAAGGAATCAATGATAATCGAGAGTACCCTCAACATGGTAAACTCCCAACACGATCAACAAAGGATCAACAATAACCAAGAATACCCTCAACAAGGTAGACTCCAAATGATCGACAAAGGACCAACAATAACCGAGAATACCATCAACAAAGTAAACTCCAAATGATCAACAATAATGGATCTCAAAGAAATAACTCCGACTATTGAACATACCCCTCGGGCGTATGAACAACCAGTCACAAACCGTCGAACATACCCAACCATAAATGGAGGATGAACGACCAAACAATATGGCTCAAATATGGAAGTCATAGTACGCCCGATCCGGAAATGTGTCCGTGCACAAGCCACCCCGAGTATTGATCAAATACACGTGTGGTCTTGTACCTAATTAGCCTCACGAACTGCGTCTCGTGTGCACGGTTCAATGTGGAAATATCAACACATAACCATCATGTGCCCGGCTAAAAATCCTACACAATAACCAATCGGCATGCAGATATAACTCCAGATATGTCACGATGCAACATGACAACGAAACTCAAAGAAACACATATCCAATAAGGATCAAAAGACTCACCGGAGTGAACAACAACAGACTGACAATGAAAAGTCGACACGACTAATCAATATCCAAAACATCAATCCTGGGATCATCATCCCCAAATGAATGACCAACACGGTCTACGATCTCAATACAACAGTCCTCGGATCAACATCCCTCAACGAATAACCGATACGAAACTCATTACACAAAATTTCAACATATACAACAACTCAACATACTAATTATCCACATGACTGAACAAATACTTAGATTACCTCAAAGCCGAGGACCATATCTATCAGCATCCCCCAATGAGACGATCAACACAACCATTAATACCGACAACAGTCCTGGGATCAACATCCCTCAACGAACAACCAAGCATTTAATCTCAATATACGAGGCCTCAACATACAACATATACAACAACTCAACATAATAATTATCTCATAACTGAACAATACATAAATTTCCTCAAAGCCGAAGACAACATCCTTTCCACGAACAACATCCCTGAACGAATACACAGTTATACAAATAATCTCAAATAAGGTACCATCCATTCAATACCAAAAAACCTTTATCCCGATACTTATGTCATCACGATAACTATCCTCGATATCCGATATTATATATCCTTGACCAAAGATAACTCACGTCTTCCCTGAACACAATTAAATCATATACGTTATGATTTAATACAACCAGAGCACGATATACAAACCATTATCTCGACAACTTACATTTCTAACAACATTGCTATACGAATTATAAATAAAATGAAAACGAAACCATTCATCAAATATTATAAACTGAATAAGTAGAAACTTGCCTCGATACCGATACCATGAAGCCGTTACCAAAATCCATTGTCTTAGTCTACGAGCTCCTCAGCCCCGACCAAAAGCAATCTACGAACTCTTCGACCTCAACCGCAACACAACGGTCATAATCCACAATCAAAACATCACAACCTATTGCAATAACCGATTAACACACATTCGATAAAAATCAATAATCGACATACCCAATCAACAAACTCAACGGTTCAACGAAACCTCGATCATAAACAAAACCGAACAATACAACTCAAACAAATACGAACTCATATCCACGATACAAGTCGTAACTCGATGATCACAAATAACAATCAATAACCGATCAACAAGCACAACGGTTCTACAATATCCCGATTAAACACAAATCCGAACAACCAATTCAATCGATCATGAATTCAAAACCACAATACGATTCCACAATCCGAATATCATATCCATAATCTATTTAAACCAACAAGGGTCTAACATTACCGATTCCAAATTCAATCTTAAATACAATTACAAGTTTCCTCCTTGTATAATCATAATAAAATCCAATTACCGATTATCATCATCAATCCGGACAATCCAATTAATTCAACAATATAGATAACCATATTCCAAAGGTTTCAAATAATTCCATTATCCGAATTGAACACTTATTCAATAAGTATGAATTTCCAAATTCAAACATGAATAATAATTCTCATCAAACTCGAAATCATATTCGTATTCCTATACGAATATTGTACCAAGATACATAACTTAGTTCTAAATGTGAATATTCCATATTCATATCCAAAACACCAACACTTTAAAACGTATTCATCAAATCAATGATCAATTTATCTCAACATTTAGGATTTTATAACATATTCGATTCCCACTTCAACTCCAAATACGAAGATAAAATTCCTTCTTGTTCATACTTATAAATTCGTAGAAAACAATTTACCGATTATTATCGTGAATAACCACATTCCAAAATTATCCGAAATCCTTCCAAAATCATAACATGTAACTCAAGAGTTCTTCACGAACACGAATTATCCAAATTCACGTTCATAATCCATAGAACAACATAACCCGATGTTTTCTAACATCTAAACAACCCTTAATCATAATTCAAGGTGTACATCATCATGTTCTTCAACATATGATCTTCTTCTAGGAAGTTTAACGATGAAAGGCTCGCAAGGTGACAAGCAGTCGAGACTCAAACGGCGTATACACTGACAGTCGAATCAAAAAGCACACTGACAGGATGGGAATGGATATGAACGGTACCTGTCGCCACAGTAGCTGCTGGATCATCGGCTCTCCGCATCTCATAGACACGCGGGTGGGCTGAGCCAACGCTGGAAGCTCCTCCTCTAGCGGGCTGACCCCGACCCCTACCTCCGCCGGCACTCGGTGGAGGCGGCGGAGCAAATGAGCCCTGGTTCACACTCGGCTCCATAGGTGCTGGGTGAGAAGAACGGGCGCCGCGAAACTGTCTGAGTTTCTCGCAAAAAGAGGCCTTGTGGCCCGACTGACCACAAGTATGACAAGTCAAAGGTGGACGAGGACAATCCCGGTTCACGTGGCCTGGCTTGCCACAGTTAAAGCATCTGGGGTCCCGGACGATGGTTCCGGCGGCACTCCGAAAGCTCCCAGAGAAACGAGCCGAACCGCCCGTAGAAATATTTGCAGCCTGAGATTTCGCCGCCTCCACTCTGGGACCGAAAAATTTCCGACCGACTTATGCTTCTTGCTCTCACGAGCGATCGCTAGCCGTCACCGACATATCATAAGCAAGAGCTCGACTGATAATCCTTCAAGGTAGTACAGACGAGCCTGCACATATAGTCCCGAATGGACAGTTTCATCCTCCTGGAAAATGGAAAATCTTGTCGCTCTCTTCGACAACTGGGTCTTCACATAGCCCAATTCTTTGTTAAAATCGGCAATGGCTTGAGATACGGGGATATCCCGTGGTTGAGCATCATAGAAAGCATGCACTCGAGCCTGTCTGACCGGCCACGGACAATATTCGGTCTCCATCAATTCTTGAAATTCGGCCCATGAAGCAACATGATCTTTGGGACCAACGGCCTCCCACCAATCCGTAGCATCTCCCATGAGAAAATATTGAGCAATAGGGACCTTACGGTCCCTGGGCTTGGTAGCAAGAAGACTTCGATATCTCCTTGATCCACCCTTCCCAGCCGATCGGGTCCGAAGCTCCCGAAAACTGAGGAGGATGCATCTTGATGACATCCTGAAGCCAGCGATCCGCTCCGCCCCGATTAGCATGGGCCTGATCGGGGTTCTGGACCACCTGAGCTATAGCCGCCATCTGGTTAACCATTTGCTGCATAACAGCCGCAATACCAAGATCGGCGCGCTCCTGAGAAGAAGCATGACTGTGACGGTCACCGGTACTGCCGGCTCCCGAAGAATGCGACGTGGCCGCCCCACCGGCTGCCCCAAGTCCTCGGCCGCGTCCACGACCACGACCACGACCACGGTTTCCTCCGGCATCCATATTGATGTTGAGTGATAACAGAAGTATATCGATGATGAGTAAGGGAGGAAAAGCAACTACGATTCAAAAGTGGAAATACAATGCAAGAAACAAAAGAGCCGAATAAGAAAAACTTACGATCACTGGAAGTACTGGGATGCTGGCAGCGGTGTGACAGTGTGCAAGACAAAGACACGACTAGACCCAAATAACCAACAAGCCTAGGTATCCATAAACCTGGCGCTCCGATACCATTTTCTGTAACACCCCGAGATATTCAGAGTATATTACAGCGCCGTGGACCCCCACATGGGACCCACCAGGCTAGCGAGGACACACATTTATTTATATGATATAAAAAGTTACGCCCGGAGCAACCGGCGAAATGATCATCAACCAACAATGTAACAATTTAAAAGTAATACAACACGGAGTTTGAATTTGAAAAGCCTAAGTACTCGCGAGTAAAGTCTATCAGTTGATAATTATTAGAACAACCAAATCGAAATGGACGAATGAAATAGAAAGACCCAAATGCACATGTCAACGACCCTGGCCAACGTCCTCGTACTGTCCAGGTGCCCGCTCGTCCGGATAATCATAACCTGAAATCCATAACAAGAATTTCCCCAAGACGGGTCCCCAGAGGGTTAGCAATTACGCTAGTACAAGTAATCAAGGCAAACCAATCGCTTACACATTTCATAGTACATGCACCAATATCATTTCAAAAACCAAAACTAGACATGTCTTTTCCGGAAACAAACAGTCACAATTAATTTGCCTAGGACCGGGACGAAGCCACGAATCCCACTCGAGGCCACTAAGGACCCTCCCGAGCTGGCCACATTCATAAAACAAATCAAGCACCACACGTCACCTAGGACCGGGACGAAGCCACGAATCCCACTCGAGGCCTCTAAGGACCCTCCCGAGCTGGCTAGCGAATCAAACTCATGAATCCAGGACAAAGCCATAGATTCCCTCGAGGCCCCGTCGGACCCTCCCGAGGTGAGTAAAGCACACACAATATACATTACCATTTCACGTTAAGCATAAAGGTTTCCAAAAATACTTGCCTTGAATATTTGATGACGCAACGAACGGAAAGGATAATCACCGACGAACGTTAAGAACCAACGGAACCGAACCTAACGATTCTTAGAACATAATTACAACCAACTCTAGCCGAATACGGAAATGGAATACACCCGAAAACCCACCTACGATTCATGTATATTCGCACAAAATAACAACGAGGGCGGACCACAACCAAACCCTCTCGATTCCGCAAAACTATGAAAATATACCATGAATCCATAGGAAAACTAATGATATCAACAAGATTAATCATATTCATCAAGAATCCATCAACAAAATAGAAAGAATCGGACAAAACCCCAAAATCCCCAATTATCCAAAAGGTAGGGTTTCAAGAGTTATTACCTTGAGGATTCAAGTATTTAGATTCGTAGAACACGCGTTGGATTGATTGTCCGGGCTTCACAATCGAAGAAGAATGATGAAAACCAACCCCCAACTGATAATGATGAGAAGCTCTCCTCCTCTCTCACTCTCTCTCGCGTCAATGGAAGAAGAAGAAGGAAATGAGCTGTTCACGCTCAAAACAACCAATTATAGAGGGTTGACCGCATTGTGTGCCGCGGCACAGGCCAAAAATTTACTCCTGTGGTTCGGCAAAGGTGCCGCAGACGGCTGCGCAGCCGCGGCACCCGCATATCGGGTTTTGGTCGCAGATGCCACATGAGTGTGCCGCGGCACCGGACGGATGTGCCGCGGCACTGACTCGGCACTTTGCCGCGGCACACGCACGCTTCGCCGACCAACAATCAAAAATTTGTGCCGCGCAAGACACACCTCAGTGCCGCTGCCCACACCCCCTTTGGGTCCCAAAATGATAAAAATGATCCGGAAAGAGAATAAAAACGATAGGAATCAATATTTGGGAACCAATAACACGAAATGGATCCACGGCAACCCCGAAACGGCGGTTCCGCACAATAATAACGAGAGTACGGTTCAACAGTTGACAGGAAGGACACACTGAAAGGTACACGAGGGTCACTACGATCGAGAAATACACCAAAAATGAAAATACAAGGGAAAGAAAAAAAAAGCGGATATTACATTCTACCCCTCTAAAAATAAGTTTCGTCCCGAAACTTATGAAATAAACAACTCAGGGTACCTAGCACGCATGTTATCCTCGGTTTCCCAAGTTGCCTCCTCGACACCGTGTCTCGACCACTGCACTTTGACCAAAGGGATGGTCTTATGCCTCAGTCGTTTCTCACGATGCTCCAAAATCTTCAAAGGACGCTCCTCAAAAGTAATATCTTCAGCAATATCAATCTCGCCATAATCGATGACGTGACTAGGATCCGGGACATATTTCCTCAGCTGGGAAACATGAAAAATGCTATGAACATGACTCAATGCCGGAGGTAACGCCAAATGGTATGCCAACCCACCGACTCGCTCGAGGATCTCAAAGGGGCCGATAAATCTCGGACTCAACTTCCCTTTCTTCCCGAAACGAAAAACTCCTTTCGTCGGCGACACCTTTAGCAAAACGTTGTCTCCCACCTTGAATTCCAAAGGTTGACGACGGACGTCGGCATACGACTTCTGTCGACTCTGGGCAATCAACATCCGTTCCCGAATTAATTCTATCTTCCGCCTCGTCTCTAAAACGACATCCGGCTCGGTCCCGACCAAATCGGACGCCTCATTCCAACAAATCGGTGATCGACATCGCCGCCCATAAAGTGCCTCATACGGTGCCATCCGAATCGATGCGTGCCAACTGTTGTTGTACGTGAATTCGATCAATGGCAAATGTTCCTCCCAGTTACTACTCCAATCGAGAGCACATGCACGCAACAAATCCTCGAACGTCTGGATAGTGCGTTCCGACTGTCCATCTGAGTGGGGATGAAAAGAGGTACTCAAACGCAAACGGGTTCCCAACGCCTTATGCACCGCCTGCCAAAAGTGTGATACGAAATGGCCATCACGATCCGAAACAATAGACTTCGGAGTACCGTGAAGCCTCACAATCTGTGCGATAAATATACGGGCCAACTTCTCCGGACCCCAAGTGTCCTTGACGCCCAGAAAATGTGCCGACTTGGTCAGACGATCAACAATCACCCAAACCATATTCATGCCCGATCTCGATCTCGGCAAACTCGTAATGAAATCCATCGATATATCTTCCCATTTCCATTCCTAACGGAAGTGATCGCAATAACTCAAATGGCCGATGCTCGATTTTGACCTGCTGACAAGTCAAACATTTCGCTACAAACTGTGCGACCTCCTCCTTCATATCATTCCACCAGAAATTCCTCCTTAGGTCCTTGTACATCTTACTCGAACCAGGATGAACGGAGTAAGGTGTAGCGTGGGCCTCGCGCAGAATACTCTGCCTCAACTCCAAGTCATTCGGTACACAAAGCCGACTCTGGAATCTCAAAACACCATCCTCATGCATCACAAAGCCACGAGACTTTCCCTTAAGAATGTTCTCTCGGATTTGAGTAATCATCGGATCCTCCAACTGCTTCAGCTTAATTTCGTCGATCAAAGACGACGAAATCTCTAAAGCACAAAGTTGCCCGACAGTCCCAGGCAACAAAACCTCAATATCTGACTCGATCAAAGTCCGCCGAAGCTCAGACTGAGATGTAAGGACCTCAAGCGTTCGCAACGCAATCGGTTTCCGGCTCAAGGCGTCGGCCACGACGTTCGCCTTGCCCGGATGATAAAGGATTTCGAGGTCATAATCCTTAATCAGCTCTAACCACCTCCTCTGCCTCATATTCAACTCCCGCTGAGTAAATATGTATTTCAGGATCTTATGATCGGTAAAAATCTTACATGTAGAGCCGAAAAGATAGTGACGCCAGATCTTGAGCGCAAAAACGACTGCCGCTAACTCCAAATCATGAGTAGGGTAGTTAAGCTCATACGGCCTCAACTGTCTCGACGCAAAGGCAATGGTCTTGCCGTGCTGCATTAATACGCACCCAAGACCCTGACCCGAAGCATCGCTATAAACGGCGAATCCCTCGTTGCCACATGGCAACGCCAAAATCGGAGCTGAAGTCAAACGCTTCTTCGCCTCCTCAAAATCGATCGCCTCGTCATTCCGCATTTAACTTCTCGGATTTCTCGAGCAATCCGTAAGTGGTCGAGCCGCTTTCGAGAAACTCACGAACCTACGTAGTAGCGAGCCAAACCCAAGAAACTACGGACCTTCACATTTGTGGGCGGTGCCCAATCCAAAGATCGCCTCAATCTTCTCGCGGATCCACTGAACTCCCCTACCAAATCACGTGACCTAAAAACATCACTTCCTTCAGCCACAACTCACATTTCGAGAACTTCGCATAGAGTTGCTCGGTCCTCAAAATGTCTAACACTACCCGCAAATGATGGGCATGCTCTTCCTCGTTCCTCGAATAAATAAGAATATCGTCAATGAAGACGACGACACACTTATCCAAATACTCGATAAAGACTCTGTTCATCAATTGCATGAACACCGCCGGCGCATTAGTTAACCCGAAAGGCATAACTACAAACTCGTAATGTCCGTATCTCGTCCGAAAAGTCGCTGCACGTCGGACTCCCTCACCCGAGCCGATAGTACCCCGATTTCAAATCAATCTTTGAGAATACCGCGCTCCTCGCAATCGATCGAACAAGTCGTCAATCCTCGGCAAAGGATACTTGTTCTTGATGGTCACCTTGTTCATTCACGATAGTCGATACAATGCACGTAGTGAACCATCCTTCTTACGCACAAACAAGACCGGTGCGCCCTAAGGCGATGCGCTCGGTCGAACATACCCCGACTCAAGAAGTTCACTCAACCGATTCTTCATCTCGGCCATCTCTGAAGGTGCCATGCGATACGGCGCCTTGAAATCGAGCCGCGCCCGGCTCTAACTCTATAGCAAACTCGACCTCACGATCCGGTGGCAATCCCAGAACTCGTCAGAAAACATCAGAAACTCACTAACGACTGGAATCGACGAAAACTCGACTCCACCATTCTCCGCCTTCAAGGCGTAGCACCAATAACCAGTACACCCCTTTCGCAGGAGTTTCATCGCCTTCAGGGCGTTAATAACAAACTTCTGGTTTCTCTTTCGCCCCGCGAGCCGTCCTCGGCTAACATGGTAATGATCCTCGTGCGGTAGTTCATGATTGCGCCATGCCGCTCGAGCCAATCATTCCCGAGAATCAAATCCTCACCCTCGATACACACGACAATAAGATTAGAGAGCCAAGCCCTCTCACAAATAATCACAGAACAGTCCCAGACTTCTCGATCACCGACAATTCTATCACCGCTAGGAAGTTTAACGATGAAAGGCTCGTAAGGTGACAAGCAGTCGAGACTCAAACGGCGTATACACTCTAGAGAAATGAATGAATGCGTAGCACCCGAATCAAAAAGCACACTGACAGGATGGGAATGGATATGAACGGTACCTGTCACCACAGTAGCTGCTGGATCATCGGCTCTCCGCATCTCATAGACACGCTGGTGGGCTGAGCCGACGCTGGAAGCTCCTCCTCTAGCGGGCTGACCCCGACCCCTACCTCGGCCGGCACTCGGTGGAGGCGGCGGAGCAAATGAGCCCTGGTTCACACTCGGCTCCATAGGTGCTGGGTGAGAAGAACGGGCGCCGCGAAACTGTCTGAGTTTCTCGCAAAAAGAGGCCTTGTGGCCCGACTGACCACAGGTATGACAAGTCAAAGGTGGACGAGTACAATCCCGGTTCACGTGGCCTGGCTTGCCACAGTTAAAGCATCTGGGGTCCCGGACGATGGTTCCGGCGGCACTCCGAAAGCTCCCAGAGAAACGAGCCGAACCGCCCGTAGAAATATTTGCAGCCTGAGATTTCTTCTGGCCTCCACTCTTGGGACCAGAAAAATTTCCGACCGACTTCTGCTTCTTGCTCTCACGAGCCAGATCGCTAGCCGTCACCGACATATCATAAGCAAGAGCTCGACTCTGATAATCCTTCAAGGTAGTACAGACGAGCCCAGACATATAGTCCCGAATGGACAGTTTCATCCTCATGGAAAAATGGAAAATCTTGTCGCTCTCTTCGACAACTTGGGTCTTCACATAGCCCAATTCTTTGTTAAAATCGGCAATGGCTTGAGATACGGGGATATCCCGTGGTTGATCATCATAGAAAGCATGCACTCGAGCCTGTCTGACCGGCCACGGACAATATTCGGTCTCCATCAATTCTTGAAATTCGGCCCATGAAGCAACATGATCTTTGGGACCAACGGCCTCCCACCAATCTTAGCATCTCCCGTGAGAAAATATTGAGCAATAGGGACCTTACGGTCCTCGGGCGCTTGGTAGCAAGAAGACTTGGATATCTCCTTGATCCACCCTTCCTGCCCGATCGGGTCCGAAGCTCCCGAACCGAGGAGGATGCATCTTGATGACATCCTCGGCCGCCGATCCGCTCCGCCCCGATTAGCATGGGCCTGATCGGGGTTCTGGACCACCTGAGCTATAGCCGCCATCTGGTTAACCATTTGCTGCATAACAGCCGCAATACCAAGATCGGCGCGCTCCTGAGAAGAAGCATGACTGTGACGGTCACCGGACAAAGCCATAGATTCCCTCGAGGCCCCGTCGGACCCTCCCGAGGTGAGTAAAGCACACACAATATACATTACCATTTCACGTTAAGCATAAAGGTTTCCAAAAATACTTGCCTTGAATATTTGATGACGCAACGAACAGAAAGGATAATCACCGACGAACGTTAAGAACCAACGGAACCGAACCTAACGATTCGAAGAACATAATTACAACCAACTCTAGCCGAATACGGAAATGGAATACACCCGAAAACCCACCTACGATTCATGTATATTCGCACAAAATAACAACGAGGGCGGACCACAACCAAACCCTCTCGATTCCGCAAAACTATGAAAATATACCATGAATCCGTAGGAAAACTAATGATATCAACAAGATTAATCATATTCATCAAGAACCCATCAACAAAACGGAAAGAATCGGACAAAACCCCAAAATCCCCAATTATCCAAAAGGTAGGGTTTCAAGAGTTATTACCTTGAGGATTCAAGTATTTAGATTCGTAGAACACGCGTTGGATTGATTGTCCGGGCTTCACAATCGAAGAAGAATGATGAAAACCAACCCCCCAACTGATAATGATGAGAAGCTCTCCTCCTCTCTCACTCTCTCTCGCGTCAATGGAAGAAGAAGAAGGAAATGAGCTGTTCACGCTCAAAACAACCAATTATAGAGGGTTGACCGCATTATGTGCCGCGGCACAGGCCAAAAATTTACTCCTGTGGTTTGGCAGCAGACGCGGACGGCTCGCGTGCCGCGGCACCCGCATCGGGTTTTGGTCGCAGATGCCACATGAGTGTGTGCGGCACGGACGGATGTGCCGCGGCATCGACTCAGATCGTGCCGCGGATCGGATGGGTGTGCCGCGGCACACAAGATAGCCGCCGACCAACAATCAAGAAATTTGTAAAGCCGCGGCGCACACACCTTGTGCCGCGGCCCACACCCCCTTTGGGTCCCAAAATGATAAAAATGATCCGGAAAGAGAATAAAAATGATAGGAATCAATATTTGGGAACCAATAACACGAAATGGATCCACGGCAACCCCGAAACGGCGGTTCCGCACAATAATAACGAGAGTACGGTTCAACAATTGACAGGAAGGACACACTGAAAGGTACACGAGGGTCACTACGATCGAGAAATACACCAAAAATGAAAATACAAGGGAAAAAAAAAGCGGATATTACACGTCAAGCTTATGGAAGTGTGCCAAGCCAATATTTAATACTATTTTTCAGACTTTTCCAGGCCCAATATCGCGTAAAAGAAGTAAAAACTTAAGTGTGGGTTAACTTTGTGTTTCTGGGTTAGGTTTGTGTGAGTAGTGGTGATGGGTTTATGGTTTGATGGGCTGAAAATGATGGGCTGTGTTGGACTAAGTTGTAGGATTTGATTTATTAATAAGTTTAGTTTAGGAGTAATCAAATTAGGTAGTTAATAACAAAACTAAATTTGTAAATCAAAAAATATTTTTGTAGTTTTTTTTAATAACAATATTTATAATAACTAAGAATAATAATGATTATCGCAAAAATTCCTCGAAAATTACCGCTGCAACGCAGTGGCCACCTTCTTACTTGTTCAATTAAATTGCAACCAGTTTAATTTTCCTAGTATGTTCCTTTGCTTATGTATTATTACTTTAAAAGAGGCTGCAAAGAATAGCCTTGATGAAATAGATGTTAAATATACAAATATTTGTAGCATTTACATGTAGAATCTAAATTTTAAAAACATTAAAATATAGCGTTTATCTGTCAAATTATAGAATTATTTTGTTTGTGTTCAAAAGTCAAATTAAAACAAAAATCATGAATCTATAGAATATCTTCCTCAACTTTCATATTGCACTTAAATTTAGTAAAATCAAAACCAAACGTACGCATTTAAAAACACTAAAAGCTAATCCCCTCAACTCAAAAAACTTAATAATCAATTTATTTTAAGGTGATAAAAAGTTTGTACTATTTGTAAATATTACAATTGTAAAAATTAAGCAAGTTAAAAGATTGTTTAGTGAAAAAAGTTGTAGAAATATTTATTTTTGTACGAAAGTAAAAAGGACTTGTTCTCTCTCTCTCTCTCTTTTTTACAGACACTTCCTTATTTTTTTATTTTTTTATTCAAAAAAAAAAAAGCGTCCAGTGTGGACGGGAGTTGAGGCGGGACCCACCAACCTGTAGATAAGAAGAAATCAAGGAATACAAAGTATCAGCCCCGAATTATGACCAAATATGGGCCATCATTCGGGTCCAAACATCGAAGAAATCTACAGCCCGCTAAAGAAATACAAAGCCGCACTACAAACCGCGCTAATGCATGACTCAGACTAAAATAATTCAACTCCGAATTATGACCAAAATGAGCCATAATCCAAACCTAAAATCTAAAATGCCTACGCCCGCTAGATCAATACAAGCGCACTACTAAAATCATGACTAATGCACACTAACAGGCAAGTTAAAGAATCAATAAAATAAAAACCTATCTAAATTTGAAAAACGGATAATCAATTTGATCAATCCGTATAAGGGAGAAAAGAAATGAAGCAACAATATGATTTGTCAAAAGAGTGTGTGGTGAATAACCAAGACCGGCCCTAACAAAGTTGTTGGCCTGGGTGAAACAAACAAATCAAGCCCCCAACCTAAAATACCAAAATGAAAAAGAGAAAATTACATATCCCAATACATTTAATTAATATATTACATAAATAACACCTGTTGTTTTTATTTACACAACTATCATTTTATCTTTAAGTAGGGTAAAGGTAATATATTATTTTTTATATTGTTTTTTTTATTTATTAATGAGATCAGTTTCTTCCCCGTTTTTTCTCATTATTATCTTTTCCCTTTTTTTCTAGGGTTACCAGATCTCCTTTCCCATCTCCTTATCTTTTTTTCCAGAAATTAGGATGAAAGAAGTCGTCTGTAGGGAGTCGCCGCGGCTCAAAAAACATAAAAGTTGTGTTGATGCGGTCGAACTTTATCGATTTACTAGGTCTATGAAGAAAAAAATGAGGGATTTCAGTCCGGTTAGGTTAGATTTGAAGAAGAGATGTAGGGGTAGCATTAAATTTTATGAAGAATCTGGAATAGCTGATGTTGATATTTTGAAGAATGATGTTGATTCTGATTTTGAGGTATCCAATGAGAAAAAAAAAAGGTGCAGTTGCCGTTGAAATCAAGAAAGAGAACGAGAAGGTTGAAGATGCAAGTATTTATGTTTGTTCAAAGTTTTTGAAGGTTAGTTTAATATTTTTTCCGAATTGTTGTATATATTTTGTTAATTATTTTATTTTTCTTGCATATTGGTAAAACGAATTTCCTGGTTTTTTTTTTTTTTGATATTTTTTATCAGATTATTTATTGCATGTATTGTATTTTGTGGTAGACTAGTTTTAATTGTGTGGTTTGTTCACAATATTTTTTGGTTACTGTTTTTATTATTGGATTTCTTTTGTGTTTTGATAGGGTAAATTCAGGTTACTAAGTACCATTATTGTAATTATATTTTTTGTACAAAAGATGAAGAACAGTTGTTAGATTTTTTGCATATTTATTTGTATTTTACTTATAATATATTATGTTTTCTTTAATTTTTTATTCTAATAGTTCATTTCATTTGTAAACGTTTATTAATATGCATGTATTCGTAATTTTTTTTGTAGATGTGGTCTTTTTATTATGACGAGAACAATCGTAATTTTCATGGGAAGGCGACTTATTGCAATGATTTTAAGGTTCTTGAAACGATTATGCAGAAATTAACTGATACACAACGAGATATGTTCATGCGTACTCCATTTTCACAGTATCTAAACTTTGATCAGCCAAAGCTGTATTCTCAAATTTTACATCAAGCATTAATTAGGGAAATTTAGCAAAGTAATGATGGGGATATTTAGTTTGAGTTTGGGGAGCAACGTGTACGTTTTGGGTTGCCTGAATTTTGTGTAATAACTGGATTGAATGGTGTTGGTAATGTTGACGTTTCTGTTTTTTCGGGAATGAAGAGTGTGTTGATTGACAAGTATTTTGGGGATTGCCGTGTTACCCGAGCTCTAATTGACTCGCTTTCAACAATGCTTTTGTTGATGATGAGGAGGCTGTGAGGATGTCTGTTATTTATATGTTATTTAATTTTCTATTAGCTGCTGCACCGCCTCGTTTTGTGGATAGAGGGTTGTTGGTTAATGCTGCTACAGGTGATCTAAATGCTCTTCCCTGGGGAAAAATTTGTTATGATATGACTATAAGGTCTTTTTTTGTTGCTGTTAAAGGTTTGGTTAGGAGGTTGAAGAATGATTATGTGCAGTATAATATGTTTAAGGATAGATACACAAAATTATATAAGTTGTGTGGGTTTCCTTTCTGTTTTCAAGTTTTTTTGTATGAGAGTATTCCTACTTTGATGGATCATGGAATATGTGCTCGGAGTGATGATTCAAATCTGAGGATCTTGTCGTGGAAAGAAGTTGGAAAGCCACCAACCAATGAGCAATTGAATGATTTTGTGTTTGGTTCTGGCCAGGTATAATGATAGTTTTAATTGTTAATTTTTCAATTGAGTATATTGTATGCTGTATAAATCAGTGATTATTTTGTTTATTTTGTTAATACAGATGAGGGTGCAGTTTATTTCTCCGACTTTGGATGAATTGAATGAATTGAAATTCTTGGACTGTTTTAGGTTTTTACAGAATAATAGTGCTGGGGGTGGTGTTGATCATAATTTTAGTTGCAAACCTAAGAAGGTTTTTGTTGGTGCTTCTTTTCGGAGTTCTGAATTTAAGAAAGTGGTAGATGATAGGATAAAGCCTTTGGAGGAAAGTATTAGTAGTGTGAAGGAAGCAATTGAGAATTTAAGGAAGGATTTTACAGGGCAGATAATGGTTTTACAGGATAAGATTTTGACCCAGATGACTTTATTGTTGAAGGGTGAGGTTTGTGGTCAAGGTTTGGATAAGGAGTGTGGGAGAGCAGATTCTAATTCTGGTGAAGTTTTGATAAAGGAAGGTTTGGATCCTGTCAGTGGTGAGAGGTCTAAAGGTTCTAATAATGATTTTGTTAATGTAATACCTGTTTGTCCTGGGAATTTAAATCCAACTTCCTTTTGTGCTGTTGATGACGTTGTGGGTGTTTCTGGTGCCAAGGTAAATTTTGTTTGAAGTTTGATATTATTTATCTTTCAATCATAAATTCAAATATTCATTTTTGTTCACCATTTTAGGTTCGTAAAGTGCGGGAGTTTCCTTCATTTGAACTTCTTAGTCAAGAATCATTATCTGATGTTGGAAATTTGGATTCTGGAAAGGTCATTTTTTTATTTATGTACTTAGAAATCTTATAGTTTTTACATTCAGTATGTGTTAAAACTAATTATAGTTACCTAATATATATGAATGGTTACTGGTGCAGAATATAGGTTCTTGTGAGAAAGCAACAAGTGAATTTGAATCCCTACATAAGATTTGATGGGATTTTTTTGTTAACTCTAATTTTCTTATTTGGTTACTTGGATTCTAATTTCTGATACTATGGTTGAATTTTGATGTTGTGTTTGTTTTAATCAATTTCTGAGCTATATTATGCATATTTTTCTATGCATTTTATGTGGTTACACATTATCTAATAATGGTTACTTATATTAGTAGGCTTTGTTACTTTGATTTAATGATTCAAGAATTATATCTGTATGAAAGGTGACATATGTATTAGTTTGTTATAATATGTTTACAGTGTATCTACTGGTCAATTATTTTTTAAATATTTGTTTATCAGGACATGTATTTTAGATACATTCGTAGGAATTGTGTGTGGACATATATTTGTTAATGCAGATATATTTTAATTAGTAGTGTCTATTTTTATATGCAATTTAGTGATAGTTTGATATGTTGGTATATAATACAGGAGGAGAAATCAACAAGTGAAGTTGTATCTCTACATAAGGTTTGATTGGATTTTTTTGTTAACTGTGGTTTTGCTTATTTGGTTACTTGGAATCAATATTTAGATACTTTGATTGAATATTGATATTGTGTTTGTTTTAATCAAGTTTTTAGATATATAATGTATACATTTTATGTTGTTACCCATAATCTAATAATGGTTACCTACATTAGTTGATTTTGTTACTTGTTTTAATGATTTAAGAATTATATTTGTATGGAAGTTGACATATGCAGAATTTAGATTTTTGTGATTTAGCAACTATTGATGTTATAAGTATTTTACCAAGAATATCCTACTATGGATTAGTTTGTTATAATATGTTTTATTGTTATAATATGTTTTATTGTGTATCTAGTCTTCATAAGGTGACATATTCAGAACTTAGTATTTGTTTACTAGGAAATGGATTTGTAGATACCTTGTTAGGAATTGTTTGTGGAAAAATATTTGTTAATACAGATGTATCTTGATTATTAGTGTCTATTTTTATTTGCAATTTAGTGATACTTTTATATGTTGGTATATAATATAGGAGGAGTCAGTTAATAGGACTATGAGTCACTTGGATGACATAGTTTTTACGACTCAGGATATTAAAATCATTGAAGAGTTGGAGCAGAGTGTGGGAAAGCATGCTGCTAGAGGCAAACGTGCTTGTGTGAAGAGTGCTGCTTTGAGAAGTCCGTTCACCACTGAATTTGGTTCGGCTGAGTGCAAGGAATTGGTGTTGTATCCTAAAGACATAAGAAAGGGCATCTCAGCATTTCCAGACGAATGCATGCAATGGCCTGATCAAAGCGAAGTTTTATTGTTTGATGAATGGTTCAAAATTGGTTTCAACTCGAGAAATAGGTAATAATTTTTTATTTACCGTTTTATGTGAAGGAGTGATATATCTAAATATTTATTTTTCTTATAGGAAATACAAATTTCCTGGAACATGTGACATCATTAACCCTCCTTTTAACTTCGATGATACAAGTATTGCAAGTAAAATATGGTTTTATGCATTGTTGACACCAAATAAGTGGCTGGATGATGATGTAAGTTTTGTTTAATATGATGGCATATCTAAAGTACAATATTCTCAATTATGTGCATTTTTGTTCCTACTTATTTATGCTAGAGTCTGACTCCTATATTATTTTATATTTTTGATATCAGCATATAAATGTTGCTTTTTACTATTTGCGAAACCTTGCGCGACATTCTTCGAAAGTACGGGTCAAGGTTACAACTGTTGACTCTTGGTTTCATGTTAAGCTTAACACCTTATACAATGAGTATTGTCAGAAGGGGAATGATAGAGAAATTTTGAGAGGAAGTACAGACATTCAAGAGTATGTTCTTGGTTATTTGATGTGTATGAACACACCCTGTGTTGAAGTTGAGTATGTTTTATTTCCTATAAACATGGATAATCCTGGGCATTGGTTTTTATTGGTGTTTGATGTACATCGTCGGTGTTTGGTGGTATACAATACTCTTGAACAAGGTTGTAAGGTAATGCATGATAGGATATTGAGTGTGTGTCAACCGTATGTTGTGGCTTTGCCTATTATATTGGCAGGTTGTGATTTTTGGGGAATGAGAACTGATCTTGACCATGGTAGTGATTTATTTAGCAAATATGGGCTGGATGATCAGTTTTTACTTCTTTTTGCAAAGTCGATACCTGAGCAGGTTGAGTGGTGAGTAAATATCCATAATAAGTATTTTGTTGTGTATGTTTATGTATTCATATTTACAATGTTTTTTTTTGTAGTGATTGCGGTGTTTTCACAATTGGCTTGGCAGAACATTTAATTTTTGAAAAGATGGAGGACATGTTGGGGCGTTTCTCTGTGAAAGCGTATCGGAAGAAATTATGTGTTAACTTGTATATTCATGCTAGGAATAAGGAGATATCTGGCTATGAGTCTGATATTGAATATACTGGAAGATATGCTTGTAATAGTTAGGTCTAAATTTATAAGGCTGCTGGTTAATATGTAGGGTACCTTGTTTGAGTTTTATGGACTTGAATTTCTAGTTGTTGTAACACCCCGATAAGGCGGCCATTACAGTGTCGTGGACCCCACACTGGGATCCACCAGGCGATATCCAAAGTACAGATTAAATACACAATACATGTGATACCGAACCACAAAACATAGTACTTACTCCGATGTGGAGTTACAGCAGTATGGCCTACGACCTTATTACACACAGGATCCAAAACATAAGTATAATCCATATGGAGATGAATTATACCTTAAATAACAATACATTTGTTCAAACTTAAAATGAAGCGGAAAAATAACATTACACGGTACGAACATGACCGGACACGAAAGACTTGGGGCCCCCGAACTAGTATCCTTCGAACCCTTCGTCATCATCTTGATCTTCCCGTGCCTTGCCTTTTCCTCGACCTAAAATACAACATAAGTATTTCGCCCAACACAGGGTCAGATATACATGATAAATGATTCTCAAGATAGTATACAATTCACGTATATAAGATTTCAAGAATAACGCCCCGACTAACGAACATACCCCTCGGGCGTATGAACGCTCAGTCACAAAACGTCGAACACATCCAAGTATAAAAATGGACTGTGAGCGACTAAGATAGTATGGCTCGAGAGGGACATCACAGTACGCCCGATCCGAATATGTGTCAGTGCACATGTCCACCCCGTATACGGAATCCGTGATATACGTGGGACAATGTACCTAATTAGCCTCAACGAACTACGCCTCGTGTGCACACCTTTCACGGAAAAATATTCACGCATGACTATATATGTGCCCGGCTAAAAATCCTACACAATATCCAATCGGAACGTAGATATGACTCCGGATATGTCACGATGCAACATGACAACGAATTCAATAATTCACAAAATCCGATTAAGGATCGAGGACTCACCGAGATGACAACAAGATCAACAATATCAAGGGTCCAAAAGTGACGAACTTGGGAATACAATCCCATGATGAAAACGGGACATCATTAAGAACAACCTCAAATCACAAGACACAAGTTTATAAGTGTTTCATATACACGAAATGCATAATCATCATAAGAATCCACACATCATTATAACCAAGCAAGATAACTTGCCTCAATACGGAGGCATGTAAAGTCCTTCTTTGTCGAACGAACAGCCGGACCTCGATTCAAAATTGGTTACTCGGACAATCAACCTTGAATGAAGTATATTTTATTCAATAATGCGTTCATATGATCATCTATACCAAACTTCGACGAGACAACATCCTAATTCTCATTTGAGTAGTTCAACTTTAAGATGTTGAGTGTTACTCCAAGAACCTCATTCAATACCATTCTATTCTTACAATTGATTACAATATGTTTACTGGATTAAGATGTGTTAACCAATAATCTCCTACTCTTTAAACTTATCAAGAACATCAAAAAGTAAAATCTGCACTTCAATCAATTACTTATGTTGAGTTAAGTAGTTATAATTCCATATTATGATCATGAAGACCACTACGAGTTCAACACCTTCCTTATAATCTTCTAGTTAACTTGGAAGTTTAAACATTACTCCTCTGGATTCACTTTAGCTTAGGTTCAAGAAGGTGATTCCATACTTCTAATGATCAACAAGGGTTTCTCAAAACATTTTATGGTAATTATTCCAAGAAGTTATTTACATCATAATGAAACAAAGATTATTAGTACTCTATTGGTGTTATTAGTCCAGGAATAAGAGTTTGGTTTAACTAAACATGATCATCATCATTTAAGATACTAAGAACACAACCTTACAAAACCCTTAACTATCATATTCATCATTAAGTTTGTTGGAAGCTTAACTATGAACATGTTTAGCTTGATTAAATCATCACTAGGTGGAGTATACTTAATCACTATCATTATAACTATGAGATTATAGGGTTAAAACGTATGACATAGCTTCAGAATTGAAGAACAATACACCAAGACCACAAGAACACAATCTAAGCTTCAAGAATGACTCCAACTCCCAATCAACAAGCTCCAAAATCCAAATGTAAAGCTCAAACACAAGTTGGAAGAAGGTAATTTTGATCTAGGGGTGCAGGAGGATGATTATCTAGGTGAAAACTCAGAGTTTGGTCGCACAAAATGAAAGACACAAGCTGTCTTTTTATAACAAAGACAGCTACGTGACGCTACCCGGCAAGATACGTAAGCTCTGTCCAGATGTTACTGGACTGAAACACAAACATCGTTACGTACGTTACCTATCAACGCATTATGTATGTAATGTAGGTCAACTAGATTGCCTCCAAAAGATCAGATATTCGAATCCCGTCCGGCCCTACACGCCGAAAGTTGAGATCGGATACGATTACACTGGTTACGTATGTAACAAGCACACCTTTACGTACGTAAAGAACTAAGCATAACGTACGTTATGTTTAAGGATTGGCGTACGCTATACCCAGGTTAGTAGCTAAAAAAAATGTATTAATCTATGCGACGTTGAGAATCCAATTATAGTGCGAGTGATCGTTATTATTATGTTTATTTATGATATATTCCAATATCAATAACAATACACAAATGCAACAAGAGTACAACAGTATTTGAATTATCCGAACGATACAACAAAGAAGTAAGAATTTCTGTCGGATATTACATACTCCCCCCCTTAAAAGGGGTTTCGTCCTCGAAACTAAGGGGTAAACAATTCAGGATACCTCTCTTGAATGCTTCTCTCCGTCTCCCACGTGGCTTCCTCGACCCCATGTCGTGACCACTGAACCTTCAGTAGGGGAATCGTCTTATTACACAGTTATTTGATCCTCCTCTCAAGTATTCGTACGGGGCGCTCCTCATACGAATGATCCTCCGCTAAATCGATCTCATCGAACTGAAGTACATGACTCGGATCAGCAACGTATTTCCTTAACTGGGAGACATGGAACACGTTATGAATTCGGCTCAGGGCTGGTGGTAAAGCCAGGCGATAGGCTAAATCGCCCACTCGGTCCAAAACCTCAAACGGCCCGATATACCTCGGACTCAGCTTGCCTCTCTTCCCAAAACGAAAAACTCCTCGAGTGGGGGACACCTTCATTAGTACATGGTCGCCGACCTCGAACTCAAGCGGTCGCCGGCGGTTGTCTGCGTAGGACTTCTGTCGGCTTTGAGCCGTCAACAAACGACTCCTAATTAGGGCGATCTTCTCATGGGCTGCTAACAACATATCGGGTTTCGTACCCAGGGTTTCAGATGGATCGTCCCAACACAGAGGGGATCTACAACGACGGCAATACAATGCTTCATAAGGTGCCATCTGAATAGAAGTGTGCCAGCTATTATTATAAGTGAATTCCACCAAGGGTAGTTGGGCCTCCCAATCATCCTTCCAATTGAGAACGCACGCCCTCAGCATATCCTCTAAAGTTTGGATAGTTCTCTCAGTCTGACCATCCGTCTACGGGTGAAATGCTGTGCTGAAGTTCAAATGCGTACCCATCGCATGATGAACTGCTTTCCAAAAATGTGACACGAATCGCCCGTCACGATCTGATACAATACTCTTAGGGGTACCATGTAACCTTACAATTTCTTTGATAAATAGTTGGGCCAATCTCTCGGATCCCCAAGTATCTTTAATCTCCAAAAAGTGGGCTGATTTGGTCAAACGATCCACAATCACCCAAATCGTATTCATCCCTCGACGACTCTTCGGCAGGCTGGTAATAAAATCCATCGATATGTCCTCCCATTTCCACTCGGGAATCGGAAGCGGTTTCAGCAATCCTGCGGGTCGCTGGTGCTCAATCTTAACTTTTTGACAGATTAAACACCTCGAAACGAATTCTGCAACTTCACGTTTCATACCTCCCCACCAATAATATTGTTTCAAATCCTTATACATTTTGCTAGACCCCGGGTGGATAGAGTACGGGGTAGCATGAGCTTCTTTCAGGATAGAACTTCTCAACTCATCATCAGCGGGTACATAAACTTGGTTCCTGAAGCGTATCAATCCATCCTCGTGTATCACAAAGCCAGGAGCTTTCCCTTGAGTTATTTCATCGCGAACTCGAGATAAGAATGGGTCTGTAACTTGCTTCGATCTAATTATATCCTCAAGGGACGATGAAATCTCAAGTGTACAGAGTTGCCCTTGAATACGCTGTAACCAGACTTCAATTTCCGGCCTCGCCAATTCTAACTGCAATACCCTCTGAGTTGTTAGGCGGGCAAGCATCTGCTCCTGTACTGTTTTACGACTCAAAGCGTCAGCAACTACATTTGCTTTGCCCGGATGATAAAGGATCTCGATATCATAGTCTTTGATGAGTTCTAGCCACCTTCTCTGCCTCATGTTTAACTCCTTCTGAGTAAAAATGTATTTCAAGCTCTTGTGATCCGTAAAAATCTGACAGGTAACTCCATACAGATAATGACGCCAGATTTTTAAAGCAAACACCACAGCTGCGAGTTCTAAATCATGGGTGGGGTAGTTGACCTCGTAAGGTCGTAGCTGTCTTGATGCATAGGAGATCACCTTCCCGTTTTGCATTAGTACACACCCAAGGCCCTGCTTAGATGTGTTACTATACACTACAAAACCTTCCGTTCCTTTTGGTAGGACTAAAATAGGCGCCGAAATCAACCGGCTCTTAAGTTCATCAAAGCTCACGACATGCCTCGACTGTAAATACTTCTTATCCTTCCTCAACAAATTAGTCATTGGTTGGGCAATTTTGGAAAAACCCTCCACGAACCGTCGGTAATAACCTGCTAGTCCCAAGAAACTGCGTACTTCCTTAACGCTCTTTGGTGGTAACCAGTCTCGGATAGCTTCTGTCTTCTGCGGGTCTACTCGCACCCCATCAACTGATATCACATGCCCGAGAAAGATAACTTCATTTATGCAGAACGCACATTTAGAAAATTTTCCATAAAGCCGCTCTCGCCTTAACGCCTCGAGAACTAGATGGAGATGACGCCGTGCTCTTCATGGTCACGAGAATAGATCGAATGTCGTCAATAAAAACGACTACAAAGCGATCTAGATAATTAATAAACACTCGATTCATCACTCCATGAATACCGCCGGTGCATTCGCCACCAAAAGGCATCACTACGAACTCATAATGCCCATAGCGAGTACGAAAAGCGGTCTTCGAAATATCGACTCACGAATCCTCAATCGATGGTAACCAGACCTCGTGTCGATCTTAGAAAACACAGAGCCCCTTGAAGCCGATCCAATAAATCATCAATACGCGGCAATGGGTATTTGTTCTTAATGGTTACCCTGCTCAACTCACGATAATCAATACACGTAGAGATCCGTCCTTCTTCCGTACAAATAGCACCGGTGCTCCCCAAGGACGACTAGGTCTAATGTAGCCCTTCTCGGCCAAATCCTCAAGTTGGCTCTTCAGCTCCCGCATCTCGGCCGGAGCCATGCGATACGGTGCTTTTGAAAGCGGGACGTACTGTGCTCTAGCTCAATATTGAACTCTACATCACGATGCGGAGGTAAGCCGGCAACTCATCCGAAATACGTGCGGGTAGTCTCGGACTACCGGAATATCGATCAATTCAATCGTCGATCCATTGTCTTGGTCATGTAACACCAATAGCCAATACATCCTTGATTAAGCGGTTTCACCGTTTTCATAGCGCCGATGATTCTCCGAACGGCCGGGATTATCACCGAAGGTACACTCAAGACCATCGCCGATGTGACGGTCCTTCGTTAAACTGCGGACACTAATTATGGCATCATGACGGTCCATCCAATCGATACCCAAGATCACATCATCTTTAGGTAAATCGACCACAATTAAATTTGACAACCACTCAAGGTCGCTCATTCGAATCGAGCAATCCGAACTTCACGATTCCCAACAATTCTTCTACCATCGGGTAGACCAATTATATAAGGTTCACAATTGATAACATGCTCTAATTGCAAACGACTCAAACAAGAAGTAGATAAAAAGGAGTGTGAAGCACCAAGATCAAAAAGAACACAGACAGCCGAGATTGGATCTCGAGAGTACCTTCAATCATGCAAGCCGGGATCTTCACCCTCTTCATCTCGTAAACTCTAGGTTTTGCAGCCCATGCACCGGATGTACCGCTTGATTTCCACGCCCCATCCCTTTGTTTGCCCCTTAGTCCGATAAAAAGCGGATGGAGGTACACGGTCCCGAATCAAGATTGTACTCGAGCATGAGGTGCCGCGGGAATACGTCCTAGTCCACTCCTACAATAACGAGCACGATGTCCGTTCTTCCCACAAGTGTGGCATGACACGGCCGGCCTAGGACATTTCGAATTGATGTGCCCCGGGTCTCCACAATTATAGCACACAATGAGATAGCCGACCGCTCGAGGTTGCGATCCGGTTGGCTTCGATGCCGTAGGTTGCCGCTCGTAAGGATTTGGCATTGGTTGGGGTCTCTTGAATGTTCCCGCTTCTTTGTCGGCCCAGTTACTGTTCTGAATTTCTTGTTGTTAGACTGCGGTTGCTTCTTGGAAATTTCTTTCACGGTCAATTCGTACTCCAGAGCTTTCTCGATGAACTCCGGTAGGGTCACACAATGATGGTTCAACAGCTGCATCCTCATTCGGGGTTTAAGCCTTTTGAGAAAGTATTTGATCTTATCAGCTTTTGTGTGGACAATCGTCGCGGCAAAAGGGAGAAGTGCCTGGAATTTCTCGGCGATAGATAGTACGTCATCATCTTCGGACGGTTCCGGATTCAGCAATTCTGATAATTTGGCCTCGCCGAGAGGACCTGGATAGTAACGATCTAGCATGAGATTTTTAAATTCTTCCCAAGTACATACGCCTTCAGCTGGCCTCACCGAAAGCCACCAAGTGTGGGCGCCCTTGCCCAAGTAGTAAGCTGTTACGGAGATGCGATTCTCTACTGGACAGTCTACCATATCGAAAAACTTCTCGAAGTGTTCGATCCAATGCACGATATCAGCCGGCTCAGAGGAACCTTCAAAAATCGGGGGTCGTTGGCGCGAGATGTCACTGATGATCCGATTCACCGGCCCGCCATGTACAGGAGGTGGCCCCGATGCCGGGTCGTGCAGACTCTGCATAGTCTCCATTAACTGACCCATTTGGGTCATCTGAGCCATCATGCCCTGCATTACAGTGTAAGGATCGACACGAGCATCCTCGCGTCCATTGTGGTGCGATTGGTCCCTAGAAGGCGAATCACTGCCTGCGGAACTATGCTCTGCGTTCGCACGTCTGTTGGCTCGCGGTATTGGGATTCGGCCCCTTCTGCGGCCTCGTCCCCCTCTGCCACGGCCTCTCAAATTTCTTTCCATACTGAAAGAATCAATTTGTAATGATAATCATAAGTACAGTTCATGATACCAATCAGAATTCACGCTAAGTTAATGGCAGTAAGAAATTACATATTCAAGAAAACAGTTCGTAATGAGTTATCATCACTATGGGAGTCACCCAAAATATCATATCGACGTTTGAGTCGAACGATTTCAATCATATAATCAATCCAGAATTTTATTTGAATCATCAATCAGATAATTCCTGCCACAAACCCTTAAAATGCCGAGATCAACCAGGAGATCTATTCAGAGATCAATATCATGTCAATAATTTATTCATGGTTCATAAAGTACGTACCGCATTTGGCTCGTAGGATCAGGCGCTCGCACGGGTCACACGTGACACGAAGGTCTCTTGATACTAGTTCAATACACAAAGACTCAAAAAGAAAGAAAACGACCTCTAGCAAAAACCTTGCGCTCCGATACCATCTTCTGTAACACCCCGATAAGGCGGCCATTACAGTGCCGTGGACCCCACACTGGGATCCACCAGGCGATATCCAAAGTACAGATTAAATACACAATACATGTGATACCGAACCACAAAACATAGTACTTACTCCGATGTGGAGTTACAGCAGTATGGCCTACGGCCTTATTACACACAGGATCCAAAACATAAGTATAATCCATATGGAGATGAATTATACCTTAAATAACAATACATTTGTTCAAACTTAAAATGAAGCGGAAAAATAACATTACACGGTACGAACATGACCGGACACGAAAGACTTGGGCCCCCCGAACTAGTATCCTTCGAACCCTTCGTCATCATCTTGATCTTCCCGTGCCTTGCCTTTTCCTCGACCTAAAATACAACACAAGTATTTCGCCCAACACAGGGTCAGATATACATGATAAATGATTCTCAAGATAGTATACAATTCACGTATATAAGATTTCAAGAATAACGCCCCGACTAACGAACATACCCCTCGGGCGTATGAACGCTCAGTCACAAAACGTCGAACACATCCAAGTATAAAAATGGACTGTGAGCGACTAAGATAGTATGGCTCGAGAGGGACATCACAGTACGCCCGATCCGAATATGTGTCAGTGCACATGTCCACCCCGTATACGGAATCCAGGATATACGTGGGACAATGTACCTAATTAGCCTCAACGAACTACGTCTCGTGTGCACAGCCTTTCACGGAAAAATATTCACGCATGACTATATATGTGCCCGGCTAAAAATCTTACACAATATCCAATCGGAACGTAGATATGACTCCGGATATGTCACGATGCAACATGACAACGAATTAAATAATTCACAAAATCCGATTAAGGATCGAGGACTCACCGAGATGACAACAAGATCAACAATATCAAGGGTCCAAAAGTGACGAACTTGGGAATACAATCCCATGATGAAAACGGGACATCATTAAGAACAACCTCAAATCACAAGACACAAGTTTATAAGTGTTTCATATACACGAAATGCATAATCATCATAAGAATCCACACATCATTATAACCAAGCAAGATAACTTGCCTCAATACGGAGGCGTGTAAAGTCCTTCTTTGTCGAACGAGCAATGTACGCCCTCGATTCAAAATTGGTTACTCGGACAATCAACCTTGAATGAAGTATATTTTATTCAATAATGCGTTCATATGATCATCTATACCAAACTTCGACGAGACAACATCCTAATTCTCATTTGAGTAGTTCAACTTTAAGATGTTGAGTGTTACTCCAAGAACCTCATTCAATACCATTCTATTCTTACAATTGATTACAAGATGTTTACTGGATTAAGATGTGTTAACCAATAATCTCCTACTCTTTAAACTTATCAAGAACATCAAAAAGTAAAATCTGCACTTCAATCAATTACTTATGTTGAGTTAAGTAGTTATAATTCCATATTATGATCATGAAGACCACTACGAGTTCAACACCTTCCTTATAATCTTCTAGTTAACTTGGAAGTTTAAACATTACTCCTCTGGATTCACTTTAGCTTAGGTTCAAGAAGGTGATTCCATACTTCTAATGATCAACAAGGGTTTCTCAAAACATTTTATGGTAATTATTCCAAGAAGTTATTTACATCATAATGAAACAAAGATTATTAGTAGTCTATTGGTGTTATTAGTCCAGAATAAGAGTTTGGTTTAACTAAACATGATCATCATCATTTAAGATACTAAGAACACAACCTTACAAAACCCTTAACTATCATATTCATCATTAAGTTTGTTGGAAGCTTAACTATGAACATGTTTAGCTTGATTAAATCATCACTAGGTGGAGTATACTTAATCACTATCATTATAACTATGAGATTATAGGGTTAAAACGTATGACATAGCTTCAGAATTGAAGAACAATACACCAAGACCACAAGAACACAATCTAAGCTTCAAGAATGACTCCAACTCCCAATCAACAAGCTCCAAAATCCAAATGTAAAGCTCAAACACAAGTTGGAAGAAGGTAATTTTGATCTAGGGGTGCAGGAGGATGATTATCTAGGTGAAAACTCAGAGTTTGGTCGCACAAAATGAAAGACACAAGATGTCTTTTTATAACAAGACAAATTCGTTACGCTACCCTGACAAGATACGTGCGTAAGCTCTGTCCGGATGTTACCGGATCAAACACGAACATCGTTACGTACGTTACCTATCAACGCATTACGTACGTAATGTAGGTCAACTAGATTGCCTCCAAAAGATCAGATATTCGAATCCCGTCCGGCCCTACACACCGAAAGTTGAGATCGGATACGATTACACTGGTTACGTACGTAACAAGCACACCTTTACGTACGTAAAGAACTAAGCATAACGTACGTTATGTTTAAGGATTAGCGTACGCTATACCCAGGTTAGTAGCTAAAAAAAATGTATTAATCTATGCGACGTTGAGAATCCAATTATAGTGCGAGTGATCGTTATTATTATGTTTATTTATGATATATTCCAATATCAATAACAATACACAAATGCAACAAGAGTACAACAGTATTTGAATTATCCGAACGATACAACAGTAAGTAAGAATTTCCGTCGGATATTACAGTTGTTGGAATGGATATTTTTAGTTATGGTTATTTTCAGTATTTGTTGATTATCTCAACTATTTAGCTATGGTAATTTTCACTTATGTTTGACATTAATTATATCAGTTGTTAGTATTTTGTTATTCTTTTTTGTTCTTTTGTTTTGGTTACCAGAATTATGATAAGAATATGCCAATACATGGAACTTTGTGTTTGTAGATTTTGAAAATTTGGTATTCTAATATATTAGATCATGTAACCAGATTATTACTTGTGTTAGATTTGTATTATTAATTTTTGAATTATGTATAAGTGAAATAAGTTATTAAATATACTCCAACTTGTCCATATTTTATTAATAGATTGGTTATGTTTAATTAATACATTGGTTACATCTACCTAATTAATTGGTTACGTCGTTCATTATATTAATAATTTTTTTTACACTGAAAACATCTACATAATATCTTAGTTACTTAAACTTACTCATCAAGTACATATTAGAATATTTGAGTTTTACTATAAATGTATCAAAGATATATCACTTGTGTATTATATATCATGCAAATATTTACAAATAGTTTGGTGAAATGATATATGTGAGATGGTTTCATCTCAAAATATTTTTATGTGATTAAAATTAATGTAGCTTTATACTAACTATTATAGAATACTTCAATAATAGTAGAAAGTGACATATTAATTTAGTATTTTTTAACTATACGTGCATCTTTTTTATTTATATCTTGACTAGAATATTCCATATTTCTGAAAATAGAAAATATCAATTGAAATTAAATAGTAACCAATAGTGGTTATCAGAGTAATTAATTATAATGAATTAGTTGTTTGTCACAATGTCCTGTTATTAATAGATTAGTTACGTTTAATTAATACATTGGTTACGTCTACATAATTTATTAGTTACTTCGTTCATTATATTAATAATTTTTTTACATTGGAAACATCTACGTAATATATTAGTTACTTAAACTTGCTCATCAAGTACATATTAAAATATTTTACTATAAATGTATCAAAGATATATCACTTATGTATTATATATCATGCAAATATTTACAAATAGTTTCGTGACATGATATATGTGAGATGGCATCATCTCAAAATATTTTTATGTGATTTAAGTTAATAGTAATATTCTACTATTATTGAAGAATACTCCCATAATAGTAGATAGTGACATATTAATTTAGTATTTTTAACTATACGTACATATTTTTTATTTATATCCTGACCAGTATACTCCATATTTTAGAAAATAGAAAATATCAATTAAAATTAAATAGTAACCAATAGTGGTTATGAGAGTAATTAATTATAATGAATTAGTTATTTGTCACAATGTCATGTTATTAATAAATCTACATTATTAAGAAAATCTACTAGGATTAAAATATTAATTTTAGTGATATCACGTATAACTTTGGAGTAGAAACTAGAGCAATTTAATAGAAAGTAGAAAATCAACACACAATGGTTATTAGTTTGTAATTTCAAATAATTATTACATCAGAAGTTATAAGACGGGAGGATTTTTACAAGTTTTTCGATTGTGCCCTTTTTCTTTGCATTTGCTGCATTGGACCTGACTTTTACCTTCTGCTGCACTTTTGTATCTTCCTGCCTTTGGTCTCCCAGGTGGTCTTTTTGTGTTGGGTGGTAGGACTTGGATTGCCCTTATATTTTTGTGCTGGTATATCCCAGCTATATTTGTCCCCCACAGGCATAATGCTTGATGAATATGTTGCACATAAAGCCTTCTTCTGTAAAATATGGAACAGAACTCATAACAACTCAAATTCCTTTTGCCTAAGACTGTTGATGCATGTTTGCATGGCATTTCATGGTACTGAAACTCTTGGCATGTGCATGTTTTTTTGGATATATCTACAACGTATTCTTTGTTCAAATCGTAAACTGTAAATACAACTAGATTTGAGGTAGCAACATGTAATATATGATATATCTAATTATACACTATTAATAACAATGAAAACTTTCTGCACATACCATATATTAAGTTTGAATTAATAACTAGATGGCAGTAATATTAATAGGGAACTAACATACCTTCAGTCTTTTGGAATCATTTATAATATTTGCAAGTCTTGTTTCTGCATCTGTGGCAAGCGTTGTAAATGTTGAATGGGCAACATGTTTGTTTGTATGATACCATCGTTGAGCTAAACAGCGTAAACATTCAATCATTGTTGAAACAGGTAAGTCTCGAAGGGATTTGATTGCATTATTCAAAGACTCTGCTATGTTTGAAGTCATTGTTAAGAATCTGCTTGTTTCTCCATGCAGGCGCGTGCATTTGCTGAGTTTGACTTCATTTTCGAGAAAGGGTCTGATTCGAGAATCAATTGCATCTAGATCACACATATGCTTCTCGAATTCTTGCAATGTGTAAGCTCTACACGCACCATTATAAGCATTCTTCACATCAGCACCTCCTTTCTTAAACATTTTTTTGATATTTTTCAAGATATGGTATGTGCATGCCCCATGCATGACATCTGGAAATATAATTTCCAAACCTTTGACTATTGCTTGATGTCGATCTGATACAATGCACTGGTTGTCCCTTACACCTATTGCTTTTCTTAAATTCTTGAAAAACCATGTCCACGAATCTTCATTTTCACTGTCAACAACTGCAAAAGCTATAGGAACGATAGACCTATTTGCATCTTGTGTACTTGCTGTTAGTAGTATTCCCATGTATACGGAGTTTAAGAATGTACCATCAATGACAATAATTGGAAGACAATTTTTATATGCTTCTATTGATGGACCTAATGCAAAGAACAGATACTTGAAACGCCCATTGGCATCAACAGATATATCTGTGATAGATCCTGACAGCAAGTAACCAATTGATATGTAATCAGTAACCAGTGTGTTAGTTTGATTTAGTAACCTATAGAAATGCAGTCAATAACCACAGTAGTAAAAATATATAAAATTTTAATATGCATGGTTATAATTGCAGCATATTAATATTCAAGAGATATGAAGTTACCTGGGTTATTCTTTTCAACCATGTGCAGCCACGAGGGTATCAAGGAGTAATCATGTGGATTTCTGCGCACTTTTGACAATGCTCTTTCCTTGGATCTCCATGCTTTTTGGTAATAAATAGATATATTGTAGTCGTTCATCATGTCCTCTACAATATCTGATGGGGTATATACTTTTTTCAGATTCGTAAATCTATTTTTTATGCATTCACTAACTATCTCACTTGAAGCTTGTCTATGATTTTCCATCAAGATATTTGAAGAACATGTGTGGACATCTTTCATTTTTCGCCACTACTACAAAAATAGGCAAAGAGACCCGTCCAAATAAGCCTAAGAGACCGCCTCTGAACGGGTCTCTATCTCAGCGGTCTCTTTGATAAAGAGACCGCCTCATGGGGGGGTCTGTTTTTGAGATATAAGAGACCTGATATCTAAGAAATCAGGTCTGTTATGCAAGTGAGGGGAAACTAATTTAAAAGGGTAAGAGACCTGTTATCTGAGATATGAGGTCTCTTTGATTTTTTTAATATTTTTTTTATCTAGCCTAAGAGAGCTCATTTTACACCTACGGGGTCTCTTTGATTTTTTTAATATTTTTTTTGTCTAGCCTAAGAGAGCTCATTTTACACCTAACGGGTCTCTTTGATTTTTTAAATATTTTTTTGTCTAACCTAAGAGAGCCCATTTTACACCTAACAGGTCTCCTTGATTTTTTTTTAATATTTTTATTTTAAAACCTGAGAGGCCGGTTTTTATACATAATGGGTCTCTTTGATTATTTTAATATTTTTTTGTATAACCTAAGAGATCCGATTTCATACTCACCGGGTCTCTTTGATTTTTTTTAATATTTCCAATCGTGAAACTGAGAGAGACGATTTCATATCTGGTCTCTTTGATTTTTTTAATATTCTGAGAGACCCGATTTCAAGTTTAACAGGCCTCTTTATCATTTTTTTAAAAAAAAAAACCATAATAATCCTGCTCATACCCAAAAATATAAAACACAAAACAACACTCACCATTACATAAAAACATCATAAACCTACTCATTCCCGAAAACATAAAACAACACAAAACAACACTATAATGATATCTTTACATCTATTGCAATCTCCAAAAATGTAATACCATTACATCTATTGCAATATCCAAATACAAAAACGAAAAAATAATACCCCGAAGTCTAATCATTCAGAATAATTGGGACTAAAATTCATTGAGTAACTTGCATACCATCATCTTTGTTTTCTTCGTCCGCTTCATTCTCTTGCTTGAGTAAATATTCAACCCAAATATCTCTAACCTCATCAACTTCTTCCGATGAGTAAGTTTCTTCAGCAAAAAACTGTAAGATAATAATCAATAATCAGGTTAACGTAATAATATCGCTAAAACAACTAACGATGCAAAATAATACCTACTCAACACCACAAGATCTGGTTTGGTACTTGGTTGATTACATGGAGTTAAACTGAAATTCTATTTTACATATTACATATTTTAGTATAAGGCCTATCAAAACAACTTGTCAGTTTTGTCAAAATAGCTTCACGAAGTGGCAGAAATTATTAGAAGAAAATCACACTTTTTGATGACTAGTATCATCCATTCAGGAACACTCGGGACCAAAAATCTAAAAACAAAACCATAATTAGGTTGAACTTCTACAGTAGTTTTTAAAATTATCCAGGCCTACTTCATACACGCCCTTAGCAATAACATCCGTAAGATATTACAATCTACACCATAAGTAATTGTATTTAACAACAATAAGGTGAAGCAACTAATTAAGTAAAAATAGAAATAACTAAGACTAAGCTTAAATGAAGAGATGTAAAACTCATTCACACCAATCATGAAATTTACACAGAATCCCATTTCCAATAATCACTCATTCACATCAATCAAGAAATTTACACGGTGTGCGGTATAAAAATGATACCTGGTCGGAGATCCATAATACTCTTTTTTCTAAAATCTCGAGCATATAACGGCACACATAGTATCCATAGAACTTGTTTTTTTGAGGTTGACAAGGACACTAAAACATACAGAATTAAGAAAATACAAACCATTCAACACTTATGTTATTGCATTAATGAAGTACATAAGCATTGTATACATGGTTATCACGTCGCTCGACTAGTCGCAACTAGTCGAGCAATCGAGCTGGAGAGGTCGACGTGGAACCCTGACTTGCTTTTGGGAATCTTTCGAGCGATCGGGGCTCATTTGATCGAGTCGACTAGGCGACCCAGTCGCCGAACTAGTGCAGAAATAAAAAAAAAGCTAATAATTGACATCAGCATATTCTCCTCACAAAGACTTCAAGCCCACAAATAAGACTTATATGAACAAACCTAACTAATGAAAACTGGTTTTATTGTTTCAATACATGTCCATAGTTCCAGAGATGTCAGTACCTTTCTCCACAGTAGTGAATCCTTTCTTTCCATGGGCGAGAGAAGATGATCGCGCAACCAGCAGGCAACCACCCAGGGTTCACTTTCATCACTTACACTTCTGGATAATAATGGTTTCTCTTCAAGTATGTCACAAACCTAATATTACCCGACGCAATATAGTAAACACTATGAAGAAACCCAACTCAACCATTGGAATAAGTACATCTACCAAACCCTAAAAACATACAGGATCATCTGGTTTATAAAGATAAACACATTAAACAATTATATTAATTGTTGCTTAAAATACAAAATGAATTACATTTTCTTAGTCAATAGACCATTAAAGGATTCTGCAGAAGGTGCAGCCGCCAAACAAAAAAGTGTAGATAGAGAACACAACCTCAAGAAACCATCAGAATCACAGTTAATCAAGGATGAATAAGAGAGGTTCAAGCCCAAGGCATGTAAAGTCGATACATCCAATAGGACAGTTACTGAAGTCTATAGCCATATCATAAAATATCACGGAATCTGCCATTGTTCCTTTACATCACCAAAAAGCTCCCATCAGTTGTAACACCCCCAGATTTAACCGGAAATATTACAGCGCCGTGGGCCCCGAGATGGAACCCACAAGGCTAAAAGAAATTTTCGCAAACATTTACAAATGCCCAAGAGGCCAACGACGGTACTATCTTTAAAAATTCACAAAGACTTATAAAATCCATTTATCAAAAACCGTCGTAAAAACTCATTTGAAATCGCATGTCCAAACCTACGACACTCAAAATTTTATAAAACGATTTCCAAATGTAACCTCATTTACTAGATACCAAAAGATCATTTCAAAATACTAACGCAGCGGAAAAAGACCAACCATAAAGATACTCTAGCAGTTGAATACAAGAACCAATCAAGAAACTCAATGCACACAACATGTCCTAGCCAGTATCCTCCGGGAAGCTCATCTCTTCACGACCGCTACAAGCTCGATACTCCGAGAACCTAAAAAGAAATCCCACGACGGGGTCAGCCATAATATCCAACAATGATAACCGTCACATCACATTAATAATAACATACCAATGAGAATACAACATAAGAATACGACCAGCGTAATCTTACCGCCATAACTTTGCTTACTCAAGTAATTCTCATCAGAATAACCATTATCACATTTCACATCCTGTACTCGATTAACCAATAAACTCGAACATAATATCTGTATTGTACCTCAAACAATACTCAATATCCTCAAACTATCATAACCAACTCACGATACGGAAATCTACCATTTCTGACCAATACGATCCATCGAATAATATCATCAAATCCCAAGAAGATAACCGATTATCCATCAAGGACAAATACCAAAGGAAAATACGGGACATACCTTGAGATATGAAGTGCCACGACAATCATATCAGTCTAATCCGAGATCAGAACAATGCAATACGGACACGGTCCTAACACAAGACCTACAAATGCATACTCATATGACCGCGTCAATATGCTCAAAAACAATAACAACTATGTATACTCAATGGAAATCCCATGATCCAGCGCCCTCAGCATAGATCTCAAGATGATCCTACAAGATCAACACGAGGTGGATAACCAACAATATACATATGCACAACAATAACACAATACTGGGTAATCCAACGATCCAGCGCCCTCAGCATAGATCCCCATGATGATCCCATCGGACCAACGCATGGTGGAAAACTCCGTCTGCCGATCCAGCCTCAAAGATAGATCCCATAATGATCCCGTCGAACCAACGCATGGTAGACATTCGATCCAGCGCCCTCAGCATAGATCCTCATAATCCCATCGGATTATTTACACAACATGAACAACACACAATATGCATACACATATGCAAATCAACACGTTCATCAACATGAACAACATAACATGCACGACAACATGACAATTTACTAGGACGACTCCATGTTCAACAACATGAAAGAAAATGTAAGAGACCAAAATAAATAATACTAAACCATAATCAATATGGAATACTTGCCCCGAGTCCTTCGGGAGCAACCTCGATGTCCAATCATCACCGACGATTATCCTCAATGCTCGGCGATCCAAACGTACAATGAACTATAGATACTCATATCCCCGTCTTTACCATAATGTAACCTTGATACTTGAACATACCAATAACTGAGATAAAGCATATACATTATGATTTATCTCCCAGAATCGAAAGAACGATATGAGATCCGAATACCCAGAGTTCACAATAATAATCATCGCTATATGCATTATAAATGAAATGAAACTGAAACCATTCATTAAATATTATAACTGAGCAAGTAATAACTTGCCTCGATACCGATACCACGAAGCTGCTACCGAACACATTGCCTTTGTCTACGAGCTCCTCAGCCCCGATCAAAAGCAATACAATGGACATACTCGAACACGACCGCAATATCCGGTTATAATCACCGATCAATAATCTCAACCTATCGAAGAAATCAAATAACACATATCCGATAACAATCAACAACCGACAAAACTAACCAACCGAACTCAACGGTTCAACACAACCTCGAATAAACACAGTCAGAACCAACCAAGTCAAACCATCACGAATTCATAATCAAAACACAAAAAATATTGCACTGTCTGCCTACTTAGCGCACGTTAAACGCATAACGTAGCGTGCGCTAAGTTGTCCCGTTAGCGTGCGCTAGCCAGTAAGCTTAGCGTGCGCTAATGCTATACAGTGGCATGCATTCCAAACATCGACTCACATCTTGCGACTACGAATCCGAATGAAGGCAGACATAAATCTCCATATCTCTTGAAGATAAACGATCCCATAATTATCACAATGATCATGTCAATGTCCATATATCAATAACAACATCAACAATCAGACCGACTCGATAACAAGGATCGTATCATGCTAAATCTGGAATTCAACCTAGTATCATGATTCTTCTCATCTAAATTGACCAATATAATTACCAAGATTCAGAAATCCTTCTTAGATCGGGTTAAATGAATCAACATCCTTACAGTATGAAGAATCTTAACTAACATCCGAAACTCTTATCAAAATTCCATTGAATCTCATATAACATCATCATATGATTATCCAACATGCTCCTTGCATGAAATCATCCAAGAAAAACGAACCACTAACGAAGGAATACGAAGATTACCTGGTTTAGATGAACCAAAAAGAAGAACACTAGAACTCCATCCAAAGAATCATGAACAGTTTGAAGGACAAGGCTTGAATCCAAGCTCTCAATCTAATGTTGTTAAAGATTATCATTATACAGTGTTTGGGAACCTCAAATATATCCCAACTCTCTCTCTCTCTCGACTGAAAGAAGAAAAAATGACGAAATGCTTCTCAGCACCCTTCTGTCCCCTTTTATAATATCCATTATTAGCGTGCGCTAACATCTCATGTTTAGCGTGCGCTACAGCCTTAGCGTGCGCTAACTGACTTTGTTAGCGTGCGCTATCGCATCCCAGAGGCTACTGCCTTGCTTCGTAAACTAGCTTACGTACGTAATGCCCATGCATTAACGTACGTAAAACGTCCTGCCTAGCGTACGCAAGTCACTGACCTTAGCGTGCGCTATCCGAAGTTGACTTGCTACAGTACACACCTACCACTCGTGCCCCCACATGCCGAAAGCATCCGCGATTATCGGGATTCCTTTGACCGATCTGGAATTAGCGTGCGCTAACCATACGGTTTAGCGTGCGCTAGCCCTACATGACAAACACCCGCTGACCTTATCTGGACACGCGTCGCAAGTGGCCGGGTCCACCCGCCGAAATCTAAGATTCCATTATTGGCGATCTGATGTTAGCGTGCGCTAACCAACATACGTTAGCATGCGCTAACTGAATATAAAAATCAACCTGGGCCTACCTGTCGGCCACCTTTCGGAACTAACCCAGTAAGTCGTTACGTACGTTAGGGGTCCTCCTTAGCGTACGTAACCGAACCTCTTAGCGTACGCTATCAATACTTCGTAGCGTGCGCTACCTGTACCCAGTAGCGTGCGCTAATGAACACTTGGCCATTTTCCGCAATTTCTGTCCAACATCTTGATGTACCAAAAACGAACATAAGACACACTGAACACAAACATTGAATCCAATAATATTATTATACGATATACTCTATATCGAAAGTACGATAACCTGATACACGATATCCTCAAATGTAACTATCCACCAGATACGACAATTATACCGATACTGACATCTCAGTCCTTTATTTATTTTCTCCCTACTGTACAGATTCCACGCTGTACAATATAACTCGGATAAAATAATATCAAACAACAGTAGTAGAAATTCCGGATATTACATTCTACACCACTTAAAATAAGTTTCGTCCTCGAAACTTGCAATCCGTCATACAACAAACAAACATACCTTTCAACCCAAAATATCCCAAAACCATCACGACAACGATCAGTTATCGTCATCACCGAATAACCAAACGAGCATACTTAAAAATACGCAGGTCGACGATCTCCTGAGATACTAGCAAGCGATCTTACTGTACAATCTCAATACGCTTACGATCACAATGTAACACCCCGAGATATTCGGAATAATTACAGCGCCGTAAACCCTTTAAGTAAGGATTTACAAGGCTAATTTAAAAGAAAAGTAAATATAAGACATCAACATCACGGAAATTTAAGTTTTACAAAACCGTACAACTGGTTCAACGAGTAATTAATACAACCATATCGAAATGATATTGATATGACACGCGTACTCGAGTACTGAAATCAAACCAAGAAAACAAATCACGAACAACAACAAACATCACTGAACCCCTTCGTCGTCACGTCTGCATCGCGGGTCGCTTTCCCGCTTCGACTACCTGAACATCAAAACAAATGTCCACCCCCGAAGGGGTTAGCAAAACGATGCTAGTACAAGTATCATTAAACAAATCAAATATGCATCAACAATACATAACATGATACACCACACGGACTTCCGCTACCGGAATCCGACAATGCGAATCCACATGATTCCATTAACACAGCAAGGGTATTCCAATGATCTAGCGCCCTCAGCATAGATCCCAAGATGATCCCGTCGGACCAACACGAGGTGGAAATAACCCGTCCAATGATCCAGCGCCCTCAGCCTAGATCCCAAGATGATCCCGTCGGACCAACACGAGGTGGACATCCGATCCAGCGCCCTCAGCATAGATCGTACAACGTACACAAATACAACTCATGCATCCACATATGCCAAATCATCATCATCGGGAACGCAAAGTCAACTCTGAAATCTCAGAACTCCATCATCTTGTATCACGAATCTTGGGGCTTTTCCTTTCTTTACATCGTCACATAATTGAAGGATCAGAGAATCGTTCAACTGCTTAGACTTGATCTCCTCGACTAGTGATGAAGTCAGTTCCATCACATAAAGTTGCCCTTGGATTCCTGGTGCCCATACTTCAATCCCCTCGCGGATCAGTTCCCGTTGAATACTGGTTTGGGATGTAAGTGCTTCCAACACTCTAAGAGAAACAGGTTTACGGCTCAATGCATCGGCTACTATGTTTGCTTTCCCCGGATGATAGAGAATCTCCAAGTCGTAATCCTTGATCAATTCCAGCCACCTTCTCTGCCTCATGTTTAATTCTTTCTGACTGAAAATGTACTTGAGGCTCTTATGATCGGTAAAGATCTGACAATGAGTGCCGTACAAATAATGTCTCCAAATTTTCAAAGCAAAGACTACAGCTGCTAGCTCCAGATCATGAGTCAGGTAATTAACCTCGTATGGTTTCAACTGCCGAGAAGCATAGGCAATCACCTTATCTCTTTGCATCAACACACATCCTGCACTCGATTTGAAGCGTCAGACACTATGAATCCACTGGGCCCATCCGTAATGCTAATATAGGTGTTGTCGTCAGTCTCTTCTTAAGTTCATCAAAACCAGCCTTGCATTTCTCATCCCACTTGAACTTTTGAGTTTTCTGTAACAAGTGAGTGAGCGAACGAGCAATTTTTGAAAATCCCTCTACAAAGCGGCGATAATATCCAGCAAGTCCTAAGAAACTCCGGACTTCTTTCACGTTATTAGGGGCTTCCCATTCCAAGATTGCTTCGACTTTCTTTGGGTCCACCTGAACTCCGTCGGCTGATATCACATGCCCAAGGAAAGTTACCTCCCTGAGCCAGAACTCGCATTTTGAAAGCTTTGCATACAGCTGTTCCTTCCTCAAGGTGCTCAAAACCACACGCAAATGTTCGGCATGCTCCTCTGCGTCCTTCGAATATATCAAGATGTCATCAATGAAGACGACCACAAATTTATCCAAGTATTCCAAGAATACCCGATTCATCAATTGCATGAATACCGCAGGAGCATTGGTAAGTCCAAATGGCATCACTACAAATTCATAATGCCCGTACCGGGATCTGAAAGCAGATTTCGGTATATCCGATTCCTTAATCCTCAACTGATGGTATCCTGATCGCAAGTCAATTTTCGAGAATACCCTTGCCCCTTGCAGTTAATCAAACAAGTCGTCGATCTGAGGTATAGGATACTTATTCTTGATCGCCATCTTGTTGAGCTCCCTGTAATCAATACACAGTCGGAGGGATCCGTCTTTCTTCCGGACAAAGAGAACGGGCGCTCCCCAAGGAGAAACGTTAGGTTGAATATAGCCCTTCTGTAACAATTCCTCCAGTTGCTTCTTGAGTTCATACATCTCGGTTGGCGCCATGCGGTATGGTGCTCTGGAAATAGGAGCTGCTCCAGGCTCTAATTCGATAGTGAATTCCACTTCTCTCTGCAGAGGTAACCCAGGTAGTTCTTCAGGAAATACATCTGAGAACTCATTCACAACTGAAATAGACGAGAGCTCTACTCCTTCCTCTTTCCTCATGGCATAGCACCAAAGTCCGTGACATCCCTGCTTCAGTAATTTCACGGCTTTCATTGCTTTGATCAATTTTCCCGAGCTTCCCGATCTCCACCCTCGAAATAAGTGTTCAGATCCGTCATCAGCAATGATAGAAATGACTCTCTCTCGGTAATAGCTCCATAACGGTTGAGCCAATCGTCTCCGAGAATTAAATCGTCACCGTAAATGTCAACTACAATAAGATTCGATGGCCAATCTCTCCCTCCTATAGACACTGGAAAATCTCTAGCCTCTAGGGTTCCCATAAATCTCTCTCCACTCGGCAAACCCACAACATAAGGTTCACAATCAAATAAGCACGAGATTTTTAAACGATTTACACAGTTCAAGGATACAAAAGAATGTGTAGCTCCGGAATCGAATAAAACACTAAATGGTTGCAAAAGGACATGAATCGTACCTGATGCAACAGCAGTGTTCTGGTCATCAGATTTCCTCATATCGTACAGGCGCGGAGGAACGGACCCAGCACTCGCCATGTCTCTCTCTTCCCAACGTTCTGCTGCGGAAATCCACTCTGTTGTGTCTGGTTCACACTTATCTCCTTCGGAACTGGCGCTGGAGTGCGAGTACCAAAAGACCTAGTAGCAACTCCACAGAAAGCCGCACGGTGTCCTTCTTGTCCACAATCGTAGCAAGTCACAGAAGATGCGGGGCAGTCACGTCGAATATGCCCTGCTCGACCACAATTGTAGAATTTCTTTGATGCGTCCGGAACTGCTGATGTAGTTCGGAACTTCTTTCCACCTCTGGAAGGATGTGGAGGTTTCCTAGCCGAATAAAAGGAAGACTGGCCCTTGCGGGGCCCACCACTCTTGTTTTCTGAAAAGTTGCCGGTCACCTTCTGCTTCTTTGCCTCTACTGATTTTTCCACCGCCGCCTCTTTCATGTCGTAGGCCAGCGCTTTGTCTTGATACTGTCGCAACGTAGTACACTCGAAACCGGACATGTACTGCTGAATCTACGGCTTTATCCGCATATCGAAATGAAAAATCTTTTCTGCCTCCGTTCTGACCAAGTGTCGCACACAAGTCAGCTGATGATTAAAAGTTTTGTTTACCTCTGTCACAGATGCTTCCGAACTCTGTGGTGAGAAAAACTCTCGGATCTTTGCCTCTCTAACTGGACGAGGACAATACTGTGCTTCCATCATTAATTTGAATTCCGTCCAATCCGCATTATGATTCTCGGGTCGAATAGCTTCCCACCAATCAAAGGCCTCCCCAGTCAGAAAATACTGGGCAATAGGAACCTTCCGGTCCTCGGGACAGTTAAGACCCGCGAATATCTTCTCTAGCTCCTTAAGCCAATGATCCCAACTAAGCGCCTCAGCAGATCCGTCAAATTTCGGCGGGTGCAATTTGACCACCTCAGCAAGCCATCTGTCTCCCCGGTTATCCTCGTGGTGCTGCTGTCCCATCGCCGTCTGCATGCGGTCAACTATCTGGGCGAACTGGTTTATCTGCGCCACCACCTATTGAAGCACTCCCGGCATGTTAGGATTTGCGTCGTCATTCACTGATCCTTGCTGCCCTCCAGAATGATAATCGGTTCGACTAGTTGATAATTCCGGGGTAGTTGCGGAATCCTTCTGTCTCACGTTACCCCGTCCGCATCCACGACCGCGTCCGCGTCCACGTCCTCCTCTCAACATACTGTAAACACAATTCCTCAATATCCAGGACAAGGTTTTCGAAATAAAGCCCGTCAATACTCACAAAACAGTAATTAAGTAAAACGGTAGTATAGGAGATTAGGAGACTTACAACAACGGTCCACATGACGACTTTTGGCTGAACAGTGATGTTACGAATGACTCGTAAATCAATAAGGTAAACAGACCCAACTTAAAACCCGACTGCCAAGATATCCATAAATCTTAGCTCTGATACCATATTATGTAACACCCCGAGATATTCGGAATAATTACAGCGCCGTAAACCCTTTAAGTAAGGATTTACAAGGCTAATTTAAAAGAAAAGTAAATATAAGACATCAACATCACGGAAATTCAAGTTTTACAAAACCGTACAACTGGTTCAACGAGTAATTAATACAACCATATCGAAATGATATTGATAAGACACGCGTACTCGAGTACTGAAATCAAACCAAGAAAACAAATCACCAACAACAACAAACATCACTGAACCCCTTCGTCACGCTTGCACGCGTCGCTTTCCCTGCTTCTCGACTACCTGAACATCAAAACAAATGTCCACCCCCGAAGGGGTTAGCAAAACGATGCTAGTACAAGTATCATTAAAACAAATCAAATATGCATCAACAATACATAACATGATAAACCACACGGACTTCCGCTACCGGAATCCGACAATGCGAATCCACATGATTCCATTAACACAGCAAGGGTATTCCAATGATCCAGCGCCCTCAGCATAGATCCCAAGATGATCCCGTCGGACCAACACGAGGTGGAAATAACCCGTCCAATGATCCAGCGCCCTCAGCCTAGATCCCAATATGATCCCGTCGGACCAACACGAGGTGGACATCCGATCCAAGGCCTCGGATAGATCGTACAACGTACACAAATACAACTCATGCATCCACATATGCCAAATCATTATGTTCATCAACATGAACATACAAATACTAGATAACGAATATCATGACAATTCAACAAATTAATTTCCATGTTCAACAACATGAATAAACCACAAACATGCTCAAAATATCAATTTTAACACATTACGATACTTGCCTCGAAGATGGCAAGAACGAAACACTCCAATGATCTCAACACACTCGAAGGATGCCTCCTTCGATCAACGTAGCAAGCTCGAACCTTAACAAAAGAAATGATATACAAATCATTTCAAGTCGAACGATGGCCTAACAATTCGGTCTATGGCCCAAAAGCTCAAAATATGCAGTCTGCCTGAACCACTTAGCGTACGCTACGTACTCTACGTAGCGTGCGCTAAGCCTGCCTGTTAGCGTACGCTATCGTCTAAGCCTAGCGTACGCTAGCCATAGACTGACAGTTCTCTCTGATTAGTCGACTGACTCGGCTGATATCATAACATACGCTACGTACTAAACGTAGCGTGCGTTAACTTATCCCCGATAGCGCACGTTAACTTACATATGTTAGCGTGCGCTAACCGTGCATGGCAGATTACTACTAACAGAAAATTGGATTGAATGGTGATGAACTCATGAATTCTATGGTGATAAAACAAGTCATCCCCGAGCATATCATGCTGATAAGGTTTGTGAAAGTTCTATACGTACTAAATGACTATGAGATACAAAGATACGTATAATCATCACAACACCATAGTTCATCTGAGATCTTCAAGGAATATCCTGAGTTCAATCCGCTCTATGTCTCAAAACGTACGATCCTTCTATATATAAATGCATAAGAACTTGAAAATCTCCATATACTGATCGCAAATCGGTTTGAAAATGCTAGGAGTCCAAATACTAAAAAGGTTCGAAGGATTAAACGAAGACTAAGTGTCGATACGTCAAAAGTATCCTTTTTAACATGAGATGATCGATTATAAACGAATCTAATAGACTATCAAAACATGATCAAACGTCCTTTAGAACACTACTAATATTGGTGAAGAATCACCTACCTCAAAGTAGTGAAGAACACGGAGGAAATCGAAGCAATCCAACGTCGAAGGCTCGAACACCAATCCTCAATGATCTACAATCCTCAATACAAGCTAGGATGCTGATATGAAGTGTTTAGGATGTAGGAAGTTATACTCTAAGTATAAGAATTCGGATGAGGGAGAAGAAAGGACTGAAAATACGAAAAGGATGCTGTCCTATTTATAGGAAATGATTATTAGCGCGCGCTAGTCCCTGCTCGTAGCGTGCGCTAACGTCTTACTGACTTCACTGTACTCAGCACTTAGCGTGCGCTATTCACATGCCTGTAGCGTGCGCTAAGGCGTTGACTTGGCTTTTCCCGAAAGCCGTCCATGTTCATCCCGACACAATTCGACCAAGATTCTCGGCCTGATCTCACCTACCACACGTCTCAATCAAATTGACCACGCATAGCGTGCGCTAATATTCCTTTGTAGCGTGCGCTATGGATCCATGTTAGCGTACGCTACACATAGCCGCTAGCGTGCGCTACATGCGCAGAATTACAATTTTTAAATCACATTCATGAAATCATACGCTCAACAACATCGGATTATGAAATATGGAGAATAGTACTCAGACAAAAGTACAATCATTACAATATCACAAGTTCCAAATACATATCAGAAATCTCGGGTATTACACACAATTCCCTGAGTCTCAACAAAATATATCATCTTCGGATGAAACAATCTGCCCGAATCAAATCCTGTCTGCCTGATTCCATAATCAAGTCCCAATTCCGATAAGACGAATAATACACAATACATCTGCAAAATAACTGCCCAAAACAACGACACGAATCCCGAAACATTAACACAAAATCCGAACGCTCAGATGATCACCAACAATGATCAACAATCAACCGAATTTATCATCGACATGATAAATTCCAATATGACCAACCCGAGGTCAAAACACAATCGAGAATATCATCAACGTGATAAACTCCAATATTACCAACGAACGATCAACGAAAATCAAGAATACCTTCACACGGTAAACTCCAACACGATCAACACAGAACCACAGAAACAGATATACGAAAGAATAACATTCTCAAAACGACAAATCAATCACGTACAGTAGATCTCAATAAACATACCCAACTCATATCCTCGGCATTCGAACAACGAATCGCAAATCGACGAACATACCAATTCATACAAGGAGTGGGAACGACCACTCAATATCCAAGACAACCAGCATGGGGTCACCATCCCCAAATTTACACTTACAAAGAAATCATTCAAAGATCACTATGGTAAGATTGCGCTACTACCGCACCAATGGACTCACATAGCACATACGTCCCGGTTTTACAAAGTCCAAAGTTCCAAAATTACATCCTGCACATGAATCTACAACACGCAGTATATTTCTCTTATCTGATCAATCAACCGATCATCCTTGCATAACCAATCTACCATACTAAACTTCGAATCTCTTTTCCTTGTACCATCGACATGATATGCCCGATGCACTAAATGCGTATGTACATCAATCACATTTTCAAAACCAGTTTGAAATCATATATTCTTGTCACGAAGACAATTTTCGAAAGTTCTTTCAAGAGTTTGAAAACTCAAAACATAAATTTTCGTAAGACCACGAAATCAATTTTAAAAATTAAATCGGCTCGCTGGTGCCAAGTTCTCGATAAAATTCTTTTCGAATACACACGATTAAATAAAATGGAATTTACGCAAATGCTTGTGCATATCCATACTCCTGTATACCACTTCGGCTCGTCACCAATATCCACTGATATTCCATCGGAAAACCACACGATAGAGTTCCAAAATCTCAAATATATAAACTCTGATAAAAACTCCTCTCCACATACTACTCGCAACGTCATTCCTTAATCCATCCTGGATCACCTCAAATATGATATGACAAAACATTGAAACAAATCAACAAATCAAACACAACGAAAGACTTCCCGAGAAGTTCCATTTGAACGAGTAAACCAAAAACCTCAAAAGGTAGGAACAAAATAGATAAACGATTGATAAAGAGTTTTACAAATCTCGGGAGTTTTAGAAAACAGGAAAGCTTTCTTTTGAAACATTTAGGGTCTCAGCCCGTATCTTGTTCCGCATTACAAGAAGTTTAAAAAGTAGAAAACTCTTTTCGGACTCCAAGTCCTGAGTTACAAAACTATTTCAAAATCGATTGGGTCTCGGCCCAAAAATCATTTTCCGTAAAACATCCGTAAAACATTCATTTTGAAAGGTATCATTTTCAAATGATCAAAAGCAGTTCATATATCTCAAAATGAATTAACATGCTACATGTTCTTCTCAACCATGCACAATATTTCTCCCCAAATGCACAATTCCGTTCCAAAATCTAACCAACATACTGATTTCCAAAATCATAGTTTCTCAAGATCATCAATCCTGTCCCACTCTGACATCTCATACTGTAACGCATGATATCTGCTGAATCTCAAAACATATCAACTTAGAATGGCAATAAATGAAATTTAAAAATTCAAATACTTACAGATCGTGAAGCAGACGATTCCCCGTGATACTGGCACATGTCTCGACTCTAGAAAATACTCGACATGGATATTTTCAAAACACACGTTTGCCAAATAAGTTCGAATCAAGAACACAATACATCTCATTCCATAGAATCTCGTTAACACCATTTGGAAAAGTTATAACAAGCCCAGTACGATACTAGCAAATCCGATAACGCACAAGCCTGAGTGAACAACAAAGACTCACGGCTCTAATATTTGTCAATCGACAACTCGAATGACGCAACAAAAACACGACCCAACTCGACCCAAATGCCTAGGTTTTCTCAACCTAAGCTCTGATACCATATTATGTAATACCCCCAGATTTAACCGGAAATATTACAGCGCCGTGGGCCCCGAGATGGAACCCACAAGGCTAAAAGAAATTTTCGCAAACATTTACAAATGCCCAAGAGGCCAACGACGGTACTATCTTTAAAAATTCACAAAGACTTATAAAATCTATGTATCAAAAACCGTCGTAAAAACTCATTTGAAATCGCAAGGCCAAACAGCCGACACTCAAAAGTTTAGAAAACGATTTCCAAAGTAACCTCAGTTACTAGATACCAAAAGAGCATTTCAAAATACTCACGCAGCGGAAAAAGACCAACAATAAAGATACTCTAGCAGCGGAATACAAGAACCAATCAAGAAACTCAATGCACACAACATGTCCTAGCCAGTATCCTCCGGGAAGCTCATCTCTTCACGACCGCTACAAGCTCGATACTCCGAGAACCTAAAAAGAAATCCCACGACGGGGTCAGCCATAATATCCACCAATGATAACCGTCACATCACATTAATAATAACATACCAATGAGAATACAACATAAGAATACGACCAGCGTAATCTTACCGCCATAACTTTGCTTACTCAAGTAATTCTCATCAGAATAACCATTATCACATTTCACATCCTGTACTCGATTAACCAATAAACTCGAACATAATATCTGTATTGTACCTCATACAATACTCAAGATCCTCAAACTATCATAACCAACTCACGATACGGAAATCTACCATTTCTGACCAATACGATCCATCGAATAATATCATCAAATCCCAAGACGATAACCGATTGTCCATCAAGGACAAATACCAAAGGAAAATACGGGACATAACTTGAGATATGAAGTGCCACGACAATCATATCAGTCTAATCCGAGATCAGAACAATGCAATACGGACACGGTCCTAACACAAGACCTACAAATGCATACTCATATGACCGCGTCAATATGCTCAAAAACAATAACAACTATGTATACTCAATGGAAATCCCATGATCCAGCGCCCTCAGCATAGATCTCAAGATGATCCTACAAGATCAACACGAGGTGGATAACCAACAATATACATATGCACAACAATAACACAATACTGGGTAATCCAACGATCCAGCGCCCTCAGCATAGATCCCCATGATGATCCCGTCGGACCAACGCATGGTGGAAAACCTGTCCAGCGATCCAGCGCCCTCAGTATAGATCCCATGATGATCCCGTCGAACCAACGCATGGTGGACATTCGATCCAGCGCCCTCAGCATAGATCCTCATAATCCCATCGGATTATTTACACAACATGAACAACACAATATGCATACACATATGCAAATCAACACGTTCATCAACATGAACAACATAACATGCACGACAACATGACAATTTACTAGGACGACTCCATGTTCAACAACATGAAAGAAAATGTAAGAGACCAAAATAAATAATACTAAACCATAATCAATATGGAATACTTGCCCCGAGTCCTTCGGGAGCAACCTCGATGTCCAATCATCACCGACGATTATCCTCAATGCTCGGCGATCCAAACGTACAATGAACTATAGATACTCATATCCTCGTCTTTACCATAATGTAACCTTGATACTCGAACATACCAATAATCGAGATAAAGCATATACATTATGATTTATCTCCCTAATCGAAAGAACGATATGCGATCCGAATACCCAGAGTTCACAATAATAATCATCGCTATATGCATTATAAATGAAATGAAACTGAAACCATTCATTAAATATTATAACTGAGCAAGTAATAACTTGCCTCGATACCGATACCACGAAGCTGCTACCGAACACATTGCCTTTGTCTACGAGCTCCTCAGCCCCGATCAAAAGCAATACAATGGACATACTCGAACACGACCGCAATATCCGGTTATAATCACCGATCAATAATCCCAACCTATAGAAGAAATCAAATAACACATATCCGATAACAATCAACAACCGACAAAACTAACCAACCGAACTCAACGGTTCAACACAACCTCGAATAAACACAGTCAGAACCAACCAAGTCAAACCATCACGAATTCATAATCAAAACACAAAATGCACTGTCTGCCTACTCAGCGCACGTTAAACGCATAACGTAGCGTGCGCTAAGTTGTCCCGTTAGCGTGCGCTAACCAACATACGTTAGCGTGCGCTAACTGAATATAAAAATCAACCTGGGCCTACCTGTCGGCCACCTTTCGGAACTAACCCAGCAAGTCGTTACGTACGTTAGGGGTCCTCCTTAGCGTACGTAACCGAACCTCTTAGCGTACGCTATCAATACTTCGTAGCGTGCGCTACCTGTACCCAGTAGCGTGCGCTAATGAACACTTGGCCATTTTCCGCAATTTCTGTCCAACATCTTGACGTACCAAAAACGAACATAAGACACACTGAACACAAACATTGAATCCAATAATATTCTTATACGATATACTCTATATCGAAAGTACGATAACCTGATACACGATATCCTCAAATGTAACTGTCGACCAGATACGACAATTATACCGATACTGACATCTCAGTCCTTTATTTATTTTATCCCTACTGTACAGATTCCACACTGTATAATATAACTCGGATAAAATAATATCAAACAACAGTAGTAGAAATTCCGGATATTACATCAGTGGGATCACAAGCGCGTCACATGTCCTGTTGTTGCAGCCTAGCAGCATTGTTAAACAACTTTGGCTCACAAGAGTTCAATTGGATTCTAGCTTCAATAATCAACTTCCCTAGACCATAAGATGTTTCTTTTCTTTTTTGGAAAAAAAGGTTTGGAATTATCATCTTTCCATGATAAATTATAAGAAGCTTTCAAGTTTCTTTTCCTTGTTATATAAAAAAAATGGGAGATGGAGTACTAAGCACAAGCTAGTAAGAAAGACCATCATTTGATCTAGGAAATGGGGCCTTTAATTGGTTTTTAGAGTTACAACTTACAAGCTACTTTTTATGTAGCCAACATATAGGATCCTGGATTATTCATCGAGTCGTTTGTGTTGAGATTCTTTAAATATCCATTATTGTTGACATTAATTGAGAATTAGTACCCACATATGGTTTCATTTTCAGATCCTCATTTCCAATTGTATGACCATATATAAAATAAGGACTATGTTAGTTTGCATATTCTTCACTCAAAATGACCACCTTATCTTCCCAGTTTTCCTATTAAAATAACATCAGCAGCCATGGCCACATGTGTAGGAGCAGTTTGGGAAACTATAAAGTGATCAAGTATTTGGCAGTGAAGGCCATACAAGAAAAGAATTAAGGTGATCCAATGATAGTTAAAGAAAGTTATATTAGATTTTCAATCAAATAAAAAATGATATAATAGCATAAGCCTAAAGCTCCAATGATATGCGAATAAACTTATTGAGAAGACCGTTACATTTCTTATCCAATAAACCATAACTAATGCATCCAATTTGCAGTATAAGCCATAAGGAACACATGACAACCATTCACAATGTTCAACAGAATCTAGACTAAACATGGAAACAGTTTTAGCTTTGCAGAAACAGTTCTAGACTAAACATGGAAACAGTTTTAGCTTTGCAGAAGCAGAAAATTCCCAATATTTCCGAATTCAACAACATAAAATGGAAAAGGAGAAACAACTCGCAGATCAACATAACCGAAAATCAGCTAATTATTTTATTTATTGAGAAAAAATAAGAAAAAATGAAAACGAACACAGAAGATCATACACACGGTAACAAAGCGTAATAATAAAAAAAACATAAAAAAAACGACTTTCAAACATACGGACATAAGAAATCACAGCGCAGCGATGAAGAAGGGTTTTTTTTGCTAACCACATGTGCAAATCAAATATGATAACCTTTGATAATCACAGCGCAAGGATGAAGAAATCACGAACCTACGGTAATGAAGAAGGGTTTTGAAGATAATCCAAGCTTTGGGCAAATCACAGCGCTGACCTTTGGGCTTTGAAGAATGGTTTTCTTGATGCCGCTGGAAGAAACCACGGTGATGAGTATTGAGATAAAAGAAATTGAGATGGCAAAGTGGGATCGATTACAGACGGGGAGAAAACCGCAGTGGCAAAGATCGCCGCCAAGGGATCGATTACAGACGGGAGAGAGATGGAGAGATGGAGAGATTACAGAGTACGTGCCAAGTGTTAGCCCTAATCTGAAGAAGAAGAAGAGACCGGTTGGGTTAAACAACAGGTCTCTTAAATTTTTACACTTTAGAGACCCGTCAACAAAAGCAACGGGTCTCTTATTTCTTATACATTAGAGACCCGTCAATAAAAACAACGGGTCTCTTAAGTCTCTCACAAAAAAATGGCGGGCCCATTTGACATATAAGAGACCTGTTGTTTATAATATCAGGTCTCTTATATTAAAGAGACCCGTTATCTTTATCAACGGGTCTTTTAGTTTGGATCTCTTTGCTTGTTTTTGTAGTAGTGCAGCACATTGAACATATTTGTGTTCTCTAGTTTTGAGGCTCTTAGCTTCCATTGACAATTTGTATTATCTACACAAACTATTACATAGTCCCTTGAAGAAGATCTTTGTACCTTGAACTGTCTGTTTTGCCGCATTGAGTGCAAGCTTATTGCATTCATCAACACATCTTTTGTTATATATATTTGATTTTCTTTCACATCCACATTTTCAGCGCTTGAGATGACCTGGTTTTCTTGATCTTCAGTGGAAGTTAGTCGTAAGAGCACATTTTTTTCAGATTCGACTATATTTTGGGCAACTGTATCAGCATACTCTATTCTATTAACTAATGATTTGGTAACTAGAGGAATAATTTCTGAACACTGGTTCATTGGACTAGACAATTTATTCTGTAACCTTTTTCCTATATTTTTAGAGTAATGAATATGATCTTCAGTAGCCATTGTATTTTCTTCAGTGATTATGAGTGGGTACTTTCCATAATCTGAATTTTTTCTGCACACCTCTATGTAGAATCTCAATGTTGATTCATCTCTTATACTTATTGGGGGTATGTTTGGAGTTATGTGAAACTTCATTGTGAATGTGGTAGAGCTTGATATATTCAATGTGGTACACACTAAATCTTCCATATCTGCAAGTACCTCTGTCTGTTGAATTAATAAGCCACTTACTTCGAAATTTGTATACACATTTCCATCTATCCAAATACCATTGTAGTATAGAATGATCGATACCATTTCCATAGTCAGAAAAAAAAATAATAAGATGTTTCACCATTTCATGCAGTAACAAATATTTGATAAGTTTTTCTATAAAATGGTATCTGATTACATTTTTGTTTTTCGTATCCTGTAAGTTCTTTATCTTATTCTTCTGATTTTTAATTTCCAATTATTTTCTAGTCCTAAGTTCAGTAAACAAGTAACAAAGGTCATTTTGATGGGATGAATCTCATGTTGAAGCTACTATTCAACTACATTATAACAAATATAATTCTGCAAACAAGATCTCTTTAAATGGTATCTAATTTTTTTTATTTACTAAATTCAGTAATCAAGTATTTAAAAAAAATTGACACATAATTATTGTATCCAACTACAGTATACTTAAATGAGTAACCAAGTATTTATAAAAACAAACACATAATCATGGTATCAACTAACATCCAACTAAAATATACTAAAATCAACACATGCTGCTGGTAACCAACTACAATATATAAAGTTTAAGTTGGTAACCAGGTTGTCTTAAACGATGTTCAATTACCTTTTTTTCCTCTAGTTACCAAATCATTAGTTACCATTTCATGCAGTAACAAATATTTGATAAGTTTTTCTATAAAATGGTATCTGATTACATTTTTGTTTTTCATATCCCGTAAGTTCTTTATCTTATTCTTCTTATTTTTAATTTCCAATTATTTTCTAGTCCTAAGTTCAGTAACCAAGTAACAAAGGTCATTTTGATGGGATGAATCTCATGTTGAAGCTACTATTCAACTACATTATAACAAATATAATTCTGTAAACAAGATCTCTTTAAATGGTATCTAATTTTTTTCATTTACTAAATTCAGTAATCAAGTATTTAAAAAAAAATTGACACATAATTATTGTATCCAACTACAGTATACTTAAATGAGTAACCAAGTATTTATACAAACCAACACATAATCATGGTATCCAACTAACATCCAACCACAATATACTAAAATCAACACATGCTGATGGTAACCAACTACAATATATAAAGTTTAAGTTGGTAACCAGGTTGTCTTAAACGATGTTCAATTATTTGTGTTGTACTACGTTCGTAAGTTTTTACATATATGACAAATACATGAAATAATCTGGTAACCAAGGTTCCATTAAACGGTATTCATATATAAAATACTACTACACTTTAATTTATATATCATAGAAGATTATTTTCCCTTTATTATTGTGGTAACCAATTTTTTAATTTCATGTCTTGCATTATGTCAATTGAAGAATTGTCAGAATTCATCTACAATTGAAATGAACAGGTAATATAGGAATACAATTGTGGTCAAATTTATTAAAATCCCCCCACACCAATTCGATTAACAGTAGAAATTATTTTCAAAATGCCAAAAAAAAAAAATTACTTCAAAATGTTACCTGTTTGCGGAAGTTTTTGTAGTTTGTAACCTGGATCTTCTTTTTTCGGAACGATTTTAAGGAACTGATGATTTCGTCCTATTTTGCAGTACAGAAAACTGTACCTGCTTTTCTACCTTGTATCCTGTAATTCGTGTCGGCTTCTTCTTCGATCTGATGGAGAGAAAAATTGAATCGTATCTAAAAAATTTCTTCTTTTTTTGATTATAGGTGGTCGTGGATTTTTTTCTTTTTTTTTGGTAACTGAATCTATCAGATTGTGGAGAACCCATCGCGGTAAAATCTGGAGAGGTGGGTTTTTCTTTTTTCCTGTGAAACGGTTCCTTCTTTATTGCAAGGTATCCTTTTTTTTATTTTTTTTATTCTTTCATAAATTTTTGGATAGTTTTATAATTATTTCATGTATATGTCATATATGTAAATACTTACTAATAGTTGTATATATATATATGTAAAGAACCCAATGAAAAATACCATGTATGAAATAAAGAGCCCAAACCTATACTTCTTGGCTGTGGAGCTCGTCTCATCTAACATTGCATTGATCTCGTCGTTATGGTAGCAAAATATCATGCACAACAAAATGATAGCAAAGTAATTTCTTTAAAAAAATCTTCAATTACGATAAAAAAATAAAATAGAAGTATGAATAAAATTATTAACAAAATCCCGGTTTGATTTTAGTTATTATTTGAAATGATCTCTTCTAGCACTTTGGATGCGAAGTTGTCAATTAAGCACCCAACATCATCTTTCAATGTATTCTTCTCAATATCGAGAGATTGTTAAACCATCCAGTCTGTCTTGACTCATTGTCGTTCGCAAATAAGATTTAAGTAACTTTAGTTTCGAGAAACTTCTTTTGATAAAAGCCACTGTAACAGGTACACTCAATAAAATTTCTGTAAACAACCAGAATAGTAGGAAATATTTCCATTTTTTTTGCAAACTCCATAAATTTAATGGAATTCCATGGTTTTTCCATTCCACATGCTTTGTTTAGTAACATTTCTTGCAATATTTGTAATTCGTATAACAAACATTTCGCATCAATATCAGAAGTCTCACCATGCTTCAAAGCATGCTCAAGTTAGCAACACATTTTCATTTCTTCGCATCTAACAAAGTCAATCTCGATTCATCAAATATGAAGCCAAATATCGATTCAAAATCGTGCATCTGTTCAAATCTGATTTTCAACTAAAACGAGAAAGTAATAAGTTCTAAAATTCTCAAGTGATGATTGTTGTTCTTTATTTGTATCAGGAATCTCTTCGAAATGTCTTTTTCTCACAACTCTACGCTTCACACAGAATACATGCTCAATTCCCATTTCATTTGCAATTTCTTTAGCATCAATCATAGCAGAAGTAAGTCCAGTCTCTATATCTATCGAAAAATGAAATCAACTCTTTCAAATTTTCAATGGAAACATCAAAAATCATATAATCTGGTTGGAAAGTTTTGCTCACCATTTTTATCTTGTACAAGATATCATGCCATATACTCAAACTTAAAATAACCTCAAAACTTGATAATTCACCATCGATTAATTTTCCCAGTTCCCAACTCAAATGAGTATCAGGCACATAAACAACTTCAAGAAGCTTGATTAAAGCTTCTTTTATATGTGGAAGTTGATTTTTTATTGCTTTCATATTTTCATAATGACTTTCCCATTGTGTCGCCGACAAAGACTTCAATGTCAATTCATCCATATATTCTTGCAAAAGATTCCACCATTTTGTTGAATAGCAAACACATTGTATATGTGTTGACATGCTCCAAAAAATGATTTACCTTTTATGACCTATCACAAAGTACTAAATCGAGGGAAAGACAAGCACATGGTATATAAAATGCTCTCGAATTTATGTCAAGTAACCTTTTCCGGACCCCTTTATGTTTTTCTTTCATATTGGAACTATTATTCATAATCATTGTAACACCCCGATATATTCGTAATAATTACAGCGCCGTAAATCCTTTGTATAAGAATTTACAAGGCTAATTTGAGAAATACGGAAATAATACTGAAGTGTCCTCAATGTAAAAGAAGTTTAAACCCCGTTTGACAGTACAAATGAGTCCAAGAATACAAAAACATCTCCAAGACAACAACAACATAAGCGTACTCGAGTACTGGAAAATAACCATAAAACCAAGATAACAAAATCCACATCACTGAGCCACTTCATCGTCATGTCGGTACTGTGGCTGCCTCCCCGTTCCTCTGCTACCTGAACATCAAAACAAATGTCCACCCCCAAAGGGGTTAGCAAAACAATGCTAGTACAAGTATCGTAATACATAAATCATCAATGCATCATAAAACATACAAAACGGACTTCCGTCATCGGAATCCAACGATGTGAACCCTCACGATTCCATCAATACAATACAGGGTAATCCAACGATCCAGCGCCCTTGGTATAGATCCCCATGATGATCCCGTCGGACCAACGCATGGTGGAAAACCCGTCCAACGATCCAGCGCCCTCAGCATAGATCCACATGATGATCCCGTCGGACCAACGCATGGTGGACATTCGATCCAGCGCCCTCAACATAGATCCTCATGATCCCCTCGGATCATTTACAACACAAACAATACCATTATGCATACACATATGCAAATCAACACGTTCATCGACGTAAATATCATGACAACTCAAAGAGTATAATCTCATGTTCAACAACACGAATAAATCGTACACATGATCAACAATACAATATCAATAAGCTTGAAATACGATACTTACCTCAAGATGGCAAGAATTTAAATACTCCCACAAATGTCACTCGTCTGGAGGTCGCCGCCCCTCGATCTATCACCTTGTACAAGGTAATAACAAGAATTTCAATAATCTTCCCGAAACTTACATATGAATCCCGAACCTCTAAAGTTATAAATGAATTATCGATAACGGAAAATCGGTTCTCGGTTCTATTTTCCGACGAGTGCTACGCTTGGAAAAAGACTTGCGAACTCATGAGATGGTAGTGGGACACAAGGTTTGGCATCTAAAGTTTCAAGAACATTCAAAATATCATTATGTTCCAAAATCCAAACTCAAATTCCGATTCTTACTTGAAGGTTCGGTTCGATGGCTAAATCGAATATTATGAGATAATCATGTTCATTCTAGTTCTAGGCTAATTCGTCTCTGCGATTCTTGTTCTTCCGTGGGTGATTTTCTTAACAAATTCTTCATTCAAATGGTTGTTCCAATAATCCTATCACGGTTCTACTCCTCTAAGAAGATTTACACAAGTTCATCGAGGCAAGTGTTATACTCGAACACACTCTATGTACAACTACACAATTTCATCAAACACGGGGGTAATCCTTACATTTGTTCATAAAAAGAGTGTTACGAAAGGATCATCAAGGTGTGTTAAATCTCATTAATTTCATCCTTAAGGTTGGTGAAGATTATGACTTAACTCTAACCATGGAAACCTTAATTCAACCAATAAAATCGTTTCAAACATGGTATTGGATTCATTATGATGAAACAAGCTCAATAATCTCAGGAAGAAGCTCATAATACAACTAAGAACAAAGTCTTCATCTTGGTGGAGAGTTAACATACCTTAAGAGACAAAGAAAATCTTGGATAAACTCTTCACCGGAAGCTTGATCACCAAATCACACGGTCTAGGCTTCCCAAAATCAGATGTAGATGATGATATGAGGGCTATGGGGTGAGGGATAGTCTCAAGAACACAAAAATCGGCCAAGGTAAGAGTGGGAAATGAGATGAGGGTCGGGTCCTATAAATAGATTTTTAAACCATTACGTACGTTAACCAAAGCCCATTACGTACGTAACATGGTTAGCGTACGCTATACTAGAACATTAGCGTGCGTTAACGCTCGGCCAGAGCTCGCTGGACTGTTTCTGCCATACGCTTACGTACGTTATCCTATAGGTGTTACGTACGTAAAATATATGGCCTTAGCGTACGTTAAAATCTTCTTCTAGCATACGTTAAGCCGTTGACTTGCATGTGCTGGAAAACCGTCCAGGTTCATGCTGGCAATCTCCCCGAATCTCCATCTGGTCCCCCCACGCCGACCCTTGTCGGATCTTTGACTTGACTGAGCTTACGTACGTTAAGCTCAACATATAACGTGCGTTACACGGCAGACTTAGCGTACGTAAGTACGTGCAGAATCATGCATGAAATGTTGAAGATTTATAAAAACATAAGGGTACAAATATGGGAAACCAATCTACGATTTATAACATCACGAAGTCGAAATAATACAAGGTCGAGTACAAGGTAAATACACCATTTATCCGGGCATTACATACTACCCCTCTAAAAAGAAGTTTCGGCCCGAAACTTAAAACGAAAATAATTCCAGGTATCTCGACTTCATACTGTCCTCCGTCTCCCAAGTTGCTTCTTCGACTCCATGTCGAGACCACTGAACTTTTACCAAGGAGATTGGTTTATTTCTAAATTGTTTGACTCGACTCTCGAGTATCTTGATTGGTCTCTCTTCGAAGGTGACGTCATTAGCTATCTCGATCTCGTCGAAATCAATAATATGACTGGGATCTGGTACATACTTCCGCAATTGGGATACGTGAAACACGTTGTGAATATGACTCAGCGATGGTGGTAAGGCCACCCTGTATGCTAAGTCCCCAACTCTCTCGAGGATCTCAAATGGTCCGATATATCTCGGACTAAGCTTACCTTTTCTCCCAAAACGGAAAATTCTCCGTGTAGGAGACACCTTCAATAATACGTGGTCCCCAACGTCGAACTCTAGCGGGCGACGACGCGTATCTGCATAAGACTTCTGTCGACTCTGGGCGGTCAACAATCTTTCCCGAATCAAAGCTATCTTCTCTTGAGTCTGGACTATCAATTCCGGCTCTGTCCCGATCAATTCCGAAGAATCATCCCAGCACAGGGGTGATCGACATCTTCTCCCGTACAAAGCTTCAAACGGTACCATCTTAATAGAAGCATGCCACCTATTGTTATATGTGAATTCAATCAACGGCAAGTGAACTTCCCAGTCAATTGACCAATCCAAGGCACAAGCTCTAAGCATGTCTTCTACTGTCTGAATAGTCCTTTCGGACTGACCGTCCGTCTGAGGATGATAAGCCGTGCTAAAGTTCAGCTCAGTCCCCAGAGCCCTATGAACTGCCTTCCAAAAGTGCGACATGAAGCGGCCATCTCGATCCGAAATTATGGTCTTCGGCGTTCCATGCAATCGGATTATCTCTGTAATGAATACTCGCGCCAATCTCTCGGGTCCCCAAGTGTCTTTAATACCCAGGAAATGAGCTGACTTGGTTAATCGATCAACTATCACCCAAATCATATTCATTCCCGTCTTGGTCCTTGGCATACTGGTGAGAAAGTCCATCGATATATCCTTCCACTTCCACTCAGGGATAGGAAGTTGCTTCAACATTCCGGCAGGTCTCTGATGTTCAATCTTAAACTGCTGACAAGTCAAACACTTTGAAACGTATTCTGCTACGTCCTTCTTCATATTTCCCCACCAGAAGTTTTGTTTTAAATCCTTATACATCTTACTGCTGCCCAGGTGAATAGAGTAGGGCGCGCTGTGTGCTTCCTTTAGAATTGACCGTCTCAAAACATCATCATTGGGAACGCAAAGTCGGCTCTGAAATCTCAGAACTCCATCATCCTGTATCACGAATCCTGGGGCCTTCCCTTTGTTCACTTCGTCACACAATCGAAGAATCAGATAATCATCCAACTGCTTAGATTTGACTTCTTCAATCAACGACGAAGTTAGTTCCATCACACACAATTGCCCTTGGACTCCTTGCGACCACACTTCAATTCCTTCACGGATTAGTTCTCGTTGAATGTTGGTTTGAGATGTAAACGCTTCCAATACTCTAAGAGAAACAGGTTTTCGGCTCAGTGCATCAGCTACCACATTTGCTTTGCCTGGATGATAAAGGATTTCCAAATCGTAATCCTTGATCAATTCCAGCCACCTTCTCTGCCTCATATTTAATTCCTTCTGACTGAAAATATACTTGAGGCTTTTGTAATCGGTGAAGATCTGACAATGTGTGCCGTATAAATAATGTCGCCAAATTTTCAAAGCAAAGACCACAGCTGCTAACTCCAGATCATGAGTCGGGTAATTAACTTCGTACGGTTTCAACTGTCGAGAGGCATAGGTAATCACTTTATCCTTTTGCATCAATACACATCCCATACCTTGATTTGAAGCATCGCTGTATACCATGAATCCATCAGTTCCATCTGGTAACGCTAATATAGGTGCTGTCGTCAGTTTCCTCTTAAGTTCATCAAAGCCCGCCTGGCATTTGTCATTCCACATGAATTTTTGGGTTCTCTGCAACAGCTGAGTAAGTGGACGAGTGATTTTGGAAAATCCTTCTACAAAACAGCGATAGTATCCCGCAAGTCCCAAGAAACTCCGGACTTCTTTCACATTATTAGGGGATTCCCATTCCAAGATTACCTCGACTTTCTTCGGGTCCACCTGAACTCCGTCAGCTGATATTACATGCCCAAGGAAGGTTACTTCCCTAATCCAGAACTCGCATTTGGAAAGCTTCGCATAAATCTGTTCATTCCTCAAGGTGCTCAAAACCACACGCAAATGCTCAGCATGCTCTTCTGTGTCCTTCGAATAGATCAAGATGTCATCAATGAAAACGACCACAAACTTATCTAGGTATTCTAAGAATACCCGATTCATCAATTGCATAAATACTGCAGGAGCATTGGTAAGTCTGAATGGCATCACCACGAATTCATAGTGCCCGTACCGGGATCTGAAAGCGGATTTCGGTATATCCGATTCCTTAATTCTCAACTGATGGTATCCTGATCGCAAGTCAATCTTCGAGAATACCCTTGCCCCTTGCAGTTGATCAAACAAGTCGTCAATCCGAGGTATAGGATACTTATTCTTGATCGTCACTTTGTTTAGATCCCTTTAATCAATACATAATCGAAGGGATCCATCTTTCTTCCAGACAAAGAGAACGGGTGCTCCCCAAGGAGAAATGTTAGGTTGAATGTAACCCTTCTGCAATAAGTCCTCTAGTTTCTTCTTTAGTTCATACATCTCGGTTGGCGCCATACGGTATGGTGCCCCAGAAATAGGAGCGGCTCCAGGCTCTAATTCGATGGTGAACTCCACTTCTCTCTGCGGAGGTAACCCAGGTAGTTCGTTAGGGAATACATCTGAGAAGTCATTCACTACTGGAATAGATGAGAGCTCCACTCCTTCTTCTTTCTTCATGGCATAACACCAAAATCCGTAACAACCCTGTCTTAGCAATCTCGCTGCTTTCATCGCTTTGATTAATTTTCCTGAGCTGCTCGGTCTCCATCCCTTGAATAAATGTTCAGATCCATCATCAGCAATGATAGAAATGACTCTCTTTCGGTAATTCAAAATAGCTTCGTAACGGTTGAGCCAATCATCTCCGAGAATTAAATCGTCACCTTGGATGTCGACTACAATAAGATTTGATGGCCAATCTCTCCCTCCTATAGTCACTGGAAAATCTCTAGTTTCTAAGGTTCCCACAAGTTTCTCTCCGCTCGGTAATCCCACAACATAAGGTTCACAATCATACAAGCACGAGATTTTCAAACGATTAACACAGTTCAAAGATATGAAAGAATGCATAGCTCCTGAATCGAATAAGACACTAACTGGTTGCAAAAGGATCTGAATCGTACCTGATGCAATAGCTGTGTTCTGATCGTCTGACTTCTTCATCTCGTAAATACACGGAGGAACGGACCCAGCGCTGGATGCCTCTCTTTTCCCAACATTCTGCTGCTGGAAACCACTTTGCTGCGTCTGGTTTACACTAGTGTCCTTCGGGACCGGTGCAGGAGTGCGAGTACCAAAAGATCGAGTCGCATTTCCACAAAATCTTGCGCGATGTCCTTCCTGTCCATACTCGAAACAGGTCACAGCAGGTGCGAAACAGTCACGTCGAACATGCCCCGCTTTGCCACAGTTATAACATTTCTTCCCTGCGTCTGAAACGGTCGGTGCTGCCCGGAACTTCTTTCCACCTCGAGAAGGATGCGGAGGCCTCCTGGATGAATGAAATGAGGACTGGCCCCTGCGGGGCCCACTACTCTTATTCTCCGTGAAGTTGCCAGACACTTTCTGCTTCTTTGCTTCCGTTGATTTCTCTACTGCCGCCTCTTTCATATCATAGGCCAGCGCCTTGTCCTGATACTGTCGCAGGGTGGTACATTCAAATCCGGACATATATTGCTGAATCTCCGGCTTCATCCGCATGTCAAAATGGAAAATCCTCTCCGCCTCGGTCCTGACCAAGTGGCGCACATAAGTCAACTGGTGATTAAAAGTCTAAATCACGTCTGTCACCGATGCCTCAGAATTTTGTGGTGAGAAAAACTCCCGAACTCGGGCCTCTCTAACTGGGCGAGGACAGTATTGCGCTTCCATCGTTAATTTGAACTCCGTCCGGTCAACATTATGCTCCTCAGGTCGAATGGCCTCCCACCAGTCGAAAGCCTCCCCAGTCAGAAGATACTGGGCGATCGGAACCTTTCTATCGTTAGGACAGTTAATCCCTGCAAAGATCTTCTCTAACTCCTTCAACCAGTGATCCCAAGAAAGCGTCTCAGTAGAACCGTCAAATTTTGGAGGATGCAATTTGACCACTTCAGTAAGCCATTTGTCTCCCCGGTTATCCTCGTTATGCTGCTGTCCCATCGCCGTCTGCATGCGATCAACAACCTGAGCAAACTGGTTTATCTGGGCAACCACCTGTTGAAGCACTCCCGGCACGTTAGGATCTGCATTATTATTTGCTGATCCCTGCTGTCCTCCAGAATGGGAATCGGTTCGACTAGCAGAAATTTCTGGAGTAGACGCCGAATCCTCCTGTCTCGCATTTCCACGTCCGCGTCCACGACCACGTCCGCGTCCACGACCTCCCCTCAACATACTGTAAACACAAATATTCAATATCCAGGGCAAACTTTCTAAAAGAAAGTCCATCAAAATCACAAAGCAGGAATTAAATAAAACGGTAGTATTTAGAGATTTGGAGACTTACAACCACGGTCCACACGACGATGCTAGCTCAGCAGTGATGTTACAAGCGACGCATAAATCAAATAACGTAAATAGACCCAACTAACCCGACTGCCAAGATATCCATGAATCTTAGCTCCGATACCATATTCTGTAACACCCCGATATATTCGGAATAATTACAGCGCCGTAAATCCTTTGTATAAGAATTTACAAGGCTAATTTGACAAATACGGAAATAATACTGAAGTGTCCTCAATGTAAAAGAAGTTTAAACCCCGTTTGACAGTACAAATGAGTCCAAGAATACAAAAACATCTCCAAGACAACAACAACAACAACAACAACATAAGCGTACTCGAGTACTGGAAAATAACCATAAAACCAAGATAACAAAATCCACATCACTGAGCCACTTCATCGTCATGTCGGTACTATGGCTGCCTCCCCGTTCCTCTACTACCTGAACATCAAAACAAATGTCCACCCCGAAGGGGTTAGCAAAACAATGCTAGTACAAGTATCGTAATACATAAATCATCAATGCATCATAAAACATACAAAACGGACTTCCGTCATCGGAATCCAACGATGTGAACCCTCACGATTCCATCAATACAATACAGGGTAATCCAATGATCCAGCGCCCTTGGTATAGATCCCCATGATGATCCCGTCGGACCAACGCATGGTGGAAAACCCGTCCAACGATCCAGCGCCCTCAGCATAGATCCCCATGATGATCCCGTCGGACCAACGCATGGTGGACACTCGATCCAGCGCCCTCAGCATAGATCCTCATGATCCCCTCAGATCATTTACAACACAAACAATACCATTATGCATACACATATGCAAATCAACACGTTCATCGACGTAAATATCATGACAACTCAAAGAATATAATCTCATGTTCAACAACACGAATAAATCGTACACATGATCAACAATACAATATCAATAAGCTTGAAATACGATACTTACCTCAAGATGGAAAGAATTTAAATACTCCCACAAATGTCACTCGTCCGGAGGTCGCCGCCCCTCGATCTATCACCTTGTACAAGGTAATAACAAGAATTTCAATAATCTTCCCAAAACTTACATATGAATCCCGAACGTCTAAAGTTATAAATGAATTATCGATAACGGAAAATCGGTTCTCGATTCTATTTTCCGACGAGTGCTACGCTTGGAAAAAGACTTGCGAACTCATGAGATGGTAGTGGGACACAAGGTTTGGCATCTAAAGTTTCAAGAACATTCAAAATATCATTATGTTCCAAAATCCAAACTCAAATTCCGATTCTTACTTGAAGGTTCGGTTCGATGGCTAAATCGAATATTATGAGATAATCATGTTCATTCTAGTTCTAGGCTAATTCGTCTCTGCGATTCTTGTTCTTCCGTGGGTGATTTTCTTAACAAATTCTTCATTCAAATGGTTGTTCCAATAATCCTATCAAGGTTCTACTCCTCTAAGAAGATTTACACAAGTTCATCGAGGCAAGTGTTATACTCAAACACACTCTATGTACAACTACACAATTTCATCAAACACGGGGGTAATCCTTACATTTGTTCATAAAAAGAGTGTTACGAAAGGATCATCAATGTGTGTTAAATCTCATAAATTTCATCCTTAAGGTTGGTGAAGATTATGACTTAACTCTAACCATGGAAACCTTAATTCAACCAATAAAATCCTTTCAAACATGGTATTGGATTCATTATGATGAAACAAGCTCAATAATCTCAGGAAGAAGCTCATAATACAACTAAGAACAAAGTCTTCATCTTGGTGGAGAGTTAACATACCTTAAGAGACAAAGAAAATCTTGGATAAACTCTTCACCGGAAGCTTGATCACCAAATCACACGGTCTAGGCTTCCCAAAATCGGATGTAGATGATGATATGAGGGCTATGGGTGAGGGATAGTCTCAAGAACACAAAAATCGGCCAAGGTAAGAGTGGGAAATGAGATGAGGGTCGGGTCCTATAAATAGATTTTTAAACCATTACGTACGTTAACCAAAGCCCATTACGTACGTAACATGGTTAGCGTACGCTATACTAGAACATTAGCGTGCGTTAACGCTCGGCCAGAGCTCGCTGGACTGTTTCTGCCATACGCTTACGTACGTTATCCTATAGGTGTTACGTACGTAAAATATATGACCTTAGCGTACGTTAAAATCTTCTTCTAGCATACGTTAAGCCGTTGACTTGCATGTGCTGGAAAACCGTCCAGGTTCATGCTGGCAATCTCCCCGAATCTCCATCCGGTCCCCCCACGCCGACCCTTGTCGGATCTTTGACTTGACTGAGCTTACGTACGTTAAGCTCAACATATGACGTACGTTACACAGCAGACTTAGCGTACGTTAAGCGCAAGTCCGTAGCGTACGTAAGTACGTGCAGAATCATGCATGAAATATTGAAGATATATAAAAACATAAGGGTACGAATACGGGAAACCAATCTACGATTTATAACATCACGAAGTCAAAATAATACAAGATCGAGTACAAGGTAAATACACCATTTGTCCGGGCATTACAATCATGTCCCCTCACATCATCAATATTTAAATCAAGAGACCTCAGAATATTTTGCAGTTCCTCAAAATGACCCAATCCCGATGTATCTACTACAACAAAGAACTCCAAAAAGTATCCTTCTATTTTTATTGGACAACTTTCAACATCTACACACCTTATTATCAAAGTCATTTGTTCTTGGTGACTCATAAGGAGTACAATAAAAAATCACCAAAAAATATCTAGCCTTTTTTATCTTCTTTATAATCTCTATTTTCACACTTGATGCTAACATAGGAGTCAATTCATTTTGTATTCTATGACAGATATGATAATGAATATCTTTATTTTGAATAAGTCGAAAATGATGCTTCATCACCAGATCAGACTTCCAAATTGACTATATTATTCACGGCAAGATTTTTAATAGCGCTAATGATTCTAAACATGACTTCTCTCCTATGGTCGGTATCTTCTTGATTTGTTCTTGCAATTGTTAAATTAATTGCTTCATTTCTTCTTACTCTCACCCGCAAATCGTTCCAAGCTCTAAGATTTGATAAGTTCTCACGACTGTTTTCATGATTTGTGAGTCTAACCCCCAAACATTTCCAATCACTATTCCCTTTATTTGCTAATTGGCTCCTAGATAGAGTTCTTCTTACCACTTTGCAACAAAAATAAAATACTTTATCCAACTCTTTTTTTTTTTGACTCATCAAAGTCAATATTATTATAAAAATGAGAAACAGAAAAGAGTTACAAAGAGAGGGCCATCCAAGACAACAAAATAAAATCTCAAGCTAATCCCACAAACGGATAGTCAAGAGAAATAGAGAGAAAAATACAAATGCAAAAGCAATCTATGAAAACATAATAAAAGGACCTATACCCCCATACCAGATGTATGGGGTTGCAGCCGCAGGCCTCGTTAAAACCCTATCGTAGAAAAACCCAATGGGAAAAACCTACGATAGGGAAAAAGAGTACCCGAGCATTATGCTGCGAGAAAACTAATGTCGGCTAAAATACATAGGAGACATATCCCTCAACAGAAGATCTCGGAGAGGCTCTGGCGCTTCGCTAGACCACTCGTAAGAAACCAATCTTTTAGAAAGCCGATCTGCCCAAAGATTCCCTTCTCTATAGATATGAGAGACCACAAGTGCATGCCGTCAATAATACGCCAAATCCGCCTCAAATGATGCGGTAGATCCAGAGGAGAACAGTAGAACTACGATCCGAGAGAATGCTCACAACATAAGTAGAGTCGGACTCCGATACAAATAATACCAACCATGATAAAAAGCAATCTCGATAGCATGAATAGCCGCGACCAACTCGGCTTGGAAGGCAAACAAAGAACCAATTGCCGCAGAGAGTGCCAAAAACCCGGCCAGACGATTAGATAAACAAGGCCAATAGCACCCAAGCACTGGCGACCTTTAGCCATCCCATCGGTGTTAACTTTCATCCGGCCAATTGGGGGATACCATTTCACATAAATAGGGTAAAGCGGAGGTCTCGCGTGGCGGCCACACCCAGCCCGAAGACGAACCGGATCGAAATAGAGTTATCCATGGTGCCCATGTCATAGTTATTACATTCTCGAGAAGAGACCAAACTATAGAACGAAGAGACATGATAGAAAATTTAGCATCATTATATAAAACCTCACAGCGAATATGCCGAGATAGCCCAGACGCGGTAATAATAGTGAATCTCCAGAGTAGAGATCTGTGACTAAATCGATATCCATAGCTCGAATGATGAAGTGCCCGAACCCAGCGTTCAAGTCTAAAGAGTTTAAGAAGCCCCGCTCAATATAGTCCCAGAACTGCCGGATAACAACACACTCGGTGAAAATATGGTCAATCGATTCACGGGCAGAGAGACAGAAAAGGCAAACCGAAGGACCAATGAAACCCCTTAAACGAAGAAGATCAAAAACAGGCAGCCTGTTGTGAATAGCCTTCCAGACCGTGAGAGAACGATTTAACGGGATTAATCTGTGCCAAATCCATTTCCCCCAGCTCACCTTAGGAAAGTTGTGGCGAAGGTGCCAATAAGCGATTTGAGAGGTAACATTTCCATGCACCGATTTAGCCCAAACCCGCTCGTCTTTTCCTTCAAAGTCATAGGGGGCATAGACGACATCTAAAGCAACATCACGACACCTTTCCATGAAATCTAGGGTAAGATGCCAGGTCCCGTCATAGTAAAAATCGCTGATGGTGTCGGAGAAGGTACTTCTGAGATGTTGAGGAATACCCAACCGATCACCAATGATATAACCAAGCCATTTGTCCCACAAAAAATTAATATTCTGACTATTACCAATAACCCAACTGGAAGTGTTAAGAAGACGGGGAAGTCTCATTTGGATAAACAATAATGGTTTCTACATTGACACATTTCCAACAAGCAAGTCTCATTTTTCTATCTAAACTATCCCAAGTCCTAGGATCATTTATATTCTAAGAAACTGATGCAATATCTTGAACTTATTCAGAGATCTTATCTTTGTTGGTGCAATATTAGTTGGTATCGCCGTTTAGATATAGAGTTATAAAACTCTTTCGCGTTGCGAAAGCGATTTTAATTAAAAGTGCAGGAAATAAATCGACACAAGGATTTATAGAGGTTCGGCCAAATGTGCCTACATCCTCTCTCGGTATCTTTTTCTATAGGCTAAAGATAAACCTCTGCACCTCTCTTATATCGGTCGAGGGACAACCGTTACAAGCTCGCCTTCTATCGGTTGGAGTAAATAGTTCAATTACTTGTCTTTATGTCGGTCCAAGTTAAACCGTTTTTCTTTTCTATTGGACAAGGAATCAACCAATCTAGCTTTATATGGGTGCTAGATGAACCTCACTTAGATATCGATTGCGATTCTAACAATGTCAAATCCTTAATCCTAATAACACTTAATCCAATCATATCTTTTCTTTTTCCTCTCTTGTATGATTTCGTGTATAACACTCAATCACTAAACAATATAAGCTCAAATACAACAATTAGAATGATTACAATGATATCTCAAGTATGAATGATTTGCTCAAGGTTGTTGTGTAGTTTGATACCAAATGGTTTGGTATTTATAGCCATTTCCATCAAATTAGCCGTTAGTCACTTTTAACTTGCTAGTGTGCGCTAGCCTTTCTTCATAGTGTGCGTTACGCTCATTACGTACATTATTGCTGAGCTGTAGCGTACGTTATCGACTTCCAGTTTCAGTCCAGTGGCTTTCATTTCTACTGTTACGTACATTGTCATTTCATGCTTATGTACGTTATCTTGTCTCAGTAGTGTACGCTATTTCTCAGACGTAGCGTGCATTAATAATATATCCATTGCATCTAATTTGTCAAACTGTCCATTGAGTCTTTGACGTTGACCAAAATCTTTCCAACGTTCATCTTGTTTGAATTCGTATTCAAACACCATTACGTATGTTAACACCTTTGTGTTACGTACGTTAGCTGCCTTCGATAGCGTGCGTTAATCATCAGTTGTAGCGTGCGCTATCTTCATCAGGTAAGTCGTCTGATCTGTAGGTAAGTCCTTATTACGTATGTTATGCTGATTGCTGAGTATGTTACATACGTTAACATCCTTTGATTGCGTGCGCTATTCTTGGCAGATAGCGTGCGTTATCTATGTACATTGATCAACTTTTTGCGTCTTCGACTCCTTGTTGTTTTGTTTCGCTCCTTTGATGTTTTGCTTTGTTTAGCAACTTAATCATCAAAACTCTATTAAAGAATATTTGGAATAAAATATTCCAACAATCTCCCCCTTTTTGATGATTATAAAACAACACCTTGAATGGGATTAAACCTGCAAAATAAAATATATATATATTGTACGAAACAAAGTGTCCGGCTTTGATCGTTTCATTAGTTCTCCCATCCTTTATTTTTTGTCCTTTTCGACTTCTCCTTTTTCGGGATATCGCTTTTCTTTTCTCCCCTTTAGCTATTTTCTATTATCCCATTCTTCTTCTTCTCCCCCTTTTTGTTATTAGTAAAAATTGTAAATAACATGTAAATAATGATAATTAAATCGATAATAAATGCATAAAAGGGTAAACTCCCCCTGACAGAAATCTCCGTTTAAAGAATATAGATACTCCCCCTGAGTAATATATCAATTTGATGAAAATTAATTTTTGATTTTGGGGATCCAACCGATAGTTGGTTTTTATTTCGAAACATAGATGATATTAGAAATAAAGGTTCCCTTTGGAATCCAAATCTTTTTAGTTTTAATTGTCCGTCTTGGGCTTTTACAGTTTGAAATATGATGCCCAACTTTTAAATATTTTTCACAATGGAGTATTTTGAAATTTAAGGATTCATTTTTAGAATGTGGTTTTGAATCCCAACCCCTGTTTATTTAATATAAATTTTTGAACCGAGAGCATTTGTTCAAATATTTCGTTTCCACACGGAATTTTCTTCGTTACATTTTTAAGCTTGGTTTGAACTTTCAAGAGATCATGCTTCAAAATATTTTTATTTTCAATCCATTTTGAATGATCGAACTCGACAATTTTTTCCTTTTCAAGAATTTTGGAAATTTCATCTTCCAATAATTTATTTTTCGCCTCAAGGGATTTAATCCCAGATAAAGCATTTTGATAATCTGTATGCAATAATTCAAATGCTTCAAAAAGTTCATCATAAGAATTACTTACTTGACTTTCGACGTCGCTATCGTCGAATGAACTTCGGCCCATAAGAGCGAGATTATTTTGATTGATGAAATCATCATCTTCGTCTTCATCGCTCCATGTTGCAAAGAGAATTTCCTTCTTAGGATTTGCTCGGCAATTCTTTGCAAAGTGGCCTGGTTTGCCACAGACTCGACAGTTGTTGTCGAATTTCTTCATTCCGCCCGAGATGTCTTTCTTTCTCCAGTTTAATAAGTTTTAGAACTATTTAATATTCTTGGCATAATATGCCAATTCTTCATCGCTTTCATCTACCGGGATTTCTTTTTTATTTCTCGACATCTTAGCCTTCATGGCTATCGTTCTTTCCTTCGGCTTCGGCTTGGCATTCCGAGATTTTAGGACAATCTCGTAATTTATAAGTGAACCAGCGAGAGCACTAAAATCAAGATTGTTTAAATCTTTTGATTCCATTATTGCCGTCACCGTTCCGTACCATTCTCGAGGTAGTGATCGTAGGATTTTCTTAACTTTTTCACTACTCGAAAGAGGTTTTCCATAACATGCCAATCTATTCGTAATAACCGAAAATCAGTTGAGCATAATTGTGATGGATTCTTATTCTTTCATTTGGAATAGCTCGTAATCGTGAGGAGGCATGTTGATCTTTGTCACCTTGACTTGAGACGTTCCTTCATGTGTGACTTCAAGCATTTTCCATATTTCTTTTGCACTATCACATGAGGATATCCGTCTGTGTTCTTCCGGATTTAATGCACAATATAATAATACGTGGCTTTGCAATTATAGTGGTCATTTTTCCAATCCGCATCATCATACTCTTCAAAAGTTTTGAGAGTTCTGTTCGAGTTCGTCGGAATTTTGGGACCAAGACATATGAATTTCCATAATTCAATATCGTAAGCTCGGATGAAAATAGATATTTTCTTCTTCCAAGTCATGAAGTTAGATCCATCGAAGAATGGAGGTCGATTTAGAGCAAGACATTCGATTGGGGCAAGTTGGAACACCATTTGGATCGACTCCTCGGATGTTAAGCTGCTTATAGGAGGTACCTTTCCGATACCAATTGTTGGTGCAATATTGGTCGGTATTGCTGTTTGGAGATAGAGTTATAAAACTCTTTCATGTTGCGGAGCCGATTTTAATTAAGAGTGCAGGAAATAAATCGACACAAGGATTTATAGAGGTTCGGCCAAACGTGCCTACGTCCTCTCTCGGTATCTTTTTCTATAGCCTAAAGATAAATCTCTGCACCTCTATTCTATCGGTCGAGGGATAACCGGTACAAGCTCGCCTTCTATCAGTCGGAGTAAACTGTTTAATCACTTGTCTTTATGTCGGTCCAAGTTAAACCGTTTTTCTTTTCTATTGGACAAGGAATCAACCAATCTAGCTTTCTATGGGTACTAGATAAACCTCACTTAGATATCGATTGCGATTCTAATAATGCTGGATCCTTGATCCTAATAACACTGAATCCAATCATATCTTTTCTTTTTCCTCTCTTGTATGATTTCGTGTATAACACTCAATCACTAAACAATATAAGCTCAAATACAACAACTAGAATGATTACAATGATATCTCAAGTATGAATGATTTGCTCAAGGTTGTTGTGTAGTTTGATACCAAATGGTTTGGTATTTATAGCCATTTCCATCCAACTAGCCATTAGTCATTGTTGTGTCGCGAGTTATACGCCTCAACAGGCGATCGGCATAAGGACCGAGTGACCGACCCAGAGTCAAATAGACCAAGGAAGACTTACCGATCGAAGGACCTAGATCAGGACCAAGTGCCGAACGATCGACAGCCAAGGCGATCGTCTCTCGGCCCCTAGCGATCGTCCCAAGTGCCCGAACATGGACGACCGCCTCATGCCACGTGTAAAGCCAACATCCGTCAAAGTCTGCGAAGGCCGGATCTCGGGATAGAGGCCCACATGCAGATCCGGAAAAAGCGTCGTAGGATAAGGCCCTTTGACCCCAGCCTGTCACCAGCTTCTCACCTAACGACAGACCCGCCGAAAGGTCCAAGGTGGGACCTCCCGAGGCAGCGACAAGAGATGCGTGTTTTCCTCTTATTGGTTCACACAACTGGCTGCCAGCAGCAGCCGCCGACTTTAAGGCAACCAACCCATGTGCTAAAGACGATCGCCCCCTTATTATAATACAGTAAAGGCGATCGCCCGTCAGGATTAAGACATCCCAACTCCTCCTATAAATAGAGGACTTCCAGCATTCGGAAAAAGGGCTTCTCTCTCTTGGTTGCGCTCTAGACTTCAGACATCTCTCTCTCACTCTCGAAACCTCTTAACCTAAAGACAGTCGGCAGAAACGAGAACAAGAACGCACAGAGCTTCAACTCTGGTTCTTCCGGCAATCATCAGCACTCAAGAGCTGGATAAATAGGGTCTTTACACTCATTGTAATTGCACTCTAACATTAATATTTGTACTCCCAAGTATGTAACACCCCCAATCCGCTCAGGGATATTACACAACGTAAAACCTTTCCTCAAGGATCTACCAGGCTGGTAACGACATATAACAACTCAACCATGCCTTTAAGGCTAAAATGATTCAGTAGACCGATTTGGTCTTTCAACAAATACATACAACTCAAATACAACTCATGCCCACGCAGGGGTCAAAATACAACCACACCCGTACAACGGGAAAATATAGCAGCGGAAAAATAGAGTACAACTGAACCAATAAACAAAGTAAGGTTCCTCATGTGATTAGTATCGATCATCTTTCATCATCCTTCGTGCCGACCCTGTGTTATGCTCCAAAACCTGAATGCAAAAACAGACACCCACCCCCCGAATACTCGGGGGTTAGCAAAACTCCACTGTTTTGCTAGTGCAAGAACAAAGTGCAAATACGAGCCATACCATTCACATTCCACGAATAACAATAACCAAGGATCCTCAAAGATCCAAACGAAACGAAAAGTACTTCCCGAGGCAAGAGTTTGAGAAAACATTTCAAAATCGAAATATCATAAATCAATGGAAGTAATTTATAAAACGGTTTAGAATGCCATCGAGAGTTTTAATAGAAAACAATTTAGGATTATCAAATCCTACTTTTCAAAATCCAAAAGACAAAAGGGGTCACTGCCCCAAAGGTTTACTTTCCGAAAAATGACATTTACCAAACCGTTGGGATTTTAGCCCCAAATCTGTAAAATGACTTTTACAAAACCATTGGGATTTTAGCCCTAAATCTCATCAACTCACAATACACAAGAACGACCACAAGGTTCGTCTCCCAACATCAAAATCCACAAATAAAGGATTTAAAACAAACAACAAAATACTCTAGTGCCATCCTAGCTAAGTAAGCCAAACGAACAATTTACCTCTTACACACTTAGTCGATGCATGCAATCATGAAAACCATTCAAAAGCACTCATTTCCGGAAATGCCATAGTCAAATCACATTTGTAAAATGCACCACAATTAACCGTGGATCCACCCCTCCGTGGACCCCTACCGAGACCCCGTCGGATCTAACCCATAGTGGTTAAAAGCAAGCTCGCGGATCCACCCCTCCGTGGACCCGTACCGAGACCCCGTCGGATCTAACCCATAGTAAGAATACACACACACACACGTTTCTCATGCAATACTAATATGTTAAGAATGTAAGTTCATCAAGAATACTCACTAGAGATGGCCACTAATCCGACACCATTATCAAACTCTTCAAAAACACAATAACAAGATTAAATACGGAATACACGATTCCATAACTTTAAACAACAGGGATATCACCAAAGCCTTCAACGTTCAAAATGATCAAATCATAATCAATTCCCAAACACACCGTTCACAAAACACACACGCGTTTTGAAAGAGAGCCTTTAACGAGGCCAAACTGAAATCTTTTGAAACTTCATTTCAAACAACCATACAAACACACCAAGACGATCACCGATCATCATATCCATAAAATAAGAAAAGTATGGGCAAGGTACTTGCCTCGAATAAGAACAACGCGAAAAATCGACCGAAGTAGTTTGACACGAACCGACTACGAACCCGCCGACTCCACCGATCACCAACTCGCGTTCATAAACTACGAAGGACAAATATAACAACGACAATGAATTCCAAAGTACGACCCAAAGCCGCTGAATTCAAGGAACGAATGACGAAAATTCAAGGATTTTCCCCAAAACGGCCAAGAACACGATTCGTCCCGTCAAAACCCGAAAATGGAATTCCAAGTTGAAATATGGATATACAATCCATAGAATATGTTTAACAACATCATTTAACCATAATCGATCCATCAAAAACGGATGAAAAACGAGATCGAGGACAATTTCCCCAAAAAGTCAATTCGAAGGAAATCAAGAAATATACTTCGATTCAACGAAGAACAATGGATTAAATGATGTTAAACACAAGAATACTACCAAGATTAATCATACCCATCATGAATTAATCAACAACACGGAACGAATCGGACGAAAATGCAAAAAACCCCCAAATTCACGAAATTATGGTTCAAAGAAAGATTACCTTGATTCGCTGGATCAAAGGATGATAACAGATGATTGATTGATGTTATGAACTCAAGAACTTCATGGATTTGTTGACAAACATCATGGCTCGAAGATCTCCAAGTCTCCAGCTGCGGAAGAGAAGGAGAGGAAATGAAAAACGAAATGAAATGTGATCGGCCAACCACATTTATATCGGGCGGACTAGCGCCGCTAGTCGCCGAGCTAGCGGCGCTATCGGCCCAGGCCGCGATCCGATGGCCTTCTCGACTAGATCGCTGCCAGCGTAGCGCAGCTTTTCCGGCCGTAGCGTGCGCTACCGCCGGCCGTAGCGTGCAGCCGTCGGCAAGAGCGTGCGCTACCCGCCGAGCCTTACCGATTCCGTAACCCTGTGACTCCACCGTCCGCACCGATAAGCGTCGTTAGGCGGCCGATAGCGTGCGCTACACTGCTAGCTATTACAGCCTTTCCGGCCAGAAGCGTGCGCTTACGCGGTTTCCGCGCACCCGTCGGCCGGTGCCCGCAATCGTCCGGCCGGGCCCCAACTGGCCGTCGGCCGGTGCTCGAACAACAGGCTCGACGGCTCGATTTCAAAACGTATTTTAACGAACACAACGAAAGTTCGCGGACAACATCAACGACCCGAAATGAAAACATAATACCATAATTAATCATACGCGACCAAGAAACGGGTCGAGACAACAATTACAGATACGGATACCCGTAACTTTCAAGAAATTACAAAATGGCCCAAAACGCCCGGAAATCACGATACGTGATCGACTAACCAAACCTAAGTTCACAACACGTCTAACAAAGTTAAACGGACTTACGGGAAACTCGAAACAGCAGTTTCGAACGAGTTTCGCAAGAATCGAACTCAAGTGCGGAAAAGTCGCTAAAAAGCACGGAACTCAACAAAACGACACCGAAACGAACTCGGATGTCAAAAAGTGTAGAATTAATCATTCTCAGAATGACGAAACGGTCATGAGCGAGTCGTCCAAACGGACTTCCGCCGAAAAAAGAAATTACCAGAAATCGAAAATTGCGGATATTACATTCTACCCTCCTTAAAAGAAGTTTCGTCCCGAAACTTAAAACAAGTAGGGAGAAGCAATATCCCGCCAGAAAAACTCAACGAGATACGCAAGAAACGCGCAACTAACGCCCAACGGCGAAACGTTACAAACAACGCAAAGGAATAGACGGCGTGAAAACACGCTCCACGGCGACCAACACAGCATCGCCGTTAGGGATATAATAAAACCAACAAATGACAAGCGTCATCCAATGGATAATACAATCAAGTCAATTATCCGAACAATCGCAAAACACAACGAACAAAATCAATACGATTGACCAACCTAACGGTACATTGATCAAAACGCGAGCCATTCGCTGAACAAATACGGAATTCCACCGCCCAAGGGTTGGAAGATCGAAAACGAGACTAATTTCCCGAACTTAAGGGAATTACGAAGGATCCTGAACGCTCAACAATCACGAAACGAGAACAAGAACCGAACAACAAACGATCGAGACAACAAAAATCGAACAATCATGTCCGAAACACGAAGGATAATAAAATTCAAACAACAACTCCCAGGATGATTTGGTGAGAACTACAAGACATGAATTCCCATAAGATCCACAGGAAAGGGAATAGCGATTGAAAAGTCACAACGACAAACGAGTTATTCCGAAACGATACCACACTCGTTCGATAAACAAAAACAAGGGGCAGGACAAGCTCAGAAATGTCAACGAACATAAATGAGTGGACAAAGTAGAATATACAGAAGTTCAAAATCCGATCCACTTCGAATAAAAGAACTAGTAGAACCAAATGATGTTACTCCCGAACAAGATTCACAGGAATCGAACCGAACTCGAAAAAGTCACAGCGATAACTAGATCGACTCAAAACAAGATCACAGCTCGTTCGGACGATGAAACTGAAATACTGAACAAGTTCATAAAGTATCAACAAACATGAGCGAATCGATAGACTGGAGAAAGAGAAAATACGGAAGTCAAAATAATACGGGTATTACCTCCGACCTCGTCCACGAAATTCACAAAAACAGGAGCAAGGTAACAAGACATTAAACAACCGACACATAACGGAACGATGACCGATGCACACGGCCATACTAAACCAAGCTCTAACAGCTCGCACATGCACGACAATGCAGAAATCACCACGAGGCGACAATATTCAATACCAACATCCCACCTCTCACAGAGGGCCAACACAACAAATGTGTGGAAAATGACTCAACGCTCACACTGCCAATTCAATCATACTCGGGAGCAAACATCAAAATGACAACGCGAACATCATACATACATACCCAGCCCTCAAACGAGAATGGATAGGTTTTTAAAAAAAAGAAAACCTCATTTTGAAAATAATTTAGAAGAACACCGGTTGATCTTGAGTATCACCTTTCAAAAAGTACAAACGTGAAACATCGTTATCGAGACTTTGGAGAACCATTTCGCATTTGATAAAAATGAGGACACTTTCTCTTAGTGAAAACTTTTAGAATATTCGACCCTCGGGTCTAAATAAAAGTGTTTCTAAAACATTGAAAATATCTCAAAGCATTTTGGTCCTCGAAGTAGAAAATTTTTGAAATATATTGTGGCACCTAGGATATACCACAAGAAAATAACTCATTTGAAAAGTATGTCTCGAAATTTATTTTTCCAAGATACTCAAGGTTTTCAAAAATCCAATAGGCTAGAATGCCCAAAACTCACACATATCGACGTTCACTAAAACAACTCCTAGTACACGCATCAAAACATTTAAAATCAAGACAATACATGTCTTTAAACGGATATAAACGATAAAATACCACAGTCGAAGACCGCCTGGGATTCAGAACAAAACCACTGACCCCATTCGAGGCCTCTAAGGACCCTCCCGCACTGGCTAGTGAACAAGTCGAACGCGTATAAGCACAAAGCTTCCACAATAGAACTTGTAAAACGTGCAAATTGATTCGAAAATCATCAACAACGGACAAAAACAACAATAAAAAGACATCACAAGCAACGACACTCCTCGTATAAACCAAATACGAGAGTCGACTAAATACATATCATGAAATCAAAATCCACATAAGGATTCCACTACCAAATAATCATAAAAATAGCTCGTGTCACACGAGGCACAATACAAAGAAGGGAGACTTACTTCCATAGGTCGCACGAAGATGATGATCGCCCCACGATACTAACCACGACCAACAAACTCAAATGACGCGTCGCGACACGACTCAGTCAGATAAAATCCGACGAAACAAGACTCAAACAACACGACTTGACCCGACAGCCTAGGTTTTCCTCAACCTAAGCTCTGATACCATTTATGTAACACCCCCAATCCGCTCAGGGATATTACACGCCGTAGGACCTTTCCTAAAGGATCTACCAGGCTGGTAATGACATATAACAACTCAACCATGCCTTTAAGGCTAAAATGATTCAGTAGACCGATTTGGTCTTTCAACAAATACATACAACTCAAATACAACTCATGCCCACGCAGGGGTCAAAATACAACCACACCCGTACAACGGGAAAATATAGCAGCGGAAAAATAGAGTACAACTGAACCAATAAACAAAGTACGGTTCCTCATGTGATTAGTATCGATCATCTTTCATCATCCTTCGTGCCGACCCTGTGTTATGCTCCAAAACCTGAATGCAAAAACAGACACCCACCCCCCAATTACTCGGGGGTTAGCAAAACTCCACTGTTTTGCTACCATTCACATTCCACGAATAACAATAACCAAGGATCCTCAAAGATCCAAACGAAACGAAAAGTACTTCTCGAGGCAAGAGTTTGAGAAAACATTTCAAAATCGAAATATCATAAATCAATGGAAGTAATTTATAAAACGGTTTAGAATTCCATCGAGAGTTTTAATAGAAAACAATTTAGGATTATCAAATCCTACTTTTCAAAATCCAAAAGACAAAAGGGGTCACCGCCCCAAAGGTTTACTTTCCGAAAAATGACATTTACCAAACCGTTGAGATTTTAGCCCCAAATCCGTAAAATGACTTTTACAAAACCATTGGGATTTTAGCCCCAATCTCATCAACTCACAGTACACAAGAACGACCACAAGGTTCGTCTCCCAACATCAAAATCCACAAATAAAGGATTTAAAACAAACAACAAAATACTCTAGTGTCATCCTAGCCAAGTAAGCCAAACGAACAATTTACCTCTTACACACTTAGTCGATGCATGCAATCATGAAAACCATTCAAAAGCACTCATTTCCGGAAGTGCCATAGTCAAATCACATTTGTAAAATGCACCACAATTAACCGTGGATCCACCCCTCCGTGGACCCCTACCGAGACCCCGTCGGATCTAACCCATAGTGGTTAAAAGCAAGCTCGCGGATCCACCCCTCCGTGGACCCCTACCGAGACCCCGTCGGATCTAACCCATAGTGAGCATACACACACACACGTTACTCATGCAATACTAATATGCTAAGAATATAAGTTCATCAAGAATACTCACTAGAGATGGCCACTAATCCGACACCATTATCAAACTCTTCAAAAACACAATAACAAGATTAAATACGGAATACACGATTCCATAACTTTAAACAATAGGGATATCACCAAAGCCTTCAACGTTCAAAATGATCAAATCATAATCAATTCCCAAACACACCGTTCACAAAACACACACGCGTTTTGAAAGAGAGCCTTTAGCGAGGCCAAACTGAAATCTTTTGAAACTTCATTTCAAACAACCAAACAAACACACCAAGACGATCACCGATCATCATATCCATAAAATAAGAAAAGTATGGGCAAGGTACTTGCCTCGAATAAGAACAACGCGAAGAATCGACCGAAGTAGGTTGACACGAACCGACTACGAACCCGCCGACTCCACCAATCACCAACTCGCGTTCATAAACTACGAAGGACAAATATAACAACGAAAATGAATTCCAAAGTACGACCCAAAGCCGCTGAATTCAAGGAACGAATGACGAAAATTCAAGGATTTTCCCCAAAACGGCCAAGAACACGATTCGTCCCGTCAAAACCCGAAAATGGAATTCCAAGTTGAAATATGGATATACAATCCATAGAATATGTTTAACAACATCATTTAACCATAATCGATCCATCAAAAACGGATGAAAAACGAGATCGAGGACAATTCCCCCAAAAAGTCAATTCGAAGGAAATCAAGAAATATACTTCGATTCGACGAAGAACAATGGATTAAATGATGTTAAACACAAGAATACTACCAAGATTAATCATACCCATCATGAATTAATCAACAACACGGAACGAATCGGACGAAAATGCAAAAACCCCCCAAATTCACGAAATTAGGGTTCTAAGAAAGATTACCTTGATTCGCTGGATCAAAGGATGATAACGGATGATTGATTGATGTTATGAACTCAAGAACTTCATGGATTTGTTGACAAACATCATGGCTCAAAGATCTCCAAGTCTCCAGCCACGGAAGAGAAGGAGAGGAAATGAAAAACGAAATGAAATGTGACTGCTCAGCCACATTTATACTGGGCCGGACTAGCGCGCGCTAGGCTGCCGAGCTAGCGTCTTCTCGGCCCAGCCGCGATCGATGGCCTTACGGACTAGACCGCTCGGCCAGTAGCGTGCGCGACCTTCGGCCGTGGCGTGCGCTACTGCCGGCCGTAGCGTCTGCGGCGTCCGCGATGGCGTGCGCTACCTGCCGAGCCTGACCGATTCCAGAACCCTCGTGACTCCACCGTCTGCACCCGATAAGCGTCGTTAGGCGGCCGATAGCGTGCGCTACACCTGCCGGTTAGCGCGCGCAGCCTTCCGGCCGTAGCGTGCGCTACGCCGGTTCCTGCCGCACCCGTCCGGCCGGTGCCCGCAATCATCCGGCCAGTCCCGCAACCGTCCGGCCAGTGCTCGAACAACAGGGTTCGACGACTCGATTTCCGAAAACGTACGGAACGAACACAACGAAAGTTCGCGGACAACATCAACGACCCAAAATGAAAACATAATACCATAATTAATCATACGCGACCAAGAAACGGGTCGAGACAACAATTACAGATACGGATACCCGTAACTTTCAAGAAATTACAAAATGGCCCAAAACGCCCGGAAATCACGATATGTGATCGAATAACCAAACCTAAGTTCACAACACGTCTAAAAAAGTTAAACGGACTTACGGGAAACTCGAAACGGCAGTTTCGAACGAGTTTCGCAAGAATCGAACTCAAGTGCGGAAAAGTCGCTAAAAAGCACGGAACTCAACAAAATGACACCGAAACGAACTCGGATGTCAAAAAGTGTAGAATTAATCATTCTCATAATGACGAAACGGTCATGAGCGAGTCGTCCAAATGGACTTCCGCCGAAAAAAAGAAATTACCAGAAATCGAAAATTGTGGATATTACATTCTACCCTCCTTAAAAGAAGTTTCGTCCCGAAACTTAAAACAAGTAGGGAGAAGCAATATCCCGCCAGGAAAACTCAACGAGATACGCAAGAAACGCGCAACTAACGCCCAACGGCGAAACGTTACAAACAACGCAAAGGAATAGACGGCGTGAAAACACGCTCCACGGCGACCAACACAACATCGCCGTTAGGGATATAATAAAACCAACAAATGACAAGCGTCATCAAATGGATAATACAATCAAGTCAATTATCCGAACAATCGCAAAACACAACGAACAAAATCAATACGATTGATCAACCTAACGGTACATTGATCAAAACGCGAGCCAATCGCTGAACAAATACGGAATTCCACCGCCCAAGGGTTGGAAGATCGAAAACGAGACTAATTTCCCGAACTTAAGGGAATTACGAAGGATCCTGAACGCTCAACAATCACGAAACGAGAACAAAAACCGAACAACAAATGATCGAGACAACAAAAATCGAACAATCATGTCCGAAACACGAAGGATAATAAAATTCAAACAACAACTCCCAGGATGATCTGGTGAGAACTACAAGACATGCATTCCCATAAGATCCACAGGAAAGGGAATAGCGATTGAAAAGTCACAACGACAAACGAGTTATTCCGAAACGATACCACACTCGTTCGATAAACAAAAACAAGGGGCAGGACAAGCTCAGAAATGTCAACGAACATAAATGAGTCAACAAAGTAGAATATACAGAAGTTCAAAATCCGATCCACTTCGAATAAAAGAACTAGTAGAACCAAATGATGTTACTCCCGAACAAGGTTCACAGGAATCGAACCGAACTCGAAAAAGTCACAGCAATAACCAGATCGACTCAAAACAAGATCACAGCTCGTTCGGACGATGAAACTAAAATACTGAACAAGTTCATAAAGTATCAACAAACATGAGCGAATCGATAGACTGGAGAAAGAGAAAATACAGAAGTCAAAATAGTACGGGTATTACCTCCGACCTCGTCCACGAAATTCACAAAAACAGGATCAAGTTAACAAGACATTAAACAACCGATACATAACGGAACGATGACCGATGCACACGGCCATACTAAACCAAGCTCTAACAGCTCGCACATGCACGACAACGCAGAAATCACCACGAGGCGACAATATTCAATACCAACATCCCACCTCTCACAGAGGGCCAACACAACAAATGTGTGGAAAACGACTCAACGCTCACACTGCCAATTCAATCATACTCGGGAGCAAACATCAAAATGACAACGCGAACATCATACATACATACCCAGCCCTCAAACGAGAATGGATAGGTTTTTAAAAAAAAAGAAAACCTCATTTTGAAAATAATTTAGAAGAACACCGGTTGATCTTGAGTATCACCTTTCAAAAAGTACAAACGTGAAATATCGTTATCGAGACTTTGGAGAACCATTTCGCATTTGATAAAAATGAGGACACTTTCTCTTAGTGAAAACTTTCAGAATATTCGACCCTCGGGTCTAAATAAAAGTGTTTCTAAAACATTGAAAATATCTCAAAGCATTTTGGTCCTCGAAGTAGAAAATTTTTGAAATATATTGTGGCACCTAGGATATACCACAAGAAAATAACTCATTTGAAAAGTATGTCTCGAAATTTATTTTTCCAAGATACTCGAGGTTTTCAAAAATCCAATAGGCCAGAATGCCCAAAACTCACACATATCGACGTTCACTAAAACAACTCCTAGTACACGCATCAAAACATTTAAAATCAAGACAATACATGTCTTTAAACGGATATAAACGATAAAATACCACAGTCGAAGACCGCCTGGGATTCAGAACAAAACCACTGACCCCATTCGAGGCCTCTAAGGACCCTCCCGCACTGGCTAGTGAACAAGTCGAGCGCGTATAAGCACAAAGCTTCCACAATAGAACTTGTAAAACGTGCAAATCGATTCGAAAATCATCAACAACGGGCAAAAACAACAATAAAAAGACATCACAAGCAACGACACTCCTCGTATAAACCAAATACGAGAGTCGACTAAATACATATCATGAAATCAAAATCCACATAAGGATTCCACTACCAAATAATCATAAAAATAGCTCGTGTCACACGAGGCACAACACAAAGAAGGGAGACTTACTTCCACAGGTCGCACGAAGATGATGATCGCCCCACGATACTAACCACGACCAACAAACTCAAACGACGCGTCGCGACACGACTCAGTCAGATAAAATCCGACGAAACAAGACTCAAACAACACGACTTGACCCGACAGCCTAGGTTTTCCTCAACCTAAGCTCTGATACCATTTATGTAACACCCCCAATCCGCTCAGGGATATTACACGCCGTAGAACCTTTCCTCAAGGATCTACCAGGCTGGTAACGACATATAACAACTCAACCATGCCTTTAAGGCTAAAATGATTCAGTAGACCGATTTGGTATTTCAACAAATACATACAACTCAAATACAACTCATGCCCACGCAGGGGTCAAAATACAACCATACCCGTACAACGGGAAAATATAGCAGCGGAAAAATAGAGTACAACTGAACCAATAAACAAAGTACGGTTCCTCATGTGATTATTATCGATCATCTTTCATCATCCTTCGTGCCGACCCTGTGTTATGCTCCAAAACCTGAATGCAAAAACAGACACCCACCCCCCAAATACTCGGGGGTTAGCAAAACTCCACTGTTTTGCTAGTGCAAGAACAAAGTGCAAATATGAGCCATACCATTCACATTCCACGAATAACAATAACCAAGGATCCTCAAAGATCCAAACGAAACGAAAAGTACTTCCCGAGGCAAGAGTTTGAGAAAACATTTCAAAATCGAAATATCATAAATCAATGGAAGTAATTTATAAAACGGTTTAGAATGCCATCGAGAGTTTTAATAGAAAACAATTTAGGATTATCAAATCCTACTTTTCAAAATCCAAAAGACAAAAGGGGTCACCGCCCCAAAGGTTTACTTTCCGAAAAATGATATTTACCAAACTGTTGGGATTTTAGCCCCAAATCCGTAAAATGACTTTTACAAAACCATTGGGATTTTAGCCCCAATCTCATCAACTCACAGTACACAAGAACGACCACAAGGTTCGTCTCCCAACATCAAAATCCACAAATAAAGGATTTAAAACAAACAACAAAATACTCTAGTGTCATCCTAGCCAAGTAAGCCAAACGAACAATTTACCTCTTACACACTTAGTCGATGCATGCAATCATAAAAACCATTCAAAAGCACTCATTTCCGGAAATGCCATAGTCAAATAACATTTGTAAAATGCACCACAATTAACCGTGGATCCACCCCTCCGTGGACCCTACCGAGACCCCGTCGGATCTAACCCATAGTGGTTAAAAGCAAGCTCGCGGATCCACCCCTCCGTGGACCCCTACCGAGACCCCGTCGGATCTAACCCATAGTGATCATACACACACACACGTTACTCATGCAATACTAATATGCTAAGAATGTAAGTTCATCAAGAATACTCACTAGAGATGGCCACTAATCCGACACCATTATCAAACTCTTCAAAAACACAATAACAAGATTAAATACGGAATACACGATTCCATAACTTTAAACAACAGGGATATCACCAAAGCCTTCAACGTTCAAAATGATCAAATCATAATCAATTCCCAAACACACCGTTCACAAAACACACACGCGTTTTGAAAGAGAGCCTTTAGCGAGGCCAAACTGAAATCTTTTGAAACTTCATTTCAAACAACCAAACAAACACACCAAGACGATCACCGATCATTATATCCATAAAATAAGAAAAGTATGGGCAAGGTACTTGCCTCGAATAAGAACAACGCGAAGAATCGACCGAAGTAGGTTGACACGAACCGACTACGAACCCGCCGACTCCACCGATCACCAACTCGCATTCATAAACTACGAAGGACAAATATAACAACGAAAATGAATTCCAAAGTACGACCCAAAGCCGCTGAATTCAAGGAACGAATGACGAAAATTCAAGGATTTTCCCCAAAACGGCCAAGAACACGATTCGTCCCGTCAAAACCCGAAAATGGAATTCCAAGTTGAAATATGGATATACAATCCATAGAATATGTTTAACAACATCATTTAACCATAATCGATCCATCAAAAATGGATGAAAAACGAGATCGAGGACAATTCCCCCAAAAAGTCAATTCGAAGGAAATCAAGAAATATACTTCGATTCGACGAAGAACAATGGATTAAATGATGTTAAACACAAGAATACTACCAAGATTAATCATACCCATCATGAATTAATCAACAACACGGAACGAATCGGACGAAAATGCAAAAACCCCCAAATTCACGAAATTAGGGTTCTAAGGAAGATTACCTTGATTCGCTGGATCAAAGGATGATAACGGATGATTGATTGATGTTATGAACTCAAGAACTTCATGGATTTGTTGACAAACATCATGGCTCGAAGATCTCCAAGTCTCCAGCCGCGGAAGAGAAGGAGAGGAAATGAAAAACGAAATGAAATGTGACTGCTCAGCCACATTTATACTGGGCCGGACTAGCGCGCGCTAGGCTGCCGAGCTAGCGTGCGCTATCGGCCCAGGCCGCGATCCAGTGGCCTTCTGGACTAGACTGCTCGGCCAGGTAGCGTGCGCAGCCTTCCGGCCGTAGCGTGCGCTACCTGCCGGCCGTAGCGTACGCAGCGTCCGACAGTAGCGTGCGCTACCTGCCGAGCCTGACCGATTCCAGAACCCCCAGGACTCCACTGTCCAGACCCGATAGCGTGCGTTAGGCCAGCCGATAGCGTGCGCTACACCTGCCGGTTAGCGCGCGCAGCCTTCCGGCCGTAGCGTGCGCTACGCCGGTTCCTGCCGCACCCGTCCGGCCGGTGCCCGCAATCGTCCGGCCAGTCCCGCAACCGTCCGGCCAGTGCTCGAACAACAGGGCTCGACGACTCGATTTCCGAAAACGTACGGAACGAACACAACGAAAAGTTCGAGGACAACATCAACGACCCGAAATGAAAACATAATACCATAATTAATCATACGCGACCAAGAAATGGGTCGAGACAACAATTACAGATACGGATACCCGTAACTTTTAAGAAATTACAAAATGGCCCAAAACGCCCCACGATACGTGATCGAATAACCAAACCGAAGTTCACAACACGTCTAACAAAGTTAAACGGACTTACGGGAAACTCGAAACAGCAGTTTCGAACGAGTTTCGCAAGAATCGAACTCAAGTGCGGAAAAGTCGCTAAAAAGCACGGAACTCAACAAAACGACACCGAAACGAACTCGGATGTCAAAAAGTGTAGAATTAATCATTCTCAGAATGACGAAACGGTCATGAGCGAGTCGTCAAAACGGACTTCCGCTGAAAAAAAGAAATTACCAGAAATCGAAAATTGCGGATATTACAAAGTATCCGTATTAATAATATCTCGCGAGAGCATTCAAGCCCAGGCCTAACAAACCCGGCAAATCTTGTGTTATTTACATTCCCACGGACGTACTCTCGTATTTTGTTTGTTACTCATCCATTCTAGCAAAATAATATATTTTGGGTAACAACAATCACTTTTGACTTGCTAGCGTGCGTTAGCCTTTATTCATAGCGTGCATTACGCTCATTACGTACGTTATTGCTGAGCTGTAGCATACGTTATCGATTTCCAGTTTCAGTCCAGTGGCATTCGTTTCTGCTGTTACGTACGTTGCCATTTCATTCTTACGTACGTTATCTTGTCTCAGTGGCGTGCGTTAATCCTTAGACGTAGCGTGCATTAATCATATATCCGTTGCATTCAATTTGTCAAACTGTCCGTTGAGTCTTTGACTTTGACCAGAATCTTTCCAACGTTCATCTTGTTTGAATTCGTATTCAAACACCATTACGTACGTTAGCTGCCTTCGATAGCGTGCGTTAATCATCAGCTGTAGCGTGCGCTATCTTCACCAGGTAAGTCGTCTGATCTGTAGGTAAGTCCTTATTACGTACGTTATGCTGAGTATGTTACGTACGTTAACATCCTTCGATTGCGTGCGCTATTCTTGGCAGATAACGTTTTCGTTATCCATGCTGATTGATCAACTTTTTGCGTCTTCGACTCCTTGTTGTTTTGTTTCGCTCCTTTATTGTTTTGCTTTGTTTAGCAACTTAATCATCAAAACTCTATTAAGAAATATTCAGAATAAAATATTCCAATTTTCAGTATCTTTTTCATCTATTTTTTGAGCACTACGAGTTTCTTCATTCTCACTTCGGTGATAGCTAGGGGTGGACACAAAAAATCAAAATCCCGATCCCGTCCCGGTCCCATCCCAAAATTACCCGGGATGGGACGAGATCCAAAATTAAAAACACTAGGCCCGTCCCGTCCCGTCCCATTAGAGTAACTGCGGGATGGGACACGGGACAAAAAATTTGAGGTCCGTAAGGCCCGTCCCGTCCCGCTAAGTTTTTAACCCTTTTTAAAACCATATATTTTTATTATTTGTAACCCTTTTTTAATTAATTTTTAATAATAAACTATTTTTATTTTTTACTATCTATATTTTATAATTATACACAAACCTAATCAACCGATATAAAGTTAGTAATTGATATTTTTTCAAAAAAAATGGATATGTTGTATTCAATGTTAATAATTGTTATTTTAAAAGTTTAATTTAGGCTATTAAATTAGTTTGTTGGATATTTTTCCGAATTTAGATGTGTAAAATTATAGATTTTCTTACTTTTTTCTAATTTATATTTTGAACTTTTTATGCGGAACTAAACTCATCCCGTCCCGTTCCGTCCCCTCCCAACCGGGATAAGGCCCGTACGGGATGAAATTTTAAAATCACCAATCCCGTCTCGTCCCGTCCCGCTTGTTATAACATGGAACGGGACGTGGGATGACCCCAGGCCCGTCCCATCCCGTCCCATGCCCACCCCTAGTGATAGCTCCTCTCATCAAGCAAAGCAGCCCTCCGTCTTTCTATTGATAAAAAGACTTGAAGCTTCATCTCCAACTCTAACGCTTATCTCATCATCTTGATTTTCTCCAGAAATATTTTTTTTAGTAAAAAATTTATCTAAAGAACCTCTTTGGGAATTTATAAATGCCTCTTGTTGTCTTTTTAGTTTTCTTTTTTTACTACGAGAAGCTTGTTTCCCCATAAGGAATAATATTAATATAACCTAAAAATTCAAAGATTCAACAATCAAAACCTAATTGTGAAATTATTCAATATTTCATAATAATTTCAAACCCAACCATGATTGATGATTCATATATAACAATTAACAAAAATAAAAAAATCTAACAATGATTCAATCAAAAAAAATTGCTTGAAATCGAACTTTAAGTTAGCAAACTACATTGAGACCTATGTGCACGGACATGGACATGAATACGGATACGGACACAGACACGGACACGGAGACACGTAAAAACTCCAAAAAATAGGACTCGGACACGGTATAGGACTCGGTAAATTAAATAATATACAAAATATATAGTATCAGTATTTGAAAGATAAAATTTTTATTTTTATGGTAAAAAGAAAATAAAACAAATGAAACATCTCTTCTTTTTTTCATATACTAATTTTTTATTTGAAGCATCTCTTCTTTTTATCACACCTATGAGTCAAACTCTTTCTATGACCTATTTGATGTATGCAGAATAGGGTGTTCAAAACCAGATATCCGAAAATTCGGATAGTAAATATTGATATCCGATATCCGCATCCGAAATAAATATCCAAAATATTTTTTTTACTATAAATATTTTTACAACAAATTAAATATAGGCTCAATTAATTATTTATCTTAAATAAATAATACTACAATACCAATTCAAATCAATAAAAGTAAATATATTCATATTATTTGCCAAACAAACTCTATATCTTCATATTATTTAAAATATAAAAATATAAATTATATATTTTTCGGATATTTCGGATATCCGAATATCCGAAAATTTTCAAAAGGCATATCCGATATCCGAATCCGAAAAAGTGGATATCTGATTTTCGGATATCCGAAACTTCGAATTTTCAGATTTTCGGATCGGATATCGGGTATTTTTGAACACCCCTAATGCAGAATGTGACTTTCAACATTCTCATGTCCCAACACAGCTCATATACATCTATAGTATTTTTGACTTTTGTAGATATCAAGGCATCTTTCTCCCCAGATCTATTCTTCTTTTTTTTCTTCCTTCATCGGTATCCTTCTTTTCTTCTCTTCTTATTTTCTTTTCTTCCTTATTCTTTCCTTCTTTCTTCTTCTCATTCTTACTGGAAATATTTCTCATTATTACTGGAAATATGTCGGAATCACAGGAGTCACCGGAGTTTACTCTAACATCAGTCAAAATAGTGTAATATCAGTCAAAACAGGTTAGGTCAACGATTAGTCGACTGGGTCGAGCACTTCGATCCATTTCGCCCGAAATCTTTACAGCAACCGAGTTGAAGACCGCGTCTGAACCGAGTCCATTGCCGCGTCCACATAGCCACGTCACCAGGACGCGGTCCGACCGCGTCGGACACGCATCCGCGCCGCGTTGGCGGGGAGTCCGAGTCCAAAACGCACTGGACTCGGACACTCTCTCTGTCTCGAAGAGTTCGTGCTTCGGAGATTGAGACACAACGTACAATACTTTGGAATTGAATTTCTCAAGGCCCAATGATCCATTAGTCTTTGACTAAGGGTTAGGTCCTAACCCTCCGGGGTACGCTGGTGGAACAATTAAATATTGAGGGCTTCAAGCGGCAATGTGGGAGGCCAGATCTCGGTGGGATCCTGCGGTTGTATTTGAGGGGGTCCAGCATGGAGCAATCATTTGTGGGACGACTCTTTGTGCGCGGTAGTTGAGGATATTTAAGAACCTGTGAGCCAGATACACATCTCGCGATTTAACTGGTAGCAGTACTGTGGGGCCGGAGCTGTTATCCCGAGGACTAATCAAGTGTAAGCTTGGAACCTCGGTATTAAAAAAAAAGTTTAAATATTTTTCGTTTTCAAATATCTTAATATTTCTACTTACTTTATTCTTTTATCTTTAAAAGTATAATTATATTATATATTCGTGCTTAATATGGGTATATCTGAATAGGAAATAGATCATATTACCTTGTGAAATCTAGAAATTTTTGTAGGTCATTGATATTAGTGATCTAACGGCTGTAGATGAGTCGAATTATATGGATTTATGTATTTTTTGTATTACATTATTTGTTGCATATACTAGCGACCAGCTTGATGCAACAAATAATAACAAATATGTAATGAAATTACTTAATAATGCAATCGATTTCTAGATTTCACCATTAAGAGTGTTTTCACCATAGTCAATCCCTATCCGAATATATGCCAATTTGAACCTGTCTACAAATTTTTTATTATGATCTTTTATTATATTGAACGTTTTTTATTCATTAGTTTCTAAACTTAATCATTAGTTAAATTTCTACCGTGCCTTATAATACTCCACCCGTCCATCAAAAATATGGTATATTTGACTTCCACGGTCATCAAAGTAGAACTTCGATATTAATTATTTTATTATATAAGAATAAAAATTATAAAAAATAATATTTTAAAAATAAATATTAAGACAAATCTAATCTATATTTACACAACTATAATATTTTTATATAATAGTTATAATTTATGGTTGGAGTTTATTAATTTTGACCGTAAAAGTCAAATGTGCTAAATTTTTGGTGGACGAAGAGAGTATTACATTATTATTCTTATGAACAAGACACACACACACACATATATATATATATATATATATATATATATATATATATTAAGAGAACATATCCTTTTGAAAAGGGAAAATTTCCTCCCAAACATCAATGACTTATAAGAGCCTTTTTAATCAGAATATTATCTAACAATTAAGGGATAATCTAATTAATAATAAATACAAAAATCTAATTAATAATAAATACAAAAATATCACTACGATCTACAACCGCCAATAATGTACAGAAACTTAATCAAAATAAATATACAAAAATACTACTATATTAAATAACAATAATTAATTATATGATTAGGAGGAACTAATTATATTAATAACTGTCGAAATGGAATCAAAATATAAAAAATTGAAAAATAAGATACTACAATAAGCTAATTACAGATTAACTATTAAGAAACTGAAATTTTCTATTTCACACAAATAACTAACTTAAAAAAATATGCGAACCAAAAATCATATAAACAGTCGGTATTTTTAAATCATATAAAAACGCACAAATGTAATAAAAAATTTCGTGCAAGGAAACAAAATTACAAAAGAAAATAACTAACCAGTCAGTTAGTTTCCACTAACTTTTAGAATTCTACATTATAGAGATTATGGATGGTGATCTCTGATACGGATTACGTATATAAGTGTACGTAAAACGTATAAAATACAACGGAAGATTATCACGGTTTTTACAAGTATCAAAGTAACAACGAAAACAAAAGGTGGTGGCCGAATTTATGTAGTTTCGGCCGTGAGGTAGGATAGTGTATGGGTTGGAATGTGTTTTATCGAATTAGACCTATAACTCGATAAAGATAATCTCTCCTCAAGACCTATTGAGAATTGATCAAGTTAAAATTCGAGACGCGTCGAAATAATAACCAAGGTTTTGTTGAACTCGTTCAACGTATATTTCAAGAGAAATACAATGTTATAACTTTCAAGATGATTTCAAAGGTTGAGGGTGAGGCTTATAAATAGCCTTAACAACTACAAATAAGTTCAAACAAGATCAAACAAGATCTCACAAGAAAACAAGCAAACAATAAACTAATCTAACAACTTTGACAAAGATTGAAAACAAAGTCATGCTTGGTCTCCTCCTCTCCTTTTTGGACATGGGGTAGCATCAAGAAGTGGATAACATCCTTCTCATGTGATATCTTCTTGCATGACTTCAACAAGGATAGAAAGTGAAAGCAACATGTTGGCATCTTCCTTCATTTGGTGGACTTTGAAAAATGAAGGGGTGGGGTGAGCCAAAATCTCTATCCTTGATCTTATTATGGTGGACTTTGAAAAATGAAGGCAAAGTTGAAAGTAGTGGGGACAAAGATCCTTCATGGATCCTTCATCAAATCGGCCGAAATCTCTCCTATTATGGCCGATTTTAGGGGTGGGACCGGTTCGGTTATTACTAATATTTTAAGTACCCTAAACCGGTTTTAATACACAAAAACCGGATCGGGTTTTGTGTAATTTTTTGGGGAACCGATTTAGGACCCGAACCGGTTTTTAGGTTCGGGTATTCCGGGTTTTTTGGGTAACCGACTCGCTAAAAACCGAATTGCTAAAACCCGAATTCTGTTAAAACCCGAATTCTCAATAATAACCGAATAAGCAACTAGAACCGAAAATATATTCAATAATTTGAACATATGTTTAATGAATTTTTTATTACATAAATAACAATGGTATACACAAAAAAATCAAAATTTTAACATTAATAATATTAGATTCAGATTTAATAATGTCCAAAAACAATAACAATAATGTCCAAAGTCAAGTCACAAAATAAGATTTAAACGTCCAAATCCAAATGTCCAACAATCCAAATGTCTAAATATTTGCATAAACAGTTCTCGCATATTAAATTACTACAGACCTTGCATACTAAGTACTAACAACAATAATAAATTAAACATAAAAACCTTAATCTCCTTAATTATTTTGTGTATTCCCTTTGCTTGTCTTTGACGACCTTACTTTTCTTCTCCATGAGTTCCTTTTCTTCTTGCTCAAACTCTACAATAATTAATCAAATAATCAATAAACCAACGAGATATTTAGAGTATAAAATGAAGGTGCGACGATGAGTTTTAAATTAATTAAAACAAGTATGAAAAAAATGGTGTACCTTGTTCCGTTTTCTCAAACCATTCCATTTCCTCAGGTGTAGGAGCATATTCCAAGTTTGTAATGACATCCGACCTCAACCAACTTTGTAGGCAAATCAATGCCTCAACCGATCTAGGAGTCAAAGAGCTCCTATGAGGATCAATTACTCTTTTTCCCGTGCTAAAACTTGACTCGGATGCAACAGTGCTGACTTGAATTGCTAATATATCTTTAGCCAAATTTTGTAAATTTGGGTACTTAGGACCCACTAGTTTCCACCATGCCAAAATATCAAATTCTTCATTTTGTTCTTCAATAGGATCTAGAATATACCTTTCCACTTCATGAGTACCAACAACTTGATTTCCTCCTTGAAAATCCTTCTCCCACTCTTCAAAGAGCGATGCCTTTCTATCCGGTATACGTCTCTTGTTCGCACTAAAAAACATATCAAAACAATGTTAAACACTTTAAATTAATCAAATATATGCATACTAACCACTATCAGAAAAATATGCATACAACTTCGGAAAAGCACAGCACAGATCCTTCAAGGAATTTTCTAGTCGAACTTCAAGATGAAGCAAATGCAAGCTGAGAAGCTCAACTAAAAAATTTAGAACCTAGAAATGAGGCATCCAACTCAAGTCAGTTGGCCATCAGCCTTCACAAGTCACATGAGAAATCATTTTCAAACTCAAATTAAGTTACCTGATAAAACCTGATGCCAGTATGATAAAACCTGATAAAACCCCTGCTAATTAAGTTACCAACACTATCTAGTTCAAAATCAAACAATCAACTTCAGTATGATGCAGATACAACCACTCATAATCACTCTAAAATCAGCCATGTAAATGCGCATTAAAACAGTCCTAAACGCTACCAAATCAATCAATAATATACACATAAAATGCTTTAAAAACAGCCAAAATAAGCAACAATAAAAACAGTCCTAAACTAAATAGTAAATAATAAAAACAACAATAAAAACAGCCCTAAAAGAATATAAATAATATATTGTACCTGCTAGATGCATCTTGAATTACTTCTTTCTCCAAGTTAGACCTTTGATTTGGAGTACCACTTGTTGAAGCGTAAATGTCGGTGAGTGTGACAATAAACTCTTTCAATTCATCACATTTTTTCTTTGCCAAATCAATATCAAACCCCATCATTTTTTGAAGAAGTAGCATGAAAAATCTTAGCTTCCTTCTAGGGTCTAACACCAAAGCAACGAGTAAGAGTTGATTGATATCTTCTAGCTTATCAAAATATTTTCTATATTTGCTCTTCATGTGAATCGACATATCAAAAATAACTTTTCCGACACCAATATTATCCTTCGCATAAGGGTGGTTGCAAACATTATCGATCTCATATTTGATTCCAACAACCTCAATGAATGATTTGTTGGCACTTGGCTTGTTTGATGAACTAATATTCATAGTTGTTTCATAAAAACGCGCAAAAACTTCACCAACTCTAAAGCCCTACCCCAATCATCTTCATTTGGAGGTCCCACCCTTTTCTTACCATTTCCCCAATATCCAAGTCCAACTCATCTTCTTCACCTTCTCCATCTTCTTCATCAAAATACCCCGTATACTTCAAATCCTCCTCCTCTAACAACCTATCAAATGCTTGCCTAAGCTCAAGTGCCGTCTCAAGCATTAGGTAAGTCGAATTCCACCTAGTGGGAACATCCAAAACACACACCTTTTTACTCTCTAATGACTCTTTTTAACACACTCTTTAAAGGTCTCAAGTCTACTCGGGGAACTCCTAACATATTTTATAGCATTCCTAATTGATGCAACGGACTTCTCCACACATTTCAAACCCGATTTAACAATAAGATTGACAACATGAGCTAAACACCTAACATGGAGATATTTCCCACCCAACAAAATCTCTTTATCACCATTGTTTAACTTTCTCTTTGTGTAGTCTAATGCCACTTTGTTAGAAGCGGCATTGTCTACGGAGATAGTTAAAAGCTTTTTAATTGACCATTCTTGCAAACATTTTTCTAAAATTTTTCCAATTGTTAAGCCTTGGTGATTTGGAATTACACAAAAGTTAAGAACTTTCTTATGCATAATCCATTTATCGTCAATAAAGTGGGAGGTCAATACCATGTAATTTATGTTTTGTATTGAAGTCCACGTGTCGGTTGTTAAACTTACACAACGATCTCTAAGCTCATTTCTCAAACTTTCCTTCATCTCACCGTACATACCCAAAAATATCTTAACCACCGTTTTCCTACAAGGGACATTCCATTTAGGCACCACAATCTTACAAAATCTCCTAAAACCCGGCTTCTCAATTGCACTAAATGGCATTTCATCAATAACAATCATTTCAACCGCCGCTTTAGTGCAATTGTCTTGGGTCCAATGAGTAACCAAAGCATACACACCTTTAACATCTGTAGCAAAGTGTCTTTGGCCCTTAATCGAGTTCTTAGCACTACCGGGATATTGCGAACAATGAATTTCTAAGTGTTTTTGTAGTGTACTTGTGTCGTTCCTTGATTCAGCATTAAGTGTGGTGAAGCAATACTTACATTGAGCTTTTGTAGTATGCCCAACCTGAATCTCTTTTCCATCTTGATTATTGATCAAAGGTATCTGTTGTGCATTGAAATGGTCCCACACCCAAGACTTATTCGCTCTCGATTTATATTTCGATTTCCTCTTTCTTGAATTCTTCTTTGGTAGTTGAGTTGTATTTGTAGCACCATCACGTATTTCATTCTTCGTATCGCCGCTACTTATGCTCTTAGTATCATCAGAAATAGAAGCCATTGAAAATCGGAATCTGCATGACATAAACAATTTAAATAAAATGCTTTGGCATCATCAACATTGAACAACATTCAACATTTAAGCAACATTCAACATTTCCAGTTTAATAAGTATTAATGAGGTTGCGTTTAAATACAAATTAACTCTATAGAGAGCATAAACAAGCAGAAATTAAGTGTATGCAGTTTATTTTATTAAACCCTAAAGCAGCAGCCATAGACATTGTCAACTCAGAATAAGCACAATATTCTCGCAACCGATGTAAACTTGTATGCCGTTTCTTTACACTAATTCCCAAATCAAAGCATAAAGTACAGAAGGAGACATATGTTATACATCATTTAAGCATTCAATCAACGCGTTCCGACCAGTAAACATGGATAGATCTGCTATCGCCTATTCTGCCCCGTTTCCTTTAAAAGGGGTGAAATAAAAAAAGAGAAAAAGGAAAGAAACAGGAAAATTTACCTTGTGATAGCAGAAGTTTCGGTGAAGAAGAAACGTAGAAGAAGTCGATCCGTTACTCGAAGAAAGGTAGAAGAACTGAAGAACCCTCTTTTGTTTCTCTGGAGTGAAGAATGACGAGAGTGAAAGGGTGTGGGCACTGGGCTGGGCGGCGTTTCTTAAACTAGGTTAATGCTGTGGCATTTATACAATTTTTACTATTTTAATCGTTCTACAATGTTTGTTAGGGTATCAAAAATATGCAGTGGCCTTAAACTATAAGCTGCCTTTATTTTTTATATTATTAAATATAATTATATTATATATATTTAAAATCCGGTTCTTAACCGGGTAATATGTGTTCTGAAATTGAAGACCCAAAACCCGGAACCGATTTATTTAAATAGACCCGAATTAAGAACCGGACCCGCTTTTTGTTATAAAACCTGGAACCGGAACCGGTTTTTTTGGTTCGGTTTTTAAAAAAAATCGGTTCCTCGGTAAAAAATCCCACCCCTAGCCGATTTTGTATGCATGAACATGCATACGTATGCATATTTTGGTAGGTCTAAGTTATCCCGGTTCCGATTATTAAGATGGTTCCCATTTTCGCATTTATTTTCTCACTGAAGTACGTAGGTGCATGTGCATGCAACGTGGTATCGTCACCTACGTCAATTCTTACTTCATTTGGAGATGTCGTAATCGCATCAAGTTCAAAGGTGGGGACAAAATCTCTCCCATGTGATACTTGACAAGGACAACAAAAATCAAGCTTCCATCCACTTGGTTTGGCCGAATTATTGAAGTGTGGAGGGACCCAAGCATTGTAGTGGACTTTGAAAATGAAGTCTTGAAACTAGAAGAGACAAAAATCCTCATGATTTTGGACCAAATATGATGCTGTCGGTTTTGTCATTTCTGGGATCCAATGGGTCCGAATTTGGTCCTATGGTCTCATAAGATTTGTAGCTCTCTTTCTTAGCTTTCCATGGTCACTTGAATCACCTGAATCGGATTTCGGACGAGAAAGTTATGGGCAAAATACTAAAACTGCTACGAAGTCGTCGTGCGCGCGAGAATTGGTAATTTGTCCGTGTATTTTGCATGAGGATTTTATGTATGCCTGCGACTCAATCAAGCTTGGTCGGATAATCTTCTTTTTGTATTTGATGATGTTGACCGATTCGTATCATACCCTCCCCCTTTCAAAGGATTTGACCTCAAATCCAGATTTTGAACTTTTTTTTTTATTATTTTGTGCTGTAAGACTTGACTTGTAGTTCATTGGATGCTCGGTCTTAATCACATCATTCCCTTCTTTTTCAAGAAGATTCATTCTTGATTCTAATGCCCGAAAGAAGGGTTGATACTCCGGATATGGTTGCACTCCTCCCGGTTTGAAGATGTAATTTTCGTCCATAATGTTGACTTTAACTTGTGATTGCGTATCCAAAAGGACAACATGCAAAATGGAAACAAACGACATACCTAGGAGTCTTCCATTCCCCTTAATGGAATCCCGAAAAGATGATTTATGGTTTAACGGAGTAATTTCCAACTCTTGTGCCAAGTGAACACAAATCGCGTCCTCACTCCCTTCAATAATGAATTCGTCCCTTACTATTTTCCGATTATACGCAGCCACGCTGCTTTCACGTTGGTCGGTGTCAAGAACTGGATCAACAAGAACAAATGGATTAGGACCCTCCAGTTCTTTGACAATAATTGAAACAACCTTGTGTGGAATATAACAAGGCGGTCTTTGTTCGATTAGTTCGCTTTGCACAACCACGCCATTATCTCGGGTCTCCTTAAGCACCCGCATGTGTTCATGCTCACCTTCAAAAATGGGAAGCTCGAGATCAATTATGGGCTCCTCTTTGTCATCTGATTCTGTATCAAATATTGGCGGTCCATCATAACCCGATCCACTTTCCATTTTAATATTATCGGTCTCCTTGAATAATGTCTCATCAAAATTTAACCCATTAAGCTCGTTTCGTACCGCAACAAAGTCATACGACCCACTTTGCTCCGATAGGGCAGCTCGACTCCAACCATAGTCTTCTTTGTCATCAAAAAATTGTTGAGATTCGGTGCCTAAAACGAAGGCCCAGCGGAAGCGGTAAAACGAAAATTAATTCGATCCGAATCCCTACGAGGATCGATCGAGCTACGTATATACGAATATATAAACGAAAAGCAAGAGTCGTAAGAAACTAACCCTCGAAGTCCGTTGATTAAATGGAAACCTTCTCTTGAGCTATTCCCCAAGCTTTAGTTGATCTCTACGTATCCGATCCGCTCCAAGCCCTTGAACGATCCAACGCCGAAAGCACCGCGTCCCTACTTTCCACGCGCCGGAAAAACGACCGGAATAACAACACTTGATTAACCTCTAAGGTTACGGCTAGAATCAAATGATGAAGCTTTTATTATTACACTCTAAGTGTATAATATATCTCTCAATAATTTTCTCTCAATTTTTCTCCAAGAAAAATGAAGAGGAAGTGAATGAAGAAGATGAAGAATGAGTGTTAAACTCAAAGTCTATCTCTCTCTCTCTCTCAATCCTCACGTTCAAAGATTGTACAATACAAGTGAGGAGAGTCTTCATTTTATTCCCCATAAAATCCTCCCAAATCAAGACCAAATAATTAAAATGAATTAATTAAAAGATCTTGTTCCCTTGATTATTCAAGTCATCCACCAACTAAGGTGGAGACTATGACCAAAGGAAAGAGGAGGGAAATTGGGATGGCCATCTAGAAGGAGCCGGGACGAGTTCGGTTCGTTTCGGACTCCCGTGAGTCCAAACAGATAAACTCCTATTCCGTTCCGATATATTTGTGTCGTTTAATTAATCCAATTAATTAAACATATCAAATACAAAATAACATAATTAATTTCTCCAAGAAATAATTATATTTATGAATTAAATTAATCACCCAGTAATTTATTTAATTCATTAGGCCGTAAATCAATTTATCTAATAAATCGATTCAGACATCTAATGTCTCAAATTTAGATATCTAATATCTAATACACATAATGAGAGAATTAGCTTGATTCATTCCGTCGTCAATCCTAATGCGCGACTCGGTAGGTTCGTCTCAGTCAGCAATGGGAGGAACCAAAGAGTAGTAGCACCACCTAGCCAGCCTGGTGGCCTACACTGTACCCCGACTGAGAACGAATGATTGGGATCATTCAAGAACCATTCTGTCGTGAATACCAGTAAACGTATAAACCCTTCTTTCATATGTCCCAATCAAATTATGGGGTCACGGTCAGTCAAACCCCATCTGTACTTGACGTTATGCATGCGTTAATGCAAACCGAGATCATCGAGCTCTCGTGTATCTAATACAACTAGCTCCAATGCTTTGGCCAAAGACTTATGATCTCATCTGCCAATAACCGCATAGGACATATAACCCGCTCACTAACGGGAGAAAGAATTCTATCTTGGTATTTAGTATGACCTGCTACTTTCCCGTCAAGATGCACGTCGAGGTTGACCCCCGCCTTCCGGTTTACAGGGTCGAACTACTCTAATGAAAATCTTGATGTCACAAGCACATCCCTACTAAATCCTCAAGTCGAAGGTTCACAAATACCTATCACAACCTTTCGATTCCGTCATTGACTGTCCCGGAGTGAAATCCGTGTGACGAATCGAGGGTGAGTCGGTTCGAGTATACTAATCTAATTAGCATACCTATAACGTGTGCTCCCACTAACCATTAGTGTTCGACAGGCACTCTCCATGTCAAAGAACACGTCATACAAGTCTTCTCATAAACTTAACGCCCAGTCAAGTTTCATCGGCTTGCGAACGATTAAGTATTTGAGCTATAAACCTTTCTAGTGCCGACCCCCTTATCCAATAAGGAGTAGAACGTTTTGCTCTCAAATACACGGACTAGTTTCTATATGTTTATTTACGAGTTAGGAATTCCAGTAACTACCAGTAAATAAAGAAACATTCATTTGCCTTATATAAATGGTTTACATAATTACACGTACAATGCCCTCACTCAACAACCTCTAAGTGGCATTCGAGGGCATACTCCTAACAATCTCCCACTTGCACTCAATGCCACACACTATGGTATCTAATACCCATGTTCTCCAGATGACGCTCCAAGCTAGTCTGAGATAGTGGCTTGGTCAGTGGATCGGCGACGTTGTCGGCCGAGTCTACTCTGTGCAGCACAATGTATCCTTTGCGAACAAATTCTCTTACGAGATGATACTTCCTCTCAATATGTTTGGTGCTGTTGTGAAACCTCGGCTCCTTGGCCTGTGCTACAGCTCCGTCGTTGTCGCGATGCAGTAGACAGGCGGACTCGGCACATGGTATCATTTGAAGTTCTCCTAGAAACTTCTTAATCCGTAACCCTTCCTTGGAAGCCTCCGAGGCCGCTTGATACTCGGCTGACAGTGGAATCGGCGATCGCGCTTTGCTTGGCACTATGCCAAGATCTTGCTCCTCCATTAAGAGTAAATATGTAGCGCAGTGGACATCGAGTCGTCCTTGATCCTTGGAAGTCCGAATCGGTGAATCCCACCACATCCAAATCTCCACCGCCATATATAAGAACCATATCTCTCGTTCTTCTCAAGTACTTGAGAACGTTCTTTCTGACGATCTAATGTTCCCTACAGGTTTGCACGAAACCTACTCACCACGCTTACGGCATGCGCGATGTCGTCTTGTACACAACATAGCATACATAAGGCTACCCACGGCCGAAGCATATGGTATATTACTCATTTCCTTGCGTTGTTCCTCACTTTGAGGACACATCTTCAAGGTGAGTTTTATTCCATGTTGCATCGGTAGGAACCCTCTTTTAGAATCATCCATCTTAAATCTCTTTAAGATCTTATCTATATAGAGGGCTTGGGAAAGGCCTATTGTTCTCTTCGCTCTATCCCGGTAGAGCCGAATACCAAGAATATAGGTTGCTTCTCCCAAGTCTTTCATGGAGAAATTACTCGAAAGCCAAGCTTTCACAGAACTGAGCATTCCCACATCATTTCCTATTAGTAGAATGTCATCTACATATAGTATTAAGAATGCGATCTTGCTCCCACTAACCTTCTTGTATACACAAGGTTCCTCTTCATTTTGCACGAAGTCAAACTCTTTGACTGCTTCATCAAAACGAAGGTTCCAACTACGCGACGCTTGCTTCAGTCCATAAATGGAACGCTGAAGCTTGCACACTTTCTGAATATAGACTTCGGACACAAAACCTTTAGGCTGCTCCATATAGATTTTCTCCTCGAGGAATCCATTAAGGAAAGCCGTCTTTACGTCCATTTGCCATATCTCATAATCGTGGTAGGCGGCTATAGCAAGCATCATGTGAATAGACTTGATCATGGCTACGGGCGAGAAGGTATCGTGGTAATCGATCCCTTCCTTTTGGGTATAACCCTTTGCCACAAGCCTGGCCTTATAGGCGTCAACCTTGCCATCACCATCAGTCTTTCTCTTGTAGATCCACTTATTCCCAATGGGCACTATGCCCTTGGGGCGGTCTACTAGAGTCCGGACCTGATTTACATGCATCGAGTCTATCTGAGCTTCCATAGCTTCATGCCATTTCGCGGAGTCTACATCCACCATCGCTTGGTCATAGGTCGTCGGGTCAGTCTCTTGGCTATCACTTGGAACCTCATGGAGACCCAGCTCCTCCAAGTGCACAAGCCCATACCTCTCAGGTAAATGAGACACCCTACTAGACCTATGAGGTGGTTGTACTTGTGTTTCAGAAAGTTCGGTTCCAGTTTCTTGCACAGGTGTCTCTCGAGGAGTTTCATTGTATTCTTCTAAAGAAATACTTCTACCTGCTCCCCCTTCCTGAATGAACTCATCTTCCAGGAAGTGTGCTTGTAAAGCAACAACGATCCTTCGATCTTCAGGCATGTAGAATAGATATCCCATTGTCCCAGACGGGAATCCAATGAAACGTCCCTTCGCAGACCTAGCTTCCAACTTTTCCACCTTAGTCTTCTTGACATAGGCGGGACATCCCCAAATCCTAATGTGATTAAGACTTGGTTTCCTTCCTTCCCACATCTCATGTGGAGTTTTAGGAACGGATTTGGAAGGACATCTGTTTAAGATATAGGCGGCAGTCAGGAGTGCATACCCCCACAGGTAAATTGGTAAGTCAGTATAGCCCAGCATGGAACGGACCATGTTCAACAAGGTCCGGTTCCTTCTTTCTGACACACCATTTAACTAAGGAGTACCTGGAGGTGTTAGTTGTGAAACTATTCCATGTTCCTTAAGGAACTCGTCAAACTCCGTACTCATATACTCGCCACCTCGGTCCGACCGAAGTGCTTTGATATGATTACCAGTTTGTTTCTCGACTAGGGCCTTGAATTCCTCGAATTTTTCAAAGGCCTCGGATTTATGTTTCATTAAGTATACATAACCATACCTGGTATGATCATCTGTAAACGTAATGAAATATTGATATCCATCACGTGCTGCTTCCAAAGCACCACATACGTCGGTATGGATTAATCCCGGTTATCGGCTCTTTCAAATGTCCCTGTGAAGGGGGACTTAGTCATTTTGCCTTTAAGGCAAGATTCACAAGTAGGAAAGGGATCCGATCCCAATGGACCCATAAGTCCATCTTTTTCCATCTTGTAAAACTTGGTCTGACCAACATGACCAAGTCTAAGATGCCATTTCAAAACTTGATTGGTTTCATCCCTACCACATTTTCTAGTCATAGTATTCACAACTACTTTGTTGCTGAGATTTAGATGATACAATCCATTTAACAATGTAGCAGTACCCACTAGTTTATTTCTGAAATAAATTTTGCAGGAACCATCACCAATGAAAAATGAAAGCCTTTTCGGTCCATGACCGGAATGGATACAATGTTTTTGTGCCCCTTGGGCAAAACAAGTACATCTTCTAAAGTCAAAACAAAGCCGGATTCTAAACCCAAAAGAAGTGATCCTATGTCGGTCGCCTCGACACTATGCCCGCTACCGACTGTGATCATAACTTCTCCAGCTTCAAGCTTCCTACTTTGTTCCAGATCCTGATTCACGGTACAAATATGAGAACTAGCACCAGAATCCAGTATCCAGGAAGTAGAAAATACAGTAGCAGAACAATTTGTTTCCAAAACTAAAAGTTCTGTACCTGAAGTGCCATGAAGAATCTGACACTCTCTAGCCCAGTGGCCCAGCTCATCGCACTTGAGACAGGAGTCTTTCTTCTTGCTCTTTGGAACCGTTGGGGCCTTGCCCTTGCTCTTGAAGTCCTTAACATGTGGCCCAGTCTGCTTCTTGGTCTTTTTCTTCTTATTCTTAGACTTCCGAAGTCTAGAAGAAATCACAAGGGCAGACTCCTTCATCCGCGGAGTCTTCATCTGAGACTGAGCGGTCACTAGTTTGTTCATTAGCACATCTAAGTTACATGCAATTTCGTTGCAGTTGAAGTTCATAACAAACTGTGAGAAGGAATCAGGGAGAGACTGTAGGATAAGGTCGGTTTGGAGAGAAGCATCCATTTTAAAATCAAGAGCCTCCAATCTCTCGATCATGGATATCATTTTGAGGACGTGTTCCCCAACCTTCTCACCTTCCTTCATTCTAGCACCGAACAGTTGCTTGGATATCTCATATCTAGCAGTTCTACTGTGCTCACCATAAAGCTCGGTTAAGTGAGATAGAATCTGCCTAGCAGAAGTCATTTTCTCATGAGCTCTCTGAAGCTCATTAGACATGGAAGCCATCATATAAGCACAAACTTTCACGTCATCCTTAACCCACTTTTCGTGGTTTTCAATCTCTTCCTGATTGGCTTGGGTCCGCACAGGAGGCGCCGGAATGTCCGTCTCCAAGACATATCCCAGTGCCTCTATACTGAGGACAATCATCAGATTGCGGAGCCAATCCACAAAGTTAGGTCCCATTAAGGTGTTCTTTTCGAGTAGAATTGCGAGTGGATTCATTGTCATATTGAGATTTGTCTGCATTAAGTATAACAGATTAATTAGTGACTTGTTATATTATGATCTGAGTATAGAATTAAGGTCCTTTCTATTCTTGTTACCCAGCTCCCACTATTTTATCGGAATAACACACTCCAATGTGAAATCCGGAAGTATCGTCGCTCTACTTCATAGTGGTGATCGAGTTCTTTATAAATCTTAATAGAGGGCAACCAAACAGGTTTCTAGTCTATTAATTTTCATAAAGTGGTGTCCAACACCAACCCATCCAATGGATGGTTCGATCTTCTTTTTCCCCTTGTTCACTCCCCTCAACCTATACGGTTTCTATGGTTCGTGAACAAGTTAAGTTTATACCATCGACGCAAATCAGTTTCACAATTGAATCTTATACGGCAACCTATCAGGTTTCTAGGGATAAAATTTGCTCCAACCGAAGGCATCCAATGCGCTCCCGGTAATTTATCCGTCCTCCCCGAACGACTACCCCGATAACTCGGAAGCATAGCACATCCGGTTTGGATTTTAATTTCCCGAAAGCTCGATGGAGGGAAAGAAAACCTTGAAACCTTATAAACTTAATAATTTGTTGTGGGAGAATTTTCGCGATTAACGTTACACTTTGCACATTAATCATATTAGCGCGTTTGTGGCATTCATACAATATGAAACAACCATTCACAACCTAGTTGCTACCAACATGTGGTTCATGGACCGTTCCTAGAAAACAAAAACTCCGTAATCTAATTACAAGTCTTCGTCTTGAATCTTCGTCTTCTCGAAATGGATCTTCCTCCGGTCTTCGTCATTACATATAAATTTTACATCGAAATTGCATCCTAGATACAAACATTTCTAGTAAAATAAATAGGCTCAAAACGGCCTTTACAACCCAATCGAATAAAACGAACGATTCAAAACTAAGTCCACTAACCACATCCCCATTCAAAAGCATTCATCCAATAAATACTATATAAATGGAAAGCGTAGAGATATATTGATCCAATCAACAATACGAACCGATCCAATCGATTCACACAATCTGTAATATGATAACGTTCAAAATAATTCGGTCGACCATAAATATTCCAATTAATCAAATTTCCCTTATAAAATGAAATACCATAAATCATTTTAATCATATTAAATCCAATTTAACATGAGGGAGATTAATTTTCAAGAATACGAAAAATCGAGCCGGGCGAAAATGGCTGCCATGGCCGAGTCATGCCGGCGGTGACCTGAACCTACTGCCGGACTCGGCCGTGTCGCCGACACGGCCGAGTCACTTCCGAAGCCGCCGGCTAGACACGGCCCGTGTCGCTGACACGGTCGGGTGCGCCAGCGATGCTTTGGCACTTCTTGGACACGGCCGTGTCACGGTTTCTGGCCGAGTCACCACTGGCGACTTCATGCCCTTTGTCCGAAAAGTCGTCCGACGACGATTCGGAGCTCGATTTTCGACCGGATATCCAATATCTATATTTTTCAACATTCATATCTTCAATATAAATCATATTTCCCAGAAATTTAAGATTTATATTTGGACATAAACTTACGAAAAATATAACTACAACGAACGTAAAACATGTACCACGATTATGACTAAAATGATTCCAAATCATTCACCATCTAATCGAGCATTCCAAATGCCAATATCGTATATATGATCGCAAGACCTACGCTCTGATACCACTGTTGAGATTCGGTGCCTAAAACGAAGGCCCAGCGGAAGCGGTAAAATGAAAATTAATTCGATCCGAATCCCTACGAGGATCGATCGAGCTACGTATATACGAATATATAAACGAAAAGCAAGAGTCGTAAGAAACTAACCCTCGAAGTCCGTTGATTAAATGGAAACCTTCTCTTGAGCTATTCCCCAAGCTTTAGTTGATCTCTACGTATCCGATCCGCTCCAAGCCCTTGAACGATCCAACGCTGAAAGCACCGCGTCTCTACTTGCCACGTGCCGGAAAAACGACCGGAATAACAACACTTGATTAACCTCTAAGGTTACGGCTAGAATCAAATGATGAAGCTTTTTTTATTACACTCTAAGTGTATAATATATCTCTCAATAATTTTCTCTCAATTTTTCTCCAAGAAAAATGAAGAGGAAGTGAATGAAGAAGATGAAGAATGAGTGTTAAACTCAAAGTCTATCTCTCTCTCTCAATCCTCACGTTCAAAGCTTGTACAATACAAGTGAGGAGAGTCTTCATTTTATTCCCCATAAAATCCTCCCAAATCAAGACCAAATAATTAAAATAAATTAATTAAAAGATCTTGTTCCCTTGATTATTCAAGTCATCCACCAACTAAGGTGGAGACTATGACCAAAGGAAAGAGGAGGGAAATTGGGATGGCCATCTAGAAGGAGCCGGGACGAGTTCGGTTCGTTTCGGACTCCCGTGAGTCCAAACAGATAAACTCCTATTCCGTTCCGATATATTTGTGTCGTTTAATTAATCCAATTAATTAAACATATCAAATACAAAATAACATAATTAATTTCTCCAAGAAATAATTATATTTATGAATTAAATTAATCACCCAGTAATTTATTTAATTCATTAGGCCGTAAATCAATTTATCTAATAAATCGATTCAGACATCTAATGTCTCAAATTTATATATCTAATATCTAATACACATAATGAGAGAATTAGCTTGATTCATTCCGTCGTCAATCCTAATGCGCGACTCGGTAGGTTCGTCTCAGTCAGCAATGGGAGGAACCAAAGAGTAGTAGCACCACCTAGCCAGCCTGGTGGCCTACACTGTACCCCGACTAAAAACAAATGATTGGGATCATTCAAGAACCATTCTGTCGTGAATACCAGTAGACGTATAAACCCTTCTTTCATATGTCCCGATCAAATTATGGGGTCACAGTCAGTCAAACCCCATATGTACTTGACGCTATGCATGCGTTAATGCAAACCGAGATCATCGAGCTCTCGTGTATCTAATACAACTAGCTCCAATGCTTTGGCCAAAGACTTATGATCTCATCTGCCAATAACCGCATAGGACATATAACCCGCTCACTAACGGGAGAAAGAATTCTATCTTGGTATTTAGTATGACCTGCTACTTGCCCGTCAAGATGCACGTCGAGGTTGACCCCCGCCTTCCGGTTTACAGGGCCGAACTACTCTAATGAAAATCTTGACGTCACAAGCACATCCCTACTAAATCCTCAAGTCGAAGGTTCACGAATACCTATCACAACCTTTCGATTCCGTCATTGACTGTCCCGGAGTGAAATCCGTGTGACGAATCGAGGGTGAGTCGGTTCGAATATACTAATCTAATTAGCATACCTATAACGTGTGCTCCCACTAACCATTAGTGTTCGACAGGCACTCTCCATGTCAAAGAACACGTCATACAAGTCTTCTCATAAACTTAACGTCCAGTCAAGTTTCATCGACTTGCGAACGATTAAGTATTTGAGCTATAAACCTTTCCAGTGCCGACCCCCTTATCCAATAAGGAGTAGAACGTTTTGCTCTCAAATACACGGACTAGTTTCTATATGTTTATTTACGAGTTAGGAATGCCAGTAACTACCAGTAAATAAAGAAACATTCATTTGCCTTATATAAATGGTTTACATAATTACAAGTACAATGCCCTCACTCAACAACCTCTAAGTGGCATTCGAGGGCATACTCCTAACAAAAATGCCGCAGGAAATTCTGTCATATCAAAGTCATTAGTGACAAAGAGTTCATCTTCAAGATTAGCCGTTTCAGAAAGCATAAATCCGTGATCTTGTTTCGCGTTTGGGATAAATTTTCTGGCGAAATATTTCCTGAATTTTTGCCAAGCTCTGATTTTAGGCTTACGTTGTTGTGAACGGGACTGTTTCAATTTTTTCCACCAGAAGGCGGCGCTACCGCAGAGGCGCTTTGTCACCAGCGAAACGCGGCGGTTGATCGGGGCAGCCTTGAAGTCCGCATGCTCCTCACAAGCATGGAGCCAATCCATGCACGCATCTGGATTACTAGATCCGTGGAACTCCGGTATGCTGCGGAATTTAGCCAAGAAATCAATATTATTGGCGTTGTCTCTGCGTCTTGCTTGCATATGTTGCTCCGGTAAGCAGTTTAGTGCGTCACGGAGTTTCATCAAGAAATCGAGATCGGAGAAATCCATAACAAGAATCAAGAGATAGTTCTTGATAAGAAATCGTTGAATAAATCGCCCAAGGAGATGACCTTGGGCTCCGATACCACTTATGATACGAATTACGTATATAAGTGTACGTAAAACGTATAAAATACAACGGAAGATTATCACGGTTTTTACAAGTATCAAAGTAACAATGAAAACAAAAGGTGGTGGCCGAATTTATGTGGTTTCGGCCGTGAGGTAGGATAGTGTATGTGTTGGAATGTGTTTTATCGAATTAGACCTATAACTCGATAAAGATAATATCTCCTCAAGACCTATTGAGAATTGATCAAGTTAAAATTCGAGACGCGTCGAAATAATAACCAAGGTTTTGTTGAACTCGTTCAACGTATATTTCAAGAGAAATACAATGTTATAACTTTCAAGATGATTTCAAAGGTTGAGGGTGAGGCTTATAAATAGCCTTAACAACTACAAATAAGTTCAAACAAGATCAAACAAGATCTCACAAGAAAACAAGCAAACAATAAACTAATCTAACAACTTTGACAAAGATTGAAAACAAAGTCATGCTTGGTCTCCTCCTCTCCTTTTTGGACATGGGGTAGCATCAAGAAGTGGATAACATCCTTCTCATGTGATATCTTCTTGCATGACTTCAACAAGGATAGAAAGTGAAAGCAACATGTTGGCATCTTCCTTCATTTGGTGGACTTTGAAAAATGAAGGGGTGGGGTGAGCCAAAATCTCTATCCTTGATCTTATTATGGTGGACTTTGAAAAATGAAGGCAAAGTTGAAAGTAGTGGGGACAAAGATCCTTCATGGATCCTTCATCAAATCGGCCGAAATCTCCCCTATTATGGCCGATTTTGTATGCATGAACATGCATACGTATGCATATTTTGGTACGTCTAAGTTATCCCGGTTCCGATTATTAAGATGGTTCCCATTTCCGCATTTGTTTTCTCACCGAAGTACGTAGGTGCATGTGCATGCAACGTGGTATCGTCACCTACGTCAATTCTTACTTCGTTTGGAGATGTCGTAATCGCATCAAGTTCAAAGGTGGGGACAAAATCTCTCCCATGTGATACTTGACAAGGACAACAAAAATCAAGCTTCCATCCACTTGGTTTGGCCGAATTATTGAAGTGTGGAGGGACCCAAGCATTGTAGTGGACTTTGAAAATGAAGTCTTGAAACTAGAAGAGACAAAAATCCTCATGATTTTGGACCAAATATGATCTTTGTCGGTTTTGTCATTTACGGGATCTAATGGGTCGAATTTGGTCCTATGGTCTCATAAGATTTGTAGCTCTCTTTCTTAGCTTTCCATGGCCACTTGAATCACGAATCGGATTTGGACGAGAAAGTTATGGGCAAAATACTAAAAGCTACGAAGTCGTCGCTTGCGAATTGGTAATTTGTCCGTGTATTTTGCATGAGGATTTTATGTATGCCTACGACTCAATCAAGCTTGGTCGGATAATCTTCTTTTTGTATTTGATGATGTTGACCGATTCGTATCAATCTCATTCACAAAAAAGAATAAAATAAACAATTATTATTTCACAAAAACAGCATTAACCCACTAACTAAAATCATAATGCTCCACAACATATGAAAAAAATTAAAAAGAAAACCATCTCTTTTATATTTCGCTCAAAGCTTGATAAATTATGTATATCTAGTACATTTTAGATAATAGTTAGTATAAGTAATCATAATAAATGTGTGTTAGGGATTAAAAAATAAAAAGTATTGATAATGAATGTATAATAAAGATTAAAAAGTAAAAGTTGGTTGTTTGATTTAAATAAAAATGATAAATATAAATTTGTTAAAGAGACAGAAAAAAATAATTGTAAAAAACTTGGAGCAAGACGGAAGCCACATAAATCAACGTGCGCAGTGTTGTTTAATTTGGAGATGCATTATAAAACTATCCCCGAGGTTTAGCATACTAATTAAGGAAAAAAATTGCTTTCAAAAATTCAAGTGATAATTAGTGATGCTAGCTTATCTAGCCTCTCATTCAAATAATAATAATTCAAGTAAAAATCCACTATCATATCCGGTGTCAGTCTTCCAAATATATTAAGGGTGTGCTTGGTTCAAACTCGGAAAAGAAAAAGGGAAAGGTAATGATAATGGTGGAGAAAGAGAAAGAGAAAGAAAAGCATTCCCCCAATTTATTGGGTAATGTCTCATTATCCATTATTGGATAATGTGTCATTGCATTATACTCTATCAAGCACATTTTTTCATTATATTTCTCATTCCTTATCCCATAACCCCCTATCATGCATGCCCTAAGGAAAAACTATCCATTGGTTTTGAGTAATTACAAAAAAAGAAAACACAACTTTTAAAAATTAGAAAAACCACAAATTAAGGTTTGATTTTAATTTGGCGCAAAATTTTAGTTGATTTGAGGGAGGTTTACTAATGTCATCAGATAGTCACACCCAAACTTTTCAAAATATTTCGAATGACCCGAATTTTTTGTATAACTATTTTTGTATTATGTAGGAAAATTGATAGACGTAAATATAAACCTAAGACGAAAAGTTGAGGTTATTCATTTCTCTGCAATATCATAAAAGTGAAGGAATATGTAATTGTAAAAATATATGATGACACCGGTAGTTTTCAATAATGAAGCATATGCCAAATAGGAAATTATAAATACTAGTAATAGTTGGTTACTTGATCATAATTTTTAAATAATTTTAAATTATAATTTTATAATAGTATAAATTTGATAACATTTTGAGGTAGATTTATAGAGTACGAAGTGCTTTAGTCATGTTATACACAAAACCTATAATTAATTTTTTTTTTGCCCACTAAAACCAAGCACACATATTTTTAACAACTAACTATACCTTTTTTTTAATTTTATTACCAATCAACACGAATTTGTTTGTTCAACTCCCCCCCCCCCCCCTCTTTTCTACCCTCATCTCCACTTTCGTTTTACTCTTCTCCCACCTGGACTACAATGCCGAGAGATTCCACCTAATCTCGAATCCCATCATACCTTCAAATCCAAATCGCCACTTGTTGGCAGCCCATCCAATTTGGAATCCACGTAGGTACTCCAAGACAACTAAACCGGCCGAGCAGAACCTGAAGTCGGACCGGACAAAAAATACAATTTCCTCTCGGGCTCGCTAAAAACCGGACCGGACGGTGACGCCAAGGCCGACCCGGTGTCCGATCCGGGAGGGCCGAGCAGAGAGAGGACAAAAATGCTCCGATTCAAGATTACAACAAGGCCGACCTGAACGGCGGGAGACCCGAGGACCGACCCCATCGGATAAGCACCGCCAAGAGTCGGCGAAGCAGGCCCACATGCCAATTAACGCATGAAGTCACGCCCATTCCCAAGGCGCTCCTTAGAGACCGCCACATGTCCTAGGCATAAATGCAGACTGACAAGTGTTTTGGGCATATTCCCCAAACATTCGCCAGCTGTCATCTCTCCACTGGCCCAGATTGTCTATATATAGAAGAAGTGTACAGTGAAAGCAGATCTTTGGATTTTGAGTATTGATAACAGAGAGAGAAAAAAGAGAGAATACAGATTCATCGCCAAAAAGAAAATAAGACTTGTAATTAACAAGCAACAAGATAGACCGGCATAAAATATCCTGCTCGACTCTACTCTATTTAAAGGTCATTAATAAAATTTAGTGATTAAACACCTTCCCTTTTGTTATATTAATTTCTACGTGTCTTCGATCCATTCGTCCAGATCAGCACACGTGACGTTGACCAAATCAGACGTCAACAGATTGGCGCTAGAAGGAGGGGACTCCGATAAAAAAAAGATATATACCGTTCACCGGAGATGTCTCACGACAGTTCGAAAAACCCTCAGCCCGCGACGGAGGAAGAAAACCTCCTTAAGGTGGTTGAGTGCTTTAAACACCCTGCCTTCATCCAGGGCATGGCGGCCCTTATGGCAAGGGTTACAGGGGGCGGGACCCTTTAAAAACCCGAATACCATGTCGAGGCGGAGTCCCAGACGACCCGCCCAGCTGCCTCGGGACGAAACAAAAAAAGGGCAGCCTCTGGGGTCGCCGGAGAAAGGGCGGAAAGCCACGGCGAAAGCTCACACCCCTCTCGGAAAAGTAAGCTTTCGCGCCCCCCATCCATTTTTGATCGCCTCGGGGCGGGGAAGAGAATCGAGAAGGCATCGCCGGCTCCGACTGTCCAAAGTCAGAGCCGTAAGGAAGAAAAAGCTCCCCGCCAGTCCCTAAATCCGACGCAAGTATTACCTCCAACTCCGGGCGATAACTCGAGTGAGATCGAGTTCCTAAAAAAGCGCCTTACGGAGCTCGAAAATAAACAACTCCAGCCATCCCAAAGTTCGGAATGGCTCAACAGCCAGGAGAGTCCCCTGGCCCCCAGCGTTCTGGCGGAACCTCTTCCGGAGAAGTTCAAAATTCCTCAAATTCCGCCAAACAACGGGGAGACAGACCCCCAACGCCAATCTTGGGCATTATAATTCCTGGATGGACCTGCACGGGTCTCAGGACGCGTTCCGATGCCGAATGTTCTCCCTGACTCTGGGAGAGAGGGCCCAGAGATGGTATCGAACGCTGCCCCACCATTCGGTTCATACATGGGCCCAGCTCTTGGCGACGTTCCGATCCCATTTCATGGGGTCCCTTGTGCGAGTCGCCCCACGCTTATCCATTGCTTCCGTTGTTCAGGGGCCGAGCGAGTCCCTCAAAGATTATATATCCCATTTCAATAAACGGATCTTGGAGACGGAACCTATGTCCGACGATGCGCTGGCCATTATTGCTCAGGCCGGCCTTCTAAAAAATTCTTTTTTTCGCTGGACGGTGTGCCAGAACGTCCCACACACCTACCAGGAATTCTTGGAGCGCGCTAGCTCCCACATAGCTGCCGAGGAAGCTATGCCGGCACCAATGTTAGTCATGCCCTCCGATTAGAAAGGGTCATTCAAGAAGAAAGAGGATAGACGTGACTACAAAGAGGTCCGACAAGAATACCGCTGGGAAAATAAGACTCCCGCCTCTTCCTCGACAGTCCCCACAACTCCGAGTTATCGGGAGCGTAGGCCCGAGCTCATGGCTAATTTCACCGAAATATATTTCGTTGGAGCCGCGGCCATTTTCGATCAAATAAAGGACAAAAACCTGCTCCCAGTTCCTCGGCCGATCTACAAAGATCAAAAGGACATGGACCAGACCCGCTTTTGTAAATATCATGCATCAGCGGGTCACAACACCGAACAGTGCCGAGACTTCGTCGCCGCCTTGATCGCGGTATGCGACGAGACAGGCTTGAGGCGGTTTACCCGGAACCCGCCTCGGGATCGCCAGGATAGGGCCGACCCGACGAGAGCCAAGAATGATCGGGTGCCTCCAGCCCCCAAATCCCCCCGGGAAATTCTAACAATTATGGGCACCGCCGAGGTCGATGATCATCGGTCGAAGCGCCAGAAAAAGGCATCCATCCGAGAAGCCACCACTTCCTATCAACGGACCGAACGCCGAGCAGAAGGGTTCCTATCGGTGGCCGAAGAAGCCCCCAAAAACCCCCAGCTGGCAGTTACTTTGGAGGAGTCCGACGCAGATGGCTTGGACCATCCCCATTCAGACGCTCTTGTCATCACTCTGCCCATAATGGGGATCCCGGTCCACAGGGTATTGGTGGACTCCGGGGCCTATGCAAGCATCATCTACCTTCATATCCTTCGTAGGATGAAGGTAGACCAATCTTATGTCCGGCCCTGCAATGAGGACATTCGGGGATTTACTAACTGCCGCACCTCTCCACTGGGGGAAATCGACCTCGCCTTGGAATTTGGCCAGGGGCCGATCAGAAGGACGATGATCACCACCTTCAAGATCATCGATGTGCACAGTGATTATAATGCTATCATAGGCCGACCTGTGATGTCAAGGCTGAGGGCCACTCAGTCTACCTATCACCTGTGCATAAAATTTCCCACCCCGGACGGCGTCGGGGTACATAGAGGGGATCAAAGGGCCGCCCGGGAATGCAACCTCAGCATCCGGGCTCGCGAAATCAACGCCGCAGAAGGCATCCCGGAAAATTTGCCGGAAGAAATGGAGACTACCAGCTCCGAACAGCTGGCGGGAAGCACCCTGCTTGAACAGGGGTCCGACGGTCTCGGGGCCGCGCAAACTCCCAAAATGGGAACCGGACAGGAAATGGACCGGGGCCGCAGGCCCGGGAAGGAGCCGATCCTAGAAGAAGATCCCGTCGACCCACGATATCAAAATCCGAAAGGGAAAATTCGCCACGCTGAGCCAACAGAAGAATTTGACCTGGTCGACATAGACTCATCTAATCCAACCCGACGACTAAAGATCGGCCACAACCTCCAAGAGCCGATCCGCTCCGAGCTAATCTTCCATCTGAGACAAAATCTGGATGTCTTTGCTTGGACCCATTCTGATATGTCGGGGATTGATCCGGAACTGGCATGCCACCGACTAAATATCGACCCCAGCTCAAACCCGGTTATTCAGAAAAGAAGGAAAATGGGGTCGGAACGACAGAAGGGACTGGAGGAGGAGGTAGAAAAGCTTATCGATAACGGGTTTATTCGGGAAGCCCAATACCCGACCTGGGTAGCCAACCCGGTCTTGGTAAAAAAGCCGACCGGGCTATGGAGGCTCTGCATTGACTTCTCCAACCTGAACAAAGCCTGCCCGAAAGATAGCTACCCCCTCCCCCATATCGACTACATGGTGGATGCAACAGCCGGGCACGAGCTAATAAGCTTTATGGATGCGTATTCTGGATACAACCAGATCCCAATGCATCCCGCTGATGAGGAAAACACCTCCTTCTACTCGTCCCGCGGCCTATACTGTTACCGGATGATGCCTTTCGGGCTCAAGAATGCCGGCGCGACATATCAACGCCTGGTAAATAAAATGTTCAATAGCTTGATAGGCCATACTATGGAGGTATATGTAGATGACATGTTAGTAAAATCTTTGCGCTCGGCCGATCATGTACATGACCTCAATAAAATGTTTGCTATTTTGCGAGAGTATAAGATGAAGTTAAATCCGAAGAAATGCTCATTCGGGGTAGGTTCTGGAAAATTCCTCGGCTACATGGTAAGCCAAAGAGGGATTGAAGCCAACCCCGATAAAATTACGGCATGACCGAGCTTGTCCCCCCAAATTCGGTCAAAAAGGTGCAAAGCCTAACTGGCTGGCTAGCCGCGCTAAGTCGCTTTATCTCTCGCTCAACTGATAAATGCAAACCTTTCTTTGAGGCGATAAAAAAGAACAAAGATTTTCAATGGACAGAACCCTGCCAAAGAGCCTTCGAAGCCATTAAGAAGGTCCTGGCAGAAGCTCCGATCTTGCAGCGACCGACCCGAGGGGAACTTCTTGGCCTATATCTCGCGGTCTCCGACTCGGCGATCAGTGCCGCTCTGATTCGAACGGAGAATGCAGTGCAACATCCGGTCTATTATGTGAGTCAGGCCCTCCACGATGCCGAGCTCAGGTATGCCCCAATGGAAAAACTGGCCTATGTGCTCATAATGGCATCCCGGAAGTTAAGACCCTACTTTTTGGAACATCAGATAGTCGTCTTAACCAACTACCCTTTGAAGCAAGTCATGCACCGACCTGACGCTTCCGGCCGGATGGTCAAATGGGCCATCGAACTTGGACAATTCGACATAACTTATGAATTGCGCACTGCCATAAAGGGACAAGCCCTGGCGGACTTCATTGCAGAGTTCACACCAGCAATCGCGCAGGAGGACGACTGATCAGAAGAGTGGTCACTCTATGTAGATGGGTCCTCAACCGCTGACCGATCGGGGGTAGGAATAGTCCTCGTTAGCCCCGGCCAACGTCTCATTACCTTTCGGCTATTCGCCTGGATTTTCCGACCACCAATAATGAGGCAGAATATGAAGCTCTCTTGGCCGGTCTAGAAATGGCGACCTCCCTCGGCCTTGCCCGCCTCATCATCTTGAGTGATTCTCAATTAGTGGTCAACCAGATCAACGGCGAATACGAAGCCAAAGAGCCCAAACTGATTAAGTACCTCAACCTGGCACGGGTCCGGCTGCAAGATTTTCAGGGAACAATACAACATATTCCCAGAACTGAAAACATCCAAGCCGACTCTTTGGCCAAACTCGCATCTAGCTCCGGGGCCGAACATATGGATGAGGTCAGCATAGGGTATCACACCTCATCGGCCCTGGAAATGGCTGAAATCCGGGCAGCCGAACAGTCAGAACCGCAAGGATGGATGCGGTCTATAATGCAATACCTTCAAAATGGCATTTTACTGGAGGACCGAGCCCAAGCAAGATCCCTACGAACTCAGTCTGCCCGGTTCACCATCGTGGATGGAACCTTATATAAAAGAGGATACTCAGTTCCGCTGCTGAAATGCCTGTCCGAATCAGAAGCCGAATATGCCCTCAGGGAGGTGCACGAGGGTATATGCGGTAATCATTCCGGCGGCCAGGCATTGGCCTATAAATTAATCCGGCAAGGCTATTATTGGCCCAATCTCAAAAAAGATGCCATCACGCTCGTACAGAAGTGCGTCCAATGCCAAATCTTTGCTCCGCAGATCCGATCCCCACCGGAAACTCTCACGTCCGTATATTGTCCATGGCCATTCACCTAGTGGGGAATCGACTTGATCGGCCCTCTACCTAAGGGACGGGGAGGAGTGCAATTTGCCATCGTCGCAGTCGATTATTTTACAAAATGGTCCGAGGCCGAGCCTATGGCACGAACAACCGAACAGAAGATAGTCGACTTTATATGGAAGTCAATCATATGCCGGTTCCGGGTCCCTCAATCTATTGTCTCTGATAATGACAAACAATTTGACAATAAGAAGTTCCGAGCTTTCTGCGACGGCCTCCAAATACGGAATAACTTTTCCACGCCCTACTATCCACAATCCAACGGGCAGGTCGAGGCAGTCAACAAGATCTTGAAGCAACATCTCAAGACACGCCTCGAGGAACTCAAGGGTTCTTGGCCCGAGGAGCTCCCCGGGACCTTATGGGCCTACCGAACAACGCATAGATCCGCCACAGGAGAAACGCCTTTCTCCTTGGCTTTCGGCTCTGAAGCCGTTATCCCGGTCGAAATCGGGGCACCTACCTACCGAGTAGCACATTTTGAAGAACAGGGTAACGACTTGGCCCTCCAAGTGAACCTGGACCTCCTTGCCGAAAAACGAGCTCAGGCAGAAATGCGAAACGCCATTTACAAAAGAAGGAGTGAAAAGTATTACAACTCCAAGGTTCGCCCCAGAAGCTTCCAGGTCGGCGGCCTCGTCCTTAAAAGAGTATTAGGCCCGGATCCCGGACCACTCAAGCCCAAATGGGAAGGACCATACAAAGTTAGTGAAGTCCTTCAGAATGGAGCCTACCGGCTGGAATATCTGAACGGCCAAAGATTAACTTACCCGTGGTATGCTATGTATTTAAAGAGGTATTATCAATAAAATCTGACGTTATTCCATTTTTTAATATTGATGCACCTCATAAGACCGGCTCATCCGGCACTATAAGACCGAGCTCGTCTCAGCACCTTATAAGACCGGCTCCTGCGGCACTCTAAGACCGAGCTCGTCTCGGCACCTCATAAGACCGGCTCATCCAGCACTATAAGACCGAGCTCGTCTCGGCACCTCATAAGACCGGCTCATCCGGCACTCTAAGACCGAGCTCGTCTCGGCACCTCATAAGACCGGCTCATCCGGCACTATAAGACCGAGCTCGTCTCGGCACCTCATAAGACCGGATCCTCCGGCACTATAAGACCGAGCTCGTCTCGGCACCTCATAAGACCGGCTCATCCGACACTATAAGACCGAGCTCGTCTCGGCACCTCATAAGACCGGCTCATCCGACACTATAAGACCGAGCTCGTCTCGGCACCTCATAAGACCGGCTCATCTGGCACTCTAAGACCGAGCTCGTCTCGGCACCTCATAAGACCGGCTCATCCGGCACTATAAGACCGAACTCGTCTCGGCACCTCATAAGACCATCTCCTCCGGCACTATAAGACCGAGCTCGTCTCGGTACCTCATAAGACTGGCTCATCCGGCACTATAAGACCGAGCTCGTCTCGGCACCTCATAAGACCGGCTCCTCCGGCACTATAAGACCGAGCTCGTCTCGGCACCTCATAAGACCGGCTCATCCGGCACTATAAGACCAAGCTCGTCTCGGCACCTCATAAGACCGGCTCATCCGGTACTATAAGACCGAGCTCGTCTCGGCACCTCATAAGACCGGCTCCTCCGGCACTCTAAGACCGAGCTCGTCTTGGCACCTCATAAGACTGGCTCATCCGGCACTATAAGACCGAGCTCATCTCGGCACCTCATAAGACCGGCTCATCCGGCACTATAAGACCGAGCTCGTCTCGGCACCTCATAGACCGGCTCATTCGGCACTATAAGACCGAGCTCGTCTCGGCACCTCATAAGACCGGCTCATCCGGCACTATAAGACCGAGCTCGTCTCGACACCTCATGAGACCGGCTCCTCCGGCACAATCAACAAATGAAGAACATGATAAAAAGGCCACGACCCATTCAATTGGGCCCAAACATCTAAAAGAACAACAAATACTACAAGGAAGATTTTATTTAATCAAGTCGCTGTTACAAATTACAAAAGGTGACAACAAACCAAGGCGGATTGGCACGCAGGCCGTACATCAGATGGAACAAAAGAAAGACAAAGACGGGCACGCAGGACATACTAGAAGCAAAATTAAAGGAAACTACTCGGCCCCACGCTCCTGGCCGGCCGCCTGAAAGGACTGCTCCTCACCTTCGCCGTGCGGAGCCAGACCGGCATCCTCAACCCCAGCGACCTTTGGCTCATCGGCTCCAGTGATATGAACATAAAGATCGGGCGCTTGAGATGTGATGTAAGCCTCGATCTCCTGAACGGTCTTACCACCCTTCATGAGATCTAAAATCTCGTAACAGGTGGAGACATAGTTCAGATTGATCAGCTCCTCAAAGGCAGGTGTCTCCTTGAAGGCCTCCGCCCCTTCGGCACGACCCCTAGCGTAGCTCGAAGCCTCGCAGGTATTAATACGCTCGGTCAGGCTTTCAACCTGGGCCTTGGTCTCCTTCAGATAGGCCTCGTGCTCAGCCCGGGTATCCAAATACCGCCTGTGCGCCTGCTCGGCCGCCTCGGTCATCTCTTCGGCCTTCAGCTTCCATATGTCAGCCTGGAGGGCCCGATTGTCCAGGAGATCCATCTCACCCCTCATAGAGGTTATCTCCCCCTCCAGAGACTTGATCAAGGAAGGACATAGGTGGTGCTCCTCCTGCAAAGCTTTGAGGTCGGCCTCCGCCTTCTTGTGCTTCTCAGACAAGGCTGAAAACTCATTGGAGGCCTTCACATAGGTGCACATGGCACGACCGACCAGAGCGTTTCCAAACTGGATCTGCTTAACCGGATCCATATCATTAGTCATCATCTCCAACTTGGGTGTCCAACCCCTGATCGGAATATGACTGGAGACGGCCACCACATGAGGAACCCGATTGAGCATCTCAAGAGTCGAGGTAGCTGCCCGGACATAGTCAAGGAACCAGCGCGGCCGTCGCACCTTCATCTGGTCGCACGGTTCCACCCGCTCCAGGTTAACCGGGAGATAATGGCCCTCTAAATCAATGACGGGCTCCTCCCGACCCGTCCGGACAGGAGTCGGGGCGGACACGACGACTTCAGGAGCATACGAACCCTCAGCCTTGGTCGCGCTATCCTCAGGCCCGGTCTCCACCCTCTTGCGCTTACCGGACCGCTCCCTCCGTTCGGCGGCCTCAGCTGCCAGCCTCGCCACACGCTGCGGGGGCGTCTCTTTCCGCCCTGACGGAATCTTGGCCTTTGGAGCTGGAAAAAGAAGACATGTAAAAAAAAAATCGGGAAAGAGGGCTACCTGGAGAAGACATTATACTCGGATCGGTCGATCTAAGTCCAGCCGCACAAAGGTTTTCCTCGGTCACCAAAAGATGAGACTTCCTTTGTTCAAGAGGAAGATCCAAAAGCTGCTCAACCCGGTCGTCGAACTCAGGAGAGGTCTCTGGCGATGGGATGCATTCTGCACAGACAACAAATGATGAGTGTTAGACAAAAAAAGGAACCGGAATTAAAAATACGACACTCACTCATTTTGGCCGTAAAGTGCACAGGGACCCGCAGCTCGGAATCTATCACCCCAGGCTCCCACTCATCCAATGAGCTCCTCCACGATCCCCCAATGAAGAACCACTGTTCCTTCCAGCTATGGATGGTCTCGGGCACCCCCACTAACTCCTTGTGCATAGCATGCCGGGCCATCAGGTAAAACCAGCCCGAGCCGGATCTACCAACCGACCTCCATAGAAAGAGGCTGTTGAACTCCTCGAAACTGGGCTCGGGCCAGCCGTGCTGATTAAAAAGAATAAAAAGGCCCACCACCCGAGCCCAGGAATTCGGCTGGATCTGGGGGACAGGAATGCCCCACTGCCTTAGCCACCGGGAAAAGGCCAACGGAAGCAGAAACCTAAGCCCGGCTAGTAGAGAGCGGTAATACACCGCCATACAAACGACGGGCAGAATGTGGGGTCTCTTCTCGGGATTCGGAACAAACATCCGTACCCTCGCCGGAATCTTAAATCGCAGCCGCCAGGCCGCCAATTGTTCCTCTGTAACGGTACTCTAAATCGAAGCCGAATCCCTTTCCGCCTCCACGTAAGGGGACGGCCGAGGGCGAGTCCAAGCCACCACCGGCTCGACTCTTTCCTCCGCCTGAGTCTCTCCGACGGCTGTCAACGGGGCCACCCTCTCCACTTCCCCAGATCCCGGCGACTTCACGACTTCACCTTCTTCCTCCTCGACGCTCCAGTCAACGGGAGCTCTGCCTATCGACAAATCCGCCACGCCCGTGCGGTCTGGCGACACGGTCAAAACCGCCTCTGTCTCGCCCCTCATCTCCGACATCTTAAATAGAAAAGAAAAAAGAGGAGGAAAAGCAAGCTTACCGGGAAAGTCTTTGTGAAATCGGAAAAGAAGAAAAATCGCCGGAAAAGTTCTTTCTCTCTGCAACAACACGTAAAAATGGCGAAGGGAACACTGAAGGAGAAGACAGGCTCTATTTATACAGAAATAAAGGCATTAAATGCCAGGCGCGTGAGGCGACAATTCCTACTGAACTGTCGCAAAGTTCGAGAGCGCGTGAACACGCCATCCAATCTGCTTGTGCCACGCGTCCCCCACATAATGACACTTAAAGACCAGGGAATCGATTCGATGCGACTCTCGAAGAGGCGTCTATTCCAAAGATCTTATCCTCCCACAAGCCGGATCGGTCTCAACATGAAACGACTCCAGCCCCGACCAGCCCGGCACGGCCCTAGACTCGGGGGCCCTTGTTGGCAGCCCATCCAACTTGGAATCCACGTAGACACTCCAAGACAACTAAACTGGCCGAGCAGAACCTGAAGTCGAACCGGAAAAAAAACCCGATTTCCTCCCGGGCTCGCTAAAAACCGGACCGGACGGTGACGCCAAGGCTGACCCGGTGTCCGATCTGGGAGGGCCGAGCAGAGAGAGGACAAAAATGCTCCGATTCAAGATTACAACAAGGCCGACCTGAACGGCGAGAGACCCGAGGACCGACCCCATCGGATAAGCACCGCCAAGAGTCGGCGAGGCAGGCCCGCATGCCAATTAACGCATGCAGTCACGCCCCTTCCCAAGGCGCTCCTTAGAGACCGCCATGTGTCCTAGGCATAAATGCAGACTGACAAGTGTTTTGGGCATATTCCCCAAACATTCGCAAGCTGTCATCTCTCCACTGGCCCAGATTGTCTATATATAGAAGAAGTGTACAGTGAAAGTAGATCTTTGGATTTTGAGTATTAATAACAGAGAGAGAAAAAAGAGAGAATACAGATTCATCGCCAAAAAGAAAATAAGACTTGTAATTAACAAGCAACAAGATAGACCGGCATAATATATCCTGCTCGGCTCTACTCTATTTAAAGGTCATTAATAAAATTTAGTGATCAAACACCTCCCCTTTTGTTATATTAATTTCTACGTGTATTCGATCCATTCGTCCAGATCAGCACACGTGATGTTGACCAAATCATACGTCAACACCACTAACACTAATTTTACCTCGTCACTCACTTACTGCTCATGCCACCACGTCATCCGCCCTTCTCTTCCCAAGATTAAATCATGTTCAATGTGGAGGAAGGCTACAAGGGGTTGGTCTGGTATTATTGTTGGGATAGATGTTAGGGTCGTATATTGTAAAATATATTTTATGCTTGTATTTGTAATACCCGAGATTTTCGTTGCCGTTTGCCTGTTATTTTTTGTTGGAATTATTTGTCGTTGTGCCTGTTATTTTGTTTCGATGATGATTATTTAGAATTATCTCTCCGTTGTGTACGTGTAACACCCCCAAACTACTCGAAAATATTACAGCGCCGCAAACCCTCTCCATGAGGATCTACCAGGCTAAATAGAGAAAAAAATACATCACATTACATGTCGACACGGCTAAATAACGAACCATTTAGACCGATTTGATCTTTCATCACAATATACAAATCAGACACACATAACTCCAATACCACTCAAACCCAAACCAGATTTAAATACATTAACCATACTCTTAAAATCAGAAAATACAACAATGGAAAAGACACCATAACATGCCTTAACCAAAGTACTCAGCACTGGTTTTCATGTGATTAGTATCGCCGTCTTCCATCATCCTTCATACCGATCCTGTGATTTGTTCCCCTAGAACCCGCATGTTGTTAGGATTGTATACTGCAAAGCATACTTTATGCTTGTATTACCTAATTTCCCTGTTACTACCTATGAGAATATTAATTACATTTAATCACATGTTTTGCATATTTATTCACGTTATGGTTATGCAAATGAAATGTCTAATTATTTTATATTGTAGAAAATGTGGTGTGTTGGTGTCATACGGAAGATCACATTATCGGTGCCTTATAAAATAATATAATAGTTCACAACCTATATAATTATTAGACAAATTATATAAAAGGTTGTAGTGTATGCTTGAGAATAGTTGGTCTTGACTATTAGCATACATTAGCGTATTTGCATACGTTAAACTGGATCGAGGTGAGATAGTGTCTTCTGTACTGACTGTAAGGAGAACGTAAATCTCGGATAATTATTATTTCTTAATTCTAAGTATATAATATTTAATTGTGTATTTATAATAATTATTGCTTTGATTTACCATAGGTGAGAGTCAAAATGATCGACTCAATAAGCCTCGTATCTTGGGCAATAATATTGTTTATACGACAGTTGTTATTATTATTACTAGAAATCGTGTCCCGACTTGTGCGGGTTGATGATGTCCCCTTGAGGAGCTCGATAATGATTATTATATTAAACCCTGCAGGTAGATTTAATTCCGATAAAATAATAAGGTTCGAGTGGTACTACTCTTGGATAAGATATTAACTAATTAAAGCTGTCAGTAGCTTATGATTAATTAATAGACATTTGATATCTTAAACACAGAAAATAATATATTTAATGAGGAGCCCAATTTCGTAATTTGGGATTTTGGTAGGAAGTGCAATATCAACTTTTTAGTGGACTAAGTTGATATTAATAGATACATTGTATATTAGGAAGAGTCCTAATAAGGTAAGATGAATTTATTGGGAGTCCTTCCATAATCTCCCTTAAGATCCCTAGTAGTAGTCTAAGAGCCTATAAATAGGACTTATGGGGAGGTTGGCCGAAATTAATTCATTGTCCAAGCTTGAGAGATCGATTTTTCTTCTTCTTGTGTTTAATTGTAGATCTAGACTTGTGTCTTTGATTCTACAATTTAGATAACACAATCAATTTGCTAAGAGTGTTCATATAATACTAGAAAGCAAAGAAAAATAAATCGAGTGATCCCAAGTGAAGGAGTTTCGGCCGATCCCCATAGAAGTCCAAACAAGATCCGGTAGCTCGTTGCCCACACAACGTCCGTTTCAAGGCGGATCATACTCTAGAAGATCTAAAGGTAGAAATACAAGGTGATCAAGACGGAAGTAACCAATACTCTTCAAAAGGTAATATCCTATGATCTTGTATCTAGATTAGGATATTTTAATAATCAACATATTTAATTAATAAATAATAAATAATATTTAAATTGCTTATTAGTCTTAGTAATTAATTAATTAGCATGCCTAAATAGATCTAATGCTCTTAGATGCGTAAAACGCTCTTATCATCTTTCCCAAACTTCGCTTCCGCTGCGTTTTACTTTCCGACAATTGGTATCGGAGCCGAATTTTTAGGCTTTTGCTATTTTAATTAATTTTGGTGATTAATTGATAGCAATTTAAATATTCATATATTTTGATGTTGGAATATTTTGCTAGATGTGTTCTTGCAGGTGATATGATCCAATTATCATGGTTTATATGAATGGTGTATTTATTTATTTATTTTTATTAATTATGCAATTGTTGGTTTGGCCCGTTTTTTGAGGCATGTAATGGTTTTTCCCGTGAGAAAATCCGCGGGTAGTTCTAGGTGTTTTTATTTTTCGTGTAATCTTGATGTAATTTCGATGTATTTTATTTTGTATAAAATTGTAATCGAGCAGAATCGCCGGATCGCTGGCACCAGGCGGCAGCAAGTCAAAGCGTGGCGCTGCAAGACACGGCCGCCTTCCGAGAAAGCGGCCGAGCATTGCTAGTGCCGCGGCACTGTCCGGGCCGGCCACTGTTCGGGCCGAGTCGTCGATTTTGGTCCGTCCGTTTATTGCCGCTCGTTGCCTACTGGGAGTCGGGATTAGAAATTAAATTTTTTTATGTAATTAATTTTGTATAAAAGTGAAATTTGAATTTTGAAAATCCACGGCCCGGCCGGGGAGGAGCGACGAGATGCTTGATTCAGTTGGAGAGATCGAGTCGAAGATTTTCTCGGATTCAACTCAAGGAAGAAGACCATGATAATTGGATAATTTAATTATCCATGCTTTATTTTTGGTTTTTATTATTTTGATGTATGGCATGTATGGATGTATGCGTGATATGTTTCCTTGCATGTTAGGACGAGAAAATTAAAAACCTTAAGGATAAAATAACTAAGTGATTAAATTGATTTATTTTTTTTAAAATAAAATCAAATTGGCCTCCATAATTAATTTAAATTGTGAAGTAATTAGCATGCGCGTTGACATTAGAGTCTTCCTCCATATCGGATGTGCTAATTATAGGTTCACTAGTTTTAAATTTCAAAATGATAACATAAGGTAAATATTACTTTTTATGATAGGACCTCTCCATTTGTAGGACTATTATTTAAAAGATAATATTTTAAGGATGTTAAATTATGGTGTTCACTTAGGTGTATTAATTGATAAGCTCCCCATCGGAGTCTATGTTAAATAATACATGGCCAAGAGGAACCAACTATTAATTTTACTTGTCATAACGTAATTTGACTAGATAGTAAAATTAAAGACGTAAAACTCTACTTGGAAAATGTGTGTGTAAACGTCCACACGATCGTGGCATGCATGTGCGGATTTTTTGAGGTGTTGGTTACTAGCATATATATATATATATTGTGTTTTGAGGTTTTTCGATATATTTTGCTATGCATTATGTGATGGATGTTTTTAATTTTTATCTCAGATGTATTTCAATCAACTAGCTGTTATTCTCAAAGAAAATAAACTTGATGGCACTAACTTTGCCGATTGGAAAAGAAATCTTGACATTGTCCTGACTGCTGAGGGGCATAAATTTGTCTTAATCGAGGAGAGCCCTCTAGAACTAGAACCGGATGCCACTCCCGAAGAGTTGGCTGAATTCCGAAAATGAAAAAATTCTGATGAGATGGCTCGCTGTTACATTCTGGCTTCACTGACAAATGTATTGCAGCATCAGCATCAGACGATGGGCTCAACCGCGGAAATGATGAAAAGTCTCACCGAGATGTTTGGTCATCAGAACCGAGTGGCTAGACAAAATGCAATGAGGGTATTGATGACAACCCAAATGTCTGAAGGGACCCCAGTAAGGGATCATGTTCTGAAAATGATGTCTCATTTGAACGAACTGAGCATACTGGGGGCTACTATCAATGCGGAAACGCAGGTTGATATTATCTTAGGCAGCTTACCTAGAAGATTTGAGCAGTTCCGCCTTAACTACAATATGAACCGTAGGACATATAGTTTGGTGGAACTTATGACAGAGCTTCAGTCTGCTGAAGGTCTCTTCAAACAAGGTTATCATCAGATTCTTGCGGCAACCGGTGCTACTTCTTCCAAACCCAAATGGGGAAAGAAGAAGAAGCAGGTTGGCCAGAAGCAAGTGGCAACCCTCAAGGTGAAAAGCAAGGCTTCTCACCCCGAGGCGAATAAAAAGCCACAGGAAAAGTGCTACAAGTACGGTCAGAAAGGACATTTTAAAGCAGACTGCCCTGCTCTTAAGAAAGGTATGTCTCGTGCACTAGTGGTCAAAACATGTTTGGCAGCTTGTTCTTCCACTTCGTGGATAGTTGATTCAGGCTCCACTGATCATGTTTGCTTTGACTCGCATGGTTTTCAGGTAACCAAGCATCTTAGTGCGGGCGAGATTACCATCAACTGGGGCGATTATTCCAGGCTTATGGTCACATTGCGGGAGTCGTGCAATTGAAGATTAATGATAAATTATTAGTTCTCAATAATGTATTATTAGTACCGGATTTTAGAATGAATTTAATTTCGGTTTCTAAATTAAAAAGCGATGGTTATTCAGTTTATTTTGATGATGATGTCACTATTAAGAAAAGAAGCGGTGAATATATTTGCAAAGGTACTTTTAATGATGGACTATATATCATTAATACTGCACAAACTCCTATGCATAAATCACTTAACTCTTTGTCTAAACCTAAAAAGAGAAAAGAACCTTCAAGCATAAACCAAACATATCTGTGGCATTTACGGTTAGGACATGTAAACCTTGGAAGGATTCAAAGATTGGTAGATGATGGCCCATTGTATGATCTCCAAGTTGAGTCATTTCCAATTTGTGAATCCTGTGTGGAAGGTAAAATGACCAAAAGGGTTTTTAAAACCAAGGGAAACCGTGCTCAAAATGTGTTAGAATTAGTTCATACTAGGGATGTCAATGGGTAGGGTAGGGTACGGGTATGCCTTCCCCATACCCTACCCTCATATAAAAGTTCTTACCCGTACCCTACCCTATTACCCTATTTTTTATAGCGGGTAGGGTACGGGTATTACCCTGCGGGTAAACGGGTACCCGCGGGTAAAATGGGTTACCCGCTTATATTTATTTAATGCTATTTTAGAAAAAAAAACTTCAAAACACATAAAAAAATATAATAAATGAGTCAATATATATCAAAATTCGATATAATTTAACTCAAATTTATTAATGTATCAGGTATAAATTATAACTAATAAAAATTAAAACTAAAAAAGTCAATATATTCATTTATTATATAAATATATATATATATATAGATATAGATATAGATATTTAATGTTTAGGGTAATCGGGTAGGGCAATCGGGTAGGGTAATCAGGTAAAACATAAATCCCATACCCTACCCTTACCCTAACAAAAAATATCGGGTACGGACAATACCCTACCCTTTACCCGAACCTGCGGGTACTACCCGCCCCTATAACCCATTTACCCGCGGGTAATTTTACCCTGCGGGTAAAATTGACATCCCCAGTTCATACGGATGTATGTGGTCCAATGAATATCCAGGCTAGGGGTGGTTTCGAATACTTCATCACGTTCATAGATGATTATTCGAGATATGGATACATCTATTTGATGCGACGTAAGTCTGAAGCCTTTGACAAGTTCAGAGACTTCAAGGCTGAAACGGAGAAGCGTCATGGTAAGAGTATCAAGTCACTACGATCTGATCGTGGTGGCGAATACCTTAGTAGAGAGTTTTTGGATTTCTTGGCGAATGAGGGGATTTCATCCCAGCTCACCGTGCCGGGAACTCCACAACAAAATGGTATGGCTGAAAGAAGGAATAGGACTCTTTTAGAAATGGTTAGATCAATGATGAGTTATTCATATTTACCTATTTCGTTGTGGGGATACGCCTTAGAAACAGCGGCGTACATTCTAAACTTGGTGCCTTCGAAATCAGTTCCAAAAACACCCACAGAACTGTGGAGTGGGCGTAAGCCCAGTCTAGGACATGTTCGGATTTGGGGTACTCCAACACATGTGCTGAATAAGGAAGTCGAGATAAGTTGGCATCTCGCATGTATACGAGTGTTTGTGGGATATCCCAAGGGAACGAAGGGTGGCTTGTTCTATAGTCCCCAGGATCAGAAGGTCATTGTTAGCACCAATGCCCGATTTCTGGAAGAGGATTATATGATTAGTCACAAGCCCATGAGCGAGATTATTTTGGAAGAGCTGAGGGGTGAGACTCCGTCTATACCAATCGTACAAGCGCCAACTAACACTGCACCACGTATCGATTCTGATACTTTTTACACCAACTCAGGATTTACCTCGTCGTAGTGGGAGGGTTGTTCATCAGCCTGAACGATTCATAGGCGTGGGAAAGTCTTCGGACTCAATCCTAGGCGAAGATGAATCCGATCCCTGGACCTATAAGGAGGCAATCCAAGATAAAGATGCTGACTCCTGGCAAGTAGCAATGGAATCAGAGATGGGATCTATGGATTCCAATCAAGTATGGGAGCTAGTAGAGTTACCTAATGGTGTACAAGCCATTGGGAGTAAATGGGTCTACAAGCGAAACAAAGGACGTGACGAGAAGGTTGAAACCTTTAAAGCGAGGCTTGTTGCAAAAGGTTACACTCAGAAAGAGGGTATCGATTATGATGAAACCTTTTCTCCGGTAGCCATGCTTAAGTCAATCCGGATTCTTTTAGCTATAGCTGCGCATTTGGATCTGGAGATTTGGCAGATGGATGTCAAGACTGCATTCTTGAATGGGAGTCTAGACAAGGAAATCTATATGCGCCAAGCAGAGGGATTCATTGCTGAAGGAGAAGAACACTTGGTGTGCAAACTTAAGAAATCCATTTATGGACTTAAGCAAGCATCTAGATCTTGGAACACTCATTTTGACGAAGTTGTCCAGTCACATGGATTCGTCCAATGTACGAGTGAGAGTTGTGGGTATAAGAAATGCGATGGAAACGTGTTGATGTTTCTTGTACTGTATGTAGATGATATCCTTCTGATTGGAAACAACGTGAAGGAATTGTCGGACGTTCGGGTATGGCTATCTGAGCAGTTCAATATGAAGGATCTAGGAGAAGCAGGACACATCCTTGGAATCAGGATCTTTCGTGATCGAAAGAAAAGGATGTTGTGCTTATCCCAGGCATCCTATATCGATACAGTGCTGAAGCGGTTTAGCATGGAGAATTCAAAGAAAGGTTTTCTACCTTACAGACATGGAATTAAACTATCTAAGAACATGTGTCCTAAGACATAAAAGGAGATATATGACATGAAGATGGTCCCTTATGCATCTGCTGTGGGAAGTCTCATGTATGTTATGCTTTGCACTAGACCAGATATCTATCATGCCGTGGGCATGGCTGCTAGATATCAGTCAAACCCAGGACCAGGACACTGGATTGCTGTTAAGCACATACTCAAGTACCTGAGAAGGACTAGGGAGTACATGCTTGTATATCAATCAGACGACCTATTTCTGGTGGGTTATACCGACTCAGATTTTTCATCGGACAAAGAAAAGTCCAAGTCTACTTCGGGTTATGTGTTTAGCCTAGGAGGTGGAGCCATTAGTTGGAGGAGTGTGAAGCAGAAATGCATCTCGGACTCTACCATGGAAGCCGAGTACGTGGCAGCCTCTGAGGCAGCCAATGAGGCAGTGTGGCTCAAGTACTTCCTGCAGGACTTAGATGTGATTCCCGATTTGCCAGAGGGTACTACACTTTATTGTGATAATACTGATGCAGTCGCAAATTCAAGGGAACCACGAGCCCATCAGGCAAGTAAACATATCAACCACAAGTACCACATCATACGACACTTTGTAAAGGAAGGAGACGTAGTTGTAGCCAGGGTTGCATCGGAAGATAATCTTGCTGACCCTTTCATGAAAGGCCTACCTTCAAAAGTTTTTGAAAGGCATGTGGAAGGAATGGGATTACGGTGTATGGCAGCATTGCTTTGAGTATAAGTGGGAGAAATGAGAGACTATGTAATAGAGTAGTATACTTAAAAGCATGCTTTGAGTATAAGTGGGAGATTGTTAGGATTGTATACAGCAAAGCATACTTTATGCTTGTATTACTTAATTTCCCTGTTACTACCTATGAGAATATTAATCACATGTTTTGCATATTTATTCACGTTATGGTTATGCAAATGAAATGTTTAATTATTTTATATTGTAGAAAATGTGGTGTGTTGGTGTCACACGGAAGATCACATTATCGGTGCCTTATAAAATAATATAATAGTTCACAACCTATATAATTATTAGACAAATTATATAAAAGGTTGTAGTGTATGCTTGAGAATAGTTGGTCTTGACTATTAGCATACATTAGCGTATTTGCATACGTTGAACTGGATCGAGGTGAGATAGTGTCTTCTGTAATGACTGTAAGAAGAACGTAAATCTCGAATAATTATTATTTCTTAATTCTAAGTATATAATATTTAATTGTGTATTTATAATAATTATTGCTTTGATTTACCATAGGTGAGATTCAAAATGATCGACTCAATAAGCCTCGTATCTTGGGAAATAATATTGTTTATACGACAGTTGTTATTATTATTACTAGAAATCGTGTCCCGACTCGTGCGGGTTGATAATGTCCCCTTGAGGAGAGATAATGATTATTATATTAAACCATACAGGTGGATTTATTTCCGATATAATAATAAGGTTCGAGTGGTACTACTCTTGGATAATATATTAATTAATTAAAGCTGTCAGTAGCTTATAATTAATTAATGGACATTCGATATCTTAAACACGGGAAATAATATATTTAATGAGGAGCCCAATTTCGTAATTTGGGATTTTGGTAGGAAGTGCAATATCAACTTTTTAGTGGACTAAGTTGATATTAATAGATTCATTGTATATTAGGAAGAGTCGTAATAAGGTAAGATGAATTTATTGGGAGTCCTTCTATAATCCTCCTTAAGATCCCTAGTAGTAGTCCAAGAGCCTATAAATAGGACATATGGGGAGGTTGGCCGAAATTAATTCATTGTCCAAGCTTGAGAGATCGATTTTTCTTCTTCTTGTGTTTAATTATAGATCTAGACTTGTGTCTTTGATTCTACAATTTAGATAACACAATCAATTTGCTAAGAGTGTTCATATAATACTAGAAAGCAAAGAAAAATAAATCGAGTGATCCCAAGTGAAGGAGTTTCGGCCGATCCCCATAGAAGTCCAAATTAGATCCGGTAGCTCGTTGCCCACACAACGTCCGGTTCAAGACGGATCATACTCTAGAAGATCTAAAGGTAGAAATACAAGGTGATCAAGACGGAAGTAACCAATACTCTTCGAAAGGTAATATCCTATGATCTTGTATCTAGATTAGGATATTTTAATAATCAACATATTTAATTAATAAATAATAAATAATATTTAAATTACTTATTAGTCTTAGTAATTAATTAATTAGCATGCCTAAATAGATCTAATGCTCGTAGATGCGTAAAATGCTATTATCATCTTTCCCAAACTTCGCTTCTGCTGCGTTTTCCAACATATGTACCTGGATGCAATACAGACATCCACCCCCGATTACTCGGGGATTAGTAAAACTCCATTATTTTGCTAGTGCAAGTATAAAATACAAATACGAACCACATATAACATATTCTGGGAATACAGTAACTTGCTTAATTTAGAAAGACTCCCCAAGATGTTTCATTTAGTTAAAATAGTCAAGTCTTGAAAGTAGAAACGAACAAGTAAGCACTTTGAAAACAGTTTCGAACCTCGGGAGTTATTTTTGGAAAATATTTACGAAAACTGTAGTCAGACATCAACTCACGACTGAGGAAAAATTTCACACAACACTTCATTCTTAAGCCATTCTAGTCCAAGCACTTCTGATAAATATGTATTACATCCCAAGCATTATGGAAAGTCAAAACATTGTGATACACCAGACGTATCACAAAAAAACATCAAGCCACAAGGCTAAAAATACTCCCTGATTAACCGTGGACCCGACAATGCGCGAATCCTCCAGGAGTCTCGTCAGACCCGCTCGGAGTGAACGAATATAACTCTCACACTCAGTAGGAATATCCGACTTCCAATGTAAAAGACTATAAACTATATACTCAGAGTACTTACTAGAATGGCCTCCACAATCAGACACAAGCAAGACTAACAATATAATCTACAAACCATGAAAGGTAGGAATGAAATGAGGTAAACGACTTGTAAAATGTTTTAAAGAATTCTCAACCTTCCGAAAACCATTTTGGGACACAGCCCAAATATTATTTCTAAAATGCAAATCCGATCACAAATCACGGGGTCCAAGACCCAATATCCACATCAACATCCTCCTAAAGATTATTCGCGCCCCGTACTAGGAAGCTACGAACCTCGGAGCCTCCTTTAGACGTACCTGAGTGAACCACCCAATGGGAAACCACACAATATCACACATCATCGTGACAACAGTCACCTAACGGGACCACAAGAAAACAAGGCATAATATACAACACTAATACACATTCTCAGAACGACACATTCGTTCTCAAAAACTCAAGTTAATTTTGAAGGAAACCATTATTGGGAACATATATATATATATATATATATATATATATATATATATATATATCGATTCTTTTGAAAGTTCAATAAAGCATTCAATTTTCGCACATAGACAAGCACCAATTATTGTATCTACGAAACACGAAGTGTATGGGCAAGATACTTGCCTCGATAATCGTCTGCGGATATTCCGAAGAATACGGTCGATCAGAAAGCTTCGAAACCCTTGATGAAGACGACGACGAACGGAAGGGTTCGATACGAGATTTTCGCAAGGAACTCGACCCTAACATCATATCATCAATAAATCAATGATCGTACGAGGAAGAATAATCATAGAACGCCCGAATCCCCTCTATGACATTCTACCGGACACATTCAAGGCGTCGATTAGGAACTCGACAAAACGACGAATCCTTACTAATCAAACCATGGAACAACAAGGAAATTGGTATAATACAACTTAATAATCAATAATCCATCACTAATCTAGGTTAATTCGGATTAAACGGACGAAACCAAACAAAATCCCCAATTTTCCCAAAACAAGATTCTTAGGAAATCTAACCTTGATTCGGTCGATCGGAGGAGGTTATGGGATGATTAATCGACGTTAGAAACTCAAGAACTTAGTGGATTGATAGTTGAACATGTATTCGAGTTCTTCAAGGCTCAGCGGCGGCAAAGAAATAAGAGAGATGAGAAAATGAGTGTAAACCCGATTGCTCGATCAAATAAATATTGCCCAGCGACGCACGAGCAGGAACACACGAGCAGCGGGTCGTGCGCGCCACTGCCAGGAGCCTGCCGAGACGCACGAGCACCGAGCACGAGCACCTGCTCGTGCGCGTGCAGTCAGGGCCGCACAAGCGCCGGATCGTGCGCCCAGCTCGTGCGCACCTGGCCGGTCCCTGCCGCACCTGGCCGGACAGTACCTAGCTGTCATGACTCGACGACTCAAATTTCCGAAAACGTACGGAACGAATACGACGAATAGTATAACAATCAAAACATGAGTTAAGCACTAAACAAACACATGGTTCAGACAACCCGAAGGTTGAAAAGACGATACGAAGGCGAACACCCCAAAACTTTGGGAAATTATGAAATGGCCCAAACGCCCCAAACATCACGATACGACAATGGATAATCACACTAAAGCTCCCAACACGTATAACAATATTAAATGAGATTACGAGAAACTCGAAACAACAGTTTCAAATGAAATTCGCAAGAATCGAACTCAAGTGCGGAAAAGCCGCTAAGAAATACAGAACTCATCAAAAAGGCACAGAAACGAACTCGGATGACAAACAGTGCAGAATTGATCATTCTCAGAATGATGAAATGGTCACAAGCAAGTCACTAAGATGGGCTCCCGCCAAAAAAAAATTACCGAAAATCGAAATTGCGGATATTACACTCTACTCCCCTTAAAAGAAGTTTCGTCCCGAAACTTAAAATAAGTAAGGAGGAGCAATATCCTACCAGGAACATCTCAACAAGATACACAAGAACCGAAAAACTCACACCCATCGGCGAACCGCTACAAGCAACGCAAAGAAACACACGACGTGAAATCAAGCTCAACGACAACCATCACAATGTCACAAGCAGAGACATAATAAAACCAACAAGTGTCAAGTATCACCAAACAGATAGCACAATGAAGTTAATTATCCGAACAATCACAAAACAAAAGGTACCCATTACAAGAAAACACACGCAGTCGAAAAATAGAAATTAAACGCACAATGATCCGCAAGGGTAACCAGGAAGAACTACGACCACGCCGAAATTCTCGAAAACCACACTAGGCATCTCCATTTACTTTCGGAGCAGAGACGCAAACTCGATCCCCAAACCTCTCATATACCGTCTCGCAATGCACGGTTCGGTGTCCAATTGATCGCATCGAAACAACTGACTAACGGTGAAAGAAAATTCTTCGCGGTACGAGATCAGACAACAATAATCGGTCAACAACGATCGAACGACGATGATCGAACAACAACGATCAAACAATAACTCTGAACCACGGGATGTCAATTCCACACAACATTCATAGAAAATCGAACCGAACTTGGAAAGGTCACAACGATAAACGATTAATCTGGAACAGTATCCAAACTCGCTCGAATGACAAAGGTGAAAAACAACACGAGGTCCGAAGTATCAACGAAAACAAACGAGTTGATAGAGTCGAACAATACGAAAGCGAAAAAATGGTTATTACACTCTATCACTATTACATGAGGTTTCGTCCCTGAAACCAAAACAACGAGAGCGAAGTGATAGCACAGCAACCTTCCCGGCATTATTCTCTTGGTCCCGCATCTGGTCTCCATGACCATGTGTACCATGGTCAGGACCACGTCCTCTACCCCTCGGCATACTGAGTAAGTAACCACTCAGCACGATGAAACCCAACATCTCAAAATGATACATTAAATTGCCAATGCAGCACAACATATCGACATAAGGTGTCCAATAGCAACACGATAAGAAGATCCACGAGGTATCCTTTTAAATGATATCATTGGAAATCTTTGAATTTGCATGTTTACTCGAAATAAATTTTTTGAAAGTACTTTTGGTACCTCGAGCTATTTTACCAAAACTTATAAACAAAATACTTTAATCGTCTCATTTTGAAATTATTTGCAAAATAATATTTCGAACCATTGAATTTCCTTGTAATCAGTATCATCAAAATAACCATGCCACTACGCATCATCATCATCATTAATAACAAACAGGGTAATCATGCAATACCATCAAACCATTCGCACATGCACTAAACAATTCCACCAATCAAAAATCATTTTGGAGTAATTCAAGATCAGCGTATGATAACTGGTTCAGCACAGAATTTTTTTTTAAATCCGAGTTTGAAGTTTAAATCGAGTAAGATTTTTCATCTTACTATATATTTTTTGAAAATAAAAACTGCATTGTATTTTGAAATATAAAATTTTATGGTGTGAAAGAATTTTAAAATCATATACTCGAATTATTTGAAAATAAAACAATACGTGAAAGATCATTTTCGAAAATCCTCTCAACACTACAAAGATCAACGATGGTAACATTTTACAAAATGTCCAAGGTTCTTTAAAACAACTCTTTCAATACCGTCGGGGTTCCATTTGAAAATTCAAGGCCGGCTCACCAAATTCAAACAATTTGCAAAATCCACACGAAACCGCCAATTAATCGCACCGTCAAAACATTTTCGAAAATTGATTTTCCACAACTTTCTCAAGTTAATGAAATTTTCAGGAAAGCATTTCGAACACACACACACAGCAGGCATAATTTATCAATTCATCAAACATAATCCATTACCATCCAATACAATCGCACGTCAACACCATATGTCCACATAATTACAGTATCACACAAGTAACCGTCAAAAGACAATTAACATCTAAAACTGAAATCCTACCTCTCAGTAAAGAGGGCTCTCACAACAAGTACATCCAGAAGGACTTAACATTCACATCACCAACTTAATCATAATTTTGAGCATTATTGCCCAAACAATAATGTCATCATCACTACATACCTCCGAACTGACAATCATGAAACCAAAAAGTTAAAAGTAAGAGTCACGTCTTGAGTAAATTTGGTAGACCTTATTTGAGCTTAAAAATCATGTTTCGAAAAATTATAGTACAAAACAAAAATTGAAATATCAATAGATTGAATTCTCAAAATTTTCGGCCTTGAGGTCATCATACGAAAATAAAAAAAAATTCCTCCCTTAGAGGATGTTTTAAAATAAAATTACATGACTCTCCAGAAACATTCAAAGCCTTAAAATACCAAATCATTACACCTGTAAAAACGGTTTATACAAATATATATACACCGGCACCACTCTTCATTCCAGCACAATACGAGAATCAAACAAGCATAGGTCACGTATTCACAGTTTACATTTAAACTTCACCTCATGAAACAGAGTCGCACAAGATCATATAACACGAGGCACAACATATTGTAGGGAGACTTACATCCACAGATCGCATGAAGATGATGGCTGCAACTTGATACTAATCACGACTGACATCACATATGATGCATCGCGACACGACTCACTACGACACAATCCGACAAAACAAGACTCGACAATACATAACTGGACCCGACAGTCTAGGTTTCCACAACCTAAACTCCGATACCATATTCTGTAACACTCCCAAACCACTCGGGAATATTACAACACCGCAGACCCTCTCATTGAGGATCTACCAGGCTAAATACAGAAACAATTCATCACATTACATGCCGACACGGCTAAATAACGAACCAGTTGGAATGATTTGGTCTTTCATCACAGTATACAAATGAGACACACATAACTATGATACCACTCAAACCCAAACCAGATTTAAATACATGAACCATACTCTTAAAATCAGAAAATACAATAGTCGCAAAGACATCACAACATGACTTGACCAAAGTACTTAGCATTGGTATTCATGTGATTAGTATCGTCGTCTTCCATCATCCTTCGTACCGATCCTGTGATTTGCTCCCCTAGAACCCGCATGTACCTGGATGCAATACAGACATCCACCCCCGATTACTCGGGGGTTAGCAAAACTCCACTATTTTGCTAGTGCAAGTATAAAATGCAAATATGCGCCATACATAACATATTTTGGGAATACAATAACTTGCTTAATTTAGAGAGACTCCCCGAGATGTTTCATTTAGTTAAAATAGTTCAAGTCTTGAAAGTAGAAACGAACAAGTAAGCACTTTGAAGATAGTTCCGAATCCCGAGGAAAATATTTACGAAAACTATAGTCAGACATCAACACACGACTGAGGAAAATTTTCACACAACACTTCATTTTTAAGCCATTCTAGTCCAAGAACCTCTAATAAATATGTATTACATCCCAAGCACTATGGAAAGTCTAAACATTGTGATACTCCAGACATATCACAAAAAAAACATCAAGCCACAAGGCTAAAAATACTCCCTGATTAACCGTGGACCCCACAATGCGCGAATCCCCCCGGAGCCTCGTCAGACCCGCTCCAAGTGGCTAACCCAAATTTTCGCGGACCCGACAATGTGCGGATCCCCCCGGAGTTTCGTCAGACCCTCTCATAGTGAACGAATATAACTCTCGCACTTAGTAGGAATATCCGACTTCCAATACAAAAGACTATAAACCATATACTCAGAGTACTTGCTAGAATGGCCTACACAATCAGACACAAGCAAGACTAACAATATAATCTACGAATCATGAAAGGTAGGAATGAAATGAGGTAAACGACTTGTAAAATGTTTGAAAGAATTCTCAACCTTCCGAAAACCATTTTGGGATACAGCCCAATTATTTCCAAAATACAAATCCGATCACAAATCACGGGGTCCAAGACCCAATATCCACATCACATCCTCCTAAGGATTATTTGCGTCCCGTATTAGGAAGCCACGAACCTCGGAGCTGTAACACCCTGAGATATTCAGAGTATATTACAGCGCCGTGGACCCCCACATGGGAACCACCAGGCTACAAACAAGAAAACTCCACTCGACTAACCATCCCGGTTAGCGAGGACACACATTTAATTATAAGAAATAAAAAATTACGCCCGGAGCAACCGGCGAAATGATCATCAACCAACAATGTAACAATTTAAAAGTAGTACAACACGGGGTTTGAATTTGAAAAGCCTAAGTACTCGCGAGTACAGTCTATCAGTTTATAAATATAGAAAACAACCAAATCGAAGTGGACGAAAGAAATAGAAAGACCCAAATGCACATGTCAACGACCCCGCCAACATCCTCGCATCGTCTGTGTGCCCGCCGTCCGGATAATCATAACTCAAATCCATAACAAGAATTTCCCAAAACGGGTCCCCAGAGGGGTTAGCAATTACGCTAGTACAAGTAATCAAGGCAAACCAATCGCTTACACATTTCATAGTACATGCACCAATATCATTTCGAAAACCAAAACAAGACATGTCTTTTCCTAAATAAATAAATACAATTAATTTGCCTAGACCGGACGAAGCCACGAATCCCACTCGAGGCCTCTAAGGACCCTCCCGAGCCGCCACATTCATAAAACAAGTCAAGCACCACACGTCACCTAGACCGGACGAAGCCACGAATCCCACTCGAGGCCTCTAAGGACCCTCCCGAGTCAAGCTAGCGAATCAAACTCATGAATCTAGCACGAAGCCATAGATTCCTCCGTGATCCCGTCGGACCTCCCGAGGTGAGCAAATCACACACAATATACATTACCATTTCACGTTAAGCATAAAGGTTTCCAAAAGACTTGCTTTGAATTATTGACGACGCAACGAACTAAAGGAAAGTCACCGACGAACGCTAGAACCAATGAAACCGAACCTAACGATTCGAAGAATACAATCACAACCATTTCTAAATGAATATGGAATTGGAATACACCGAAAACCCGCCTACGATTCATGTATATTCGTATATAAACAACAACGAGGGCGGCCACAACCAAACCCTCTCGATTCCGTAAAAATCACGAAATATACCATGAATCCGTAGGGAAACTAAGAATACCAACAAGATTAATCATATTCATCATGAATTAATCAACAAAACGGAACGAATCGGACAAAAACACGAAAACCCCCAATTTTACCAAAAGTAGGGTTCTAAGGATCTAACCTTGATTCATGGATCAAGGGATGATATCGGACGGATTATTGATGATATAACCTCAAGAACTCCATGGATATGTTGTTAAACAACATGGCTTCAAGCTTAGAACACGCCCGGTGCGGAAGAGGAGAGGAAGAAGGTGAAAATGGCAAGAAAAACGTCTGCGGGGCCTTTTATATGGTTGATCGCTCGCCGACACGCCCGTGGCCGGTCGGCACGGTCGTGTTGCACGCTTGGCCGACAGGACTCGACCGTGTCCTGCTTGACACGGTCGCGCGCGTAGGGCCCTCCGACAAATGACTCGTCCGACAATGACTTCAAGACGACTCGACCGTGTCCTCAGGACACGGCCGGCGTGTCTTAGCACGCTTCGCTTATCCTAAGAGTACGGCACGGGCCGTGTCGGATGACACGGCCGAGTTCGGTCGGCAGAAACTTTTGCATTTCCGGACGAGTACGGCACGGGCCGTGTCGGCCGACACGGTCGGGTCCGGTCGGCAGTGATCGGCCAAAAACTGAAACGACCATAACTCTCTCGTCCGAACTCCGATTGACTCACCGTTTGAACCATTGGAAAGCTAACTCGATTTTCTATAATATTGCAAAGATTTAGAATTTTTGGAGTCACCAAAAATTAATGGTGATCTAACAAAGTCGAACTCATATGAGGAAAGTTGAAACAATGAACAATAACGAGAGTACAGTTCACAGTTGACAGGAAGGACATACTGAAAGATACACGAGGGTCACTATGACCGAGAAATATACCAAAAATGAAAATACAAGGGAAAGAAAAATACCGGATATTACATTCTACCCCTCTAAAAATAAGTTTCGTCCCGAAACTTAAGAAACAAACAACTCAGGGTACCTAGCACGCATGCTATCCTCGGTTTCCCAAGTTGCCTCCTCGACACCGTGTCTCGACCACTGCACTTTGACCAAAGGGATGGTCTTATGCCTCAGTCGTTTCTCACGATGCTCCAAAATCTTCAAAGGACGCTCCTCGAAAGTAATATCTTCAGCAATATCAATCTCGCCATAATCGATGACGTGACTAGGATCCTAACATATTTCCTCACCGGGAAACATGAAAACGCTATGAACATGACTCAAGGCCGGAGGTAACGCCAAACGGTATGCTAACCCACCGACTCGCTCGAGAATCTCGAAGGGTCCAATAAATCTCGGACTCAGCTTCCCCTTCTTCCCGAAACGGAAAACTCCTCTCGTTGGCGACACCTTCAGCAAGACGTGGTCCCCCACCTCGAATTCTAAAGGTCGACGACGGACATCGGCATATGACTTCTGTCGACTCTGGGCCGTCAACATCCGTTCTCGAATTAATTCTATCTTCCGCCTCGTCTCTAAAACGACATCCGGCTCGGTCCCGACTAAATCGGACGCCTCATTCCAACAAATCGGCGATCGACATCGTCGCCCATAAAGTGCCTCATACGGTGCCATCCGAATCGACGCGTGCCAACTATTGTTGTACGTGAATTCGATCAATGGCAAATGCTCCTCCCAGTCGCTACTCCAATCGAGGGCACAAGCACGCAACATGTCCTCGAATGTCTGGATAGTGCGTTCCGACCGTCCATCCGATCGGGATGAAAAGAGGTACTCAAATGCAAGCGGGTACCTAACGCCTTATGCATCGCCCGCCAAAAGTGCGATACAAAACGGCCATCACGATCCGAAACAATAGACTTGAGTACCGTGAAGTCTCACAATCTGCGCGATAAACACACGAGCCAATTTCTCCGGCCCCAAGTGTCCTTGATGCCCGGAAAATGTGCCGACTTGGTCGACGATCAACAATCACCCAAACCATATTCATGCCCGATCTCGATCTCGGCAAACTCGTAATGAAATCCATCGATATATCTTCCCATTTCCATTCCTAACGGAAGTGATCGCAATAACTCAAATGGTCCGATGCTCGATTTTGACTCACGACAAGTCAAACATCTCGCTACAAACCGTGCGACCTCCTCCTTCATATCATTCCACTGAAGTTCCTCCTCGTGTCCTTGTACATCTTACTCGAACCAGATGAACGGAATAGGTGTGGAATGGGCCTCACGCAAAATACTGTCGCAACTCTGGATCGCTCGCACACAAAGCCGACTGAATCTCAAAACACCATCCTCGTGAATCACAAACCCGTGAGACTTTCCTTTAAGAACGCTCTCGGATTTGAGTAATCATCGGATCCTCTAATTGCTTGATTTAATTTCATCGATCAAAGACGACGAAATTTCCAAGGTACAAAGTTGCCCGACAGATCCAGCAAAGAAACCTCAACATCTAACTCGATCAAAGCCCGCCGAAGCTCGATCGGGCGTAAGGACCTCAAGCGTTTGCAACGCAATCTGTTTCCGACTCAAGGCGTCGGCCACGACATTCGCCTTACCCGGATGATAAAGGATTTCGAGGTCATAATCCTTAATCAACTCTAACCACCTCCTCTGCCTCATATTCAACTCTCCGAGTAAATATGTATTTCAGACTTTTATGATCGGTAAAAATCGACATGCAGAGCCGAAAAGATAGTGACGCCAAATCTTGAGTGCAAAGACAACCGCCGCTAACTCCAAATCGTGAGTAGGTAGTTAAGCTCATACGGCCTCAATCTGTCTCGACGCATAGGCAATGGTCTTGCCGTGCCGCATCAATACGCACCCAAGACCACGACCAAGCATCGCTAAAAACGGCGAAACCCTCGTTGCCACATGGCAATGCCAAAACCGGCTGAAGTCAAACGCTTCTTCAGCTCCTCAAAACTCGATCGCCTCTCATCGGTCCAGCATTTAACTTCTCGGATTTCTCGAGCAATCAGGTAAGTGGTCGAGCTAGTTTTGAGAAACCTCACGAACCTACGGTAGTAGCCACCAAACCCAAGAAACTACGGACCTCCTTCACATTTGTGGGCGATGCCCAATCCAACACCGCTCAATTTTCTCATGATCCACTCGAACTCCTACCGAAATCACGTGGCCCAAAAACATCACTTCTTTCACTAACTCACATTTCGAGAACTTCGCATAGAGTTGCTCGGTCCTCAAAATGTCTAACACTACCCGCAAATGATGGGCATGCTCTTCCTCATTCCTCGAATAAATAAGAATATCACAATGAAGACGACGACACACTTATCCAAATACTCGATAAAGACTTTGTTCATCAATTGCATGAACACCCGCGCGTTAGTTAACCCGAAAGGCATAACTACAAACTCATAATGTCCGTATCTCGTCCAAAAGTCGCTGCACGTCGGACTCCCTCACCCGAGTCGATAGTACCCGATCTCAAATCAATCTTTGAGAATACCGCCGCTCCTCGCAATCGATCGAACAAGTCGTCAATCCTCGGCAAAGGATACTTGTTCTTGATGGTCACCTTGTTCAGCCACGATAGTCGATACACAAACGTAGTGAACCATCCTTCTTACGCACAAACAAGACCGTGCGCCCAAGGCGAGGCGCCGGTCGAACATACCCCGACTCAAGAAGTTCACTCAACTGCTTTCTTCAACTCGACATCTCTCAAGGTGCCATGCGATACGGCGCCTTGAAATCGGAGCCGCACCCGGCTCTAACTCTATAGCAAACTCAACCTCACGATCCGGTGGCAATCCCGCAACTCGTCAGAAATACATCAGAAACTCACTAACGACCGGAATCGATGAAAGCTCGACTCCACCATTCTCCGCCTTCAAGGCGTAGCACCAATAACCAGACACCCTTTTCGCAGAGTTTCACCGCCTTCAAGGCGTTAATAACAAACTTGGTTTCTCTTTCGCCCGGCGAAAGAGTGTTCATGCCGTCCTCGGCTAACATGGTAATGATCCTCGTGCGGTAGTTCATGATTGCACCATGCCGCTCGAGCCAATCATTCCCGAGAATTAAATCCTCGCCTCGATACTCACAACAATAAGATTAGAGAGCCAAGCCCTCTCACAAATAATCACGAATCAGTCCGGACTTCGATCACCGACAATTCTATCACCGCTAGGAAGTTTAACGATGAAAGGCTCGCAAGGTGACAAGCAATGAGACTCAAACAACAGACACACTCTAGAGAAATGAATGAATGCGTAGCATCCGAATCAAAAAGTACACTGACAGATGGGAATGGATATGAACGGTACTGCCGCCACGTAGCCGCCGGATCATCGGTCCTCATCATCTCGTAGATACGCGGCTGGGCAGAGCCGACACTGGATGCTCCTCCCTATCGGGCTGACCCCGACCCCTACCTCGGCCGGCACTCGGTGGAGGCGGCGGAGCAAATGAGCCCCGGTTCACGCTCGGCTCCATAGGTGCCGGGTGAGAAGAACGGCACCGCGAAACGTCTCGAGCTTCGCAAAAAGAAGCTTTGTGGCCCGATCGACCACAAGTATGACAAGTAAAAGGTGGTCGAAGAAAATACCGGTTCACGTGGCTCGGCTTGCCACGCTTAAAGCATCCGGGGTCCTGCATTTACGGTTCCGAGGCACTCAAAGCTCCTAAAAACGAGCCGAACCGCCCGTAGAAATATTTGCACTGAGATTTCGCCGCCTCCACTGGGACCAGAAAATTTCCGACCGACTTCGCTTCTTGCTCTCGCGAGCCAAATCGCTAGCGGTCACCGACATATCATAAGCAAGAGCTCGACTGATAATCCTTCAAGGTAGTACACGAGCCCCGACATATAGTCCCGAATGGACAGCTTTCATTCTCCCGAAAATGAAAAATCTTGTCGCTCTCTTCAACAACTGGGTCTTCACATAACCCAACTCCTTATTAAAATCGGCAATAGCTTGGGATACGGGATATCCCGTGGTTGAGCATCAAAGAAAGCATGCACTCGAGCCTCGTCTCGACCGGCCATGGACAATACTCGGTCTCCATCAACTCCCGAAACTCGGCCCACGAAGCAACATGATCTTTGGGACCAACGGCCTCCCACCAATCTGTAGCATCTCCCGTGAGAAAGTATTGAGCAATAGGTACCTTACGGTCCCTGGGCATGGTAGCAGTGAATACTTTAGATATTTCCTTGATCCACCCTTCCCACCCGATCGGGTCCGAAGCTCCCGAACCGGGAGGATGCATCTTGATGACATCCTCAAGCCAACGATCCGCTCCGCCCGATTAGCATGGGCCTCGACGGTGTTCTCGACCACCCGAGCTATAGCCATCCGTTAACCATTTTCTCGCATAACAAACCGCAATACCAAGATCGGGCGCGCTCCCGAGAAGAAGCATGACCGTGACGGTCACCGCATCTGCTGCTCCCAAGAATGCGACGTGGCCGCCACCGGCCGCCCCACGCCCCTGGCCGGCCCACGACCACGACCACGACTACGCTTCTCCGCATCCATGCCAAGTTGAGAGATAATGTATATATCGATGATGAGTAAGGGAGGAAAAGCAACTACGATCCAAAAGTGGAAATACAATGCAAGAAACAAAAGAGCCGAATAAGAAAACTTACGAGCACCGAAGTACTGGATGTCAAATGTGTGACAATGTGCAAAACAAATACGACTAGACCCAAATAACCAACAAGCCTAGGTATCCATAAACCTAGAGCTCGATACCATTTCGTAACACCCGAGATATTCGAGTATATTACAGCCGTGGACCCCACATGGGAACCACTGTGCTACAAACAAGAAAACTCCACTGACTAACCATCCCTTAGCGAGGACACACATTTAATTATAAGAAATAAAAATTATGCCCGAGCAACCGCGAAATGATCATCAACCAACAATGTAACAATTTAAAAGTAGTACAACACGGGTTTGAATTTGAAAAGCCTAAGTACTCGCGAGTACAAATCTATCGCTTATAAATATAGAAAACAACCAAATCAAGTGGACGAAAGAAATAGAAAGACCCAAATGCACATGTCAACGACTCGCCAACATCCTCAGATCGTCTGTGTGCCCGCCGTCCGGATAATCATAACCTCAAATCCATAACAAGAATTTCCCAAAACGGGTCCCCGGAGGGGTTAGCAATTACGCTAGTACAAGTAATCAAGGCAAACCAATCGCTTACACATTTCATAGTACATGCACCAATATCATTTCAAAACCAAAACAAGACATGTCTTTTCCTAAATAAACAAATACAATTAATTTGCCTAGACCGGACGAAGCCACGAATCCCACTCGAGGCCTCTAAGGACCCTCCCGAGCCGGCCACATTCATAAAACAAGTCAAGCACCACACGTCACCTAGGATCGGGACGAAGCCACGAATCCCACTCGAGGCCTCTAAGGACCCTCCCGAGCCGCTAGCGAATCAAACTCATGAATCTAGGACGGCCATAGATTCCTCCGTGATCCCGCGGACCCTCCCGAGGTGAGCAAATCACACACAATATACATTACCATTTCACGTTAAGCATAAAGGTTTCCAAAATACTTGCTTTGAATTATTGACGACGCAACGAACTAAAGGAAAGTCACCGACGAACGCTAGGAACCAATGAAACCGAACCTAACGATTCAAGAATACAATCACAACCATTTCTAAATGAATATGGAATTGGAATACACTCAAAACCCGCCTACGATTCATGTATATTCGTATATAAACAACAACGAGGGCGGGCCACAACCAAACCCTCTCGATTCCGTAAAAATCACGAAATATACCATGAATCCGTAGGGAAACTAAGAATACCAACAAGATTAATCATATTCATCATGAATTAATCAACAAAACGGAACGAATCGGACAAAAACACGAAAACCCCCAATTTTACCAAAAGTAGGGTTCTAAGGATCTAACCTTGATTCGCTGGATCAAGGGATGATATCGGACGGATTATTGATGATATAACCTCAAGAACTCCATGGATATGTTGTTAAACAACATGGCTTCAAGCTTAGAACACGCCCGGTGCGGAAGAGGAGAGGAAGAAGGTGAAAATGGCAAGAAAACGTCTCAGGGCCTTTTATATGGGTTGATCGCCTCGCCGACACGGCCTGCGGCCGGCACGGCCGTGTTGCACGCTTGGCCGACAGGACTCGACCGTGTCCTCGCTTGACACGGTCGCGCGCGTAGGGGCCCTCCGACAATGACTCGTCCGACAATGACTTCACGACTCGACCGTGTCCTCGGGACACGGCCGGCGTGTCTGGCAGCCGCTTCGCTTATCCTAAGAGTACGGCACGCCGTGTCGGATGACACGGCCGAGTTCGGTCGGCAGAAACTTTTGCATTTCCGGACGAGTACGGCACGGGCCGTGTCGGCCGACACGGTCGGGTCCGGCCGGCAGTGATCGCCAAAATCAAACGACCATAACTCTCTCGTCCGGACTCATTGACTCACCGTTTGAACCATTGGAAAGCTAACTCGATTTTCTATAATATTGCAAAGATTTAGAATTTTTGGAGTCACCAAAAATTAATGGTGATCTAACAAAGTCGAACTCATATGAGGAAAGTTGAAACAATGAACAATAACGAGAGTACATTTCACAGTTGACAGGAAGGACATACTGAAAGATACACGAGGGTCACTATGACCGAGAAATATACCAAAAATGAAAATACAAGGGAAAGAAAAATACCGGATATTACAGGAGCCTCCTTGAGACATACCCGACTGAACCACCATGTAACACCCCCATGTTATTCAGGGTATATTACAGCATTGTGAGTCCCGCCGTGGGACCCACAAGGCTAATCACACGTGGAACCATGAACTTTGACCGATAAGGTCCAAGCATAATCCAATGGAGGATAATAAAGTTGGCACTCAAGACAATATCCAATAAAACCGAATACAATACATCAAGAATCAATCCCATGGCAACACAGGCCAAAACAACAAGAAGACCAGACACAGTACTCGAGTACTCATAATCATTTCAAGTAAAATACCACTGAATGGATAAAATATAAAGTATAACTAGTGACAAGACACAACATCACACTTGCCTATCATCTTTATGCCGAACCGGTACATGCCTGTCCGCTCTCCTGGATCCTGAAATACATGAAAGGTACTTCTCACAAAAAGGGGTTAGCCGTCGAATAGCTAGTACAAGTATATCGAATATGAAACACAATAATTCTCGACAATAAAGTAAATGCAATTATCATTCCATTAAGCTCAAGACTAGTATTCCGGAATAATTAAATCTCATAGCACTTCATTACAATAAATACGTGATTGACCGTGGAACCGCACCCAAGGCAACGGAACCCTCAGAGGACCCGTAGGTCCGTCCCAGAGTAGTTGACCCAAAATAATCATGGACCCACACCAGAGGCTACAGAACCCTCAGAGGACCCGTTATTCTATCCCAGAGTGAATATACACAATCGTACAATTCATATACCTTACTTTCAAAGTCGAGAACTTACAATCATAAACATATACTTGCCTTTGAGACATCGAGAATCGGAAGGAAAAGAATACAAGTTCGATAGGTCCAAGAATGCAATTCCGGCACCTAAATGATTTGCAAGGAATACGATTATTAATAATCCTTACTCAAATCACAAGAAGAAACTCATGAAACCCGCCTACGATTCACAAAACTCCAAGGATAATCACCTCGAGGTTTGGAAATCATCCAAACCCTCTCAAGTCCGAACAAAGTACATAACCATCCATATAATCGTAGGGGAAACGTGGGTACGGGGTAGATACAACATAATCTCAAATATCTCAAGCTCCAAAATGGATAATTCGGACGAATCTAAGAAAATCCCCAAAAATTCCCTAAACTATGGTTCTAAGGAATTTACCTTGATTTGGAAGGTAGAAACAGATTAGATGTTGTATAATATTTGTTATTCCACCTAAGATGATGATAGATGATGAGTATCCGCCCCTAAATCGCCCTCAGAATCGCCCCTCTCGTGCCCTCTTGTCGGAAGTGAAGAAAATGGATAAATGTGACGAAAAATAGGGCTGACCGCCCTTATATACTGCGCCTATTTAGTGTGCGCTAAACCTCAAGGTTATCATGCACTAACGGGGTCACCCGGTAGTCCAGTAGCTTCTGACCTGCGTCGTTAGCATGTGCTACATCTAGTGCTAGCGTGCACTGCGCAACGTCGATAGCGTGCGTTAGCTCACGCCTAGCGTGCGCTAACTGCTAGTCCAGAGATCAGAATTAAGCTACTGCCTCTGCGAGACTCAACCTATTAGCCCGCGCTACTGGCGTAGCGAGCGCGCGCTACTCCACCCGAATAGCTTGCGTTAACTCACGCGTAGCATGCGCTAAATGCAGTCCAGAGAGCACAACTCGGCTACTGCCACTGCCCAACTCAGACCATTAGCGTGCGCTACCAAACAAAATTAGCGTGCGTTAGATCACGCCTAGCGTGCGCTATCTGCTCCATCTAATAACATCGCCGCAAGGTCCAATCAATACGAACATGTTCCGAAGGATACGAAACTCTATAATCAACTACATCTCAATAAGTTCTTATATGAGCGACAAAAGTGAAGGATCGTCAAAGCCAATAATTCAATAAAAAGTACGGGCATTACATTCTCCCCCTTTAAAAGGAAGTTTCGTCCCGAAACTTAAGAAATAAAAAGTTCGGGGTATCCCGATCACATCTTCTCTTCCGTCTCCCAAGTTGCCTCCTCGACTCCATGTCTTGACCATTACACCTTAACTAACGGAATGGTTTTGTATCGAAGCTACTTGTCACGACGTTCAAGGATCTTCACCGGTCTCTCTAGAAAGGTAACATCCTCGGCTACGTCAATCTCACTATAGTCGAAAAGATGAATTGGATCCGGCACGTACTTTCTCAACTGAGAAACATGAAAAACGCCATGTACATGACTCAAAGCTGGAGGCAACGCCAAGCGATAAGCTAAATATCCAACCGTGTCCAAAATTTCAAACGGTCCGATATACCGCGAACTAAGTGTACCTTTTTCCCGAAGCGGAAAACTCCTTTGGTCGGTGACACCTTGAGTAGGACATGGTCTCCCACTTCGAATTCTAAAGGTCGGCGGTGAGTATCATCATAAGATTTCTGACAGCTCTGGGCTGTCAACAATCGGTCTCGGATAATAGAAATCTTTTCCTTGGTCTCCATCAACATATTCGGTTCCGTTCCGACTAGCTCCGAAAACTCGTCCCAACGTAATGGCGATATACACCGCCTACCATAAAGTGCTTCGAAAGGTGCGATTTTGGTCGACGCATGCCAACTATTATTGTAGGCAAACTCGATCAACGGCAAATGAAGTTCCCACTCATTACTCCAGTCTAGGGCACAAGCCCGCAACATATCCTCCAACGTCTGAATCGTCTGCTCAGTTTGACCATCTGGCTGAGGATGAAAAGACGTGGTCAATCTCAACTCGGTGCCCAAAGCCTGATGGACGGCTAGCCAAAAATGCAGCACGAAGCGACCATCTCGATCGGAAACAATAGTTTTAGGGGCACCATGCAATCTCACAATCTCGGCTATAAAAGTTCGAGCCAATTTCTACGGTCCCCAAGTGTCCTTAATACCCAGGAAGTGTGCAAACTTGGTTAACCAATCGATGATTACCCAAATCATATTCATTCCGGCTCTAGTTCTCGGCATCCCAGTGATAAAATCTATATAGATGTCTTCCCACTTCCACTCGAGAATGGGAAGTGGCTTCAACAACCCCGCCGGTTGTTGATGCACAATCTTTACTTGTTGACACGTCAAGTATTGTAATACAAACTCTGTGACGTATTTCTTCATATTATTCCACCAAAAATTTCGCTTCAAGTCCTTGTACATCTTACTCGTTCCGGGGTGATTGAGTAAGGCGTAGCATGGGCTTCTCAGAGAATTCTCTGCCTCAACTCTAGATCATTCGGAACACAAAGCCTGCCCTGAAATCTCAAAATTCTATCCTCATGGACCATAAAACCAGGGGCTTTTCCCTTAGTCACATCTTCCTTCAGTTGAGAGATCATCGGGTCACTCCATTGTTCCATTTGATGTCATCAACCAAGGACGAAGTAATTTTGAGAGTACACAACTGTCCCTGCACTCTTTGAAGCCAAACTTCTATTCCTTGCTCGATTAGATCCTGACGGATCTTCGTTTGAGACGTAAGAACCTCGAGCATCTGAAACGATGCCGATTTGTGGCTCAAAGCGTCCGCGACGACATTGGCCTTCCCCGGATGGTAAAGAATTTCCAAATCATAATCCTTGATAAATTCCAACCAACATCGCTGCCTGATATTCAACTCATTCTGACTGAAAATATATTTCAAACTCCTGTGATCGGTATAAATCTAATACGGAGAGCCATACAAATAATACCGCCAAATCTTAAGTGCGAAAAAAATTGCGGCCAATTTCAAGTCGTGAGTAGAATAGTTCATCTCATACGGCTTCAACTGCCATGATGCAAAAGCTATCGTTTTATCATGCTGCATAAGCACACATCCAAGCCCTTGTCGTGAAGCGTCGCTATCAACTGCAAATCCTTCACTACCCTATGGTAAAGCTAAAATCGGTGCTGAGGTCAGACGTCTCTTCAGCTCATCGAAGCTCTGCTGTTTCTCGGCAGTCCAGACAAACTTTTCTGTCTTCTGAAGTAATTGCATAAGCGACTGAGCGAGTTTCGAGAACCCCTTGACAAACCGAAGATAATACCCAGCAAGACCCAAAAAGCTACGAACTTCCTTAACATTATTAGGTGGCCCCCAATCTAGCACTGCCTTAATCTTCTGCGGGTGTACACGAACCCCTTCGGATGAAACCACATGGCCAAGAAATATAACTTCCTTCAGCCAGAACTCACATTTCGAGAATTTCGCATAGAGATGTTCGACTCTCAAAACATTTAGTATCAGACGCAAGTGCCGGGCATGCTCCTCCTTATCCTGAGAATAAATCAAGATGTCGTCAATTAAGACGACCACACATTTGTCAAGGTATTCGATGAATATCTTATTCATTAGTTGCATGAATACTGCAGTGCATTAGTCAATCCAAAAGGCATGACCACAAATTCATAATATCCGTATCTCATTTGGAATGCAATTTTCGAAACGTCGGACTCTTTCACCCGTAGCTGGTAGTATCCTGATCTCAAATCAATTTTTGAGAATATTGCAACTCCCTGCAACTGATCAAATAAATCATCTATACGAGACAATAGATACTTGTTCTTGATGGTCCATTTGTTTAGATCCCGATAATCAATGCATAAACATAGCGAGAGATCCTTCTTCCTCACAAAAAGAACATGTGCGCCGCAAGACGAAGCGCTCGGTCTGATGTACCCTTTTTCCAAAAGTTCTCCAAATTGATTCTTCAATTCTTGCATCTCGTAAGGTGCCATCCGGTAAGGTGCCTTAGAAATCGGAGCCGCATCAGGCTCTAAATCCATAGAAAATTCTATCTCTCGATCCGGAGGTAATCCCGGAAGATCGTCTTGAAAAATGTCTGGGTACTCATTAACAACTGGAATCGAAGAGAAATCGAATTCGTCCCCTTCCGACTTCAAAGCATAACACCAATAGCCCGTGCAACCTTTATTCAAGAGATTTATGGCCTTCATCGTGCTGATAAGCAACTTAGGTTGGCCAGATTTATGCCCCATGAATGAGTACTCGGAACCATCTTTGGTCATCACAGTGATAACCTTAGTGCAATATTTCATAATCTCTTGGTGACTGTCAAGCCAGTCTTCACTGAGGGTCACATCCTTACCCTCGATATCAACCACAATCAAATTTGATAACCAATCAATACCGGCTATGTTCACCGGAAACTCTATAATCTCCCGATTCCCCACGATTCTATCCCCGCTAGGTAGTTTCACAATGAAAGGATCGCAAGCAGTCATACAATTTATATTCAAACGGCGTATACAATCCAAGGAGATGTAAGAATGTGTAGCACCTGAAACAAAAAGTACACGAATGGGGTGAGATAGGATATGAATGGTACCTGAGGCCACTACCGCATCGGGTTCATCTGCTCAACGCATCTCATATATTCGTGGGTGTGCCGAACCGATGTAATAATCTCCCCCTCTAGCGTTCTGACTCCATTACCGGCCTCTACCGTAACTCTGCTGCGACTGACTAACTGATTGCGTTGACTCATACTCTGATCTATAGGTGCTGGGGTGGAAGCCCGAGTGTCCAAAGTCTGATCTTGTTTGGGGGAATAAACTGCCTTATGTCCCATCTGACAACAAGTGTGACACTTTAGAGGTGGGAAATTGCACTCCAGATTTATGTGGCCTGGACAACCACAATTAAAACAGGTTACCGGGCGAGTTGAGGTGCCCGAAGCAGAACAAAAACTCTTCTTCCCTTTAAAAAAACGTGACGACTGCCCGACAGAACAGTTATCCACCTGAGGTCTCTGCAAGTTGCCACCTTTAGAGCCAGAAAAATTACTAGTGGTCTTTTAATTCTTCGGCTCTTCTGTGGTATAATTATTGGAACTTAACATGTCATATGCCAAAGCCCTGTCTTGGTATTCCTTCAGAGTAATGTAAGCAAACACGTCCATGTAACGCCGTAAATCTATATTCATCCGCATGTCTAAATGGCGGATCTTGTCACGCTCATCCCGCACTTGATTCTTCATATGGATCAGCTGTTGGTTGTATTCTACTATCGCCTGCAAGACTGGAATATTCTGCGGCTTAGCCTCGAAAAAGGCTCGGATTCTGCCTTCTTGCACTGTCCAAGGACAAAACTCAGCCTCCAGTAGCTCTTTAGATTCATCTCAAGTAACAACATGATCTCGTGGTTTAACAGCTTTCCACCAAGTCGTGGCTTCTTTAGTAAGAAAGTACTGAGCAATAGGTACCTTCCTCGTTTCTGGACAATCAACAGCCTCAGACACTTTTTCCAACTCGAAGATCCAATTTTCCCAATCATTCGGGTCGGTAGCACCGCTAAACTACAGAGGATGCATACAGACCACATTTTGGAACAAAACATCCGCTGCCGGATTAGAATTATTCAGCTGAACAGCTTGGGCCAGGACAGTCATCTGATTTGCCAATTGTTGAAGAACATTCGTAGCCCTAATATTTGCATTATTCCCTTGACCAGTCGTGTTGAATCTCGGTATCGGGGTGCACTGTGTTACATAAACTAGGGGTAGTCGACCCCGCAATGGAACTGAAGGAAGCGGACGCGCCACGTCCTCGTCTGCATCCAAGACCACGACCTCGCCCTTGTCCCCTATTAGCAGACATTCTGAAGGACACACAAAGTATGTAAGTACAATTCAAATCGCACGTCATCGAAGTGACCGATTCCCAAGATACCAAATTAAAGGCAAAATGATTAGGAAGAATACAAGAAGAGAAAAAGGACTTACTAGTACCGGTCGCACTGTAATGATGGCAAAGTGGTGATACTATAGACAAACGATGACTCAATCGACCCAAAAGACCGAAAGCCTAGGTATCCATAAACCTAAGCTCCTATACCATATTCTATAACACCCCCCAGTTATTCAGGATATATTACAGCGCCGTGAGCCCCGCCGTTGGGACCCACAAGGCTATTCACACGCGGAACCATGAACTTTGATTGATAAGGTCCAAGCATAATCCAATGGAAGACAATGAAGTTGGCACTCAAGACAATATCCAATAAAACCGAATACAATACATCAAGAATCAATCCTATGGAAACACAGGCCAAAACATCAAGAAAACCAGACACAGTACTCGAGTACTCATAATCATTTCAAGTACAACACCATTGAATGGATAAAATACAAAGTATAACCAGTGACAAGACACGGCATCGCACTTGCCCATCATCTTCATGCCGACCCAGTACATGCCTATCCGCTCTCCTGGATCCTGAAATATATGAAAGGTACTTCCCCCCAAAAGGGGTTAGCCGTCAAATAGATAGTACAAGTATATCGAATATGAAACACAATACTTCTCAACAATAAAGTAAATATAATCATCATTCCATCAAGCTCAAGACTAGTATTCCGGAATAACTAAATCTCATAGCACTTCATTACAATACATACGTGATTAACCGTGGAACCGCACCAAAGGCAACGGAACCCTCAGAGGACCCGTCGGTCCGTCCCAAAGTGGTTAACCTAAAATATTCACGGAGCCGCACCAGAGAAAACGGAACCCTCAGAGGACCCATCGGTCCATCACAGAGTGAATATATACAATCATACAATTCATATACCTAACTTTTAAAGTCGATAATATACAATCATAAACATATACTTGACTTTGAGACATCGAGAATCGGAATGAAAAGAATACAAGTTCGGTAGGTCCAAGAACGCACTTCTGGCACCTAAACGATTCGTAAGGAATACGATAATTAATAATCCATACTCAAATCACACGAAGAAACTCCCGAAACCCGCCTATGATTCACAAAACTCCAAGGATAATCACCTAGAGGTTTGGAAATCATCCAAACCCTCTCAAGTCCGAACAAAGTACATAACCATCCATATAATCGTAGGGGAAATGTGGGTACGGGGTAGATACAACATAATCTCAAAGATCTCAAGCTCCAAATGGATAAATCGGACGAATCTAAGAAAATCCCCCCAAATTCCCCAAACTAGGGTTCTAAGGATATTTATCTTGATTTGGAAGGTAAAACGGATGAGATGTTGTATAATCTTTGTTATTCCACCTAAGATGATGACAGATGATGAGTAGACGCCCCCGAATCACCTCAGAATTGCCCCTCTCGGGCCCTCTCGTCGGAAGTGAATAAAATGGATAAAAGTGATGAACAACAGGGATGACCGCCCTTATATACTGCGCCTATTTAGCGTGCGCTAAACCTCAAGGTTAGCGTGCGTTAACAGGGTCACTTGGTAGTCCAGTGGCTTATGACCTGCGGCATTAGCGTGCGCTACATCTGGCGCTAGCGTGCGCTGCGCAACATCGATAGCGTGCGTTAGCTCACGCCTAGCGTGCGCTAACTGCTAGTCCAGAGAGTAGAATTCAGCTATTGCCTCTGCTAGACTCAACCTATTAGCACACGCTACTCGACCCGAATAGTGTGTATTAACTCATTCCTAGCGTGCGCTAAATGCCAGTCCAGAAAGCAGAACTCGGCTACTGCCACTGCCCAACTCAGACCATTAGCGCGCGCTACTGGCGAAGCTAGCGTGCGCTACCAAACAGAATTAACATGCGTTAGCTCACGCCTAGCATGCGCTATCTGCTCCATCTAATAACATCGTCGCAAGGTCCAATCAGTACGAACACATTCCGAAGGATACGAAACTCTTGAATCAACAACATCTCGATAAGTGCTTACAAGAGCGACAAAAGTGAAGGATCGTCAAAGCCAATAATTCCATAAAAAGTATGGGTATTACACACACAATTGGAAACCACACAATATCACACATCATCGTGACAACAGTCACCTAACAGTACCACAATAAAACAAAGCACAATATAGAAGACTAATACACATTCTCAGAACGACACATTTGTTCTCAAACACTTAAGTTAATTTTGAAGGAAACCTTTATTGAGAATATATATCGATTCTTTTGAAAGTTCAATAAAACATTCAATTTTCACACATAGACAAGTGCCAATTATTGTATCTACGAAACACGGAGTGTATGGGCAAGATACTTGCCTCGTTAATCGTCTGCGGATATTCCGAAGAACACGGTCGATCAGAAAGCTTTGAAACCCTTGATGAAGACGATGACGAACGGAAGGCTTCCTACGAGCTTTTCGCAAGCAACTCGACCCTAACATCATATCATAAATAAATCAACGATCATACGAGGAAGAATAATCGTAGAACACCCGAATCCACTCTATGTCATTCTACCAGACACCTGTAAGGCGTCCATTAGGAACTCGACAAAACGATGAATCCTTACTAATCAAACCATGGAACAACAAGGAAATTTATAGAATACAACTAAATAAGCAATAATCAATCACTAATCTAGGTTAATTCGGATCAAATGGACGAAACCAAACAAAATCCCCAAGTTTCCCAAAACTAGATTTTTTGGAAATCTAACCTTGATTCGGTCGCTCGGAGGAGGTTATGGGATGATTAATCGACGTTAGAAACTCAAGCACTTTGTGGATTGATAGTTGAACAACATGCTGCGGTAAACAAATAAGAGAGATGAGAAAATGAGTGTAAACCCGACTTCTCGATCATAAAAATACTGCCCAGCAACGCACGAGTAGGAACGCATGAGCGACCGGTCGTGCGCGCCACTGCCAGGAGCCTGCCGAGATGCACGAGCACCGAGCACGAGCACTTGCTCATGCACGTGCAATTAGGGCCACACGAGCACCGGATCGTGCGCCCAGCTCGTGCGCACCTGGCCGGTCCCTGCCACAACTAGCCAGCAGTACCCAGTCGCCATGACTCGACGACTCAAATTTTCGAAAACCTACGGAACCAACACGACGAATAGTATAACAATCTAAACACGAGTTAAGCACTAAACAAACACATGGTTCTGACAACCCTAAGGTTGAAAAGAAGATACGAAGTCAAACACCCCAAAACTTTGGGAAATCACGAAATGGACCAAACGCCCCAAATATCACGATACGACAATAGATAATCAAACTGAAGCTCCTAACACGTATAAGAACATTAAATGAACTTACGAGAAAATCGAAACAACAAGTTCGAACGAGATTCGCAAGAATCAAACTCAAGTGCGGAAAAGCCGCTAAGAAATACAGAACTCATAAAAAAGGCACAGAAACGAACCCCAATGAAAAAAAGTGCAGAATTGATCATTCTCACAATGATGAAATGGTCACAAGCGAGTCGCTAAGACGGGCTCCCGCCAAAAAATAAAATTACCAAAAATCAAAATTGCGGATATTACAGTACGGTATGATGTACCGTGTTGTGGAGTTCGTTGGGTATGACTTGTCATTGCGTAAGTCACGCAGGTCTTGTGTATGCGTGTGTGACACGGCATGTTGTATTATGATTCTATTTTTGCCTCTTAGAAAGTGTTGTGGGCATATGGTATCTCTCCCTTTTGAGTTGGTTATGTTCTTAGTGCTTTCGAAGCCGTATTGGGCTCGATTCTAGCCCTCATTTGTAGCACACGACCAAGTCACACGAGCAGGAGCTCGTGTGCCTAACTCGTGCGGCACCCCAACGTCTGCCAGTGACCTATGGCCAAGGACATGGACGCATGAGCAAGCCACACGAGCAAGTGCTCGTGTGTGACATCAGAAGCTGGGCAGTGGCCCAGCACAGAACCAAACGCACGAGCATTTGGTCGTGTGTGTGGTCGTGCGTCTCTGTGGGTATAAATGGGACAGTCGCGTTTTTTCACCTTATTTTACCATTTCTTACGTTCTTCTCGTGGTGGACGGACGAGTGAGACTAGGGTTTGTATTCTTGGCCAATTTCTCTCTATTCCAAGGTATTTTGGAGGGTCTTAGGTGATTATAACATCATATAATCCATTGTTCTTCGTCATATCGAGGTATTTTTCTTGATTTCCTTGAGTTGACCTCTTTGGTTTTTTTTTCTTGATTTAGATCCTAGTCCGATTATGATGAATCAATTAGTGTTATACGATATAGTTGAACACATCCTACGGATTGTATATCCATACTCTGTTTTAATTTAATCCGAATCATGATTTTAGGGTTCTTGGGGAACCATGAACATTTAATGTTCAATTAAATGTTTTAATGAGTTTCTTTCGGTCGTTGTTGTGATTTCCATTGTTATAATTGGTCCTTATACTCGTAATGATTATGTTGTCGTTGTTTCTTATGGAGATTGCAGGTATTCGGGGCTGTCCGACCGAGCCGTGTTCGTAGGAGTATTCGGGTGTCGGTTATCGAGGCAAGTATCTTGATTATAAGACTTGTATCTTGTGACTAGAAATCACATGTTGGGTTTGCGATGATTGGTTTACCTTCATAAATATGGTTCGTGTGAATTGGTTATATATTGGTGGTGTTGGTGTTGTTCTTGAATGTTCATCGTGATGTAATTGTGTTAGTTGTGATAATCATGTTGATGTTGGATGTGTACTGTGGTGTGAATCGATAGATGTATTGGTTGTGTATTGTTGGTTGAATGTTGTCGATGATAATGGTTGGATCGTTGAGATTGTGCTATGTGTGTTGGATATGTACAGTTATGGTAAGCAATGTGATTGATTGGCCGTGTATAACTTTGGTGTAATGTGGATGTGAGAGTTATGTGCTGTGATGCTAAGTTCACCAATGTGGGTTCGACGAGACCTACGAGGATTCAGGGCAATCGATCCTGGGATCAGAACTTAGCAGGTGGTGTTGAGGTCCAGTCGTTCGGGTCTGACGAGGCCTACAATGACACATGGAAATCGATCATGGAGTGAGGACACAGTACGTCCAACTGTGTGGGGCTGACGAGGCCTACGATGACTCGTGGCAATCAATCACGAATTCGGGACTAGTTGTTGTGATTGTTGTGTTGGCTCAATCCGTGCGGTTGTTGAACCTACGGAGACACGTGGCGAGCAATCACGGTGTCACGAGCATGATTGATTTTGAGATATTGTGTTTATTTTGGATAGTTATCGTCATTATATCCACTGCGTGCATGTTTGAAGATGATTTACTAAACTTTCATAGATGTAAATATATTGTGGAAAATCAGCTTTCGAAAATATTTGACGGTGCAGTCAAATGGCGGATTAATGTGGATTTTGAAGAGTGGTATGAATTTTGGCGAGCCAGCCTTGTATTTTCAAATGAAACCTTGTGACCGTATTTGAAAGATGTGTTTTAAAGTGTTTTGGGACATTTTGTAAAATGTTACCGCTGTTAGTCTTTTGTCGGTATTCAAAGGATTTTCAATTAGCGCAAGCCAATTTGCTAATTAGCGCACACTAACTAGATTGGGCAGACAAAGTTATATAGTTAACTCATGCTAATCCTAGGCTTAGCGCGCGTCAAGATGCATTATGTTGTATGAATTGGATGTAATTGTTGATCTATGGGAATGATTAGAGTGAGTATGAACGGATTGTCCATCCGGTGATGGTACGGTAAAAGCTCTGGAGGTCGATGCCAAGGGAGCATGGCCACGGGTTTCCTTGTGTGTTGTTAATGGTGATGATGATGAGTGGTAACATGTGATTACCCTATATGTTGTTAATTGTGATAGTGTTGAGTGGTAACATGTGATTACCCTATATGTTGTCAATTGTGATGATGTTGAGTGGTAACATGTCATTACTCGATGTGTTGTTAATTGTGATGGCGTTAAGTGGCAATATATGATTACCTTGTGTGTTGATGTTTATGATGAGGATACGTGATGTCATGGTTGTGTGATGTTATGTTTCATTATATTGAACTATTTTATGTTCAATATGCTGAGAGGTCGATGTCGAGGTCATGGTCGTGGTCGTGGCTGCACACGCAATCAGGAGCGTGAAGGGGTGACTCGTTCGTTACTGAGCACCAATCAGTCCAGTACAGATGGTTTGTAGGACCAGTCGCATGTTCAGGAGCAACCAGCAGGGGATGATGTTAATGTTGGTGCCGCCACCATCCTTCAGCAGGTGGTAGTGATACGGAATTTAACTAGTCAAAATGAAGAAGACGGAGCAAGGATCAAAATAAACGGCCTTACAACGCGTCATGCACGTACGGCAACATTTTTAGGCGAGAAAACGGACACAAGCCGGAAAATGACACAACCTGCCGGAAAATGTCGAACTTGCCGGAAAATATCGCACCTGCCGGAAAATGCCGAGCACTGCCGGCCGAACCCGGCCGTTTCATCCGACATGGCTCGTGCCGAGATGTCCTAGATAGTGGAATCTCGCTGCCGACCGAACCAGACCGTGTCGTCCGACACGGCCCGTGCCGACACAACCCGACCGTGTCAGGCGACACGGCCGAGTCACACTCTTCCGGATAGTGAAATTCCCGCTGTCCGACCAACCCGACCGTGCCAGGTGACACGGTCGAGTCCTGCCGAACATGTGCGCCCGCACATGCCGCCGCGGCCGTGCCGATCGGCACAGGCCGTGTCCGAAAGCCTGCAAAATGACCATTATTGCTGTTTTTTTTATTTTTTGTTGTTTTTCCTCCCCTCACATGTCATGATTAGACTTGCATGTTATGTGGGGTGGCTTATAATCATTTTGTTGTGTGATTCCCCCTCCCTTTGATTTGATTCCTTTGTATTTTATCTTGTTGTTTTGTTTTTCATTTCAAGAACATGTGATCTTGTTTTATTCCTTAGTTGCTAATAAGACTACCATGCTATAAGTAGTCTTGTTCATGCTTTCATTGTATTATGGTATGTTGAAGAAATAAGAATACACTTGTGTTTTCTTGGTAAATGCTTTTCATCGAAACCTTGATTATAATTCGACGCGTTTTCGAGTTTTAATCGAATCAATTCTCAATAGGTCTTGAGGAAAGATTATCTTATCAAACTATAGGTCTAGTTTGATAAATCATTCATATTGTTCTTGTTTATGTAAGCCGAATTGCCCTACTTTCGGTTATATCTTACGAGTGTTACACATATTCGAGTGTTGTGAGGATCAATTATATTTCCGCTGCATTCCATACGAGTTTACGTCCATTTTCATACGTAATTCGTATCATAAGTGGTATCGGAGCCCAGGGTCATCTCCTTGGGAGATTTATTCAACGAATTTTTAGTTGAAGTATTTAGTCACCTTATTGGGTTGTTCTTCACGGTTAAAAGAATTTTCGCATAACATTGGCAGATTAGCGCAGTCGGAACAAAATAAAGTTTTCCGTGGATTTGACCATTGGATCGTCACGAAATTTTGACAAAGGTAAGCCATCTCATCGAACTACAGTCTGAACGGTGGAGATCAAATTCTTTGATCATCTTCTTGTTTCATTCTTCACGGCTTTCTTGGCAAATTTTCTGTTCGATTTCTTGATCATTAGAAGAGATGGACTTTTCCAATACCGAATTCTTGGTAAAGCTACGTGATGCTTTACATGACTTACTGGAACCTCGACGAGGAGTAGAAGGCCTGTGTTCCCCACGCCACACTAACGAGTTCGAGTTGAACGAACTTCCGAAGTTCATCGGAGGTACCAATCCCAAAATTTATTTGGAATGGGAACGTAAGATGGATCGCTTGTTCGAGTTTAAAGGTCTTAACGATGAGGAGCGTTGCAAATATGCAATTATCAAGTTGGTTAAAGGCGCTTCAGTTTGGTTCGAATTAAAGAAGAAGCAAAGGACTCGTGCTGGAAAAAACAAGATCCGTTCGTGGGAGTCGTTGAAAAGAAAACTTCGCAAGAGATACGTACCTTTCGGCTTGAGTTCGGCTCTCAAAATCGTAACATCAGCCCCCAACTCGGTTTCTAAAGCTCTCGACTTGCCTAATGAGACGAGTTTACTGGAGGTGAGTTGTTTCATTGGCCAAGGGTTTGATCATGTGCAAGATGGTTGCCCGACTCTTGCTACCCGAGACGAGTTAATAGCCGAGGAAGAACAAGAAAGGCTAGGCGACATTCTCAAGTTTGATATAGAGGACGAAGGAGAAGAAGAATGTGTAGTTTACGATGCTCCCGATTATGATACAGACTTAGTTCTTCGTACTTTAGAAACCAAATCGGTTTCAAATGATCTGGAGCATCAGGACGAGTTAACGAGTGAGGAACTCACAAGTATACTTTTTAGTTCTACACAACCGTCCGTTCCCCAAGCTACATGAAGAGATTGAGGACAAGGCGATTGTTCCCCAAAATTTCTATGAGGTTATACCTATTATTGTTAAAAAATTGGAGGATCCCAATCCAATTGTTCTCATTGATCCGGTTCCCGACACCGACCAACGTAAAAGCTATGTGGCTATATGTGACTGGAAAACAGTAAAAGACGAACTCATTGATGAAAGGAATGAGGACAAGATTTGTGCCCACATGACGCCGGAAATGGAAATTATTCCGTTAAACCACAAATCTTTTTTCGGGGATTCCGTTAAGGGAAATGGTAGACACCTAGATACATCGTTTGTTTTTATTTTGCAGGTTGATCTTTTAAAAATGCAATCCCAAGAAAACTTCAACACATCCGACGAAAATTACATCTTCAACCCGGGAGGAGCACAACCCTATCCGGAATACCAACCGTCCTTGGACTTTAGATTCGAGGACGAATCTCTTTTAAAGGGGGAGGAGATGATACGGAATTTAACTAGTCAAAATGAAGAAGACGGAGCAAGGATCAAAATAAACGGCCTTACAATGCGTCATGCACGTACGACAACATTTTTAGGCGAGAAAACGGACACAAGCTGGAAAATGACACAACCTGCCGGAAAATGTCGTCGCCTGCCGGAAAATGTCGAACTTGCCGGAAAATATTGCACCTGCCGGAAAATGCCGAGCACTGCCGGCCGAACCCGGCCGTGTCATCCGACACGGCCCGTGCCGAGATGTCCTAGATAGTGGAATCTCGCTGCCGACCGAGCCCGACCGTGTCGTCCGACACGGCCCGTGCCGACACAACCCGACCGTGTGAGGCGACACGGCCGAGTCACACTCTTCCGGATAGTAAAATTCCCGTTGTCCGACCAACCCGACCGTGCCAGGCGACACGGTCGAGTCCTGCCGAACATGTGCGCCCGCACATGCCGCCGCGGCCGTGCCGATCGGCACGGGCCGTGTCCAACAGCCAGCAAAATGACCATTATTGCTGTTTTTTTTATTTTTTGTTGTTTTTCCTCCCCTCACATGTCATGATTAGACTTGCATGTTATGTGGGGTGGCTTATAATCATTTTGTTGTGTGATTCCCCCTCCCTTTGATTTGATTCCTTTGTATTTTATCTTGTTGTTTTGTTTTTCGTTTCAAGATCATGTGATCTTGTTTTATTCCTTAGTTGCTAAGAAGACTACCATGCTATAAGTAGTCTTGTTCATGCTTTCATTGTATTATGGTATGTTGAAGAAATAAGAATACACTTCCGTTTTCTTGGTGAATGCTTTTCATCGAAACCTTGATTATAATTCAACGTGTTTTCGAGTTTTAATCGAATCAATTCTCAATAGGTCTTGAGGAAAGATTATCTTATCAAACTATAGGTCTAGTTTGATAAATCATTCATATTGTTCTTGTTTATGTAAGCCGAATTGCCCTACTTTCGGTTATATCTTACGAGTGTTACACATATTCGAGTGTTGTGAGGATCAATTATATTTCCGCTGCATTCCATACGAGTTTACGTCCATTTTCATACGTAATTCGTATCAGGTAGTCCAATTGGCACAGATGAATCAAGTCGTGCACCCGAATGAAATCCCAGATGGGGATAACAGAGCTAGTAGATGGTTGCGCGATGTGATGAGAATGCACCCACCTTGTTTTGTGGGTTCATCTGATTCGTTAGGTTAGGAAAACTGGCTCTTCCAGTTGGAAAGAATATTTGATGCAGGTAGCTTGTCCGGATGAAAGGAGAGTATCCATTGCTCAATACCTCATCGACAAGGAAGCTGTAGACTGGTGGGAGTCCGTAGCGCCTATAAATCGTACGGCTACTTGGTTACGATTCATATCGTTGCGTGTTTGTCATCCCGTTGGGGGAGTATCATTGTTGAGATGAATGTTGGTTCGTTATAGGTGTAGCGCACACTAGTAGGTGGTGTAGCGCGAGCTACCGTGCAGAGTTAGCGCACACTATTGAGACAGTTAGCACAGGCTAACCGTTAGTCGAGACAGTACAGAAGCTACTGCTTTAGGCTAAGGAGTTGATTTGTGCACGCTATGTAGTGGTATAGCGCGCGCTAAGATGCAGCAGTTAGTCCACGCTACGGGTATGGTAGCGTATGCTAACTGGTAGTTCGGGGCAGTACAAAAGCTATTGGACTGGGTCTGGAGGTCTCGTTAGCACAGGCTAACTAATGTAGTTAGCGCACACTAACTGTACGTTTTGACAGAATACCTGTTTTGGATATTTCGATAGCGCACGCTAATCAGGAAGATTAGCGCACACTAAACTGTATAGTATATATACTGTACGTCAGTCGTTTTACACCATTTCCACTTCATTTCCTCTTCTCTCCGCGGGCGTGAGTCGAGGGCAACTAGGGTTCATGATCTTGGCCGATTTTGTTCCATCCGAAGGTGTTTTGGAGTATCCTAGATGATAATAACATCATCTAATCCATTGTTCTTCGTCGGATCGAGGTACTTTTCTTGATTCCCTAGAGTTGACCTTTTTGGGAGATTTGTTCTTGATTTCGTATTCAATCAGATTTTGATGAATCGATTGGTGTTAAATGATGTTGTTGGACATATCCTATGTATTGTATATCCATATTTCGGTTTCGTATATTCCGAATCGTGATTGTTGTGTTCTAGAGGAGTCTTGAGTATTTAATGTTGGCTTAAATGTGTCAATGAGTTTCCTTCGGTTGTTGGGGACAATTTTCGTTGTTATTGGTCTTCCTCCTTGTCATGATCGAGTTTTCGTTGTTCCTTGCGGAAGTTATAGGTTTCGAGGCATTTCAGCCGAGCCGTATTCGTCGGAGTATTTGCATGCCAATTTCGAGACAAGTATCTTGTCCATACATTTCGTATTTCGTAGATGTAATAGTTGGTAATGGACTATGTGTGCAATTGGAATATTTTTAATGAACCTTAAAAAATCGGTATATTCTCAATAAAAGTTTTCTTCAAAATTAACTCATGCGTTTGTAAACGAATGGGTCGTTATGAGAATGTGTAATAGTGTTGTATATTGGAATGCCTTGTTTTCGAGTGGTCCCGTTGTGTATGAGTACATCGCTAGTGGACTTAAAGTTGTATCCTTTTGGCAAAGGGTGTGAATATGTATATGTCTGCTATTTGAGTACTCAGAATGAACTTTCAAAGGATTGGTATAATCTCGTTAACGGGTTTCTTTCAAAATGCTTGAGTACTTTATGAATAGATAAACTTTACGAATATGTTGTATTGTGGTTGCGAATCGAAGTATATTTTGTTCTGTTATGTGACTATTAAATCTCTCTGTCCTCATTAAGGGTGGTGCGCTGGAATGCGTATTAATTTGGTTGGTGTGTAATGTTGTGTTATATTGCTTGCTGACTCCTTTGTGAGGAGGTGGTACTATTCGGTGTTGTTTGGGAATTATATCTTCTCATGGTGTGTGATTTTATATATTCAATATGGGATGGACTGACGAGTCCTCAGAGGGTTCTGTTGCCTCTGGTGCAGTTCCACGAATATTTTTGGGTTAATCACTCTCGGAGGGTGCGACGAGTCCTCAGAGGGTTCTGTTGCTTCTAGTGCAGTTCCATGGTTAATCACGCATATAAAAGAAAGTACTCCAGAATACTAGTCTTGAATTCGATTGATTATATGTATTCACTCTGGGATGGACGAGTCCTCATAGGGTTCTGTTGCCTTTGGTGCGGTTCCACGAATATTTTGGTTTGTGATTATATATATTCGCTCTGGGACGGACTGACGAATTCTCAGAGGGTTTTGTTGCCTTTGGTGTGGTTCCACGAATATTTTGGTTAATCACACATGAAATTGAAGTGAGATGTAATGAGATTTAGTTATTCCTGAATACTAATATTGAATTATATGATTTCATTTATTCACCATCGATTGCATGTGAACCTAAGTTATTTACCATTGTTTGGTTCAGATTATTATATTCTTGGAATATGATGTGTATGACTCGTGATTTCACTTTATACTTGTACTAGCAAAATTCCAGTTTGCTAACCCTTGAGTAATCGGGGTTGGATGCCTATTATCGCATTCAGGTACATGTAGGTTTTGGGGAGCAAACCATGGGATCGGTATGAAGGATGATGGAAGGCAAATGATACTAATCACATGAGGGCCAGTATTGGGACTCGTTGGTGGAATTGCATTATTCTTTCCGCTGTAATGTTCTCCTGTCGTATGGGACCGTTGTTGTATTTTGACCCCTGTCCGGGTATGAGTTTTGGAACAAGAGATGTATACGTAGTTAAAGTTTTAGGTAATTGATGAAGGACCAAATCAGTCTAACGGTTTGTTATTCAGCCATGTCGGCATGTATTGTGATTGTCTTGTTGCTGTATTTAGCCCGGTAGATCCTTATGGAGAGGGTCTGCGGTGCTGTAATATTCCCAAGTGGATTTGGGGTGTTACAGAATATGATATCAGAGCTTAGGTTGTGGAAACCTAGACTGTCGGGTCAAGTCGTATATTGTTGAGTCTTGTCTTGTCGGAATTTGCCTGACTGAGTCGTTTCGCGACGCGTTGTTTGAGTTATCGGTCATGATTAGTATCGTGTTGCAACCATCATCTTCGTGCGACCGGTGGATGTAAGCTCCTCTTTTATGTGTATTATCTTTGTTTCATGACTCTATTTACATACGTGTCATGGAGATGGAATTCGTATTTCATACTTGTGGTATATTACGTGTGTAATGAGCTGGATGTATTGATGGATTTGACACCGAGCGGTGTAGTATGATATGAAACCTTGAACCTTGATGTGTTTGAAGAAATGTATCGACGGTAGATTTTGTTGAGAACTAAGATACATGGTTTTGACGTGCGTTTGAATTTGGCAGTAATGAGTTATATTTGATGAATTGGTGATTTTGAATGTTGTGTAGGCATGTGTTTGAGAATTGCCGATTTTGGCTAATTGTTGTTATATGCTACAAATGTGTTTACATTGGAAAAATATGTCTGTTACATGCGTATTTGAAAACGCTTTCCTGTTATTTCATAGACTTGAATAAGTTTGTGGAAAACCAATTTTCGAAAATATTTTGACGGTGCGGTTAAGTGGTGTTTTCATGTGGATTTTGAAAATTGTTTAAAATTGGCGAGCCGACCTTGTATTCTCAAATGAAACCCAACTACGGTATTTGAAATAGGTGTTTTAAATTATTTTGGACATTTTGTTAAAAGTTATCGTCGTTAATCTTTTGTCATGTTTGAGAGGATTTTTCAGAAATGATTTAAACACTGGTTTTATTTTCAAATAATTCGAGTACACGATTTAAAAAAAAAAGAACCTTTCACACCATAAAATTTTTATATTTCAAAATAAAAATGTGATCTTTACCTTCAAAAATAAATAATGAAAGATGAAAAATCTTATTGGGTTTAAACTTTAAACCCGAATTTGAAAATTATCTCAGACAATCGGTTAACGAACCCTAATTGTGTACTTAGCGCACATTTAGATGCGATGTGTGCGTAGCGTGAATTTATCACTTAGAGTAAGAGACTAGAGATTAAACTAAAGCGATGGCTTGTGAGGCCGAGTGATTTGATTTATTGTCGTGTTGCCTTCTTGTTAAGGAATTTTGTTGAGTATCCGATTGTGTTTTGCATTAGTTGGACCGGCTTTGTAACTCGTATGATGTTATCCGGATGAGTTTGTTGGTTGTGGAAGTGATTAGTCCTAATATGAATTGTTTGTTCAATTGGGAATGGTTCGGTGAAACCTTCGAGGATCGATGCTAAGAGGACATGGCCACGCGATACCTTGTATGTTGTTTTTATTATGATGTTGCACGGTGACATGTTGTTAACTTACGTGTTGTTATTGGAGATGATGATAAGTGATGACATGGTCATCTTGATGATGTCAATTTCGAGAAAGCTTACTGTTTTGAATGATTGTTTTGTAAAGGTTTTCAAAACAAACAGTTGAGAATTGTGGCTCTAGTCTTGATAAAACAGCCGAGGCACCTAAAGTACATTCAAAATTTTATTTTGAATAAACATACAAATTCAAAGATCTTCAAATGATAACAATTAAATGGATACCTCGTAGAGTTTTAAAAAAGAATGTTAACAATGATTGGCTACCATGTGTGGTGTAATATGGTCGTGATTGTAAAGATAATTGTCGTTAATTTTCTGTGATACCGTTATGTGATCCGTTTATGGTCGTAAGTTATGGATTTCTACGTTCGTAAGTTTTCCGAAGTAGGGAGTGTCACTTCAGAGTTTTATTATATGCCTTGTGGTCGTCATGATTTTATGACATGCTCTCTTTCTCATATTTTATGAAACGAATGAGTTTCGTGGTCATTCTGAATTTTTCATGATTTTACTATCTTGATCATTATCGTATAATTATCCGTAGTGGATATTTTTATCGTATTGCTATTTGTGCCCTATGTTGATATGTTGTGCTGAGTTGGCACTTTGGTAGACTGTTTTACAATGTTGTGTTTCATCGTGTTGAGTGGTTATCTGCTCAGTATGCTGAGGGGCATAGAGTTCAGTTTTGCGAGTTGTTTACCGAGTCCTTCGAGGCATGGACTCCAGCACCTATGTCAGGATCGACTCTGAGAAGTCCCTGAAAGGGTAGTCTGCCAGTTGCTTGCTATCGACTCACTTGTGATCGTTGATACTTTATGAACTTTTTTCGTTCTTCGCTTTTGTCGTTCGAATGAGTTGTGACATTGTTTCGGGTTAATGCGTTTATTATTGTGACTTTTCCAAGTTTGGTTCGACTCTCGTGAGCCCTATGCAAAATGAACGTCTTGTAGTTCTTACAAGTTCATTTAACGTCTTGAGTTGAGGTGTGAACTTCGATCATTGTTGTCCGATTATTATTGTTCGATCTCGTATCGTGATTATTGAGCATTTGGGCCACTTCATAATTTCCTTAAGATTAGGGAAATTGTCTTCATAGCTGATCTTCCAAACCTTTGCGTTATCGAAATTTCATACTTATTCAGCGTTAGACCCATGTTTTGGTTGTTGTGCTGTTCGGATTAATTAATCGTAGTGATTTTATTTGTTGCATTTTGTTAACACTCTAGCGTAGCAAATTGGACTGTAGCAGTTCTGGACTACATAAGGTTTGTTGTGTGCCGTCTGCAGTAGATAACATGTGTTGTCTATGGTTGCCTTGCGCTGATTGTTTCATGATTTAAGTTTCGGGACGAAACTTAATTTTAGTGGGGTAGAGTGTAATACCCGAGATTTTCGTTACGGTTGCATTGGATTTTCTTGCGGTTTAGCGGATTGTTGTCGTTCATGTCTTGGGGATCGTGTGTCACGTTTGGACACGTGTTTGGTTACGATTCAGATCGTTGCGTGTTTGTCATCCCGGAGGGGGAGTGTCATTATTGAGATGAATTTTGGTTCGATATAGGTGTAGCGCACACTAGTAGGTGGTGTAGTGCGCGCTAATGTGAAGAGTTAGCACACGCTATTGAGACAGTTAGTGCATGCTAACTGTTAGTCGAGACAGTACATAAGCTACTGCTTTAGGCTAGGGGGTTGATTTGCGCACGCTATGTAGTGGTATAGCGCGAGCTAAGGTGCAGCAGTTAGCGCACGCTACGGGTATGGTAGCGCACACTAACTGGTAGTTTGAGGCAGTACATAAGCTATTGGACTGGGTCTGGAGGTCTCGTTAGCGCACGCTAACTATTGTAGTTAGCACACGTTAACTGTACATTTTGGCAGAATGCTTGTTTTGGATGTTTATATAGCGCACGCTAATTAGGGAGATTAGCGCATGCTAAGCTGTCCAGTATATATACAGGACAATAGTCTCTTTTCACCATTACCACTTCATTTCCTCTTCTCTCCGCGGGTGTGAGCCGAGGACGACTAGATTTCGTGATATTTGCCGATTTTGTTCCATCCGAAGGTGTTTTGGAGTATCCTAGGTGATTATAACATCATCTAATCCATTGTTCTTCTCCGGATCGAGGTATTTTTCTTGATTCCCTAGAGTTGACCTTTTTGGGAGATATGTTCTTGATTTCGTATTCAATTCAATTTTGATGAATCGATTGTTGTTAAATGATGTTGTTGGACATATCTTGTGGATTGTATATCCATATTTCGGTTTCGTATATTCCGAATCATGATTGTTATGTTCTAGAGGAGTCTTGAGTATTTAATGTTCAATTAAATGTCTCAATGAGTTTCCTTCGGTTGTTGGGGGCGATTTCCATTATTATTGGTCTTGCTCCTTGTCGTGATTGTGTTTTCGTTGTTTCTTACGGAAGTTGTGGGTTTCGAGGCTCTTCGGCCGAGCCGTATTCGTCGGAGTATTTGCGTGCCGATTTCGAGGCAAGTATCTTGTCCATACACTTCGTGTTTCGTAGATGTAATAGTTGGTAATTAACTATGTGTGCAATTGGAATATTTTTAATGAACCTTTAAAGAATCAGTATATTCTCGATAAAGGCTTTCTTCAAAATTAACTAGTGAATTTGTAAAGGAGTGGGTCGTTCTGAGAATGTGTAATAGTGCTGTATATAAGAATGCCTTGTTTTCGGGTGGTCCCGTTGTGTGTGACTATATTGCTAGTGGATTTAAAGTTGTAACCTTTCGGCAAAGGATTTAAATATGTATATGTGTGCTATTTGAGTACTCATAATGAACTTTCAAAGGATTGGTATAATTTCATTTACGGCTTTCTTTCAAAATTCTTGAGTACTTTGTGAATAGATAGACTTTACGAATACGTTGTATTGTGGTTGTGAATCGAAGTATATTTTCTTTTGTTATGTGACTATTAAAGCTCTCTATTCTCGTTAAAGGTAGTATGCTGGAATGCGTATTTATTTGGTTGGTGTGTAATGTTGTGTTGTATTGCTTGCTGACTCCTTTGTGAGGAGGTGGTACTATTCGGTGTTGTTTGGGAATTATATCTTCTCATGGTGTGTGGTTTTATATATTCACTCTCGGATGGACTGCCGAGTCCTCAGAGGGTTCCGTTGCCTTTGGTGCGGTTCCACGAATATTTTTGGGTTAACCACTCTGGGAGGGTCCGACGAGTCCTCAGAGGGTTCTGTTGCTTCTGGTGCGATTCCATGGTTAATCACGCATATAAATGAAATGTGATGTACAATGAGACTTAGTTCTCCGGAATACTAGTCTTGAATTCGATTGATTATATCTATTCACTCTGGGACGGACTGACGAGTCCTCAGAGGATTCCGTTACCTTTGGTGCGGTTCCACGAATATTTTTGTTTGTGATTATATATATATATTTATGCTGGGACGGACTGACGAGTCCTCAGAGTGTTCCGTTGCCTTTGGTGCGGTTCCACAAATATTTTGGTTAATCACGCATGAAACTGAAATGAGATGTAATGAGATTTAGTTATTCCTGAATACTAATATCAAATGATATGATTTCATTTATTCACCATCCATTGCATGTGACCCTAAGTTATTTAACATTGTTTGGTTCAGATTATTATATTCTACTTGAGGCTAGCGGCAATCTTACTTGTTTGACCCACACGACTACAGTTGAAACACATTTTCACACTGCTCGCCTTACTAACCATAAGGGTAGGATTGTTGGATTGATTAGCCGAACGGGGAGTCCTTTCAGGAGAATGATACGAAACAACAGACTCATGGAACTCACTTCTCTGACCCCTTGAGAAGCTACCCGAAATCTTCTGTTTCTTACTTTCTGGATCCGCCTCCTGTAACACCCCAAATACACTAAATAATATTACAGCGTCGTAGAACCTCTCCGTAAGGATCTACTAGGCTAAATACAGCATCATGACAATCACAATACATGCCGACATGGCTAAATATGCTTAGTTTTGAAAGCCGTTTTCCATTCATCTCCCTCCCGCATACGAATCTGGTGATAGCCACTTCGCAAATCAATTTTAGAAAAGACCACCGAGCCAAGTAGCTCGTCCAACATATCATCAAGCCTGGGTATCGGGAATCGATACTTGATCGTTATGTTATTTACGGCCCGACTATCGATACACATCCGCCAAGACCCATCCTTCTTAGGAACAAGCTGAACCGGAACCGCACATGGACTTAAACTTTCTCAAACATAACTGTGGCTCATTAGTTCTTCAATCTGCTTCTGAAGTTCCTTCGTTTCCTCGGGATTACACCTATAGGCAGCTTTATTCGGAAGAGGTGCACCAGGTATAAGGTCGATTTGATGCTCAATTCCATGGATTGGGGGCAAACCCGACGGCAATTCTTCAGGGAAGACGTCCGCGAACTCATGTAATAAGTCGGCCACTGTATCCTTGTTTTTCGCTGCCACGAAATCCCCTCGAGTCTCCTTTATCACCAGCATGTAAACACGCTCACCACTCTCCATAGCGTGTTCAACTTTCCTTTCGCTAGCGAACATGGTGAGGTTCGGTTTTTCCCCTCGTTTGGCACTCATGGAACGGATAGCTTGGGATGACATCGGCTTCAACACGATCTTGTTTCCCTTATCTCGCAACTCGTATTCATTGCTCCTACTCCTATGCAAAACATCACTATCAAATAACCAAGGGCATCCCAAAAGTACGTGACAAGCATCCATTGGAATCACATCACATAATATCTCATCGTGATATGAACCCATTGCCAATCCGACCCGAACTTGCTTCGAAACCCTCACCTTACTTCCGTTATCAAGCCAATGTAAAGCATATGGATTAGGGTGAGCGGTGGTGGTTAGTCCAAGCTTCGTCACTATTTCACTTGAAGCTACGTTGGTGCAACTTCCTCCGTCGATAATCAAACTACACCACTTATCTCCAACTTGACACTTCGTATGGAATATTTGGTCCCGTTGTTCTGACTCGCTTGGAACCGACTTGGCTTGCAAAGTGCGAAGGACCAAGGCTGTATCGTAATTCGGAGCATCGCAAGCCTCACATTCTTCTCCTTATTCGTCCTCCGTGTTGAAATCAAATACATTCCCCAGTCTTTCCTTTTCGTCCTCAACCAACAATTCGTCTTGGATCGTGACAGCTTCCCTTAGTGTCACCACTCGTTTGTTCATACAAGCATTTTGATAATGCCCGAACCCTTGACATTTGAAACATCTTACCTTGGCCAAACTCGTCTCCTTCGGTATGTAGGGTGTCTTAGGAATCGCAACAGGGACCGGAGTCGGTACAGTTGCCTTAGTAGTTGAACTAGACCCAACGCTTGGGTTTCCAAATTTGACTGGAAACTCGGGTTTATACAACTTCATCCTGTTTTGAGCTTCTAACTTCACACATGGCCCACATAATATATTGAAGTCCTCATATTGATACAGTTCCACCGAGTTAGCTATGCTTCGGTTCAAGCCACGCAAGAATCGCGACATCTTCTGCTCCTCATTCTCCTCTATTTCTCCCATTAAGGTAAGATTCTCAAACTCCTCAATTTATTCACTGACATTCAACTTTCCTTGCATGAGATCTGCATTCTTTCTATACAAGGACAACCGGTGTGATGTTGGTACATATCTTTTACGAAGTTTTCTTTTTAATGAATCCCACGAACGGATCTTTTCTTTCCCCGCACGAGCTCTTCGTGTTTTAATTCCTTCGTACCAAAGTGAAGCTCCTTTCCCCAACTTGAGAATTGCATACTTACACCTTTTCTCATCGTCAAGGTCTTTAAACTCGAACATACGATCAATTTTATGTTCCCATTCTAGGTAAACTTCAGGATTTGTTCCGCCAACGAACTCCGGAAGCTCGTTCACCTTGAACTCTTCGACATGGTGTGAGGGTCGTTCATAATCACCACGCCTAGGTTGCCAATGCTGGTCGCGTTGTTCTGGTATGTCACGCAATGCGTCGCGAAGTTTTGCCAAGAAATCAGCGTCGTTGAGATCCATAATGCCAAAGATCAAGAACTTGGTCTCCGATACCACTTATGATACGAATTCGGTATGATGCGAATTCTCTATCGATACATCGGAAGGCTGTTTTGACGAGCGGAAGCTATCGACAAGGAACTATCAGGAACTGAGAACACCCGTTCGTTACAGCAATAACACGGGCTAGCGGCACGCACTCGCGATAGGAAAGGATGACTGCAACTCGATACAGCCACAAGGTAGGAACTTGGCCAAATGCAAAAGACTTGATACAGGTCACCTCCAAACAGCGACACTCAAAAGAATACATTTCGGTCGGATGCAAATTGAAAACAGGAAACAAGTTCGAAGGATCGAACAACACTTGATGCGAAATACCGAACAAGTATAAAACTGTATCGAAAACAAGCAGAATGTCGAAACAGGACTGAAACAGATGTTTTATCGAATTAGACCTATAATTCGATAAAGTGATTTCTTCTCAAGACCTATTGAGAATCAATCGGATTAAGATTCGAAAACGCGTCGAATAATAATCAAAGTTTTGATGAAAATCATTCACCAAGGAAAACACAAAGTGTATTCTTATTTCTTCAACATTCAATCATCTTCATTACAACTTCATCACCCTATTTATAGGTAAAAACAGCCTGACAGGAGCCTGACAATATAATCTTAACTATTACAAGCTGGTCTTAAAATAATAAAAGATAATGAAAAGGTTCCTCATGTCACTTGCTGACAAAATTAAAAGCTGGGCCTTGTCTCCAAGTTGAAAGCTGACAGCCGCTTTTTCATACAACATGTAGCCAAGAATCCTGCTGCCTTTATAATAAAGAAATGCTGAAAATTCTTTGTTTTGCTACCACTTGGACCTTTTCCCCCTCCCAAGTTGCAATTTGCCTTAAGTTATTCCAATTCCGACTATCAAAGTAACTCCGTGCCTCGTATCTGTTTTCTCGCCTAAGTACGTTGGAGTGTGGTCGAGGTGTTTTATGTCAATTCTTACTTCATCTTCTTTGCTTGGAGTAGTCGGTTTCGTATCATCAGCACGACCTATACTTTACTTATACTCGTATTCACTAACATTCTCACACCTAGTTTTTGCAGGCATTTGTGTGTTGACTTTGCAGGAATCCATGGATTCTCTCAATTGGCCACGACGTTTTCTCCCTCACGATACCCCTCCCCCTTTATCTTTTTGTCTATGCAGGACTATTATGAATCTTTGGGTAATGGCGATTTTCCTCACACCTCCCCACCCACATTGCTTTGCAAGTTTCTTTTATCGGAATTGACGGTATTGCCTTCGGGCTACTGGTACTCTTTTTCTCATTATTGGCTTTCTCCCACAGGGTTTTCCAATATATGGGTTTTAACGAGTCCAGCAAGTTCATCCTACTCTGGGATGAACTTTTGATGCTTTTTGCATCGTAGCGCTTGTCTTCGAGACACGCCCGATAGTTCTATCGCCCTGGATGGACCTCATTGGCACTCATTGATCTGTCGCTCCTCACTGGTTTGCTTGTACCAGTTCGGCCAGCCATGCTACCCTCGCAACCTCTCCGGATGTTGTTCCTGGACGCAGATCTCATGTTATTTCGAGTGTTGCCTCCCACTCTCGGCATTGCGGTCCATTTGCGCGTGGTTTGCCTCTCCATGTTGTTCAATGCTCGATCTGTTAGGACTTTCTCTTATGTCTAGTCCACTACCGGATTGTGGTAGTTTGTGCTTTCCTTCTTTGCTCTGCGTAGCATATTTGGCCGCCTGTGGCCTCTTGCACTTTTGGTTTGGCCGTTTTCTTTTGTATAATTTTTTTCAACATTTTTATACAAGCATCTATTTAGCAAATCCTTGCAACAACAAGACTTAATCAAGAAAGAAAAGATTAATCGGAGCCGTTATAGCCAATTCTGAGTACAAAAGGCTCGAATCTAATCAATAAACCTGAGTTTTCATAGAGTTTAGACTCGAATGCATGTAACGTGGAATCTCCTATTAACAAGACTTAATCAAGAAGTAAAGGTTTAATCGGAGCTATTATAGCGAATTCTTGATACAACAATACTTAATCAAGAAATAAAAGGTTAATCAGAGCTATTATAGCCAGTTCTGAGTACAAAAGGCTTGAATCTAATCAATAAACCCGAGTTTTCACAGAGTTCCGACTCGAATACATGTAATGTGTGTGGTCTTATCTCCTATTAACAAGACTTAATCAAGAATTAAAGACTTAATCGAAGCTATTATAGTGAATCTTTGCTACAACAAGACTTAATCAAGAAAGAAAAGATTAATCAGAGCTGTTATAGCCAATTCAGAGTACAAAAGGCTCGAATCTAATCAATAAACCCAAGTTTTCATAGAGTTCCGACTCAAATACATGTAATGTGGTCTTATCTCCTATTAACAAGACTTATCAAGAAGTAAGGACTTAATTGGAGCTATATAGATAATCCTTGCTACAACAAGACTTAATCAAGAAGTAAAAGATTAATCGAAGCTGTTATAGCCAATCGTGAGTACAAAAAGCTCGAATCTAATCAATAAACCTGAGTTTTCATAGAGTTCCGACTCGAATACATGCAACGCGGTTTTATCTCCTAGTAACATGACTTAATCAAGAAGTAAATGCTTAATCGGAGCTATTATATCCAATCTGCTACAACAAGACTTAATAAAGAAGCAAATACAACGTGGTTTTGTTCTCTCTGTGTTTTTGCAGGACTCTCTCGACTTCTCTTTGGGCCATGGCAATTTTTACCTCATGTCCCCCACCCCGTTGCATTTGCAGGTCTTCTTCTGAAATCTGGATTTGATGGTATTGCGTTCGGACCGCTGGTACTCTTTTTCCCGTTATTGGATTTTCCCACTGGGTTTTCCAAATATACGATTTTTAACGAGGCCAGCCAGTTCATCCTTTTCTGGGATGAACTTCAGATGCTTTTAGCGTCGTGACGTCAGTCTTAGAGACACGCCCAGAAGTTCTATCGCCTTGGTTAGACCTCCTTGGCACTCATTGCTCTGCCGCTTTCCTCTGGTTTGCTTGCACCAGATCAGCCACCCATGCCCCATTCCGGATGCTGTTCCCGGAAGCAGACCTCACGATATTTTGAGTGTTGCCTCCCACTATTGGCGTTGCGGTCCATTTGCACGTGGCTGCTCCCCCATGATGTTCAACGACCGATCTGTTAGGACTTTCTCATTCTTATAGTCCACTACCGGCTTGTGGTAGTTTCCGCCTTCATTCTTGCTCTGCATAGCACTTTTCGCCGCCTGTGGCCCTTTCGCTTTTGGGATTGGCTGTTTTGGTATGACTTTTTATACACGCACCTATTTAGCCAATTCTGAGTATAAAAGGCTCGAATCTAATCAATAAGCCTGAGTTTTCATAGAGTTTCGACTCGAATACATGTAACGTGGAATCTCCTATTAACAAGACTTATCAAGAAGTAAAAACTTAATCGGAGCTATATAGCGAATCCTTACTACAACAAGACTTAATCAAGAAGTAAAAGATTAATCAAAGCTGTTATAGCCAATTATGAGTACAAAAGGCTCGGATCTAATCAATAAACCCGAGTTTTCGTATAGTTCCGACTCGAATACATGCAACATGGTTTTATCTCATATTAACAAGACTTAATCAAGAATTAAAGGCTAAAGCGAAGCTATTATAGCGAATCCTTGCTACAACAAGACTTAATCTAGAAAGAAAAGATTATCGAAGCTGTTATAGCCAATTCAGAGTACAAAAGGCTCGAATCTAATCAATAAACCTGAGTTTGTGTAGAGTTCTGACTCGAATGCATGTAATGTGGTCTTATCTCCTATTAAAAAGACTTAATCAAGAAGTAAAGGCTTAATTGGAGTTATTATATCTATTCCTTGCTACAAAAAGACTTAATCACGAAGTAAAATATTAATCGAAGCTGTTATAGCCAATTGTGAGTACAAAAGGCTCGAATCTAATCAATAAACCCGAGATTTTTTTAGAGTTCCGACTGGAATACATGCAACGTGGTTTTATCTCCTATTAACAAGACTTAATCAAGAAGTAAAGGCTTAATCGGAGCTACTATAGTCAATCTTTGGTACAACAAGACTTAATCGAGAAGTAAAAGATTAATCGGAGCTGTTATAGCCAATTCTGAGTATAAAAGGCTCAAATCTAATCAATAAACCCGAGTTTTCATAGAGTTCTGACTCGAATGCATGTAACGTGGAATCTCCTATTAACAAGACTTAATCAAGAAGTATTGTCTAATCAGTGCTATTATAGCGAATCCTTGCAACAACAAGACTTAATCAAGAAAGAAAATATTAATCGGAGATATTATAGCCAATTCTGAGTACAAAAGACTCGAATATAATTAATAAACCCGAGTTTTCATAGAGTTCCGACTCGAATGCATGTAATGTGGAATTCCCTATTAACAAGACTTAATCAAGGAGTAAAGGTTTAATCAGAGCTATTATAGCGAATCCTTGCTACAAGTTACAACAAGACTGAATCAAGAAATAAAAGATTAATCGGAGCTGTTATAGCCAATTCAGAGTACAAAAGACTCGAATCTAATCAATAAACCCGAATTTCCATAGAGTTCTGACCATGTAACGTGGTCTTATCTCCTATTAACAAGACTTATCAAGAAGTAAAGACTTAATCGGAGCTACATAGTGAATCCTTGCTACAACAAGACTTAAACAAGAAGTAAAAGATTAATCGAAGTTGTTATAGCCAATTATTAGTATAAAAGGCTCGAACCTAGTCAATAAACCCGAGTTTCGTAGTGTTCCGACTCGAATACATGCAATGTGGTTTTATCTTCTATTAACAAGACTTCATCAAGAAGTAAATGCTTAATCGGAGCTATTATTTCCAATCTTTGCTACAACAAGACTTAATCAAGAAGTAAAAGCTTAATCAAAGCTGTTATAGCCAATTGTGAGTACAAAAGGCTCGGATCTAATTAATAAACCCGAGTTTTCGCATAGTTCCGACTCGAATACATGAAACGTGGTTTTATCTCCTATTAACAAGACTTAATCAAGAATTAAAGACTTAATCGGGGAATTATAGCGAATCCTTGTTACAACAAGATTTAATCAAGAAGTAAAATATTAATCGAAGCAGTTAGAGCCAATTGTGAGTACAAAAGGCTCAAATCTAATCAACAAACCCGAGTTTTCATAAAGTTCCGACTCGAATACACACAATATGGTTTTATCTCCTATTAACAAGACATAATCAAGAATTAAAGGCTCAATCGAAGCTATTATAGTGAATCCTTGCTACAACAGGACTTAATCAAGAAAGAATAGATTAATCGGAGCTGTTATAGCCGATTCAAGGTACAAAAGGCTCGAATCTAATCAATAAACCTGAGTTTTCATAGAGTTCCGACTCAAATGCATGTAACATGGTCTTATCTCCGACTAACAAGACTTAATAAAGAAGTAAATGTATAAGCGCAACTATTATATCCAATCCTTGCTACAAGACTTAATCAAGAAGTAAAATATTAATTGAAGTTGTTATAGCCAATTGTGAGTACAAAAAGCTCGAATCTAATCAATAAACCTGAGTTTTCATAGAGTTCTGACTCGAATACATGCAACATGATTTTATCTCCTATTAACAAGACTTAATCAAGAATTGAAGGCTTAATCGAAGCCATTATAGCAAATCCTCGCTACAAGAAGACTTAATCAAGAAAGAAAAGATTAATCGGAGCTATTATAGCCAATTCAGAGTACAAAAGGCTCGAATCTAATCAATAAACCCGAGTTTTCATAGAGTTCTTATTCAAACACATGTAACGTGGTCTTATCTCCTATTAACAAGACTTAATCAAGAAGTAAATGCTTAATTGGAGCTATTATATCCAATTCTTGCTACAACAAGACTTAATCAAGTAGTAAAATATTAATCGAAGCTGTTATAGCCAATTGTGAGTACAAAAGGCTCGAATCTAATCAATAAACCCGAGTTTTCATAGAGTTCCAACTCGAATACATGCAAAGTGGTTCTATCTCCTATTAACAAGACTTAATCAAGAATTAAAGGCTTAGTCGAGGCTATTATAGCGAATCCTTGCTACAAAAAGACTTAATCAAGAAAGAAAAGATTAACCGGAGATGTTAAGCTAATTCAAAGTACAAAAGGCTCGAATCTAATCAATAAACCCGAGTTTTCATAGAGTTCTGACTCGAATGCATGTAACGTGGTCTTATCTCCTATTAACAAGACTTAATCAAGAAGTGAAGGCTTAATTGGAGCTATTATATCCAATGTTTGCTACAACAAGACTTAATGAACAAGTAAAATATTAATCGAAGTTGTTGTAGCCAATTGTGAGTACTAAAGGCTCGAATCTAATCAATAAACCCGAGTTTTCGTAGAGTTTTGACTCAAATACATGCAACGTGGTTTTATCTCCTATTAACAAGACTTAATCGGAGCTATTATAGTCAATCCTTGCTTCAACAAGACCTTATCAAGAAGCAAAAGATTAATCGCAGCTATTATAGCCAATTGTGAGTACACAAGGCTCGAATCTAATTAATAAACCCGACTTTTCACAGAGTTCCAACTTGAATACATGCAACGTAGTTTTATCTCCTATTAACAAGACTTAGTGAAGAATTAAAGGCTTAATCGCAGCTATTATAATGAATCCTTACTACAACAAGACTTAATCAACTTGAATCCTTACTGCAACGTAGTTTTATCTCCTATTAACAAGACTTAGTGAACAAGACCCCGCCCACCCATTGATGGAGGCTTTCATATTCAAGGGGTTCAGCAGATTCCCCTTTTTCACGATTCGCGACATCATACGAAGATTCATTCCCCTTCGCGATCTTAGGGATATATTTTGTTTTGGGTGCGCGCTGTTAGTTTCGAAAAGGGCCTGCGATTCTTCTTATACAGATCCCTTATACACCATTGGATGTGCTCCCGATCTGGAATCCACACCGTTCATGAAGCCTGGCTGACCATCTGTTGTTCGACTCAGTGAGTCTGGCCTATTCAACTCATTGAGTCGTCCCGCCCGAGTCATTCCTCCACTATCTAACAGGTCTCAGTCATAGATGGGGATTTCTCCCATTTCTCTTTACACGATCAACATCTCTTTTTGAATTTGCTTGATAGAAAGGATTGTGTTGTGATCAGTTCTGAATATGGGAGTCTCTTTTCATATCTTGTGTTTGCTGAGTTGATGATATGGAATCTGATTCCCCATTACCTGAATTCTGTGCTGGTATTGCTTTTCGGGTGCTTCTTACTATGTTGACATTTTGTGGGATCTCCTGGTTTCACTGCTTTTGATTTTTGCTTTCAATAAATGTGCTTTTGTACAAGCACTAGGCTTCATGGATATGGAATCGGATTCCATATTTGCTGCTATTTCCAATCGGACTGCCGATGTGCTGATGCCAACATCTTGAACTTGGATCATGTTTGTTGCGGGACGGATTTGCTGGCAGCAGTTTGGTAAATTGATTCGGCACAGCTGCTGCCTATTTTCATCCTATGGGTCTCTGAGCTTTCTGGGTTCTAGATTTGTCGTTGGGTCTCACTACTGTTTTGATAACTCCGAGCTAATGCACTGAAATTCTATGGGGAGGGGTTTTCGTGACATAGGGCAAGGATGAACGTCTATTGAAGTAGGTTCGGTGATAGTTCTGAACCGATGAGTGATGGCACTTGGCGGATTTTGCTTCACAGATATTGGGTTTGATAAGTTCTTTGGTAGTTTTGAGTGCTCGTGTGCTGCGATAGGGTCCCGACTTTTCCGGCTGAATTCAGTCTTGAGTCTTACGGAGGCACTCCCTTCGTTGATTGACGACATTCCCGTCTTCTGATCGACAGCAGCACTATCATTTTTGGCTTGGCAGTCCCGAGTCACAGGGAGGCAGTCCCTCCGGCCGACGGCAGCACCGTCCCTTATGGCTTGGCATTCCCAGGCATTCCCTGACTCATCCGAAGACAGCCCTGTCTTGCTGTGCCCCATTTGCAGTTGCACTCGTACTTCCTCACTGTCTAGATTTATTTGTGCCCGTATTCTGTTTTGATCTTTCAGTCTACTACCGGCTTGTGGTAGATTTTTTCTGTTTTAATGCTCTGTGTAGCATTCTTTGTCACCTGTGGCCTTTACAGTTTTCGAGTTCGCCTTTTCCTTTGATTGTAAGACTTTTTCATATTTTTATTAAAGCACCTATTTAGCCAATTGTGAGTACAAAATACTCGAACCTAATCAATAAACCCAAGTTTTCATAGAGTTCCGACTCGAATGCATGTAACACAGTCTTATCTCCCATTAATAAGGCTTATCAAGAAGTGATGCGAATTCACGTTCGGATATAAATGTATATCGCATGCAACGCAACGAAAGTGTATCATATGAACTAAGAACACGAACAATAAATTTAGGTATAGAATACAACGTAAAAATCGTCCGAAAGTAGAGCAGGCCAAACACAAACAAGAACAAAGTATTTATCGAATTAGACCTAGAACTCGATAAGATGATTTCTTCTCAAGACCTGTTGAGAATTGATCGGATTAAAACTCGAAAACGCATCGAATAATAATCAAATTTCGGTAGGAACTCGTCCAACACTTTAAGTAATACAAAAGTATTAATTTTTATTCAAGATTGAAGATGCCCTATTACAATTTCGAAATGCCTCTTATATAGGCAAGAGGAAGACTAAGCTAGTCAAAGTAAAAGATATTACAAATCTAGGCATGGCATATAAAATGCAAAGAAGGAATATAAAACAAAGTAAAAGATTACAATGAGTGATACGGAATTTACTAGTCCAAATAAAGAAAACGAAGCACGGATCGACATAAATGGCCTTACGACGCGTCATGCACATACGACGACATTTTTAGGCGAGAAAACGGATATAAGACGTAAAAGGAATGTCCAACCTGTCGGAAAATGTCCAACCTGCCGGAAAATGTCCAACCGGCCGGAAAATATCTAACCTGCCGGAAAAAGTCACACCTGCCGGAAAATGCCGAGCACTGCCGACCGAACTCGGCCGTGTCGTCCGACACGGCCCGTGCCGAGATGTGCCGGATTAACCAAACTGACTGTCGGCCGAACCCGACCGTGTCGTCCGACACGGTCGAGTCACACTCTTCCGGATAAGGAGATCTCGCTGTCCGACCAACCCGACCGTGCCAGGCGATACGGTCGAGTCCTGCCAAACGTCCTTCTCGCGCCGCACGGTCGAGTCACTGCCGGTCCTTGTCGCGCCGCGCCCGTGCCGAGTCACTGTCATGCGTCCTTGTCGCGCCGCGACCGTGTCAAGCGGACACGATCGAGTCCCTGCCGGCGCCTGTCGACCGCGCCGCGGCCGTGTCACGGGACACGGTCGAGTTCCTGCCGGCAGCCCACATATTTTATATACTTTTGTGTATTTTTGACTTCTCTTTTCCTTTTTACTTATTTTAGGGATTATGTTTCCCCCATTTTGTGATTTATGTTTCTTGTATGTATTTTATTTGATTTGTTTTGATTATTCAAAGATTTTATAAATCTTTGAATTATTTTATTTTTTTTGTTTGATTCCTTAGTTGTAAGACTTCACCTCCTATAAGTAGGAGTTGATTAGCCTTGTAATAGAACAGTATTATGAATGTTGAAGTATAAGAATACACATTGTGTTTTCTATTCTTGGTGAATGCTTTTCATCGAAACTTGATTTTTATTCGACGCGTTTTCGAGTATTAATCCGATTGATTCTCAATAGGTCTTGAGAAGAAATCACCTTATCGAATTATAGGTCTAATTCGATAAACCCTTGTTCTTGATTGTACAAGTCTTCTTGGTCGATAATATCACTTTTTCCGATATTACTTCCATTTTTCATTTGTTCGAATTTTCATCGTCATATTCGATATTACTCCCACAAAATACATCCAAAAACACCATACTCGTAAAAAGACTTCCGCTACGATATTCTTACGCACACTCCGAACGATACGTATCCACCTTTCCGGGATAATTCGTAAGATAAGTGGTATCGGAGCCCAAGGTCATCTCCTTGGGCGATTTATTCAACGATTTCTTATCAAGAACTATCTCTTGATTCTTGTTATGGATTTCTCCAATCTCGATTTCTTGATGAAACTCCGTGACGCACTAAACGGCTTACCGGAGCAATGTATGCAAGAAAGACGCAGAGACGATGCCAACGATATTGATTTCTTGGTCAAATTCCGCAGCATACCGGAATTTCACGGAGATAGTAATCCAAATGCGTGCATAGATTGGCTCCGTGCTTGTGAGGAGCACTCGGACTTCAAGACTGCCCCGATCAACCGCCGCGTTTCGATGGTGGCAAGGCGCCTCCGCGGTAGCGCCGCCGTCTGGTGGCAAAAACTGAAACAGTTCCGTTCACAACAACGTAAGCCAAAAATCAGAGATTGGCAAAAATTCATAAAACATTTCAAACGAAGGTTCAAATCATGCCACCACCAGTCCTTCGACGCCCCGCCACCGACATTCGATCAAAGGTTTTTCCCCATCAAGGAATTCCCAGCAGAGTCCTTTCTCAATGAAGATGATGTCCCTACTGTCATTTTTAATGAAGTAGACGAGACAGAGGTTTCAACGGTGCCATACAACGAAGAAGATGAGTTGAGCCGTATTTCCCTAATTGTCGAACTTGGATATTACTATTATGAGCATGATCCAATTAGTTGTGTTGGCCAGATTGATCAAAACGGGTCAAATTATTTTAATGATGAGGAGCCGGTTAGTGTCATGGAAATCGGGCCGGATTATGAAGGGCCACCAGTATTTGATACCGAACCAGTTGACGAAGAGGAGCCCATAATTGATTCCGTGTTTCCCATTTTTGATGGTGAACCCGACGTGAAATTATCAGTGTTTCCAATTCTGGAGGATGAACCTGATGTGAAGTTAACCGTGCGTCCCATTTCAGATGTCCACTCATGTCCTGATATCGGTATTACCGGGAGGAGTAATTATTATTATTTTATTAATAATGATAGTTATTTTGTTGGTGATTCTCGAGGGCCCCCCACTACCTATCGTCTCAAGATTTTGGGCCATGTACGCACTGCAGATACTTTCGAGATCAAATACTTAGAGGCTTAATTAATTATCTTGATGACAATGGAAGTTCGGAATTGAGGATAATTCCCTTTAAAGGGGGAGGGGATGATACGGAATTGACTAGTTCAAATAAAGAAAACGAAGCACGGATCGACATAAATGGCCTTACGACGCGTCATGCACATACGGTGACATTTTTAGGCGAGAAAACGGACATAAGACGTAAAAGGAATGTCCAACCTGTCGGAAAATGTCCAACCTACAGGAAAATGTCCAACCGGCCAGAAAATATCCAACCTGCCGGAAAAAGTCATGCCTGCTGGAAAATGCCGAGCACTGCCGACCGAACTCGGCCGTGTCGTCCGACACGGCCCGTGCCGAGATGTTCCGGATTAACCAAACTGACTGTCGGCCGAACCCGACCGTGTCGTCCGACACGGTCGAGTCACACTCTTCCGGATAAGGAGATCTCGCTGTCCGACCATCCCGACCGTGCCAGGCGACACGGTCGAGTCCTGCCAAACGTCCTTGTCGCTCTGCACGGCCGAGTCACTGCCGGTCCTTGTCGCGCCGCGCCCGTTCCGAGTCACTGTCAAACGTCCTTGTCGCGCCGCGACCGTGTCAAGCGGACACGGTCGAGTCCCTGCCGGCAGCCCACATATTTTATACACTTTTGTGTATTTTTTACTTCTCTTTTCCTTTTTACTTAATTTAGGGATTATGTTTCCCCCATTTTGTGATTTATGTTTCTTGTATGCATTTTATTTGATTTGTTTTGATTATTCAAAGATTTTATAAATCTTTGAATTATTTTATTTTTTTTGTTTGATTCCTTAGTTGTAAGACTTCACCTCCTATAAGTAGGAGTTGATTAACCTTGTAATAGAAACAGTATTATGAATGTTGAAGTATAAGAATACACATTGTGTTTTCTATTCTTGGTGAATACTTTTCATCGAAACTTGATTTTTATCGTTCAAATCTTCTTGATCGATATGATCACTTTTTCCGATATTACTTCCATTTTTCATTTGTTCGAATTTTTATCGTCATATTCGATATTACTCCCACAAAATACATCCAGAAACACCATACTCATAAAAAGACTTCCACTACGATATTCTTTCGCACACTCCGAACGATACGTATCCGCCTTTCCGAGATAATTCGTAAGATAAGTGGTATCGGAGCCCAAGGTCATCTCCTTAGGCGATTTATTCAACGATTTCTTATCAAGAACTATCTCTTGATTCTTGTTATGGATTTCTCCGATCTCGATTTCTTGATGAAACTCTGTGACGCACTAAACGGCTTACCGGAGCAATGTATGCAAGAAAGACGCAGAGACGATGCTAACGATATTGATTTCTCGGTCAAATTCCGCAGCATACCGGAATTTCACGGAGATAGTAATCCAGATGCGTGCATAGATTGGCTCCGTGCTTGTGAGGAGCACTCGGACTTCAAGACTGCCCAGATCAACCGCCGCGTTTCGATGGTGGCAAGGCGCCTCCGCGGTAGCACCGCCGTTTGGTGGCAAAAACTGAAACAGTCCCGTTCACAACAACGTAAGCCAAAAATCAGAGATTGGCAAAAATTCATAAAACATTTCAATCGAAGGTTCAAATCATGCCACCACCAGTCCTTCGACGCCCCATCGCCGACATTCGATCAAAGGTTTTTCCCCATCAAGGAATTCCCAGCAGAGTCCTTTCTCGATGAAGATGATGTCCCTACTGTCATTTTTAATGAAGTAGACGAGACAGAGGTTTCAATGGTGCCATACAACGAAGAAGATGAGTTGAGCCGTATTTCCCTAATTGTCGAACTTGGATATTACTATTATGAGCATGATCCAATTAGTTGTGTTGGCCAAATTGATCAAAACGGGTCAAATTATTTTAATGATGAGGAGCCGGTTAGTGTCATGGAAATCGGGCCGGAATATGAAGGGCCACCAGCATTTGATACCGAACCAGTTGACGAAGAGGAGCCCATAATTGATTCCGTGTTTCCCATTTTTGATGGTGAACCCGACGTGAAATTATCAGTGTTTCCAATTCTGGAGGATGAACCTGATGTGAAATTAACCGTGCGTCCCATTTCAGATGTCCACTCATGTCATGATATCGGTATTACCGGGCGGAGTAATTATTATTATTTTATTAATAATGATAGTTATTTTGTTGGTGATTCTCGAGGGCCCCCCACTACCTATCGTCTCAAGATTTTGGGCCATGTACGCACTGCGGACATTTTCGAGATCAAATACTTAGAGGCTTTAATTAATTATCTTGATGACAAAGGAAGTTCGGAATTGAGGATAATTCCCTTTAAAGGGGGAGGGGATGATACGTAATTGACTAGTCCAAATAAAGAAAACGAAGCACGGATCGACATAAATGGCCTTACGACGCGTCATGCACATACGGTGACATTTTTAGGCGAGAAAACGGACATAAGACGTAAAAGGAATGTCCAACCTATCGGAAAATGTCCAACCGGCCGGAAAATGTCCAACCGGCCGGAAAATATCCAACCTACTGGAAAAAGTCATGCCTGCCGGAAAATGCCGAGCACCGCCGACCGAACTCGGCCGTGTCGTCCGACACGGCCCGTGCCGAGATGTGCCAGATTAACCAAACTGACTGTCGGCCGAACCCGACCGTGTCGTCCGACACGGTCGAGTCACACTCTTCCGGATAAGGAGATCTCGCTGTCCGACCAACCCGACCGTGCCAGGCGACACGGTCGAGTCCTGCCAAACGTCCTTGTCGCGCCGCACGGCCGAGTCACTGCCGGTGCTTGTCGCGCCGCGCCCGTGCCGAGTCACTGTCAGACGTCCTTGTCGCGCCGCGACCGTGTCAAGCGGACACGGTCGAGTCCCGCGCGCCTGCCGATCGCGCTGCGGCCGTGTCACGGACACGGTCGAGTCCTATGGCACTTCACATATTTTATACACTTTTGTGTATTTTTGACTTCTCTTTTCCTTTTCACTTATTTTAGGGATTATGTTTCCCTCATTTTGTGATTTATGTTTCTTGTATGTATTTTATTTGATTTGTTTTGATTATTCAAAGATTTTATAAATCTTTGAATTATTTTATTTTTTTTGTTTGATTCCTTAGTTGTAAGACTTCACCCCCTATAAGTAGGAGTTGATTAGCCTTGTAATAGAACAGTATTATGAATGTTGAAGTATAAGAATACACATTGTGTTTTCTATTTTTGGTGAATGCTTTTCATCGAAACTTGATTTTTATTCGACTTGTTTTCGAGTATTAATCCGATTGATTCTCAATAGGTCTTGAGAAGAAATCACCTTATCGAATTATAGGTCTAATTCGATAAACCCTTGTTCTTGATCGTTCAAGTCATCTTGATCGATATTATCACTTTTTCCGATATTACTTTCATTTTTCATTTGTTTGAATTTTCATCGTCATATTCGATATTACTCCCACAAAATACATCCAAAAACACCATACTCGTAAAAAGACTTCCGCTACGATATTCTTACGCACACTCCGAACGATACGTATTTGCCTTTCCGGGATAATTCGTATCAATGAGTAAACTAATCCAACAACCACAAGTGAGGAAGACAATACGTAAGTCAAAGGAGACAATTAAGCCATGTGAGTAGATCTAAGAGAAGACTAAAGAACACACTCTTAAACTCACATGGTTAGTTGACTTCAGCATTTAAGGAAGAAAATGGGGGAATGCATGGTGATTCTTCATGGGGACGAAATTTCCTTCATGCATGGAGATTCTTCATGCATGGCGATTTACGTACATATGTTGATTAAACTAGGTAATTCCGAGTCAGATCACCAAAGTCATCCTTGTATCCATTTTCTCGCTCAAGTATGTAATTATTTTTTTTGGGAAAAGTCAATTGCATTAATATAATAAGAGTGGCCAAAAAGGCTGGCCAGTACCACGGCAACCATAAAGAATGGTGCACCAAACAATAATACAAAGAGTAAGAACTAGCAATACATAGCCTACATACAAAGAGCTAGATAAGCTACAAAGCCTAAAAAAGCTACAAAAATGAAGAACTACAAAGCTATCCTCCAAATACGCCTAACAGCCACAAAAGAAAGAGAACGAGCGGGCCATCTCTGAGAGATAATGTCACGGACAAGACCGATTCCCTGGAAAGTAACCGAATAAGGATATCGATGCCTCTGACCAAATCTCCTCTCATTCCTCTCCTGCCAAATCAAATAGACCAACGCAGCTAGGAAAATACGGTATGCCATGTTGACAACGTGTTTACCTCTCCACCTCCTAGCCGCCCACAGCAACCCTGAGCTCCACACCGAGTGAGGCCAACTAAAGCGGACAACCCTCCTAGCAATAGAAATACACCGACTATAATAAGGGTACTTAAAGAATATATGGGAATGAGACTCTAGCGCCATACCACAAAGGACACAAATCCCATCAACATACTGAAGCCAAGGCTTATCCATAGTCGATAAACGCTCCTGAATAGCCAACCAGAGGATGAAAGAGTGTCTAGGAATCTTCCCCGGTCCATGCAAGAGTGGGGCCCAGGGAACAGGGGCAAAAAACCTCTGAGGAACTGAAGAGTAGAAGAGGATGAGTACATACCGGAACTATGCGGTCTCCAGGAAATGCGATCCTGACCCCCAACAATAGGCGGCAGAGCAAAAGTAATCAACAAGATCTCAGATCTATCGACCACCGGTAACTCCCAATAACCCTCATCAATAACCGTATCAAGCCTAGCACACACATCAATGCCGGTCCACAGAGGAGCTCTAGGAACAGAATGCCTAATCACGCCCATGGAATGCCAGGGGTCCGACCACAAGAATAAAGATGAGCCATCACCAATAGAATACTGAAATGCTCACATTATAAGGGGACGCAGTTTCAGAAGCTGCTTCCAATACCAAGCTGAAGCAGAAGAAGCTTGAAGATCCCAGAAAGAATACTGCTCCAACCTAAAGGTCCGAACCCAATTAACCCAAACAGAGTGATTAGGTCCCGTGAGAAGAGCCCAAATATGACGGGACATCAGAGCCTGATTCTGGATCCTCAATGGTATAATGCCAAGGCCCCCACAATCTACATCCAAGAAAACCTTAGCCCAAGCCACCTTGGCATGGCCCGAATCATGAGAACCTCTCCAAAGGAAATGCCTGATACATTTCTCTATCAACGTGAGAACGCCCTTAGGCAAAATAAAAATACCAGCCCAATAAACATGTAAAGAAGATAAGACAGAGCGAATAAGCTAGCACCGACCTACCATGGAAAGAGCAGTACTAACCCACGTACTCAGACGACCATCAACTGAATCAATCAAAGGGCAACACACAGCTATCGTCAGCTTTAAAGAAATCAAAGGAACTCCCAAATACCTCACAGGAAGCTGACCTAGCTGAAACCCTAACAACTGCTGAAATTAGACCCCGTGCACCTGAGCACTAGCTGAAAGAAAGATATTACTCTTACTCGGGTTAGCTCGTAAGCGAGAAAGGGAGGAGAAGATCTCAATACTCTTCTTGAGAACACCAACAGAGACCACATCGGGACTACAGAAAAGGAGAAGATCATCGGCAAAAGCAAGCATGAAAGTGCGTGTAGCCTCACACTTCCAGTGGTATCTGAACCCCGGAGTCTGAGCAATCTCATAGGCGATAATACCATGGAGGACCTCCATAACAATAACAAACAGATACGGAGAGATAGGGTCACCTTGCCTCAGCCCCCTACGGCCTCTAAAGATACCCTCAGCATCCCCATTCAAGGAGATCGAATAAGTCGGAGTGGTGATACAGTCTATGACCCAAGCAATGAACGTCTGGTGGAATCCCATGCACTGCAAAGCAGTAGGAACAAAATCCCACTTAACAGTGTCGTAAGCTTTCATAAGGTCAACCTTAAAGACACACCTACTAGACATCCCTTTCTGCCCATAACCATGAAGAAGCTCCTGGGCGAGAAGGATGTTATCACTAATCCTTCTCCCAGGAATAAAAGTTGTCTGAGCCAGATCAATCAAAGAGTCAAGGCTATCTCACATACGATGGACAATAATCATAGAAATAGCCTTATATAAAATGTTACAACAAGATATCGGTCTAAAGTCTGACATGCTCCTCGGCAAAGCAACTTTTGGAACAAGAGATGTGAGGGTAGTATTGATCTGCCTAACGAATTGACCCGTTGAGAAAAAAATGTTAAATAGCATAAGCTATCTCACCCCCAACAATTGGCCACGCCCGCCGATAAAAAGCAGCATTAAACCCATCAGGGCCTGGAGCTGTGTTCATATTAAACCCAAAGAAAACAGAACGAACCTCCTCATCAGTAACCGGTCTGAGCATGTGTATCGCATCATCAGAAGGTAGAGAGGAAGAGACAAAGGGCCTCACCAGGGCATACTACAGCGCCGTGGAGCCCACACTTTGGAGTCAACCAGGCTAACGCACCAAAATGACATACGACAAAAGACATACATCATCGACAACAGACAATTTCTCAATCCATGACATTTAAATCCAAAGACTGAAATTTGACAATACAATTGACATCAAATCCATTCCCAAAATGGGTACAAAAAATTAATAAATTCAAGAAAGAAGTACTCGAGTACTTAAGCAAATGACATAATAAGGAAATCCCAAAACAAGACACCAATAGACAACCATTGAACAGAATCACGCCTGCCCATCATCCTCGTACGGCTCGCATGCTTGTTTGCTTCCATGACATGTACCTGAAATATAAAAGTATTTCCCCCATTTAAGGGGTTAGGGACAACTACTAGTGCAAGTACAATCTATTTGAATTACCATTATAATCGGATGAAATATGCACCAAAAACATTTTAGAAAAAAACATTTATATTCCGGAATATTTACGGTGCACAAGCACAAAACACATTTCTCCAACAAAACAATTCAAAGTTAACCGTTGGTACGAGACTCAGGGCCACTGTACCCCGCAGAGCCCCGTCAGACATCCCTGGGTGCTTACCCATAGTTCGTGATATGCACACTCACGGCAATATGTATCCCTAGAGGCCCCGTCGGACCGTCCCTAGGTGAACATACACATATCCATCCATACAACCACAAAAAGCCATAATTCAAATACTAGAACGCATAAACAAATGTAAAGTACTTGCCTTTGAGACATCTTCGAAGAATCGGGAATGAATAATGACTACGAACGATCCGGATAGAAAACAATGGTTCCTAAACGAAGGATTAACATAACTCAGTCCTAACGGACAACGATAATCGAATGGAATATGCCCATAACCCCGATTACAATCTATGACAATATACGTTCAATCGATACGGGCGAGGGTTTACGCAAAATCGCCCCGAATCAATAATTCGCGGATTAAACTCGATGAAATCGGATTGGGAATCACCCAATAACAACAATTGGTAAGGAATAATACAACATACTTGAACAATTCGAGATTAATCAAGTAAAATCTGAAAACTCCCCAAAATTGACAAAGTTAGGGTTCTAAGCCACTTACCTCGGATTTGGATGGTGGAAGATGATTACTTAGAAGATGATATGCTTCTACGATCTCACGGTGATGAAGGATGACGAAAATATGGATTGGAAGTGATGGAATCGCCCTCTATGCGTTGTCCGACGAAGAAAACGAAGAAAGGAAATGAAAAGAATGAGTTCTGACCTCTGCCCGCTGTCTTAAAACAGCGGGCTGTTATGGCCATAACAGGGGCTTCCTTACGGCTGTAACAAGGCCAACATTACGGCCGTAATGAGTGGGGTGTTACGGCCATAACACCCTACTGGACAGCAGTCTAAGAAGCTGATGTTTGAACTGTCCCGGACGACTCCGAAACTCGGACTTGCTATCAAACCAAAAATATGGTTACGAAGTATATTCGATGACGAACCTAACCGTTACAAGAAAATACAATTTCGACTACCGGGGAATCCGAAATACGGTAAAGGAGATGAAATTCCCTAAACTTATAGGAATTTACAAAAATAGCCCAAGTGTTCGAAAATCACGATACGACATCAGATTGATAAACCGAAACTCACAACACGAACAACTCAACCATACAAACTTATGTCACAAAGAAACAATGAAAACGAATGATTTTTACGAGAATCGAACGTACATATAACAAAACACATCATATAATGGATTTATGTAAAAACATCTCCGAAACTCGTTCAAATGGAAAAACTCCAAGAATAAAGTAGATTCAAAATGTCGAAACGGTTACAAGCAACTCGATAAAAATAGACATACACCAAAAATAGAAATTGCTAAAAATGGAAGGGTACGGATATTACATACTTGTCACGCGCCGGAGAAACGACCGGAACGACTAAATCTGTTATCCTCCAAGGATACGGCTAGAACAGGATTGTAGAAGCTTTTCTAATCAAGATTACGACACTCTAAGTGTTTAATCTTTGATCTCTCTACTTATCTTAATTTTTCTTCCAAGAAAAACTTAAGAAGATGTGAAGAAAAAGAAGAAGATTTTTGGAGAAGATTTTTTTTCTCTCTCTCTTTCTCTCTCTCTCTCTCTCTCTCTATATATATATATATATATATATATATATATATATATATATATATATATTTCACGTATGAACATGCACAAGTGAATGTAATGTTAAGAGTGGTTGTCTTCATCTCTTTCTTTATACACTCCCACCACATGCAACCCAACTCATGCATATGAGTATAAGACCCACCAAGACAATTATCATTCATTAAAGAATGAAACAAGAATCCAAAAGGAAGGTGGGTGGAAATAGGGGGCATGACCCATGAAGAAATCGGATGAGTTCAGTTCGTTTCGGACTCCCGTGAGTCCAAATAGACAAACTCCGATTCCATTCCTATGTATTTAAATCAATTAATTCGTCCAATTAATTAATTATATCAAATGCATAATAACATAATTAATTTCTCCAAGAAATAATTATATTCATGAATTAAATTTAATCACCCAGTAATTTATTTAATTCATTAGGCCGTAAATTAATTTATCCAATAAATCAATTTAGACATCCAATGTACTAAATTAGATATGAAATATCTAATATTCATAATGAGAGAATAAGCTTGATTCATTCCATCGTCAATCCTATTGCGCGACTCGGTAGGTCCGTCTTAGTCAGCAATGGGAGGAACCAAAGAGTAGTAGCACCACCTAGCCAGCCTGGCGGCCTACGCTGTACCCCAACTGAGAACGAATGATGGGATCATTCAAGAACCATTCTGTCGTGAATACCAGTATACGTACAAACCCTTATTTCAAATGTCCCGATCAAGTTATAGGGTCACGGTCAGTCAAACACCATCTGTACGCTATGCATGAGTTAATTCAAATCGAGATCATCGAGCTCTCGTGTATCCAATACAACCAGCTCCAATGCTTTGGCCAAAGACTTAACTCAAAGGAATGAATCTTGTCCAAATCCACTTCCCCCAAGAGGTGGGGAGGAAAGAGTGACAGAGGTGATTGTAAGCCAAGGTGGATGTTACTTGACCATTTTTTGAGGGGGTCCAAACTCTATGATCCTTTCCCATTGGTGAGATGACAGAAGAGACAATATCTCGGGCTATTTCTGGGTAGGCCTGAGCAAACGAAATATCAAGGTGCCAAGCATCTTCGTAATAGAAGTCCGAGATCTGATGCTGGTAAAAATGGGGCATCTCCGAGGGGATGCCAATCCTATCCGCTAGAGAATATCCAAGCCAGTCATCAAACCAAAAGAGAACTGAGGAGTTAGGTCACACGACCCAACTGGACTCCGAAATTAGCCGATGGATGTAGGGACGAAAACTGCTGAAAAGAGAGGATTTCTGGAAGTAGTTCCTCGGCACGCCATTAGAGAGCCAAAGGTCTCTAAGAAGGAGCATTCCCGTATCTGGGGATGTGAGAACATCCCAAGAGAAACGGAAAAGATACGCTGCATTAGCTGCCCGAATGGATCGAATCCCTAGACCACCCTCATCTTTGGGAGAACAAACTCGCTTCCAAGAGATGTTGAATTTACCACCACTATCTATATCGCCTGTCCATATGAAATTATGCATGGCCATCTCCACCTTTGAAAGCAGTGTCAATGGCCATCGATATATCATCATGGAATGTACAAGTGCGCTAGAGATAACACTGTCGACCAAACAGGCCCCGCCCACCATAGAAATAAAAGATCTGATCCAACGGGAGAATATGGAGATAATAGAATCCGCGTAGGGCTGAAAGATCAGACAGGTAGGGGCTCCAATGAATATGGGAACACCTAGGTATTACATAGGGAAAGGGCCTTCCGTCATCTGGATAAACGAAGAATTTTGGACTTACGATGGGGAGCAATCTTAGAACCGAGGAACACCCTGGATTTGGCCGTGCTGACCCATTGTCCCGAGAGTAGGCCGTACGTATCAAAACAGTTCTAATTTGTCGGACAGAGAAGACAGTTTCCGCACAGATATCATCAGCGTAGAACAAGAAGGGTGGGCAGGGGACGCCCATCTGGGCCATGGCTGGTCTGATCGTCTTTTTCGAGTGGCAGTTCATAATCATACGGCTAAGGAATTCTTCCGCCAAACAGAAAAGCAGAGGGGATAGGGGGTCCCCTTGTCTCACTCCACGGGAGCAGGAAAAATAGCCTTCTGGGGAGCTGTTAATAGGGATGGAGAGACGGGCTTAATGAAGTATAGTAGATATGCGGACTATAACAAGCTCCACAAGATCGAGGAACTGAAGAAATGACAGAAGGAGGTCCCATTTGATAGTGTCGAAGGCCTTCCTGATGTTAATCTTGAAAGCCAGGTTGCCATCATATCTATCCATGTGTAGACAATTGAAGCATTCAGAAGCATAAGCAATACAATGGTGGATACATTTACCTGGAATAAACCCAAACTGATATGGAGAGAGGTGAGAGCTGATGAAAGAGCCCAAACGAGAAGCGTAGATTTTGGTGATGATTTTGAATAGGAAATTGCTAAGAACAATTGGTCGGAAATCCTCGACTTTGTTAGAGCCCTTCTTCTTAGGGATAACAACCACAAAGCTGGAGTTGAGACCATGGGGGAGGAAACCATCCGCGAAGAAGTATATGACCGTGGAAATCACATCCTCCCGAATAATGTCCTAATAATTCTGATAAAAGCAGCCTGAGAAATCGTCAGGACCCGAAGAGCTGCCTCGAGAGAGGGAGAAGACAACATCTTTAACTTCCTTAGCAGTAGGGATCTTGAATAGGAGATTATTCTTGGCATCAGATATTGACGGCTGGATCACCTCCCCCATCGCGGAAAAATCGATGGGTGATGAGTAGATAGGTTCTGAGAAAAGATCTGTGAAGTACTTCACGATGTGGTCGGCTAATCGCTTGTGATCATCGACTAACTCATCCTCAATAAGCATAGAATTAATATACTTTTTCACTTTGGTAGAGGCATTGAGCTTGTGAAAGAAGGATGTGTTGCGGTCCCCATCTTTAAGCCAGGCAATGCGATTCTTCTAAGTGTGGAACTCATGTTGCTGAGAGAGAGATCGATTGATAAGGACTTGAAGTTCTACCTTCTGGTTAAAGAGAGTCTCCATGTAACCTTGGGAGTAAATGGATTCTTGTAGGGCTGCTAGATTTGAGTAATGCTCGTTCAGAGTGGCGTGGATGTTCCGGAACACATGAGCATTCCAATGATGGATCTTGGCCTTAAGTCTCTTGAGTTTGCGGACCATACTGGAAAGGGGATTAGTGGGAGGTAAGAAATCAGCCCATGAATCACTGACCAAGGAGCGGAAGCCTAGGTGAGAAGTCCACATCTTTTGAAAGCAGAAGGGCCACGGAGATGAAGGCTTGGAGACAATACAGGAGAGAAGGATGGGATGATGATCCGAGTTGATACGAGGGAGCACAAGTGCTTGAATAGAATCCCAAAAAGCAACAAAATCACTATTGACGAAACTGAGGTCCAGTTTGGAGGCCTTGAAGATCCAGGTTGTTGACGAGAGCACCATGTAAATGTCATTCCTTCGTTTTCCACTTCTAGGAGTTTCGTGTCGTCTATAGCCTGTCTAAATTCAGAGCAAGAAATTTGGGGGGGGGGGGCATACTCAAGCGCTTGTGAGAACCAAATACGACGTTAAAATTGCCCATAATACAACAAGGTAAAGAAGATACATGCAAAAGATCAGACCATAAAGAACGAAGATGTGTATAAATATTATTAGCATGCACAAAAGCTAAATGGCAAGGAACATCTCTAATGATAGTATACACAATTAATAATTGATCTGAAACATAGGAAATGTGCGAAATATTAGCTAACTCAGATTTGCAAAAGACCCAAATATTGGGACGAAGAGCGGGGCGCGAATTTTCCCCAAGAAATACGAAATTAAGTGAACTAAAATATCTATGAGGAAGAGAGGACATGCGTACCTTAGGTTCTATAATGGCTAGCAAGTCCGGGGAGTGTTTCTGATAGATGTTCCGAAGAGAAGACTGTGACTGATCAGTTCCCAGACCGCAAACATTCCAAAAGAGGATATTCATGTAGTCCAGCCAGATTCGCTGTGCTTAGGCAGCATTTCATCAAGTTCCGTTTGGTCCGCCCACGAGCCAGTAGCGGCATTGTGCATGGCTTGGAGTGGTTTGGAGATTGGCTTGACATGGATGACGAAGTCCGCCTTGGCATGTTCTGCCAAGTCTGGCATTTCGGCATGTTGTGATTTAAATTTCGAATATGGCTGATCGTGATTCGTAGAGTTAGATGTATTAGGCTCGGAGTATATAGCCTCTATTCGCATGCCCCTCTGAGGAGGAATAGAATGAGATCGAGGCTTGTGAGGTTTATCTCTCCATCGCTTTAGAGATTCACAAATATCCGAGCCAAGGGGCAGAGCAAAAGAGTTCAGCCCTGTGTCCTGGGGGATGCGAGATAAGGTCAGTTGAGTGTTTCCGAAAGATTTATTGAGGACCTCGTAGGAGGGGACATTGCTGGAGGGATGTCTGAAAGTGGCTCGAGCGAAGGCAAGGGTGCCTGTGAAGATGACATAGTCTGTGCCTTAGAGTGGGTGATGACTGAGTCCACCACATTACGCAAGGGTGACAGGGCATTAGTGGAAGTGAAAGGGACAATAGCCCTTTCATGAGCCTTCGTATCATCATTAAGGGCACAAAAGACCTGAAAAGCATTAGACACGGGCACATCAGTCTGAAAAGGATGAGAATCAGTCAGAACTCCGGTGATCGTCAAAGCAGTGGTTATAACGGCCTGTGAAATATTGTGACGTGGCATATATTCTTGTATAGGGGCCTGTGGACATCCAATAGATCTGCCCCGTGAGCGGCGATTAGAGCGTGATCGAGTGGGGCGGGTCTTAGGAGCAGCCTGTTGTGAGTTTGCGGAGCGGCTAGAGGCGGTTGCTTTTTTCTTGCATATGTCAGATTTTTGAACCAAGGAATGACAGAAGGAGCACACGTCTGGGAGTTTTTTGTAAGAGATAGAAGCTAGAGAGTAAGAGCCATCGACCTCAACTGAGATCTATTCAGGGAGAGAATCGAACTTCGAAACTTCCACTTCCACGAGGACTCTAGCAAAGTGCCCTAAGGAGCCTTCAACAGCTCATTGATCAATATGTAGAGGATTGCCTACAGCCTTGGCAATCCTCCAGATCGCAAGTGTGTCCCAGTGCTCTAACCCAAGTGCGGAGATGCGAATCCATACTTGTGCGGTAGTGGTGTTGATGTTGTGTGGGTTGAAGTTAGGAACCCATTTGGATAACTGAAGAGTGCCCGTCTTTAGCGACCAGGCCGAGTGACTACAACCCTTGGCTCGATCAGCATCATTGGGGAATTGTAAATTATAGCAGCTTTTCCCCAAAGGTATAATTTTCCAGTCATGTTCAAGCTGCCACAACGATGCGAGTTTCATTTTAAGTTTAGGAACCTCCCAAGGCTTATCTGACTTAACATAAAATATTCTCCCTATCAAGGTGTTCGAGAGAAACCAAACTCGTTTCCTGTATCTATTTTCATCCACAATAATGCAAACGGAGTCTCCTCGATGGAACGGCTCATATGGCTTGATGCGTGAGGAGGATGGCAGTTGATGGATGTTGTGAATGGCCGAATTAAGAGCTGCGGGGGAGGATGGCTGTTTTTTTTTGGGAAAAGTCAATTGCATTAATATAATAAGAGTGGCCAAAAAGGCTGCCCAGTACCCCGAAAACCATATAGAATGGTGCACCAAACAACATTATAAAGAGCAATATTTAGAAATACAAAGCCTACATACAAAGAGCTACATAAGCTACAAGCCTAGAATAGCTACAAAGATGAAGAACTACCAAGCTATCCTCCAAATACGTCTAACAGCCACAGTAGATAGAGAACGAGCGGGGCATCTCTGAGAGATAATGTCACGAACGAGACTGATCACCTGAAAATTAACCATATGAGGATCTCGACGCCTCTGACCAAATCTCCTTTCATTCTTTGACTTCGTCCCTCATGTGGTACAGTTTTGGGCTGTTTTGACTTTAGGCCATTGTGATGATTGATAGTTTCGGCTGAGTAACTTTCATGTGATTGTGATATTCGGTAGCTTCGGCTGAGTGGCTTTCAGGACTTTGTGATGTCTTGGTATTTTCGATGGAGCCTTCGGGCATTGTGATTCATATTTAATTCAGTTCTTGTTTGGTTTACCTTCGGGTAGTTCATTGTTGTGTTCTATATTGATGATCTGCCATTGGGCACTTGTGTTCTAACATGTTGAGTAGGTACCGATCGTATGCCGCAGGTATAGTGTTTCCTGAATGCTTGATTCTTACTTTGGTTTGTGAGCATCTCGTATTACCAATGTTGTACTGTTTATTCTGCCGTTGGATGCATATCATATCGTACATGTGTTTGATATTCGTTATCTGGGTGACTGACCCGTGGGTGCGGAACATGTTTACATGTTTTAGTTGCTTGCGAGAAGAGAGTTGAGACACAGGGACATGACGATGGCGACGAGGTATTCGAGCGATACTAGTCCGAGATGTTTTGGTGTTCATGTTGATCAGACCGTTTGGAGTACTCTAGTTTTGTCAGTTGTTGTCATTTTTGTATTATCCGAGCAAGGCTCATGAATGTTGTTGTATTTTTATTTTGGCCATGTAGGCTTATTCTTGTCATTGAAATTCCATATCGGAATATTATGTCGGATGTCATAGTAGGGACTGTGATTCCCCTTTTGGTCAGTTTGTTGTATTTTGGTCGTGTTCGCCTGGTGGATCTCCTGGTGTGGGGTCCACGGCACTGTAATGACACAATGGGATTTGGGGGTGTTACAGAAGATGGTATCATAGAATTGGGTTGTGAGATACCATGATATGTGAGTTATGTGGCTCTACCGACGCGGTAGTAGTGGGGTTGTCAGGTTATGACAATCTGGACAGTTGGGTTTTGTGAGTCGTGATAGTTGGACGACTGTATGAGTCGTTCTTTCATCAAGTCGTCGTTAGTGAAGACTTGTATCGTAAGACCTCGAAGCTTCGTATGACCTGTGTAAGGACTCGATTCTCTTTTATGTTCATACATTCGTTATGTCATTGATTGTATATGTTCTGTTGAAACCTGTATGTAATCTTTATGTTATAATTGATTCACGATTATTTTGGAGCGTGTGGGCTCAGTATTGGTTATAATCAGCATGTTTGAGGTGATTGTTTATCTGTTGGGTATGTATTCTCGTGTTTGGCTATTGACTTAGCATTATGGATTGGCCGTTGAGGCGTATTTGAACTATGTTCATGATCGAACGTTATTCTTTCAATATGGAAAGAGGAATCCGAGGACGTGGCAGAGAGGGTAAAGGATGCAGAGCGAGCCAGAACCTAGAATCTCATATTTATGCGCGTACAAATGCTGATATGGATCAAAATTCGGCTGGCGGTATCACTTATGCGACCGATTCTCCTTCGGGACGTCATACTCGAGAAATCGATCAGACTGAGAGTGGACACATCGACCCTTTCGTGCTTATGAGGGGCATGATGGACCAGATGACTTAGATGACACAGATAATGGAGACCATGTAGACCTCGATGATTCGTGGCCCACCGCAGCAGGGATTCCAGGTGCCATCTCATGGGCAGGCTGGGAGAGTGAGTCAGATTGTCAGTGATATCTCTCGTCAGAGGCTGCCTACTTTTGAGGGTTCGTCGAAACTAGCTGATATTGTTCATTGGCTTGAGCATTTTGATAAACTCTTCGACATGGTTCAGTGTCCGGAAGAGAGTAAGGTGACAGTAGCGGCTTACTACTTGAGTAAGGGTGCTTATTCATGGTGGCTTTTTGTGAAGCCCACCGATCGTGACTGTGTTTGGAGCGAGTTCAAGACTCTCATGTTAGAGAGGTATTATCCGGCTCCACTCCATGAAGCCAAGTTGTTAGAGGTTTTGAACCCCGAATCCATCGAGGACGAGGGTGTTATTGTTATTGCTGAGAAGTTTCAAGGACTTTTTCAGTTTGCTTCATCTGTTATTGTACTGAAGCGGATAAGATCAAGTATTTTAGCAAGAGGCTGAACCCGCAGTTGAGGATGCAGTTGTTCAATCATAATTGTAACTCACTTGGTGAATTGACCGAGAAGGCTCTTGGAGCAGAGCTTTTGATCAAGGAGCTTGCTTGGAAGGACCCTTCAATTTCTTCTGGTGAGAGGACTAGGATGTTGGTTCGTTCAGAGGAACATCGGGCTCCGACATCCAAGAGGTCATTTTTTAGTCATCTTTGTGCTGGGAAACATCTTTCTCCCCGGCGATGAGTTCGACTGTTGTTTGCTTTAACTGTGATACAATAGGACATCGCAGTACTCGATGCTCGATGCAGACTATTGTTTGTTTTCTGTGTGGGAGGCAGGGACACCTTCAGAAATACTGCAGGAGTTCTAGTGCCAGTAGATCTCAAGGGAGCTCACGGGCCTCGAGAGATTTTGTTACTCCAGTCCGTACTTCATCAAAGGGGTCCTATCAGGCTTCGGGAGCTAGAGATAAGGACAGCCGAGGAGGAGCAGCGAGTTCAGGTTTGGGTTTTCCTAGAGTCAGTGAGATCGAGGAGATCGATGATCTAGAGGATGTTGATTTCGGGTACATCTGAGATGTAAACCTTGATTTGTATTTTCCTTGTTTTTTGGACTGATATTTGACTTAGTCTGTATTGTAGTGTTGTGGTTGTGAGCCATTTGTTGTTGATCTATCTTGTAACGATAGTATTTGATAATCTTGAGATTTGAGGTCGTTTGATGTGTTTTTCCTTTTGGTGTTGTACCCGAGATTTCGTGATAATCTGGGTAATTGTTCATTGTGATTCGAGATGTCAAGTCGTGAGGACTTGGGCGTGCGATTGATATGGTCCGGAGAACTATGTCTGTGTTGTTACCTTTGTTTGTCGTGAATCAGTGTTTGCATGGGCATCCGATGCCGACGAGAACGGGGAAGTGTACACCAATGATTGTAGACATGTACAATGGGCGGCTCCCGTGGGGTGTGTATGCCGGTGTTGCGAGTCATGTGATTGGTACGGCTTTCTGGCTGGTCTCTAGCGGAGGAGTCATGATTCGACTGATCTCGCACTTGGTTGAGTGTTTGTATCACTTAATTTTTCACCGTGTTCGGGCAGAGGAGACGCGGGGACCCGAGGGGTTGTCCCAGTTACTCAAGCGGAGTTGTTCATATTGAGGAGTATTCCTGGAGATGTTGTTTTCAGATCCTGATGGATAATTCGTACCCCGAGTTGTGCACCCTAAGTTTCGAGGACGAAACTTTTTTTAAGGGAGGGAGTATGTAATATCCGGGGGTAATTTTTTTTTTTCGTGTTACTGTTGTGTTGTACGTATTCATTTGGAATTGTACAAATGTTGTTGTATCATATCATTCGTGTTTGTTAAGGTGCTTGGATCGTGTTCGTTCATTCGAGTTGAACTTGTTGGAATTTCCTTGTGCTGTCTGTGCTCCTTACGTACGCTATGAGCATAGCTTAATGTACGTTAAGCTTCTAAGCTTACGTACATTATGGTTGTTATATTACGTACGTAAAGAGGTGCAGAGAGGGGGAACCTTCTTCGTGGCCAACTTTCGGCTGGTAGGGCCAGGTATCTTTCGATCAGATCTCACTATTGCAATCAACGGGTTCATTACATACGTTAGGATGTGAGCCTTACGTACGTTATTCATGCAGCTTGTTAACGTACGTAAATGGTTTTTGTTTACGTACGTTGTGATTTGTATGTAATGTGATTGTCAGGTTATATATCTTGGTTTCATTTTTCATTTCTTCATGAACCATAATCGATTTCTCCTCTCTAGAATCATCCCCCTAGACTTGTTCTTGATATTGAGACTCTTCTAATGTGATTTTTGATCATCCTAGCTTGGATTGAGGCTGGAAGTTTTTCTTACTCCTCTGGTGTTTGGGAAAGTTCATCTTGTTCTTCTTGGGTAAGTTTTCTTAATATCTTGTTCTTCAAGTGATTTCCGAGTATGTTGTTGTTGTTGTTGTTGTTGCCGTTTTCTTCGTGTATTGATTCATTGTTGGAGTATATCATGATTCTTGATGAGTTTTTACAACTTGTGATGAAGAACATGATGATTGTGTCTTGAGGGGGAGTTTTTCTTGATGTTTTAGAATGTTTGTAGGTTTTAATCATGTCTAGGAAGGATTATGTTAAGATTATTATATGATTAACATAGTCTTGATATGATTGATGTTGTTGTTTGTGTTCTTGGTGAGATTATAACCATTTTGATATAGAATTATGATGAATTATGTAATGATTATCATAATCTTGCAATGGTTGATTTAATCTTGTGGTTTAATCCAAAATCATGATGAATTGGTGATAGATTATCGGTTGGACATCATGTTTGTTGAGATGATGATGTTCTTGGGGTATTGATGATATTAGTGTTATTATCATATTGAGATGTTTGATTTGATGATTGTTCTTAAGTGATTCTTGTTGAATTGTTTTCACAAGTGTTAAGAACATAATGATCATGTTAATTGATCATTGAGGTGTTGGAGGATGTTAGAATTCATAGTTGAGAACTATGATTTTTGTTTGGGGAGTTTAACCGATTCGGGATTGAATCGGGAGTGTTTTGGTGTTGCTTTCCATTGATTTTGTGAATTGCATTTCATTCAAGGTTGTTCGAGTGCTTGTAACTGTCGGAAGACGCTGTTCGTCATTTTCGTGGGAGGACGTTGATCGTGGAAGCAATTTCTTGCCTTCGGTTTGAGGCAAGTTTTATACTTGTACTAGTCAATGAGATTAATGTTATCATGTATGTGTATGAATATGTTGTATCATTTCGAGACTTGGTCTCTCTATGATTTTGTTGATATCAGGGGATTGTTTGATACGATACCCTTCGGAAAATTATGCCAAATGTTGTTATTGTCCGATAAAAGCCGTTCAGGGCTTTGAGGTACTCGATCATAATGTTATTGTCGATAGCCGGTTCACGGTATCGATGTATCAGTGGTTGTTGTTGATATTGATGTCGGTTTAAGACATTGTTGTGATCATTGTTATTGATATTGGTATTTTGCTATTGATGCTGTAATTAGCGAGTGAAGGCATTGACATGTTCGATTATTATCTCCGTCATCGGTAACCGATTAAAGGCACCGGGACATCTGTTCTAATCATTTCATTGTTATCGATTGACCATTTTAAGGCAATCGAGGTATTGAATTGGGATTATCGAAGATAATTCCCATCCGTTGTATCTTTGTTTATCGATTGACCTTTCTAAGGCAATCGAGGTATTGAATTGGGATTATCGAAGATAATTCCCATCCATTGTATCATTGTTTATCGATTGACCGTTCTAAGGCAATCGAGGTATTGAATTGGGATTATCGAAGATAATTCCCATCCGTTGTATCGTTGTTTATCGATTGACCGTTCTAAGGCAATCGAGGTATTGAATTGGGATTATCGAAGAAAATCTCCATCCGTTGTATCATTGTTTATCGATTGGCCATTCTAAGGCAACCGAGGTATTGAATTGGGATTATCGAGGATAATTTCCATCTGTTGTATCATTGTTGTCGATTGACCATTTTGAGGTAATCGATGTATTAAATTGGGACCGTCGAAGAAATTTCTCATCTCTTGTGTTGTTATTATCGATTGGTCGTTCTAAGACAATTGAGGTATTGAATTGGGACCGCCGAGGACGGTGCCCATCCGTGAGTTATTATTATCGTGTTGGCCGACTCAAGGCAGCACACTTGTATTCTTGTGAAATCGGTAATCTTGGGATCGTTGCTGTTGTGATTAATTGTGTTTTGGAGGCTAGTCTCGGCTAGTACTCGATGGGTAAGTTTGGGGCTTGAACCTTCGCGGTTGGTTTCCCAACACCTACAGTTCAGTAGGTCACGGTCATGTTGATGATCTCATTATGGGTAAGTTTGGGGCTTGAACCTTCGCGCTTGGTTTCCCAACACCTACAGTTCAGTAGGTCATGGTCACTGGGTGATCTCATTATGGGTAAGTCTGGGGCTTGAACCTTAGCGGTTGGTTTCCTAGCACCTGCAATTCAGCAGGTCACGGTGATTGGATGATCTCATTGTGATACGGTTTCGTGCCGTGACTTCGGCCCTCATGTGGTACAGCTTCGGGCTGTTTTGGCTTCGGGCCATTGTGATGATTGACAGTTTCGGCTGAGTAACTTTCAGGTGATTGTGATATTCGGCAGCTTCGGCTAAGCGGCTTTCAGGCCTTTGTGATGTCTCGGTATTTTCATTGGAGCCTTCGGGCATTGTGATTCATATTTAATTCAGTTCTTGTTTGGTTTACCTTCGGGTAGTTCATTGTTGTGTTCTATATTGATGATTCGCCGTTGGGCACTTATGTTCTAACCTGTTGAGCACGTACCGATCGTATGCCGCGGGCATAGTGTTTCCCGAATGCTCGATTCTTACTTTAGTTTGTGAGCATCTCGTATTACCAATGTTGTAGTATTTATTCTGCCGTTGGATGCATATCATGTCGTACATGTATTTGATATTCATTATCTGGATGACTGACCCCGTGGGTGCAGAATATGTTTACATGTTTTAGGTGCTTGCGAGGAGAGAGTTGAGACACAAGGGCATGACGATGGCGACGAGGCATGCGTGCGATACTAGTTCAAGATATTTTGGTGTTCATGTCGATCAGACCGTTTGGAGTACTCCAGTTTTGTCAGTTGTCATTTTTGTATTATCCGAGAAAGGCTCTTGGATGTTGTTGTATTTTTATTTTGGCCATGTAGGCTTATTCTTGTCATTGAAATTCCATATCGGAATATTATGTTGGATGTCATAGTAGGGACTGTGATTCCCCTTTTGGTCAGTTTGTTGTATTTTGGTCATGTTCGCCTAGTGGATCTCCTGGTGTGGGGTCCACGGCACTGTAATGACCCAATGGGATTTGGGGGTGTTACATAAGTCTGGTCGATTCTCCAAAAAAAATCTAGGGCGGTGTAATATCTCTGTACATCACGGGGGTGTTACACGACAGAGCTTCATTCCAATCTGGGAGTCGTTATTCTTCGGGTAGTTGCATCGTCGTACTAATTTCAGACCGTGCTATTGTCAGCACATGTTACGTACGTTAACAAGGCATTACGTACATAACCAATGAAGGTTAACATATGTTATGTACATATTTAACATAGCAGCGCTTTTGATCAAGGAGCTTGCTCGGAAGGACCCTTCAATTTCTTCTGGTGAGAGGACTAGGATGTTGGTTCGTTCAGAGGAACATCGGGCGCCGACATCCAAGAGGTCATTTTCTAGTCATCTTTGTGCTGGGAAACATCTTCCTCCCCGGCGATGAGTTCGACTGTTGTTTGCTTTAACTGTGATATAATAGGACATCGCAGTACTCGGTGCTCGATGCAGACTATTGTTTGTTTTCTGTGTGGGAGGCAGGGACACCTTCAGAAATACTGCAGGAGTTCTAGTGCCAGTAGATCTCAAGGGAGCTCACGGGCCTCGAGAGATTTTGTTACTCCAGTCCGTACTTCATCAAAGGGGTCCTATCAGGCTTCGGGAGCCAGAGATAAGGACAGCCGAGGAGGAGCAGCGAGTTTAGGTTTGGGTTTTCCTAGAATCGGTGAGATCGAGGAGATCGATGATCTAGAGGATGTTGATTTCGGATACATTTGAGATGTAAACCTTGATTTGTATTTTCCTTGTTTTTTGGACTGATGTTTGACTTAGTCTGTATTGTAGTGTTGTGGTTGTGAGCCATTTGTTGTTGATCTATCTTGTAACGATAGTATTTGATAATCTTGAGATTTGAGGTCGTTTGATGTGTTTTTCCTTTTGGTGTTGTACACGAGATTTCGTGATAATCTGGGTAATTGTTCATTGTGATTCGAGATGTCAAGTCGTGAGGACTTGGGCGTGCGATTGATATGGTCCGGAGGACTATGTCTGTGTTGTTATCTTTGCGTGTCGTGAGTCAGTGTTTGCATGGGCGTCCGATGCCGACGAGAACGGGGAAGTGTACCCCAATGATTGTAGACATGTACAATGGGCGTCTCCCGTGGGGTGTGTATTCCGGTGTTGCGAGTCATGCGGTTGGTACGGCTTTCTGGCTGGTCTCTAGCGGAGGAGTCATGATTCGACTAATCTCGCACTTGGTTGAGTGTTTGTATCACTTAATTTTTCACCATGTTCGGGCAGAGGAGACGCGGGGACCCGAGGGGTTGTCCCAGTTACTCAAGCGGAGTTGTTCATATTGAGGAGTATTCCTGGAGATGTTGTTTTCAGATCCTGATAGATAATTCGTACCCCGAGTTGTGCACCCTAAGTTTCGAGGACGAAACTTTTTTTAAGGGAGGGAGTATGTAATATCCGGGGGTATTTTTTTTTGTGTTACTGTTGTGTTGTACGTATTCATTTGGAATTGTACAAATGTTGTTGTATCATATCATTCGTGTTTGTTAAGGTGCTTGGATCGTGTTCGTTCATTCGAGTTGAACTTGTTGGAATTTCCTTGTGTTGTCTGTGCTCCTTACGTACGCTATGAGCATAGCTTAACGTACATTAAGCTTCTAAGCTTACGTACATTATGGTTGTTATATTACGTACGTAAAGAGGTGCAGACAGGGGGAACCTTCTTCGTGGCCAACTTTCGGCTGGTAGGGCCAGGTATCTTTCGATTAGATCTCACTATTGCAATCAACGGGTTCATTACATACGTTAGGATGTGAGCCTTACGTACGTTATTCATGCAGCTTGTTAACGTACGTAAATGGTTTTTGTTTACGTACGTTGTGTTTTGTATGTAATGTGATTGTCATGTTATATATCTTAGTTTCGTTTTTCATTTCTTCACGAACCATAATCGATTTCTCCTCTCTAGAACCGTCCCCCTAGACTTGTTCTTGAGATTGAGACTCTTCCAATGTGATTTTTGATCATCCTAGCTTGGATTGAGGCTGGAAGTTTTTCTTACTCCTTTGGTGTTTGGGAAAGTGCATCTTGTTCTTCTTGGGTAAGTTTTCTTAATATCTTGTTCTTCAAGTGATTTCCGAGTATGTTGTTGTTGTTGTTGTTGCCGTTTACTTCGTGTATTGATTCATTGTTGGAGTATATCATGATTCTTGATGAGTTTTTACAACTTGTGATGAAGAACATGATGATTGTGTCTTGAGGGGGAGTTGTTCTTGATGTTTTAGAATGTTTGTAGGTTTTAATCATGTCTAGGAAGGATTATGTTAAGATTATTATATGATTAACATAGTCTTGATATGATTGATGTTGTTGTTTGTGTTCTTGGTGAGATTATAACCATTTTGATATAGAATTATGATGAATTATGTAATGATTATCATAATCTTGAAATGGTTGATTTAATCTTGTGGTTTAATCCGAATTCATGATGAATTGGTGATAGATTATCGGTTGGACATCACGTTTGTTGAGATGATGATGTTCTTGGGGTATTGATGATATTAGTGTTATTATCATATTGAGATGTTTGATTTGATGATTGTTCTTAAGTGATTCTTGTTGAATTGTTTTCACAAGTGTTAAGAGCATAATGATCATGTTAATTGATCATTGAGGTGTTGGAGGATGTTAGAATTCATAGTTGAGAACTATGATTTTTGTTTGGGGAGTTTAACCGATTCGGGATTGAATCGGGAGTGTTTTGGTGTTGCTTTCCTTTGATTTTGTGAATTGTATTTCATTCAAGGTTGTTCGAGTGCTTGTTACTGTCGGAAGACGCTGTTCGTCATTTTCGTGGGAGGACGTTGATCGTGGAAGCAATTTCTTGCCTTCGGTTCGAGGCAAGTTTTATACTTGTACTAGTCAATGAGATTAATGTTATCATTTATGTGTATGAATGTGTTGTATCATTTCGAGACTTGGTCTCTCTATGATTTTGTTGATATCAGGGGATTGTTTGATACGATACCCTTCGGCAAATTATGCCAAATGTTGTTATTGTCCGATAAAAGCCGTTCAGGGCTTTGAGGTACTCGATGATAATGTTATTGTTGATAGCCGGTTCACGGTATCGATGTATCAGTGGTTGTTGTTGATATTGATGTCGGTTTAAGACATTGTTGTGATCATTGTTATTGATATTGGTATTTTGCTATTGATGCTGTAATTGGCGAGTGAAGGCATTGAGATGTTCGATTATTATCTCCATCATCGGTAACCGATTAAAGGCACCGGGACATCTGTTCTAATCATCTCGTTGTTATCCATTGACCATTTTAAGGCAATCGATGTATTGAATTGGGATTATCGAAGATAATTCCCATCCGTTGTATCTTTGTTTATCGATTGACCGTTCTAAGGCAATCGAGGTATTGAATTGGGATTATCGAAGAAAATTCCCATCCGTTGTATCATTGTTTATCGATTGACCGTTCTAAGGCAATCGAGGTATTGAATTGGGATTATCGAAGATAATTCCCATCCGTTGTATCGTTGTTTATCGATTGACCGTTCTAAGGCAATCGAGGTATTGAACTGGGATTATCGAAGAAAATCTCCATCCGTTGTATCATTGTTTATCGATTGGCCATTCTAAGGCAACCGAGGTATTGAATTGGGATTATCGAGGATAATTTCCATCTGTTGTATCATTGTTGTCGATTGACCATTTTGAGGTAATCGATGTATTAAATTGGGACCGTCGAAGAAATTTCTCATCTCTTGTGTTGTTATTATCGATTGGTCGTTCTAAGACAATTGAGGTATTGAATTGGGACCGCCGAGGACGGTGCCCATCCGTGAGTTATTATTATCGTGTTGGCCGACTCAAGGCAGCACACTTGTATTCTTGTGAATTCGGTAATCTTGGGATCGTTGCTGTTGTGATTAATTGTGTTTTGGAGGCTAGTCTCGGCTAGTACTCGATGGGTAAGTTTGGGGCTTGAACCTTCTCGGTTGGTTTCCCAACACCTACAGTTCAGTAGGTCACGGTCATGTTGATGATCTCATTATGGGTAAGTTTGGGGCTTGAACCTTCGCGGTTGGTTTCCCAACACCTACAGTTCAGTAGGTCATGGTCACTGGGTGATCTCATTATGGGTAAGTCTGGGGCTTGAACCTTAGCGGTTGGTTTCCTAGCACCTGCAATTCAGCAGGTCACGGTCATTGGATGATCTCATTGTGATACGGTTTCGTGCCGTGACTTCGGCCCTCATGTGGTACAGCCTGGGGCTGTTTTGGCTTCGGGCCATTGTGATGATTGACAGTTTTGGGTGAGTAACTTTCAGGTGATTGTGATATTCGGCAGCTTCGGCTGAGCGGCTTTCAGGCCTTTGTGATGTCTCGGTATTTTCGTTGGAGCCTTCGGGCATTGTGATTCATATTTAATTCAGTTCTTGTTTGGTTTACCTTCGGGTAATTCATTGTTGTGTTCTATATTGATGATTCGCCGTTGGGCACTTGTGTTCTAACCTGTTGAGCACGTACCGATCGTATGCCGCGGGCATAGTGTTTCCCGAATGCTCGATTCTTACTTTGGTTTGTGAGCATCTCGTATTACCAATGTTGTAGTATTTATTCTGCCGTTGGATGCATATCATGTCGTACATGTATTTGATATTCATTATCTGGATGACTGACCCCGTGGGTGCAGAATATGTTTACATGTTTTAGGTGCTTGCGAGGAGAGAGTTGAGACACAGGGGCATGACTATGGCGACGAGGCATGCGAGCGATACTAGTTCAAGATATTTTGGTGTTCATGTCGATCAGACCGTTTGGAGTACTCCAGTTTTGTCAGTTGTCATTTTTGTATTATCCGAGCAAGGCTCGTGGATGTTGTTGTATTTTTATTTTGGCCATGTAGGCTTATTCTTGTCATTGAAATTCCATATCGGAATATTATGTTGGATCTCATAGTAGGGACTGTGATTCCCCTTTTGGTCAGTTTGTTGTATTTTGGTCATGTTCGCCTAGTGGATCTCCTGGTGTGGGGTCCACGGCACTGTAATGACCCAATGGGATTTGGGGGTGTTACATAAGTCTGGTCGATTCTCCAAAAAAAATCTAGGGCGGTGTAATATCTCTGTACATCACGGGGGTGTTACACGACAGAGCTTCATTGCAATCTGGGAGTCATGCTATTCGTCGGGTAGTTGCATCGTCGTACTAATTTCAGACAGTGCTATTGTCAGCACATGTTACGTACATTAACAAGGCATTACGTACATAACCAATGAAGGTTAACATATGTTATGTACATATTTAACATAAGTTAACATACCTATTGAGGCAGTAGCCTCTGGAGAGACTTTAGCGTGCGTTGCATGAGGAGCATAACGTACATTATTTGTTGTTTATGTACGTAACAGGTACGTAACAGTAGGACGGTTACGTATGTTAACTTACATATGGATCGGGGCAGTGAGCTCGAAGTAGAGCGTTATGTACATAACATTTGGTTATTACGTACATAAGGTCGGTTGCATACGCTAACCTTGAGGCGTTGCGCACGTAACGTACTGCGTCTTATATATAGGCGGGCAGTAGACTTTCTTTGTCATTTTCACTCTTTTTCTTCTTCCTTTTGGTACGGCCAAGCGGGGCAAGTTAGGAGCGAGGGTTGGTCGAGATTTCATCATCCATAAAAGGATTTGAGTTCCTAGCAAGGGTTAACACCATCTAATCATTCATTCTTCTTCGGATCAAAGGTAATGTTCTTGAGTCCCTAAAGTTGACTATTTTGTGGTTTTGTTCTTAATTTTGATCCTAGTTTCATTTTGATAAATCGGTTAGTGTTATTTGATGTTGTTGGTCGTAATATATGTATTGTACTTCCATATCTTGTATTCATTCAATCCGACTGACGACTTTTGCATTCTTGAGAAACTTTGAACATTTAATGTTTGATTAAATGTTTCAATGAGTTTTTTCTTCAGGTGGTGATTATGTTTTCTGTCATTATTGGTTATCATTAGTGATCATATTGTTGGTGTTCTCTCGCGGAGGTTGTAAGTTTTGGGGATTCCTGGTCGAGCCGTGTTCGTAGGAGTATTCGCGTGGTGATTCCGAGGCAAGTATTCTTGTCTATACAATTTATATCTTGTGAATTGAAGTTTTTTTTTTGGGAAAAAGTCAATTGCATTAAATAAATAAGATTGGCCAACAAGGCAGGCCAGTACCCAGCAACCAATACAGAAGGTGCACTAACAGCACAGAAAAATAATAAAGAGTTACAATGGAACTACCAAGCAACCCTCCAAATACGCCTAACAACGACTGCACGTAAGGAATGAGGCGGCCAATGTTGAGAGATAATGTCACGAACAAGACCAATCCCCTGAAAAGTAACTATGTGTGGTGATACGGATTCATTTGACATGAACGAAGAAGACGAAGTAAGGATCGACATAAATGACCTTACTACACGCCATGCACAGACTACTACGTATTTAGGCGGGAAAACGGACATAAGACGTGGAGTCTCGGTCTCAGCCGTGTCATATAACACGGCCCGTGTCATGCTATGCCGGAAGGTCGACAATCGGCCGGAAAATGGACGAACTGCCGGAAAAATCACCACCTGCCGGAACTGGCCGATCGCTGCCGACCACCACCTGCCGGAATTGGCCGATCGCTGCCGACCGAACCCGGCCGTGTGATACGAATTACGTATATAAATGTACGTAAAACGTATAAAATACAACGGAAGATTATCACGGTCTTATGATACGAATTCTCTCTCGGTATAGCAGAAGACTCTTTCACGTACGGTAGCGAACAGTACTCAGCCGAAATGAAGCAAGCCGCTCTGGCCGATTCGAGCAAAGACAACTCGTCGATATAGCACTTCCGAACAGCAAGACTCGCTCGATACAGCAATTTCGAACAGCAGGACTCGCTCGATACAGCAACTCGTCGATACAGCAAAATAAAAGGTGGTGGCCGAAATTTATACGGTTTTCGGCCGGGATGTAGGATAGTGTATGGGTTTGAATGTGTTTTACCGAATTAGACCTATAACTCGATAAAAATAATCTCTCCTCAAGACCTATTGAGAATCGATCAAGTTATAATTCGAGACGCGTCGAAATAATAACTAAAGTTTTGTTGAACTCGTTCAACGTATATTTCAAAGAAATACAAGGTTTATTAATATTCAAGATTATTCCAAACACCAAATGAACTACTATATATATAGTAGTATACAAAGGATAATGATACAAAAACAACAAGAAAAAAACGAACTACCAAGCTTCCTCATGTTCGGCCGAAATGTGGTGTGGGGAAGGAAAGATTTTGGACAATCTTCAAGTATCTTGGACTATAGCATATGACTTTGACATGTAGAAAAAGACTTGATGAAAGTCTTTATCAAGGGGGAAATTTTGGCCGATTTGTGGGGAGGCTTTCGGGAGACTTTGATGATTTATTTAGGACATGATATCTTCATGGATCTTGGACTAGATAAGGTATGAAGGTGGGGACTTTATTTTTGTCTTGGCCGATTTTTAAAGAAGGTGGGGAAGGAGGATATCTTCATTATCTTGTGAAAGATATGAAGACAAGTAAGGGTCCCTTTCAAGCATAATTTGGCCGATTTTCCATGCTTTTGGACCGATCCCGTCGTCAAGTTTTACGTTACTCCGGTTCCGATTAACAATGTAACTCCAATCCGCATGTTCTTTTCTCCCAAGTATAATGATGCATGGCCATGCGAATTTGTATCGTCGTGGATGTCGATTTTTATTGGAGCTTCTTCGATTGGAATATTAGATATCGTATCAGACATAAAACAAATACCAAAGGGGGGGTGTTCGGCCGATGTGTTGTAAGTATGGGAAGGAATTTTTCAACATGTGGGGGAAGTATCTTCAAAGTAGGGACAATATCAAAGGAAATCTTTGAAAGTGACATACTTGAACAAAATGGAAAGGGGGGGGGGGGAAACGAATGGTGGTGGTGTTGAAGGATGATTCAAAGTGACACTTCAAGACTTTGAACATGAAAGGGGGGGGGGGGGGGCGATATGTTTGTGATGTGGGGTGGGATCTTTGTGATGATCTTTGACAAAGATATGATATCTTTTATGATGATACAAGCATGGAATGGTGGGAGGAATCTTTTAATATGGGGACAAATCTTTGACAAAGATTTGTGAAGACCTTGTAATGAAAAGATAACAAATGTGACAAAATCTTCATGGTGTTGGGGAATGGGGCGGCCGAATGCAATTCATGACTTTAGTATGCATGGTGCATACTACGTATGCATGTCGACACATCTACGATATTCCGAGTCCGATCACTAAAATGCATTCCAATGTTCTTCATTCGGAATAGTCATTTTCGTATCATTATTCGGAATAGTTGTTTTCGTATCATTCCCTCCCTCTTTAAAGGGAATTGTCCTCAATTCCGAACTCCCTTCGTCACCAAGATAATTAACTAAAGCCTCTAAGTATTTGATCTCGAAGATGTCCGCAGTGCGTACATGGCCCAAAATCTTGAGACGATAGGTAGTGGGGCCCCCTCGAGAATCACCAACAAAATAACTATCATTATTAATAAAATAATAATAATTACTCCGCCAGGTAATACAGATATCATGACATGAGTGAATATCTGAAATGGGACGCACGGTTAACTCCACATCGGGTTCCTCCTCCAGAATTGGAAACACTGATAATTCCATATCGGGTTCACCATCAAAAATGGAAAATACAGAATTTATTGTGGAGTCCTCTTCATCAATTGGTTCCTCATCAAATGCTGGCAGTCCGTCATAATCTAACCAACACTCCGTTTCAATATTGCTGGGCTCCTCCAATAATGTCTCATTAAAAATTAATCCACTAAGCTCGTTTCGTACCGCAACAAAGTCACACGACCCACTTTGCTCCGATAGGGTAGTTCGACTCCAACCATCATCTTCTTTGTTGTATGGCGCCGTTGAAACCTCTGTCTCGTCTACTTCATTAAAAATGACAGTAGGGACATCATCTTCATTGAGAAAGGACTCTGTTGAGAATTCCTTGATGGGAAAAAAACTTTGACCGAATGTCGGCGACGGGGCGTCGAAGGACTGGTGGTGGGGGAACAACGAGTGGTGGTATGGTTTGAACCTTCGATTGAAATATTTTGTGAATTTTTGCCAATCTTTGATTTTTGGCTTACGTTGTTGTGAACGGGACTGTTTCAGTTTTTGCCACCAGACGGCGGCGCTACCGCGGAGGTGCCTTGCCACCAACGAAACGCGGCGGTTGATCGGGTCAGCCTTGAAGTCCGAGTAGTGCTCCTCACAAGCACGAAGCCAATCTATGCACGCATTTGGATTACTATCTCCGTGAAATTCCGGTATGCTGCGGAATTTGGCCAAGAAATCAATATCGTTGGCATCGTCTCTGCGTCTTTCTTGCATACGTTGCTCCGGTAAGCTGTTTAGTGCGTCACGGAGTGTCATCAAGAAATCGAGCTCGGAGAAATCCATAACAAGAATCAAGAGATAGTTCTTGACAAGAAATCGGACAGAAAATTTTCCAAGAAATCCGTGAAGAATGAACCAAGAAGATGATCAAAGAATCTGATCTCCACCGTTCAGACTGTAGTTCAATGAGTTGGCTTACCTTTGTCAAAATTTCGTGACGATCCAACGGTCGAATCCACGGGAAACTTTGTTTTCTTCCGACTGCTCTAATCTCAACAAAAAAAAAAAATCGTTGAATAACTCGCCCAAGGAGATGACCTTGGGCTCCGATATCACTTATGATACGAATTACGTATATAAATGTACGTAAAACGTATAAAATACAACGGAAGATTATCACGGTCTTATGATACGAATTCTCTCTCGGTACAGCAGAAGACTCTTTCACGTACGGTAGCGAACAGTACTCAGCCGAAATGAAGCAAGCCGCTACAGCAGTTCCGAACAGCAGCAACTCGTCGATATAGCACTTCCGAACAGCAAGACTCGCTCGATACAGCAATTTCGAACAGCAGGACTCGCTCGATACAGCAAAATAAAAGGTGGTGGCCGAAATTTATACGGTTTTCGGCCGGGATGTAGGATAGTGTATGGGTTTGAATGTGTTTTACCGAATTAGACCTATAACTCGATAAAAATAATCTCTCCTCAAGACCTATTGAGAATCGATCAAGTTATAATTCGAGACGCGTCGAAATAATAACTAAAGTTTTGTTGAACTCGTTCAACGTATATTTCAAAGAAATACAAGGTTTATTAATATTCAAGATTATTCCAAACACCAAATGAACTACTATATATATAGTAGTATACAAAGGATAATGATACAAAAACAACAAGAAAAAAACGAACTACCAAGCTTCCTCATGTTCGGCCGAAATGTGGTGTGGGGAAGGAAAGATTTTGGACAATCTTCAAGTATCTTGGACTATAGCATATGACTTTGACATGTAGAAAAAGACTTGATGAAAGTCTTTATCAAGGGGGAAATTTTGGCCGATTTGTGGGGAGGCTTTGGGGAGACTTTGATGATTTATTTAGGACATGATATCTTCATGGATCTTGGACTAGATAAGGTATGAAGGTGGGGACTTTATTTTTGTCTTGGCCGATTTTTAAAGAAGGTGGGGAAGGAGGATATCTTCATTATCTTGTGAAAGATATGAAGACAAGTAAGGGTCCCTTTCAAGCATAATTTGGCCGATTTTCCATGCTTTTGGACCGATCCCGTCGTCAAGTTTTACGTTACTCCGGTTCCGATTAACAATGTAACTCCAATCCGCATGTTCTTTTCTCCCAAGTATAATGATGCATGGCCATGCGAATTTGTATCGTCGTGGATGTCGATTTTTATTGGAGCTTCTTCGATTGGAATATTAGATATCGTATCAGACATAAAACAAATACCAAAGGGGGGGTGTTCGGCCGATGTGTTGTAAGTATGGGAAGGAATTTTTCAACATGTGGTGAAGTATCTTCAAAGTAGGGACAATATCAAAGGAAATCTTTGAAAGTGACATACTTGAACAAAATGGAAAGGGGGGGGGGGGGGGGGAAACGAATGGTGGTGGTGTTGAAGGATGATTGAAAGTGACACTTCAAGACTTTGAACATGAAAGGGGGGGGGGGGGGGCGATATGTTTGTGATGTGGGGTGGGATCTTTGTGATGATCTTTGACAAAGATATGATATCTTTTATGATGATACAAGCATGGAATGGTGGGAGGAATCTTTTAATATGGGGACAAATCTTTGACAAAGATTTGTGAAGACCTTGTAATGAAAAGATAACAAATGTGACAAAATCTTCATGGTGTTGGGGAATGGGGCGGCCGAATGCAATTCATGACTTTAGTATGCATGGTGCATACTACGTATGCATGTCGACACATCTACGATATTCCGAGTCCGATCACTAAAATGCATTCCAATGTTCTTCATTCGGAATAGTCATTTTCGTATCATTATTCGGAATAGTTGTTTTCGTATCCTTCCCTCCCTCTTTAAAGGGAATTGTCCTCAATTCCGAACTCCCTTCGTCACCAAGATAATTAACTAAAGCCTCTAAGTATTTGATCTCGAAGATGTCCGCAGTGCGTACATGGCCCAAAATCTTGAGACGATAGGTAGTGGCCCCCCTCGAGAATCACCAACAAAATAACTATCATTATTAATAAAATAATAATAATTACTCCGCCAGGTAATACAGATATCATGACATGAGTGAATATCTGAAATGGGACGCACGGTTAACTCCACATCGGGTTCCTCCTCTAGAATTGGAAACACTGATAATTCCATATCGGGTTCACCATCAAAAAGGGAAAATACAGAATTTATTGTGGAGTCCTCTTCATCAATTGGTTCCTCATCAAATGCTGGCAGTCCGTCATAATCTAACCAACACTCCGTTTCAATATTGCTGGGCTCCTCCAATAATGTCTCATTAAAAATTAATCCACTAAGCTCGTTTCGTACCGCAACAAAGTCACACGACCCACTTTGCTCCGATAGGGTAGTTCGACTCCAACCATCATCTTCTTTGTTGTATGGCGCCGTTGAAACCTCTGTCTCGTCTACTTCATTAAAAATGACAGTAGGGACATCATCTTCATCGAGAAAGGACTCTGTTGAGAATTCCTTGATGGGAAAAAAACTTTGACCGAATGTCGGCGACGGGGCGTCGAAGGACTGGTGGTGGGGGAACAACGAGTGGTGGTATGGTTTGAACCTTCGATTGAAATATTTTGTGAATTTTTGCCAATCTTTGATTTTTGGCTTACGTTGTTGTGAACGGGACTGTTTCAGTTTTTGCCACCAGACGGCGGCGCTACCGCGGAGGCGCCTTGCCACCAACGAAACGCGGCGGTTGATCGGGGCAGCCTTGAAGTCCGAGTAGTGCTCCTCACAAGCACGAAGCCAATCTATGCACGCATTTGGATTACTATCTCCGTGAAATTCCGGTATGCTGCGGAATTTGGCCAAGAAATCAATATCGTTGGCATCGTCTCTGCGTATTTCTTGCATACGTTGCTCCGGTAAGCTGTTTAGTGCGTCACGGAGTGTCATCAAGAAATCGAGCTCGGAGAAATCCATAACAAGAATCAAGAGATAGTTCTTGACAAGAAATCGGACAGAAAATTTTCCAAGAAATCCGTGAAGAATGAACCAAGAAGATGATCAAAGAATCTGATCTCCACCGTTCAGACTGTAGTTCAATGAGTTGGCTTACCTTTGTCAAAATTTCGTGACGATCCAACGGTCGAATCCACGGGAAACTTTATTTTCTTCCGACTGCTCTAATCTCAACAAAAAAAAAATCGTTGAATAACTCGCCCAAGGAGATGACCTTGGGCTCCGATACCACTTATGATACGAATTACGTATATAAATGTACGTAAAACGTATAAAATACAACGGAAGATTATCACGGTCTTATGATACGAATTCTCTCTCGGTACAGCAGAAGACTCTTTCACGTACGGTAGCGAGCGATTACTCGGCGAAATGAAGCAAGCCGCTCTGGCGATTCGAACAAAGACAACTCGTCGATATAGCACTTCCGAACAGCAAGACTCACTCGTCTGACAATTTGAGCAATGAGGACTCGCTCGATACAAGAACTCGTCGATACAAGAAAATAAAGGTGGTGACCGAAATGTATGCGGTTTTCAGCCGGGATGTAGGATAGTGTATGGATTTGAATGTGTTTTACCGAATTAGACCTATAACTCGATAAAAATAATCTCTCCTCAAGACCTATTGAGAATCGATCAAGTTATAATTCGAGACGCGTCGAAATAATAACTAAAGGTTTGTTGAACTCGTTCAACGTATATTTCAAAGAAATACAAGGTTTATTAATATTCAAGATTCTTCCAAACACCAAATGAACTACTATATATATAGTAGTATACAAAGGATAATGATACAAAAACAACAAGAAGAAAACGAACTACCAAGCTTCCTCATGTTCGGCCGAAATGTGGTGTGGGGAAGGAAAGATTTTGGACAATCTTCAAGTATCTTGGACTATAGCATATGACTTTGACATGTAGAAAAAGACTTGATGAAAGTCTTTATCAAAGGGGAAATTTTGGCCGATTTGTGGGGAGGCTTTGGGGAGACTTTGATGATTTATTTAGGACATGATATCTTCATGGATCTTGGACTAGATAAGGTATGAAGGTGGGGACTTTATTTTTGTCTTGGCCGATTTTTAAAGAAGGTGGGGAAGGAGGATATCTTCATTATCTTGTGAAAGATATGAGACAAGTAAGGGTCCCTTTCAAGCATAATTTGGCCGATTTTCCATGCTTTTGGACCGATCCCGTCGTCAAGTTTTACGTTACTCCGGTTCCGATTAACAATGTAACTCCAATCCGCGTGTTCTTTTCTCCCAAGTATAATGATGCATGGCCATGCGAATTTGTATCGTCGTGGATGTCGATTTTTATTGGAGCTTCTTCGATTGGAATATTAGATATCGTATCAGACATAAAACAAATACCAAAGGGGGGGTGTTCGGCCGATGTGTTGTAAGTATGGGAAGGAATTTTTCAACATGTGGGGGAAGTATCTTCAAAGTAGGGACAATATCAAAGGAAATCTTTGAAAGTGACATACTTGAACAAAATGGAAAGGGGGGGGGGGGGAAACGAATGGTGGTGGTGTTGAAGGATGATTGAAAGTGACACTTCAAGACTTTGAACATGAAGGGGGGGGGGGGGGCGATATGTTTGTGATGTGGGGTGGGATCTTTGTGATGATCTTTGACAAAGATATGATATCTTTTATGATGATACAAGCATGGAATGGTGGGAGGAATCTTTTAATATGGGGACAAATCTTTGACAAAGATTTGTGAAGACCTTGTAATGAAAAGATAACAAATGTGACAAAATCTTCATGGTGTTGGGGAATGGGGCGGTCAAATGCAATTCATGACTTTAGTATGCATGGTGCATACTACGTATGCATGTCGACACGTCTACGATATTCCGAGTCCGATCACTAAAATGCATTCCAATCTTCTTCATTCGGAATAGTCATTTTCGTATCATTATTCGGAATAGTTGTTTTCGTATCACCGTGTCATCCGACACGGCCCGTGCTGATATGTCCTAGATAGTGAAATCTCGCTGCCGACCGAACCCGACCGTGTCGTCCGACACGGCCCGTGCCGACACAACCCGACCGTGTCAGGCGACACGGCCGAGTCACACTCTTCCGGATAGTAAAATTCCCGCTGTCCGACCAACCCGACCGTGCCAGGCGACACGGTCGAGTCCTGCCGAACATGTGCCCCCGCACATGCCGCCGCGGCCGTGCCGATCGGCACGGGCCGTGTCCGACAGCCAGCAAAATGACCATTATTGCTGATTTTTTTTATTTTTGTTGTTTTTCCTCCCCTCACATGTCATGATTAGACTTGCATGTTATGTGGGGTGGCTTATAATCATTTTGTTGTGTGATTCCCCCTCCCTTTGATTTGATTCCTTTGTATTTTATCTTGATGTTTTGTTTTTTTCATTTCAAGATCATGTGATCTTGTTTTCATCCCTTAGTTGTTTAGAAGACTACACTTCTATAAGTAGTCTTGTTCATGCTTGTATGAAGCCATTGTATGTTGAAGAAATAAGAATACACTTGTGTTTTCTTGGTGAATGCTTTTCATCGAAACCTTGATTATAATTCGACGCGTTTTCGAGTTTTAATCGAATCAATTTTCAATAGGTCTTGCGGAAAGATTATCTTATCAAACTATAGGTCTAGTTTAATAAATCATTCATATTGTTCTTGTTTATGTAAGCCGAATTGCCCTACTTTCGGTTATATCTTACGAGTGTTACACATATTCGAGTGTTGTGAGGATCAATTATATTTCCGCTGCATTCCATACGAGTTTACGTCCATTTTCATACGTAATTCGTATCATGTGGATCTCGACTCCTCTAACCGAATCTCCTCTCATTTCGCTCCTGCCAGATTAAGTAGACCAACACCGCTAAAAAGATACGGTATGCCACGTTAACCACATGCTTACCTCTCCACCTCCCAGCCGCTCAAAGAATACCCGTACTCCACTCAGAGTGAGGCCAATAAAATTTTACCTCCCTCCTAGCAATAGAGATACACCTACTAGAGTAAGGGCACATGAAGAATAAGTGAGAATGAGACCTCCTAGCAATAGAGATACACCTACTAGAGTAAGGGCACATGAAGAATAAGTGAGAATGAGACTCTAACGCCATCCCACAAAGGACACAGATACCATCTACATGGTTCTAAACCCTCAATGGAGCCTTAGACCAAGCCACTCTAGCATGCCCAAAGTCATGAGAACCTTTCCAAAGAAAACGCCTTAAACGCTTCTCAATGAGGGCAAGCACGCCCTTAGGCAGGATAAAAATACAGGCCCAATAAATGTGAAGAGTAGATAACACAAACCAAATAAGCTGACAACGATCGGCCATGGACAGAGATCGTCAAGCCCAGTCACTCAGCCGACCATCAATCCTATCAAACAAAGGAGAAAACTGAGCCACCGTGAGCTTCGATGAAGACAAAGGGACTCCCAAATACCTTACAAGGAGCTGGCCCAACTGAAACCCTAATAACTGCTCAACCTGTGCCCCCTGCTCCATAGCACTCGCTGAGAGAAAAAATTACTCTTCCCAGGGTTAGCGCTCAACCTCGAAAGAGAATCAAAGATATCAATACTCCTCTAAAGAACACCAATAGAGACCTCATCTGGATTACAGAAAAGAAGGAGATCATCTGCAAAGGCGAGCATGAAAGTACGGGTAGCCTCACACCTCCTGTGGTACCGGAACCCCGGGTTCTCAGCAATCTAATGAGTAATAATACCATGAAGCACCTCTATAACAATAACAAAGAGATAAGGAGAGATGGGGTCTCCCTGCCGAAGCCCCCTACGACCTCTAAAGATCCCCTCAGCATCACCATTCAATGATTCCGAAAAGGCAGTAGTGGTGAGGCACTCCCTGATACAGGCGATGAACGACTGATGGAAACCCATACACTGCAGAGCAATCAGCACAAAATCCCACTCAACAGTGTCATAAGCTTTTATAAGGTCAACTTTAAACACACACTGTGTAGGCATCCTTCTCTGCCCATAAGGTTCTCATGATTCGGGCCTTGCCAAGGTGGCCTGGGCTAAGGTTTGTTTGGAATTGGATTGTGGGGGCCTTGGCATCATTCCGTTGAGGCTCCAGAATCAGGCTCTGATGGCCCGTCATATCTGGGCTCTTCTCACGGGCTCTAATCGCTCTGTCTGGGTTAATTGGGTTCGGACTTTTAGGTTGCAGCAGTGTTCTTTCTGGGATCTTAGTGTTTCTCCAGCTTCAGCTTGGTATTGGCGTCAGCTTCTGAAACTGCGTCCCCTTGTTATGGGAGCATTTCAGTATTCTATTGGAGATGGCTCATCCTTCTTCTTGTGGTCGGACCCCTGGCATTCTATGGGTGTGATCAGGCATTCTGTTCCTAGAGCTCCTCTGTGGTCCGGCATCGATGTGGGTGCTAGGCTTGATTCGGTTATTGTTGAGGGTTATTGGGAGTGGCCGGTGGTGGATAGGCCCGAGCTTTTGCAGATTACTTCTGCTTTGCCACATATTAATGGGGGTCAGGATCGCGTTTCATGGAGACCGCTTAGTTCGGGTATTTATTCATCCTCTTCTGCTCTTCGGTTCCTCAGAGGTTATTCGCCCCCTGTTCCTTGGGCCCCGCTCTTGCACGGACCGGGGAAGATCCCGAGGCACTCTTTCATCCTCTGGTTGGCTATTCAGGAACGTTTATCGACTATGGATAAGCCTTGGCTTCAGCATATTGATGGGATTTGTGTCCTTTGTGGTATGGCGGTAGAGACTCATTCCCATCTATTCTTTCAGTGCCCTTATTCTAGGCGGTGTATTTCTATTGCTAGGAGGGCCGTCCGCTTTAGTTGGCCTCACTCTGTGTGGAGCTCGGGGGTGCTGTGGGCTGCTAGGAGGTGGAGAGGTACGCACGTGGTCAACGTGGCTTACCGTATTCTCCTAGCTGCGTTGGTCTATTTGATTTGGCAGGAGAGGAATGAGATGAGGTTTGGTCAGAGGCGTCGAGATCCTCATTCGGTTACTTTCCAGGGGATAGGTCTTGTTCGTGATATTATCTCTCATAGATGGCCCGCTCGTTCTCTATCTCATGGTCATTCGTCGTATTTGGAGGATAGCTTGGTAGTTTCTCTTTTTTTGTAGCTTTTCTAGGCTTTGTAGCTTATGTAGCCATTTGTATGTAGGCTTTGTATTCCTACATCTTGCTCTTTGTTATGTTGTTTGGTGCACCATTCTATATGGTTGCCGGGTATTGGCCAGCCTTTTTTGGCCACTCTTATTTTATTAATGCAATTGACTTTTCCCCAAAAAAAAACCATGAAGAAGTTCCTGAGCAAGAAGGATATTATCACTAATCCTTCTCCCAGGAATAAAAGCAGTCTGTGTCGGGTCAATCAAGGTATCCAAGCTATCATGCATACGGTGAACAATAATTTTCGAAATAGCCTTATATAATAAGTTGCAGCAAGAGATCGGTCTAAAATCCGACATGCTCCTAGGTAAAGCTACTTTCGAAACAAGAGAAAAGATCGTAGAATTGATCTGCCTGACAAACTTTCCCGTAGCAAATAAATGCATAATAGCAAACGAAATCACACCCCCCACAACCGGCCAAGTCCGCCGGTAGAAAGCAGCATTAAAACCATCAGGGCTCGGGGCCTTGTCCTTATCAAACTGAAAGAACACAGACAGAACCTCATCAGCAGTAACATGCCTAACCATGTGCACCGCAACATCAGGTGAAAGAGAAGCCGAAATAAAAGGCCTAACCTGACTGAACGATAAAGGCATAATCCGATTAGAGTAACCCAACAGCCTCTCATAGAACCCAACAACCTCATTCTTAATAAGAGCAGGGTTAGTCAACCCAGTACCATCATCCGTATTAAGCCTATAGATACGAGATCTGACTCGCCTAGAAGCAATTCGCCGGAAGAAGAAGCCAGTATACTGGTCCACATCTTTAAGCCAAGCCAACTTGGCCTGCTGCCTGAGCGAAGACTGTTCCTGAGCCACGACAACTGAGAAAACCCACCGACAATATCTCTCCAGCAATAAAACCGAGTCGTCCAAGGGATGGTCCCTGAGGATACTCTGAGAAGAAGAGAGGAACGAAGTAGCAGCAACAAGATTCAATGCCAAATCCCCTTTTCTCTTCCTCATAGCGCGAAAAATTAGCTTAAGGGCGTCCAACTTACGACAAATCGCATAAAACGTCCCCCCCACAATATGCTGATGCCAAGTTCCCAAACCACCGGGAGGAAATCCTCAGAGTCAGCCAGGAGATTATCAAATCTGAACATTTTACCTCTGCAGCGAGGCAAACTATCAAGACCCATAATAAGGGGGCTATGATCAGAGGTCCGCGACAGATCACAAGAGTAAGTACGATCAGCGTGATCAATAAACCAATGCGTTTACCCAACACCCTATCAAGACGTTTCCATAAAGATCTTGGAGATGGGCTCCTGTTATGATAGGAGAACCAAGAGCCGACCATCGGTAGGGTCTCAATATCCGCACGCCTTCAAAGCTCTCTGAACTCCACCAGGGGCGGCTCATCGTCAGAATGAGGAGCTTCCCCTCCCAAAATCTCACTAGTATCCAAAATAGCATTAAATCACCCGTAATGACCCAAGGCTCAGCAGCATGTAATACCGAGAAATCAGTGAGATACTGCCACAACAGCCGCCTCTCAATAAGATCATTAGAACCATATGAAAAAGTAACCAGAAGGCAGGACGAGTCGAGCAAAAGAGTAACACGACAATAAATAAACTGCGACTCAATAGCAATAATATCCACAGAAATAGAACCAGGATCCCACCCAATCCAGATCCTCTTCCCAGGCCCACTACCATAATCAGAGAACCAATTCTAAGAGACAGAAATAAATGAAGAAACACGGCCATAGTTACCAACCAAGACTGGTTTTGTGTTAGTGGCTCATTCTCGTTGATTGTGTATTATGTGAATTATCGTTGTTGGTGTCGAGTTATGTGCTAATTTGTTTGGTTGTTCTTTGTTGGGGGTATTATGTCGATTGTGATGATTGAGTTGGTTTATTATACTTTTTGATGCGTATTTAGCCGAGTTTGGATTGGCGGATATATGTTGATTTGGTATGCAAATATACTTGAATGTATATTTTGGTTATATGTTGCTCGTTGGACTTGTTGTGTTGTTTTGTGTTGTTGTATTGGTTGTCGTGATATTGTTTGTGTATTTTGTGGTGTAATGGAATGTACACTATTCGTGATGGCTGTTGTGATGTTGATTGTATGTATAATTGGAAATGATTTCTGAGCCGAGATTATCGACCTAGGGATGTCCGACGGGGCGTATAGGTTTTCGTACCTTGAGGGGCGGAACACGGATAACCATTGAGTGTTGCGAAAATGAATGTCGAGTCAAAATATTCCATTTTATAAAATGTTTATGATGAAATGACATTTGGGCTGAGACCCAAATGTTTTCAGAAAGGCTTTTCTGCTTTCTAAAATGCTAGAAATGATGTTTCATTTTTAAAGAATTGAGTTTGTTTTATAAACATTGTAACCTCTCTGGAATTTCTCATAATGTTTATTGTTGTTTGACTATGAATGATATTTGCATGGCACATTTTGTATGATTATAATACTTGTACTAGCAAATTCGCATTCCTAACCCATTAATTGGGGGAAATATGTCTCATGCATTTCGGGTATGCTTAGTTTGAGGGAGCAGTCACAAGATCGGCATCGAAGATGACAAGTTACGATACTAGTCAATCAGGAGTCAGAGTTTCTTTATATTGTTGAGTTGTATCCCATTTCTGCTGCTGTATAATTGACCCCTGCATGGGAATATGATGTAATCTGTTCAAATTATATACTGATGTCTTGCGTATAACCTTAGTGGTCTGTGTATTTTAAGTTTTTGACCTTATCAATATGTATTGTTATGTAGTTTGACCCTGACCGGTCAATATTATTATGTCTATTGCGGTGTTTAGCCTGTTAGATCCTTCTGATAAGGCCCTACGGCATGTGAAGTTCCTTTTTAGGGGTGTTACACAGGCAGAATGGATGAGCGAAAGGGTTCTATTAAAAAACTGTGGAAGAAAGTAAAACCGCAAAATGAAAATGAAAAGTGTGAAGTTTCGGAAGATTTGATGAAAAATGAAAAGAAAAGTATGAACTTGGGAAAGATTTGACCGAAAATGAAATTGAAAAATCGGAAATCTTGAAAAATTTGACAGAAAATGGAACTATAGTGCTTGAGAATGAGAATAATAGTCTTGAAAATGACAGTAATGAAGATAGGTTGAATGTGATGGAAAATGAGACCAACGAGAGTGAGGAAACTAATCATGGTGATTGTTTAAATTATTTGTCTTTGAATATTTATGATCCTAGAAGTGGAATGGTTTGTATACTAAAAAGAGAGACTTGCTGTTGAAAAAGGTCCACTAGAGAAACCAATACAATATTTCGCAAGGATGAAGTCAATAGGGAATTCACATATTATTATGATCAAAAATTAAGAAATTGAGACTTTTTGATAGAAAATGGCTACTTTATTCAAAATAATTGAACAAAGTCTTTTGCTTTGTAAAGTTGTAAGAAAAACTTGTTCAAACTAGTACAAAAACAAGCAAAGAGACCCACAATAAAAGACCCATTGATAAAGATAACGGGCCTCTTTAATGTAAGACACCTAATATTATAAACAACAGGTCCCTAATATGTCAAAGGGGCCCGTTATTTTTTTATGAGAGACATTAGAGACCAGTTATTCAGGTTAATGAGTCTCTAATGTGTAAGAAATAGGAGACTCGTTTATGTTGACGGGTCTCTAATGTGCAAAAACAAAGAGCCCTGTTGTTTAACTTAACCGGTCTCTTCCCTTCTTAAGATTACGGCAAAATATATAGGAACCCGCGCTTATTTCTTACTAATTATGTTTCCTCTTCTTGCCATCTGTTCTTCTTTCTCACTTCTCAACTGGCTAGGGCAAATATACAGAAAGCCCGACTGCTGACCTCACCCCGACAGATCGACCTCACTCCAGCAGGCCAACCAACAAATTAGCCACCCGGTCACCCCATCACCGGTGATATGAGGTTTTTTTAGTAGTTAGATTTCTTATTTTCCGTTCGATTTTGTTTAAAGTAGTGGATACTAAATTGCCTATTTTTGTTAGACTAACGGTGGACACTCTCGATCTCTTCACAAATCACATATCCACAGGATCATCCACCATCCACCGCCACCTGCACCACTGCCATCACCTCAGTTGCGTGCCTAGTCTCCTCTTTAAACAATTACTTTTCTTCGTTTCTTCAATTTTTTTAGACAACGAAGCGCATTTATTTATTCAAGAACAAGAATCACAAATCTTACTTGGCTTAGAATGAAAAAAGAACTGAATTTCAGTTTTACCATTAAATATTTGCAAAATACTCTTTAAATATTAAAAACACCATTTATAAGCAGTATATTTTAATATTTCTTAATGTTCTTACAGTATTTTGGAAACATGTACTACTCCTCTAGACTACTTAAATTTATAAGCAGTATATGCCTGTACTTTTGGTATGAAATGGTATATACTGATACCAGATATGCATTTTGGTATATACAGTAAATTTGATGCGTATACTGAAATTTTGGTGTTACTGTTTTTTGGTATACCAAGTTACGGTACAATATCGGCATGCATTTTTATAATATGAAATTTTTGGTACATTGTACGAGGAGGGGGAAGATGGTGTGTAGGGGGATTAACGGTTCTCATCAAGTGTAAAGCAAAAGGCTTAAATGCAGTTTTCTACTTAAATGAGTTCTATTGTTCTGCATAAGAAGACTGAAAAAAACAGGATTAGGGCTTCACTTGCCAAAAAAAATCTATAGGTATTTCTTGAATTTGTCCTTTGCGTGCTTGTGTGTATTGCACGTGCGCCTTTTTTGTCATGTTTGCCTTTGTCCATGTATATATGTAATGTGTATAGATATTTCAGCTTAATATGTGGATCATGTGTCCTTTTTAATATTAAACTTGATTGGTGTATATGTGCAGCTAAGGAGTCTATTAACATTTGCAAAAAAATAAGAACTAAGAAGCATAAGAAATTATGACTACTTTTTATCCTTCTTGATGATTAAGAGAACTTTAGAATTTTGTCCTTAAAAAATAAATCACTTTGACAGTCATTCTCTTTGATATTTGATCACTACTGGTGTGTGCATTCTTTCTTTGTGTTCTTCCGTTATAGCAATCTTTTGAGCAATATTAGGATACAGGAACCTACATTCAGAGGGATAATAGTATTCTGGAAGTAATCTTATTAATATTCTTTAATGGTGTATATATTGTTTATGACAATTGTAGTTTAAAATTGAGCATATATATATGTACAACATGATAAAGAATCCAGAGAACTATGTAGCAGTGTTTTATAATGCTCTACATTGTACGGATAGGATACGGGTTTCATATACAATACGGTGATACGGTAAATTTAAAAAATATAGGATACATACAGCTAGGATTAAGAATGTTGTGTTATGTACGATAGGAGGTATATCGGTTGGAAACCTGATACGGAATCATTTGATATGAACGAAGAAGACGAAGTAAGGATCGATATAAATGACCTTACTACACGCCATGCACGGGCTACTACGTATTTATGCGAGAAAACGGACATAAGACGTGGAGTCTCGGTCTCAGCCGTGTCATATAACACGGCCCGTGTCATTGCTATGCCGGAAGGTCGACAATCGACCGGAAAATGGACGAACTGCCGGAAAAATCACCACCGGCCGGAAAATTCACCACCTGCCGGAACTGGCCGATCGCTGTCGACCACCACTCGCCGTAATCGCCGATCACGCCGCTGGAATCGCCGATCACGCTGAGCGAATCCGGCCGTGTCATCCGACACGGCCCGTGCCGAGGTGTCCTGGATAATGAAATCTCGCTGCCGACCGAACCCGACCGTGTCGTCCGACACGGCCCGTGCCGACACAACCCGACCGTGCCAGGCGACACGGCCGAGTCACACTCTTCCGGATAGTACAATTCCCGTCCGACCAACCCGACTGCGTGCGACACGGCCGAGTCCCTCGCCGCCGATGGCTGCGACCGTGCCGATCGGCACGGCCGTGTCCGGCAGAACAAAGAAATGCCATTATTGCTGATTTTTTTTATTTTTGTTGTTTTTCCTCCCCTCACATGTCATGATTAGACTTGCATGTTATGTGGGGTGTCTTATATTCATTTTGTTGTGTGATTCCCCCTCCCTTTGGTTTGATTCCCTTGTATTTTATCTTGTGTTTTGTTTTTCATTTCAAGATCATGTGATCTTGTTTGATTCCTTAGTTGCTAAGAAGACTACCATGCTATAAGTAGTCTTGTTGATGCTTTCATTATGGATATTGTATGTTGAAGAAATAAGAATACATTTCTGTTTTCTTGGTGAATGCTTTTCATCGAAACCTTGGTTATAATTCGACGCGTTTTCGAGTTTTAATCGAATCGATTCTCAATAGGTCTTGAGAAAAGATTATCTTATCAAACTATAGGTCTAGTTTGATAAATCATTCATATTGTTCTTGTTTATGTAAGCCGAATTGCCCTACTTTCGGTTATATCTTACGAGTGTTACACATATACGAGTGTTGTGAGGTAACAAAATATATCCGCTGCATTTTTCGGCGAATTTACGTTCATCTTAATACGTAATTCGTATCATTAGTGGTATCGGAGACCAAGGCTATTTCCTTGGCAATTTTTTTGAAGATTTCTTGTTCAAAACTATCTCTTGATTCTTGTTATGGATTTCTCCGATCCCGATTTCTTGATGAAACTCCGGGACGCACTAAGCGGTCTACCGGAACCACGTATGCAAGCAAGACGCGGGGATGACGCACGTCAAATACACCATGCGGATGAGTTTAAAGTAAACGAACTTCCGGAGTTCGTTGGAGGTACCGATCCCGAAGCTTATTTGGAGTGGGAACGGAAAATTGAACGCATGTTCGAATTCAAAGACCTTAACGACGAGAAACGTTGCAAATATGCAATTCTCAAGTTAGGGAAGGGTGCTTCTCTTTGGTTCGAAGGAGTAAAGACGCGAAGAACTCGGGAGGGAAAAGCAAAAATCCGTTCGTGGGATTCTTTAAAAAGAAAACTTCGTAAGAGGTATGTGCCAACATCACACCGGTTAACCTTATACCGGAAGATTGCCGACTTCATGCAAGGCAAACTAAGTATGGTCTTGATGGGAGAGCTAGAAAAAACGAAGAACAAAAGATGTCCCGTTTTTTACGTGGCTTAAATAAAAACATAGCCAACACAGTGGAGTTATATCCATATGAAGATTTCGATACTTTATGTGGACTATGCATAAAGATAGAAGCCCAAAATAAATTGAAGTTTTCAAGACCCGAATTTCCTTCCAAATTCGGGAATCCAAGTGCCGGTTCGAGTTCGGGTACTAAAAGCACCACACCAATTCATGTCCCTGTCACGGCACCTAAGACTCCCTACGTACCCAAAGAAACAAGTTTGGCGAAGGTACGATGTTTCAAGTGTCAAGGATTCGGCCATTACCAAAATGCATGTCCGAACAAACGGGTGGTGACACTAAGAGAGGCTCTTGAGGCCCGGGAAGAATTATTGGCCGAGGACGAAGAAGAAAGACTCGGCGACGTGTTTGATGTAAACACCGAAGAAGAAGAGGAGTGTGAGACTTACAATGCTCCGGACTATGACACGAGTCTAGTCCTTCGCACTTTACAAGTCAAGACGGTTTCGAGGGACACGGAGCAACGAGATCAAATATTCCACACCAAGTGTCAAATTAAAGACAAATGGTGTAGTTTGATAATCGATGGAGGAAGTTGTACGAATGTTGCTTCAAGCGAGATGGTGACAAAGCTCGGACTCATCACTACTACTCATCCAAAACCATACGCGTTACATTGGCTCGATGATGGGAGTAAGGTGAAAGTTTCGAAACAAGTACGGGTCGGATTAACTATGGGTTCGTATGGTGACAACGTACTATGTGATGTACTCCCGATGGATGCATGCCACATACTTCTGGGCCGACCGTGGATATTTGATAGAGACGTTTTACATCGAGGAAGGAGTAACGAATATGAATTACGGGATAAAGGCAAGAAGATTGTGCTCAAACCAATGGCACCCCAAGCCATTCGATCGATGAGTTCTAATCAAATGGAGAAACCGAAGCTTACTATGTTTGCTAGTGAGAAGGAGGTAAGACACGCTATTGACGATGGCGAACGTGTGTATTTATTAATGATTAAAGAAACACGAGATGTTGACGTGATTGTGCAAGGCAAGAGAGATATCGATACCTTGCTACAAGAATTTGTGGATGTCTTCCCGGAAGACTTACCGCCGGGTTTGCCACCCTTACGTGGGATTGAACACCAAGTCGACCTTATACCGGGTGCATCACTCCCTAACAAGGCCGCCTATCGATGTAACCCCGAGGAGACAAAGGAGTTGCAAAAACAAATCGAGGAGCTAATGAATCGCGGGTACGTTCGAGAAAGTTTGAGCCCTTGTGCGGTTCCGGTTTTACTTGTTCCAAAGAAGGATGGGTCATGGCGGATGTGTATAGATAGTAGAGCCGTGAACAACATAACCATCAAATATCGGTTCCCAATTCCTAGACTTGATGATATGTTGACGAGTTGCATGGTTCGATGATTTTTTCAAGGTTGATTTGAGAAGCGGCTATCATCAAATTCGCATGCGGAAGGAGACGAATGGAAGACGGCTTTCAAGACAAAACATGGATTATATGAATGGCTCGTCATGCCCTTTGGCCTTACAAATGCGCCAAGTACTTTCATGCGATTAATGAATGAGGTACTTAAGTCGTTTTGGGAAAATTTGTCGTCGTATACTGGACGACATCTTGATTTATAGTCGATCATTGCAAGAGCATACCGGACACTTGAGGAAAGTCTTCGAAATCCTTAGGGATCAAAAACTTTATGGGAAAAAGGAGAAGTGTTCGTTTCTAGTCGAGAGTGTAGCCTTTCTCGGCTACATCGTTTCTAAAGAAGGGGTATCGGTTGATCAAACCAAGATCGAGGCGATTAAATCTTGGCCTACCCCCAAAACCATCACGGAAGTCCGATCCTTTCACGGACTTGCTTCATTTTATCGGAGGTTCATACGAGACTTTAGTACCATTTCTAGTCCGATAACGGAATGCTTGAAAAAGGGACCGTTTATGTGGAACGGGGCTGCCCAAGGGGCGTTTGAAAAATTGAAGGCGAAAATGTGTGAAGCACCTATCTTGGCTTTACCCGATGTTTCACAACCTTTCGAGGTAGAATGTGACGCAAGTGGAGTGGGTATTGGGGCGGTCCTCGTCCAAGGGAGGCGACCAATTGCCTACTTTTCGGAGAAATTGGGTGGGGCTCGACTCAACTATTGTACTTATGACAAGGAGTTCTATGCCATTGTGAGAGCTCTTGATCATTGGAGCCATTACCTTCGGCCGAAACATTTCATCCTACATTCGGATCATGAGTCCTTGAAATATATCAACGGCCAACTAAAGTTGAGTCCGAGACATGCTAAATGGGTGGAATTCTTGCAATCATTCCACTTTTCATCGAAGTACAAAGATGGCAAGAGCAACGTTGTGGCGGATGCTTTGTCTAGACGGTATGCCTTGCTCTCTACTCTTGACATTCGGTTGCTTGGGTTCAAGCATTGAAGGAGTATTATGATGGGGATGTGGATTTTGGTGAGGTTTTCATTCGGTGTAAATCCGGTCCGTTTGGAGAGTTTACGTTGCAAGAAGGATTCCTTTTCAAAGGGAATCGCCTATGTTTACCCAAACACCCGATTCGGGAATGATTAGTTCGGGAAGCTCACGGTGGAGGCTTGGCCGGTCATTTTGGTTCGGCCAAAACGTTGGAGGTCCTTAAAGAGCATTTTCATTGGCCGAAGATGCAAGTGAATGTACACGACATAATTAATAAGTGTGTGACATGCCATATTGCTAAAAGTTCATTCAAACCGGGAGCATACATGCCTTTGCCGACTCCGGAAAGACCGTGGGAAGATGTCTCAATGGATTTTATTGTTGCTTTGCCTCGTACTCAACGAGGGAGAGATGCTATTATGGTTGTCGTAGACCGATTTCCGAAGATGGCTCACTTTGTGGCTTGCCACAAGACAGACGACGCGAGTAACGTCGCCGAATTGTATTTCCGAGAAATCGTACGATTGCATGGGGTTCCAAAAACGATTGTTTCGGATCGGGACTCAAAATTCCTTAGTTATTTTTGGAACACCTTGTGGAGAAAGGTGGGAACCAAACTACTATTTAGCACGTCACATCATCCACAAACGGACGGTCAAACCGAAGTGACCAATCGAACGTTGGGCACATTACTACGTGGTCTTGTGAGCAAGACACAGAAGGATTGGGACTTAAAACTTGCACATGCGGAGTTCGCTTATAATCGTTCTCCTACTCATGCCACGGCACACTCTCCGTTCGAAGTAGTTTACGGACTAAACCCATACATGCCGTTAGATCTAATTCCATTGCCAAGTGACGAGTTAGTGCACAAGGATGCGGAATCAAAATTGAAATCGATGATGAAATTACACGAGCAAGTACGTAATCGAATCAAGGAAATAAACGAGGCTTACAAAATAAAGTCGAACAAACAAAGAAGGCCGAGATTGTTCGAAGTTGGTGATTTGGTTTGGTTGCATTTAAGAAAAGAGCGATTTCCAAATAAACGTAAGAACAAATTAATGCCACGAGCGGAGGGACCGTTTAAAGTAATCGCGAAAGTGAACGACAACGCTTACAAATTAGAACTTCCGGTAGATTATGGGATTCATGCAACCTTTAATGTTGGGGACCTCTCACCTTACATCGATGATGACGGAATTTCGGAATTGAGGACAATTCCTTTTAAAGGAGGAGGAGATGATACGGAATCATTTGATATGAACGAAGAAGACGAAGTAAGGATCGATATAAATGACCTTACTACACGCCATGCACGGGCTACTACGTATTTAGGCGAGAAAACGGACATAAGACGTGGAGTCTCGGTCTCAGCCGTGTCATATAACACGGCCCGTGTCATGCTATGCCGGAAGGTCGACAATCGACCGGAAAATGGACGAACTGCCGGAAAAATCACCACCGGCCGGAAAATTCACCACCTGCCGGAATCGCCGATCAGCCGCCACCACCACTGCCGAATCGCCGATCACGCCGGAATCGGGCCGATCACTGCCGAGCGAATCCGGCCGTGTCATCCGACACGGCCCGTGCCGAGGTGTCCTGGATAATGAAATCTCGCTGCCGACCGAACCCGACCGTGTCGTCCGACACGGCCCGTGCCGACACAACCCGACCGTGCCAGGCGACACGGCCGAGTCACACTCTTCCGGATAGTACAATTCCCGCTGTCCGACCAACCCGACCGTGCCAGGCGACACGGTCGAGTCCCTGCCGGCCAGATGCGCGCCGCGACCGTGCCGATCGGCACGGGCCGTGTCCGGCAGACTAGCAAATGCCATTATTGTTGATTTTTTTTTTATTTTTGTTGTTTATCCTCCCCTCACATGTCATGATTAGACTTGCATGTTATGTGGGGTGTCTTATATTCATTTTGTTCTGTGATTCCCCCTCCCTTTGGTTTGATTCCCTTGTATTTTATCTTGTGTTTTGTTTTTCATTTCAAGATCATGTGATCTTGTTTGATTCCTTAGTTTCTAAGAAGACTACCATGTTATAAGTAGTCTTGTTGATGCTTTCATTATGGATATTGTATGTTGAAGAAATAAGAATACACTTGTGTTTTCTTGGTGAATGCTTTTCATCGAAACCTTGGTTATAATTCGACGCGTTTTCGAGTTTTAATCGAATCGATTCTCAATAGGTCTTGAGAAAAGATTATCTTATCAAACTATAGGTCTAGTTTGATAAATCATTCATATTGTTCTTGTTTATGTAAGCCGAATTGCCCTACTTTCGGTTATATCTTACGAGTGTTACACATATACGAGTGTTGTGAGGTAACAAAATATATCCGCTGCATTTTCCGGCGAATTTACGTTCATCTTAATACGTAATTCGTATCAAAACCTTACGACCGAAAGGACTTCTTGGAGGAGGATTATGAATCCCTGGAAGGACTGGTCTGATAGGTATAACAACGCCACGTACCTCTAACCGTTTCGAATGCAGTACTCCTTGGGATAAAAGGTAATGTAGTATTATGTTCTGTTCCGTCTCATAGGTGTACAAGCTTGCAATCTTTGGACTAAAGTGACTTCTTGGGGATGATTACAACTCCTTAGAAGGATTAGTGTGATATGTGTGACAATATTTTGAGACATATATTTAACAAATGCATCCTCCTTGAGGTACAATTGTAAAATTAACGAATGTGATGCGTTAGGGCATATAATCTACTTTTATCCACTAAAAGTTAGGTTAGCTACAATATTTTCTACTCCGTCCTTGATTTTGTGGACGATTTAGTATATGTTAATGTTAGGGCATCTATTAATCTACTTTGTTTATTTTGTTTTTAGGATCCATTTTAGTTTGCTGGTATTGCTAGTTCTTGAATCCAATCATCCATTTGACATATCAAGGTGTGACTTCTTCAACTAGGTGAGCAAAATCTTCTGACCTTCATTGTCCTCTTTCATTCTGATTTAATATATTTCTTTTATATGTAAGTTTCTAGATTATTTTTTAATAGCTTTATAGTTGTACATATTGTTTCTTATTAGTTGTTTGTGTTATTTATGTGCCAAATTACTTTTTAAATTTTCTGTTGACCTAATATGGTGTTATTAGTTGTTTATGTTATTCATGTGCCAAATTACTTTTTAAATTTTCTGTTGACGTAGTACGGTGCAATAATTGTATAATATTGAAATTCTAACATGTGTGAATATATTATACAATATGTTTTTATTTCTAATTATTGGTGTGTAGAAAATAGAAATGGATCGAAGTTGGATATCAACAAAAAATCCGAGTGACCCATAATATCAAGCAGGTGTAAGGGAATTCATCAAGTTAGCTGTTAAGAATGGTGGAGGCCGCTCCAAGCTACCTTGTCCTCGTATCATGTGCCATAATTTCTTGCATAAGAGACCCGGAGAAATTCTTAATCATTTAGCTAAATGGCCATTTGATAAAACATACACGTGTTGGATTTGGCATGGTGAATGCAGGGATGAAAATGGTCATCAATGAGTATGTGTTAAACCAAAGTTCTTTCATTTTACTTAACTTATAATATCAATGAGATCCCTGAATATTATTTGCAACTTTTTTCTCTGAGAATAGGTTCTTGAATTTGCACTTACTTTATGAACCAAACATAAAGCTGCAGTTCACAAACCAAGAAATGCATCCTGCCATGTAGTCTGATTTAAGGCCTGTAGAGCCTTCACTGAACCTGCAATACCTACCAGGATAAGAATTTTTGAGTTTCTTAAAGATGCAGAATTTGAGATTAGCAGTCTTAAATTATTTAGAACAAGTATACGAGCATGAAGAAGTCCAAAAGCTCATAGTTCTAGCATATGGATCTTAATCAAGAACTAGATATTATTGTGTAAATACTAGATATTATTGTCCAAAATCTATTCTCAGAGAAAAAATTGATGGCAGAGGGTATAGCTATATATGCTTGATATCAATTTATTTGCCTCATATCTATTATATAATATTGTCAAAATTTACTCAGGGGAATTATACAATTTAGCATTCTCAATCAAAATGATGTTAAAAAATTAAAAAGAATCCATAAATTGGGCGGAAGCAACCACAGATATTTCATTTAATTTGTACTCTATATACTTCGTATATAATGTGATGTAGTATATTAATACGATAACTTATGGATTACTTTTATTTGTTTAATTCCTTATGTTGTAGTGTCTTCGTTAAACTCAAAACAGAATGACTCTGGATACTATGTGTATCGCTGTATGATCGAGATTTTAGAAAAAAGAGTTCCATGGGTTCCTGACTAGGTAATCATTTATCTTTTATACCAAATATGTTACTTAGATGAAAGTAAATACGTACTTAGATAATATTATAGCCCAAGTTAGTTTTGAAGGATTATTATTCCTAAAATATAGTCTCATGAAATGTTTAGTTAAACAGCTAATAATGTAATGGATAAAATCATGTTAAAAACAATAATTCGGGTAAGTGTTTATTTATTTGATTTTATATCATTATATGACATTTGCTTAAATACTAGTTATGTTACATATTTACAGTTTTCTCAAGAAACTTATTCACCGAAAAATATTGATGAGGTTAGAGACATGTGGGTCGAGTATTTGCTCAAGCAAGGAGTAGATGAAGAAAACAAAGAGGATGGTATGAGAATAACTCCGTGAGTTTCGGTTCCAATTATTGGAAATTGGTGTGAATAATTAGATTTTAGAACTTTCTCTTTTATGTTTTTTGAAATTACGATGTAAAGCTTTTACATCAATCACTAGTAGAAAATACCATTTCACATCGGAATTTTAACATCGGCTATGTTGGAACCAATGTTTCTAGATCGGTTCTAAAATAACCGATCTAGAAAGTGACATGACCATTTTCTAGATCGGTTGTTTTAGAACCGATCTAGAAAGTCCACTTTCTAGATCGGTTATTTTAGAATCGATCTAAAACCCACTCAAAATATTGTATTTAAATTTAATATAAATGTAAGTTTATCAAACAACTCACCTTAGCATAGTGGTTGAGACTTCACTCCCCAACTACAAGGTCAAGGGTTCAAACCCTCATGACAACAAATTGATGACAACAAATTGAATACATTGCTATTTCAAGATTGTCTCGGGCCTGGTCTCGGGTCGGGTCTCGGGCTGGGCCGTTTGTGGTTGGTTCGGTACTGGTTGTGGTCGAGTCGGACCCGAGCTGGGTTAGGGTTATTTAATTTGGAAAAAAATAAGACTTTCAAGATCGGTTAAATAACTGATGTTGAAAGTAGACTTTCTAGATCGATTCTGAAACCGATGTACTACTTTCTAGATCAATTCTGAAAACCGATGTATAAAGTTCAGACTTTCTACATCGGCTGTGATACGGAATTGACTAGTCCAAATAAAAAAACGAAGCAAGGATCGACGTAAATGGCCTTACAACGCGTCATGCACGTACGGCAACATTTTTAGGCGAGAAAACGGACACAAGCCGTAAAATGACACAACCTGCCGGAAAATGTCGTCGCCTGCCGGAAAATGTCCAACCGGCCGGAAATATCACCACCTGCCGAAAAATGCCGAGCACTGCCGACCGAACTCGGCCGTGTCGTCCGGCACGGCCCGTGCCGTGCTCGTCCGGAATAGCCAAGGTCGTTGTCGGCTGAACCCGACCGTGCCAGGCGACACGGTCGAGTCCTACTCACCCACAACTACCGGAAATGACTGTCCCGACACCCGACCGTGTTCCAGACGACACGGTCGAGTCAATGCCGAACGTCCCTGTCGCGCCGCGCCTGTGCCGAGTCACTGTCGGACGTCCCTATCGCGCCGCGACCGTGTCAAGCGGACACGGTCGAGTCCCTGCCGGTGCCTGTCGACCGCGCCGCGGCCGTTTCACGGGACACGGTCGAGTCCCTGCCGACAGCCCCCTTATTTTATACACTTTTGTGTATTTTTGACTTCTCTTTTCCTTTTTACTTATTTTAGGGATTGTGTTTCCCCCATTTTGTGATTTATGTTTCTTGTTTGTATTTTATTTGATTTGTTTTGATTATTCAAAGATTTTGTAATCTTTGAATTATTTTATTTTTTTGTTTGATTCCTTAGTTGTAAGACTTCACCTCCTATAAGTAGGAGTTTATTAGCCTTGTAATAATAATATAATGATTTTGAATGTGAAAGAATACACTTTGTATTTCTATCCTTGGTAAATGATTTTTACCGAAACTAGATTTTTATTCGACGCGTTTTCGAGTATTAATTCGATTGATTCTCAATAGGTCTTGAGAAGAAATCACCTTATCGAATTATAGGTCTAATTCGATAAACCCTTGTTCTTGATCGTTCCAAGTCTTCTTGATCGATATTATCACTTTTTCCGATATTACTTCCATTTTTCATTTGTTCGAATTTTCATTGTCATATTCGATATTACTCCCACAAAATACATCCAAAAACCCCATAGTCGTAAAAAGACTTCCGCTACGATATTCTTACGCACACTCCGAATGATACGTATCCACTTCTCCAGGAGAATTTGTATCATAAGTGGTATCGGAGCCCAGGGTCATCTCCTTGGGCGATTTATTCAACGATTGCTTGTCGAAGAAAATATCTCTTGATTCTTGTCATCGGAAACCACACCTGAATTTCTTAATTCAGTTAAGGTTCTTGATCTTTCAACCAAATGGAGTTCAACGATATTTATATCTTGGCGATATTACGCGACGCATTACACAATCACGGGACACGAGCATCTTTACATGACCCACTTATTTTATACACTTTTTTGTATTTTTGACTTCTCTTTTCCTTTTTACTTATTTTAGGGATTATGTTTTCTCCCATTTTGTGATTTTATGTTCCTTGTTTGTATTTTATGTTGATTTGTTTGGATTATTCAAAGATTTTGTAATCTTTGAATTATTTTCTTTAACTTTTAGGTAGACTTGAGGTTTGCTATATATAGCTTGTATAAGCATTGTAAGAGGATAGAGTATTATGAATGTTGAAGTATAAGAATACACTTTGTGGTTTCTATTCTTGGTAAATGATTTTTACCGAAACTTGATTTTTATTCGACGCATTTTCGAGTATTAATCCGATTGATTCTCAATAGGTCTTGGGAAGAAATCACCTTATCGAGTTATAGGTCTAATTCGATAAACCCTTGTTCTTGATCGTTCAAGTCTTCTTGATCGATATTGTTACTTTACCCAATATTTCATCCATATTCATACACTCGAATTCTCATATTCGTAAAAAGCCTTCCGCTATGATATTCCTACATATACTCCGAACGATACGTATCCGCCTCTCCCGGAGAATTCGTATCATAAGTGGTATTGGAGCCCAGGGTCATCTCCTTGGGCGATTTCTTCAAAGATTTTTTTTGTTCAAAATTATCTCTTGATTCTTGTTATGGATTTCTCTGATCTCGATTTCTTGATGAAACTCCGTGACGCACTAAACGGCTTACCGGAGCAACGTATGCAAGAAAGACGCAGAGACGATGATTTCTTGGCCAAATTCCGCAGCATACCGGAATTTTACGGAGATAGTAATCCAGATGCGTGCATAGATTGGCTCCGTGCTTGTGAGGAGCACTCGGACTTCAAGGCTGCCCCGATCAACCAACGCGTTTTGTTGGTGGCAAGACGCCTCCGCGGTAGCGCCGCCGTCTGGTGGCAAAAACTGAAAAAGTCCCGTTCACAACAACGTAAGCCAAAAATCAAAGATTGGCAAAAATTCACAAAATATTTCAATCGAAGGTTCAAACCATACCACCATTCGTTGTTCCCCCACCACCAGTCCTTCGACGCCCCGCCGCCGACATTCGTCAAAGGTTTTTCCCCATCAAGGAATTCTCAACAGAGTCCTTTCTCGATGAAGATGATGTCCCTACTGTCATTTTTAATGAAGTAGACGATACAGAGGTTTCAACGGCACCATACAACGAAGAAGATGAGTTGAACCGTGTTTCCCTAATTGACGAACATGGATCTTGCTATTTTGAGCATGGACCAATTGGTTGTGTTGGCCAATTTGACCAAGATGGACCAACTTATTTTAATGGTGAGGAACTTGTTAGTGTCATGGAAACCGGACCGGATTATGAAGGGCTACCGGTATTTGATACCGAACCAGTTAACGAAGAGGAGCCCATAATTGATTCCGTGTCTCCTATTTTTGATAAAGATGAAGAAAGGTACTATATTTACCCAGTGGTTCCTGTTTATAATACCGAGCTTAAAGACGAGCCTTCCCAATGTTTTGATGTGAAAGGTAATTCCGAGGCAATTTTCTTGGTTCTTGAAATTGCATCCAATGAATTCAACCACGATGATAAAGATTTTGCCACACATAATAATAATTATTATTTCATTAATAATGATAGTTATTTGTTTGGTGATTCCCGGAGATCCCATACTACTTATCGTCTCAAGATTTTGGGCCATGTACGTACTGCGGACATTTTCGAGATCAAGTACTTAGAAGCTTTAATTAATTATCTTCATGACGAAGGAAGTTCGGAATTGAGGACAATTCCCTTTAAAGGGGGAGGGGATGATACGGAATTGACTAGTCCGAATAAAGAAAACGAAGCAAGGATCGACGTAAATGGCCTTACAACACGTCATGCACGTACGGCAACATTTTTAGGCGAGAAAACGGACACAAGCCGGAAAATAACACAACCTGCCGGAAAATGTCGTCGCCTGCCGGAAAATGTCGAGCCTGCCGGAAAATATCGCACCTGCCGGAAAATGCCGAGCACTGCCGGCCGAACTCGGCCGTGTCATCCGGCACGGCCCGTGCCGAGATGTCCCAGAATTGTGAAACTGACTGTCGGCCGAACCCGACCGTGTCGTCCGACACGGTCGAGTCACACTCTTCCGGATAAGGAGATCTCGCTGTCCGACCAACCCGACCGTGCCGGGCGACACGGCCGAGTCTCGCCATACGTCCTTGTCACGCCGCACGGTCGAGTTACTCTAGGTCCTTGTCGGCGCGCTTTGTCGGCCAGCGCCGTGTCACGGACACGGTCGAGTCTCACCGACCCACTTATTTTATACACTTTTTTGTATTTTTGACTTCTCTTTTCCTTTTTACTTATTTTAGGGATTATGTTTTCCCCATTTTGTGATTTTATGTTCCTTGTTTGTATTTTATGTTGATTTGTTTGGATTATTCAAAGATTTTATAATCTCTGAATTATTTTATTTTTTTGTTTGTTTCCTTAGTAGTAGGAGACTTCACCTCCTATAAGTACGAGTTGATTAGACTTGTAATGGTATAATATGTATTATGAATTTGAATGTGAAAGAATACACTTTGTGTTTCTATCATTGGTAAATGATTTTTACCGAAACTTGATTTTTATTCGACGCGTTTTCGAGTATTAATCCGATTGATTCTCAATATGTCTTGGGAAGAAATCACCTTATCAAGTTATAGGTCTAATTCGATAAACCCTTGTTCTTGATCGTTCAAGTCTTCTTGATCGATACTATCGCTTTTTCCGATATTACTTACATTTTTCATTTGTTCGAATTTTCATCGTCATATTTGATATTACTCCCACAAAATACATCCAAAAACACCCCTAATCATAAAAAGCCTTCCGCTACGATATTCCTACATACACTCCGAACGATACGTATCCGCCTCTCCCGGAGAATTCGTATCAGCTATATATAGCTTGTATAAGCATTGTAAGAGGATAGAGTATTATGAATGTTGAAGTATAAGAATACACTTTGTGTTTTCTATTCTTGGTAAATGATTTTTACCGAAACTTGATTTTTATTCGACGCGTTTTCGAGTATTAATCCGATTGATTCTCAATAGGTCTTGGGAAGAAATCACCGTATCGAGTTATAGGTCTAATTCGATAAACCCTTGTTCTTGTTCGTTCAAGTCTTCTTGATCGATATTGTTACTTTACCCGATATTTCATCCATATTCATACACTCGAATTCTCATATTCGTAAAAAGCCTTCCGCTACGATATTCCTACATATACTCCGAACGATACGTATCCGCCTCTCCCGGAGAATTCACATCATAAGTGGTATCAGAGCCCAAGGTCATCTCCTTGGGCAATTTCTTCAAAGATTTTTTTTGTTCAAAATTATCTCTTGATTCTTGTTATGGATTTCTCCGATCTCAATTTCTTGATGAAACTTCGTGACGCACTAAACGACTTACCGGACTAACGTATGCAATAAAGACGCAGAGACGATGCCAACGGTATTGATTTCTTGGCCAAATTCCGCAGCATACCGGAATTTCACGGAGTTAGTAATCCAGATGCGTGCATAGATTGGCTTCGTGTTTGTGAGGAGCACTCGGACTTCAAGGCTGCCCCGATCAACCGCTGCGTTTCTTTGGTGGCAAGGCGCCTCCGCGGTAGCGCCGCCGTCTGGTGGCAAAAATTGAAACAGTCCCGTTCACAACAACGTAAGCCTAAAATCCAAGATTGGCTTAAATTTAAAAAATATTTCAATCGAAGGTTCAAATCCCCATCTTACCACCAATCCTTCGACGCCCCGCACCGGCATTCGATCTAAGGTCTTTCCCCATCAAGGAATTCCCAGCATAGTCTTTTTTCAATGAAGACAATGTCCCTACAGTCATTTTCAATGAAGTAGACGAGACAGAGTTTTCAACGGAGCAATTCAACGAAGAAGGTGAGTTGAGCCGTGTATCCCTAGTTGACGAACCTGGATCTTGCTACTTTGAGCATGAGCCAGTTGGTTGTGTTGGCAAATTTGACCAAGACGGACCAACTTATGTTAATGGTGAGGAACTTGATTCTAGCCACACCGATTCTGGAACTAAAATGGAGGAATTTGATTTCTTCTGGTCTCACTTGGCTACCGCCATTGATGGAGTTTTTGACAGTTCTTGTCAATGGGATGACGACAATTTACCTGTGCCACCACCGCCATCTTCCCCAGTCTTGGCAGCCATGATTGTCGCTATAACAGCAGTACCGGATCGAGATCCAGCTTCCCATGTCTCACAACCACCATGCCACACGACCATGATTCATGAAATCCATAATTATGATGGACCACCTATTTTTGATAAAGATGAAGAACGGTTCTATATTTACCCAGTGATTCCTGTTTATGATACCGAGCCTAAAGACGAGCCTTCCCAATATTTTGATGTGAAAGGTGATTCCGAGGCAATTTTCTTGGTTCTTGAAATTGCATCCAATGAGTTCAACCACGATGATAAAGATTTTGCCTCACAGAATAATAATAATTATTATTTCATTAATAATGATAGTTATTTGTTTGGTGATTCCCGGAGATCCCATACTACTTATCGTCTCAAGATTTTGGGCCATGTACGTACTGCGGACATTTTTGAGATCAAGTACATAGAAGCTTTAATTAATTATCTTGATGACGAAGGAAGCTCGGAATTGAGGACAATTCCCTTTAAAGAGGGAGGGGATGATACGGAATTGACTAGTCCGAATAAAGAAAACGAAGGAAGGATCGACGTAAATGGCCTTACAACGCGTCATGCACGTACGGCAACATTTTTAGGCGAGAAAACGGACACAAGCCGGAAAATGACACAACCTGCCGGAAAATGTCGTCGCACGGGAAAATGTCGAGCTCGCCGAAAATATCGCAATTCAGGAAAATACCGAGCACTGCTGGCCGAACTCGGCCGTGTCGTCCGGCACGGCCCGTGCCGAGATGTCCCAGAATTGTGAAACTGACTGTCGGCCGAACCCGACCGTGTCGTCCGACACGGTCGAGTCACACTCTTCCGGATAAGGAGATCTCGATGTCCGACCAACCCGACCGTGCCAGGCGACACGGTCGAGTCCTGCCAAACGTCCTTGTCGCGCCGCACGGTCGAGTCACTGCCGGTCCTTGTCGCGCCGCACCCGTACCTAGTCACTGTCGGACGAGTCACTGTCGGACGAGTCGCTGTCGGACGTCTCTGTCGCGCCGCGACCGTGTCAGTCGGACACGGTCGAGTCACTGCCGACCAGATGCGCGCCGCGCCCGTGTCAAGCGACACGGCCCGTGTCCGGCAGCCAGCCAACTTTTTTTTATTGCTGATTTTTGTGTGTTTTGTCTTCTCTTTTCCTTTCTTTACTCTTTTAGGGATTGTGTTCCCATGTTTTGTGATGTATGTTTCTTTTTCTTATTTTATTTGATTTGTTTTGATTATTCAAAGATTTTGTAATCTTTGAATTATTTTCTTTAACTTTTAGGTAGACTTGAGGTTTGCCATATATAGCTTGTATAAGCATTGTAAAAGGATAGAGTATTATGAATGTTGAAGTATAAGAATACACTTTGTGGTTTCTATTCTTGGTAAATGATTTTTACCGAAACTTAATTTTTATTCGACGCGTTTTCGAGTATTAATCCGATTGATTCTCAATAGGTCTTGGGAAGAAATCACCTTATCGAGTTATAGGTCTAATTCGATAAACCCTTGTTCTTGATCGTTCAAGTCTTCTTGATCGATATTGTTACTTTACCCGATATTTCATCCATATTCATACACTCAAATTCTCATATTCGTAAAAAGCCTTTCGCTACGATATTCCTACATATACTCCGAACGATACGTATCCGCCTCTCCTGGAGAATTCGTATCACATCATATGTTGAAAGCATGACATGAGGACTTCCGTAGAAATTATTGTCAGAATCGACGAAGGATGAACAGAGTCCAGTGGCTGCCCATTCGCCGGCAGCGACCGACCATCATCGACCATGACAGAAGGAACGAAACTGCTGGAGAGCGGCTCCCAAGAACCGCCTAAGGAAGACCCGCCGGAAAATCTTGCTGGAATATGAGGTGGCCGTAACCTGGTCGAAATTTTAAGCAACGGAAGCGGCTCGACGAGAGGAAACCAATGGAGGTGGTCCGCTGCCGAGAGGAGGCCGGAGCACGCCGGAAAATGGAATAACGCGGTTGCGGTCAATGGTTGACCAAGATTCGTCGCCGGCCGGAAACCGCGATTCAGCCAACGGGACCAGAGGGGAAATGACCGGAATTACAACAGGAGTCTATTCCGGGTGGTTGCCAAGAGTTTGCGCCACGGACGTGGCCGGAAAATGCAAACGAAGTTCGCGAAAAAGTAGTTTCCAGCCGGAAATTGCAACTTAGATTTGCACAGGTAAACATGGTCGAAATTAAGTGAAATTTGGAGGGGACGATCGTCTCGGAGAGGCGAACAATAGGCCGTTGGCCGATGATGGAGGGGCTTCCTCACGCGCCCGCACGCGCCGCTGAGTCGGGAGCTGTTTTGTGTGTGAAAATCGCCCCTAGAGTGTGTGAAACCGTCCGTTCGAATAATATAGTCTTGTAAAGGTTGTATGCTCGAATGTGTATTCGTTTGATGACTGCGAAAATATTGTGGTTGCAATGTTTATTGACCCCTTTGTAAAGAGGTGGTATTATTCGGTATTGTTCATGATACGAAATCGACTACTCCAAGCGTAGAAGACGAAGTAAGAATTGACATAAAACACCTCGACCATACTCCAACGTACTTAGGCGAGAAAGCAGAAATGAGGTACGGAGTTACCTTGATAGTCGGGATTGGAATAACTTAAACAAAAGACAACTTGCATCTTGGGGAGGGAAAGAGGTTCAAGTGGCAACTAAACAATAAAAGAATGTTCAGCTTTGTCTTACAAAAGCAGCAGGATTCTTGGCAAAAGGCGGCTGTCAGCAAGCAACTTGGAGACAAAGACCCTGTTTTTACTTTTGTCAACAAGTGACATGAGGAACCTTTTTATTATCTTTCCTTATTTTAAGCTCAGCTTGTATTAGTTTAATTTATCTTATCAGGCTGCTTTTGCCTATAACTAGCGGCAGTAGAGTTGTAATGAAGGAGAATTGAATGTTGAAGAAATAAGAACACTTTGTGTTTTTCCCTGGTGAATGCTTTTCATCAAAACTTGGCTTTTAATCGATGCTTTTCGAGTATTAATATGATTGATTCTCAATAGGTCTTGAGGAGAAATCACCTTATCAAATTATAGGTCTAATTTGATAAAAACATCTATTTATATCTTGTTTCGATATTCTGTTTGTTTTTCGATACAGTTGTATACTTGTCCGATATTTCGCATAAAGTGTTGTTCGATCCTTTGAACTTGTTTCCTGTTGAATTCGTGTCCACCCGAAACGTGCTGTTTTGAGTGTTGCTGTTTGGAAGTGGGCTGCATCAAGTCTTTAATTTTGTCAAGTTCCTGTCTTGTTGCTGTATCGAGTTGCCGTCATACATTCCTATAGCGAGTGCGTGCCGCTAGCCTGTATTACCGCTGTAGCGAACTGTTGTTATCAGTGTCCGATAGTTTCTTGTCGATAGCTTCCGCTCGTCAAAAAAGCCTTCCGCTGTATCGATACCGAATTCACATCACAAGCGAGAATTCGTATCATAAGTGGTATCGGAGCCCAAGTTCTTGATCTTTGGCATTATGGATCTCAACGACGCTGACTTCTTGGCAAAACTTCGTGACGCATTGCGTGACGTACCAGAACAACGCGACCAGCATTGGCAACCTAGGCGTGGTGACTATGAATGACCCTCACGCCATGTCGAAGAGTTCAAGGTGAACGAGCTTCTGGAGTTTGTTGGAGGGACAGACCCTAAAGTTTACCTGGAATGGGAATGAAAAATTTATCGTATGTTCGAGTTTAAAGATCTCGACGATGAGAAAAGGTGTAAGTATGTAATTCTCAAGTTGGGGAAAGGAGCTTCACTTTGGTACGAAGGAGCAAAAACACGAAGAGCTCGTGCGGGAAAGGATAAGATCCGTTCGTGGGATTCGTTAAAAAGAAAACTTCGTAAAAGATATGTGCCAACATCACACCGGTTGTCCTTGTACAAGAAGATTGCAGATCTCATGCAAGGAAAGTTAAATGTCAGGGAGTACATTGAGGAGTTTGAGAATCTAACCTTAATGGGAGAGATAGAGGAGAATGAGGAGCAGAAAATGTCGCGATTCTTGCGAGGCCTAAACTGAAGCATAGCTAACTCGGTGGAACTGTATCCATACGAGGACTTCGATACATTATGTGGGTTATGTGTGAAGCTAGAAGCTCAAAACAGGATGAAGATGTATAAACCCGAGTTTCCAGTCAAATTTGGAAACCCAAGCATCGGGTCTAGTTCAGCTGCTAAGGCAACTGTACCGACTCCGGTTCCTGTTGCGATTCCGGATAAGGCAACTGCACCCTACGTACCGAAGGAGACGAATTTGGCTAAAGTGAGATGTTTCAAATGTCCTTTGTCTTCTTCTTGCCAAACCATGAGTGTCTCAAAGTGTGGAAGAAAAGTTGTAGTCTTCACCTTATATTCTACATATCACCTAATCAAATCACCTTTAAGACAAAAGGAGATTTTTCATACTACTCAAGGTCTTAAGTCTTACATTATTAAATAGAGACAAAGACGGAGAGGGGTTAGGTAATGGGGATGGGCGGCCATCTAGAAGGAAGAGATGAGTTTGGTCCATCTCGGACTCCCGTGAGTCCAAACAGATAAACTCCGATTCCATTCTGATATATTTATATCAATTAATTAATCATATCAAATACATAATAACATAATTAATTTCTCCAAGAAATAATTATATCTATGAATTAAATTAATCACCCAGTAATATATTTAATACATTAGGCCGTATATCAATTTATCCAATAAATCCATTTAGACATCCAGTGTCCCAAAAATTAGATATCCAATATCTAATATTCATAATGAGAGAATAAGCTTGATTCATTCCATCGTCAATCCTATTGCGCGACTCGGTAGGTCCGTATCAGTCAGTAATGGGAGAAACCAAGCCATCCTGGCGGCCTACATTGTACCCCAACTGAGAACGAATGATTCCGTCGTCAATCCTATTGCGCGACTCGGTAGGTCCGTCTCAGTCAGTAATGGGAGAAACCAAAGAGTAGTAGCACCACCTAGCCATCCTGGCGGCCTACACTGTACCCCAACTGAGAACGAATGATTGGGATCATTCAAGAACCATTCTATCGTGAATACCAGTATACGTATAAACCCTTCTTTCAAATGTCCCGATCAAGTTATAGGGTCACGGTCAGTCAAACCCTATCTGTACTTGACGCTATTCATGCGTTAATGCAAATCGAGATCATCGAGCTCTCGTGTATCCAATACAACTAGCTCCAATGCTTTTGCCAAAGACTTATGATCTCATCTGCTAATAACCGCATAGGACATATAACCCGTTTCACTAACAGGAGAAAGAATTCTATCTTGGTATTCAGCAGGACCTGCTACTTGCCCATCAAGACGCACGTCGAGGTTGACCCCCGCCTTCCAGTTTACAGGGTCGAACTACTCTAATGAAAATCTTGACGTCACAAGCACATCCCTACTAAATCCTCAAGTCGAAGGTTCACGAATACCTATCACAACCTTTCGATTCCGTCATTGACTGTCCTGGAGTGAAAATCCGTGTGATGAATCGAGGATGAGTCGGTTCGAGTATACTAATCCAATTAGCATACCTATAACGTGTGCTCCCACTAACCATTAGTGTTCGACAGGCACTCTCCATGTCAAATAACATGTCATACAAGTCTTTACATAAACTTAACGCCCAGTCAAGTTTCATCGACTTGCTAAGGATTAAGTATTTGTGCTATAAACCTTTCCAGTGCCGATCCCCTTATCCAATAAGGAGTGGAATGTTTTGCTCTCAAATACACGGACTAGTTTCTATATATATATTTACGAGTCAGGAACGCGAGTAACTACCAGTAAATAAAGAAACAACCATTGCCTTATATTAATGATTTACATAATAACAAGTACAATGCCCTCATTCAATATCCTCTGAGTGGCATTCGAGGGCATACTCCTAACCAAATCAATAGAATATACATACCTCGTGATTAACCATGGATTCGCACTATAAGATACGATCCCTCATAGGATCGAAGTCCATCCCTGACTGGTTAACCTCGCATCGCCATGACAAACATCCAGCAAACAATCTCAAGTATTAGAATTCCATGACAGACATATTACATACACTCATAGTTATCCTAGCATTGTACTAGCAAGCACGAACCTCGGAGTCTCGCGACGACATAACCGGTTTGGATAAACCATTATGAGCATGTGTCATGTCCAAAAATACACCTATAAATTATCCTGGCATCGTGCTAGCAAGCACGAATCTCAGAGTCTCCTCGAGACATACCCGGTTTTGATAATCCTAGGGTAAAACTCGACCCATACTAACAAGGACGGATCCCAGAGATCTCAATGAACCCTACCCGGTAGAACATCACTTACACAAGGAGATATACTTCTCGAACTGATACGAATTCTCGCTTGTGATGCGAATTCGGTATCGATACAGCGGAAGGCTTTTTTGACGAGCGGAAGCTATCGGCAAGAAACTATCGGACACTGATAACAACAGTTCGCTACAACGGTAATACAGGCTAGCAGCACGCACTCGCGACAGGAATGTATGACGGCAACTCGATACAGCAACAAGACAAGAACTTGACAAAAGTAAAGACTTGATGCAGCCCACTTCCAAACAGCAACACTCGAAACAGCACGTTTCGGTGGACACGAATTCAACAGGAAACAAGTTCAAAGGATCGAACAACACTTTATGCGAAATATCGGACAAGTATACAACTGTATCGAAAAACAAACAGAATATCGAAACAAGATATAAACAGATGTTTTTATCAAATTAGACCTATAATTTGATAAGGTGATTTCTCCTCAAGACCTATTGAGAATCAATCAGATTAATACTCGAAACGCGTCGAATAAAAACCAAGTTTTGATGAAAAGCATTCACCAGGGAAAAACACAAAGTGTTCTTATTTCTTCAACATTCAATTCTCCTTCATTACAACTCTACTGCCGCTATTTATAGGCAAAATCACACTGATAAGATAAATTAAACTAATACAAGCTGATCTTAAAATAAGGAAAGATAATAAAAAGGTTCCTCATGTCACTTGTTGACAAAAGTAAAAGCTGGGTCTTTGTCTCCAAGTTGCTTGCTTACAACCGTCTTTTGCTAAGAATCCTGCTGCTTTTGTAAGACAAAGCTGAACATTCTTTTATTGTTTAGCTGCCACTTGAACCTCTTTCCCTCCCCAAGATGCAAGTTGTCTTTTGTTTAAGTTATTCCAATCCCGACTATCAAGGTAACTCCGTACCTCGTTTCTATTTTCTCGCCTAAGTATGTTGGAGTATGGTCGAGGTGTTTTACGTCAATTCTTACTTCGTCTTCTATGCTTGGAGTAGTCAGTTTCGTATCATTACCTCCTTATTTAAAAGGAATTGTCCTCAATTCCGCAATCCCATCGTCGTCAAGTGATGCGAATTCTCACTTGTGATGCGAATTTGCTATCGCTACAGCGGAGGGCCTTTTGATGAGCGGAAGCTATCGGCAAGAAACTGTTGGGAATTGATGACAACAGTTTGCTACAGCGGTAATACAGGCTAGCGGCACGCACTCGCGACAGGAATGTATGACGGCAACTCGATACAGCAACAAGACAGGAACTTGACCAAAGTAAAGACTTGATGCAGCCCACTTCCAAACAGCAACACTCGAAACAGCACGTTTCGGGTGGACACGAATTTAACAGGAAACAAGTTCAAAGGATCGAACAACACTTTATGCGAAATATCGGACAAGTGTACAACTGTATCGAAAAACAAATAGAATATCGAAACAAGATATAAACAGATGTTTTTATCAAATTAGACCTATAATTTGATAAGGTGATTTCTCCTCAAGACATATTGAGAATCAATTAGATTAATACTCGAAACGCGTCGAATAAAAACCAAGTTTTGATGAAAAGCATTAACCAAGGAAAAACACAAAGTGTTCTTATTTCTTCAACATTCAATCCTCTCCTTCATTACAACTCTACTGCCGCTATTTATAGGCAAAAGCAGTCTGATAAGATAAATTAAACTAATACAAGCTGAGCTTAAAATAAGGAAAGATAATAAAAAGGTTCCTCATGTCACTTTTTGACAAAAGTAAAAGCTGAGTCTTTGTCTCCAAGTTGCTTGCTGACAGCCGCCTTTTGCCAAGAATCCTGCTGCTTTTGTAAGAGAAAGCTGAACATTCTTTTATTGTTTAGTTGCCACTTGAACCTTTTTCCCTCCCAAGATGCAAGTTGTCTTTTGTTTAAGTTATTCCAATTCCGACTATCAAGGTAACTCCGTGCCTCGTTTCTGTTTTCTCGCCTAAGTATGTTGTAGTGTGGTTGAGGTGTTTTACGTCAATTCTTACTTCGTCTTCTTCGCTTGGAGTAGTCGGTTTCGTATCATTCCCTCCTTCTTTAAAAGGAATTGTCCTCAATTCCGCAATCCCATCGTCGTCAAGGTAAGGGGATAGATCACCTACGTTGAAAGTAGCATGCACTCCGTAGTCACTTGGAAGTTCTAACTTGTAAGCATTGTCATTCACCTTCGCAACTATTCTAAATGGTCCCTCAGCTCGTGGCATTAACTTGTTCTTATGCTTACTCGGGAATCGTTCCTTCCTCAAATGTAACCAAACTAAATCTCCAACCTCGAATAGTCTCGGTTTTCTTTGCTTGTTCGACTTCCTTTTGTATGTCTCGTTTATTTCCTTGATTCGATCCCGCACCTGTTCGTGTAATTTCATCATTGATTTTAGTTTTGACTCCGCATCCTTATGCACCAATTTGTCACTTGGTAGTGGAATTAGATCCAGCGGTATGTAAGGATTCAGCCCGTAAACTACTTCAAATGGAGAATGCGCTGTGGCATGAGTAGGAGAACGGTTGTAAGCAAACTCCGCATGCGCGAGCTTCAAATCCCAATCCTTTTGTGTCTTGCTTACTAAGCCTCGCAACAGCGTTCCCAGTGTCCGGTTAGTCACTTCAGTTTGTCCGTCTGTTTGAGGATGATGTGAAGTACTAAACAAAAGCTTGGTTCCCAGCTTCCTCCACAATGTGTTCCAGAAGTAACTCAGAAACTTCGAGTCCCGGTCCGAAACAATAGTTTTCGGAACTCCATGTAATCGCAGCACCTCCCGGAAATACAAGTCAGCAACATTACTTGCATCATCGGTTTTGTGACAAGGAACAAAATGAGCCATCTTTGAAAAACGATCGACAACAACCATGATCGCATCCTTTCCTCATTGGGTTCGAGGCAAAGCAACGATGAAATCCATCGAGACATCTTCCCATGGCCTCTCCGGAATCGGTAAAGGTGTGTATATTCCTGGTTTGAACGAACTCTTCGCAATATGGCATGTCACGCACTTACTGATTATATTATGGACATCCCCCTGCATCTTTGGCCAATAAAAATGTTCTTTAAGCACATCCAATGTTTTGGTCGAACCAAAGTGGCCAGCCAAACCCCCTCCGTGAGCCTCTCGAACCAGCACTTCTCGAATCGTGTGCCTGGGTAGGCAAAGACGATTCCCCTTAAAAAGGAAGCCCGCCTGTATCGAAAATTCTCCCATCAGCCCAGATTTGCAAAGGGCAATGGTCTCGCCAAAATCCGCATCACCTTCGTAATACTCCTTTACTGTATCGAATCCAAGCAAACGAACATCAAGAGTGGTGAGCAAGGTATAACGCCTAGACAATGCATCTACTACAACATTGCTCTTGCCATCCTTATACTTTGATGAGAAGTGAAACGATTGTAAGAATTCCACCCACTTCGCATGCCTGGGACTCATGGTCCGTCCTTATACTTGTGTTGCCCGTTCATATACTTCAAAGATTCATGGTCCGAGTGTATGATAAAATGCCTTGGCCGAAGATAGTGACTCCAATGATCCAGAGCCCTCACAATAGCATAAAACTCCTTGTCATACGTACAATAATTGAGACGAGCACCGTTTAACTTTTCTGAAAAATAAGCGATAGGTCGCTTTCCTTGAATGAGAACTGCTCCAATGCCAACTCCACTAGCATCACATTCTACCTCGAACGGTTGCGAAAAATCGGGTAGTGCTAAGATTGGTGCTTCGCACAACTTTGCCTTCAAATTGGCGAACGACTCCTGAGCAGCCCGACTCTAATTAAACGTGCCCTTCTTCAAACACTCAGTTATCGGACACGTTATGGTGCTGAAATCTCGAATAAACCTCCGATAAAATGAGGCAAGACCGTGGAACAATCTAACTTCAGTTACGGTTTTAGGAGTAGGCCACGACTTAATAGCTTAAATTTCCCCCGATCAACCGACACTCCATCCTTCGAGACAACATAGCCAAGAAAAGTTATGCTCTCGACGAGGAACACACACTTTTCTTTCTTTCCATACAGCCTCTGAGACCTAAGAGTCTCGAATACTTGCCGTAGATGTCTGAGATGTTCCTCCACTGATCGACTATAAACCAAAATATCATCCAAATAAACAACCACAAATCTGCCCAAAAATGGTTTAAGTACCTCATTCATCAAGCGCATGAAAGTACTCGGTGCATTTGTAAGTCCGAATGGCATAACGGTCCATTCATATAGCCCGTGTTTAGTTTTGAAGGCTGTCTTCCACTCATCTCCTTCCCGCATCCAAATTTGGTGATAACCACTTCGTAGATCAATTTTTGAAAAGATCACTGATCCGTGTAATTCGTCCAACATGTTATCAAGCATCGGAATTGGAAATCGATACTTGATGGTTATATTGTTCACAGCTCGACTGTCAATATACATTTGCCAAGAACCATCCTTCTTAGGTGTAACACCCCCAGATTTAACCGGAAATATTACAGCGCCGTGGGCCCCGAGATAGAACCCACAAGGCTAAAAGAAATTTTCGCAAACATTTACAAATGCCCAAGAGGCTAACGACAGTATTATCTATTAAAAATAATCAAATATTTATAAAACTCATTTATCAAACCGTCGTAAAAACTCATTTGAAATCGCAAGGCCAAACTGCCGACATTCAAAAGTTTAGAAAACGATTTCCAAAGTAACCTCAGTTACCAGATATCAAAAGAGCATTTCAAAATACTCACGCAGCGGAAAAGACCAACCATAAAGATACTCTAGCAGCGGGCTACGAGAACCAAACAAGAAACTCAAAGCACACAACATGTCCTAGCCAGTATCCTCCGGGAAGCTCATCTCTTCACGACCGCTACAAGCTCGATGCTCCAAGAACCTAAAAAGAAATCCCACGACGGGGTCAGCCATAATGTCCAATAATGATATCAATCACATCACATCAATAATACATACCAATGAGAATACAGAATAAGAATACGACCAACGTAATCTTACCGCCATAACTTTGCTTACTCAAGTAATTCTCATCAGAGTAACCATTATCACAATTCACATCCTATACTCGATTTACCAATAAACTCGAAAAAAAAATAAGTAAAGTACCTCAAACAATACTCAAGGTTCTCAAACTATCATAACCAACTCACGATACGGAAATATACCATTTCTGACCAATACGATCCATCGAATAACATCATCAAATCCCAAGACGATAACCGATCGTCCATCAAGACGAATACCAAAGGAAATACAGAACATACCTCGAGATATGAAGTGCCACGACAATCATACCATCGATCCGAGATCGATCAATGCAATACGGACAGGGTCCTAACACAAGACCTACAAATGCATACTCATATGACCTCGTCAATATGATCACAACAATAACAATCATGTATACTCAATGGAAATCCGACGATCCAGCGCCTCGGATAGATCCCTTTGTTGATCCTATCGATCAACATAAGGTGGATAACTAACAATACACATGTGAACAACAACACATGATAAAATCAATGATGCGAATTCACAAGATTCCATCAACACAATACTTAGTAATCCAACGATCCAGCGCCCTCGGATAGATCCCCATGATGATCTCGTCGAACCAACGCATGGTGGAAAACTCCGCCCAACGATCCAGCTTCTCGGATAGATCCCCATGATGATCCCGTCGAACCAACGCATGGTGGACATCCGATCCATCGCCCTCAGCATAGATCCTCATAATCCCATCGGATTAATTACACAACATGAACAACACAATATGCATACACATATGCAATACAACACGTTCATCAACATGAACAACATAACATACACGACAACATGACAATTTACTAGGATGACTCCATGTTCAACAACATGAAAGAAAATGTACGAGACCAAAATAAATAACACTAAACTATAATCAATATGGAATACCTGCCCCGAGTCCTTCAGGAGCAACCTCGATGTCCAATCATCACCGACGATTAAACGCAACGCTCGACGATCCAAACGTATCATGAACCATAAATACTCGAATCCTCGTCTTTATCACAATGTAACCTCGATACTCGAACATACCAATAACTGAGATAAATCATATATATTATGATTTATCCCCCAGAATCGAAAGAACGATATGCGATCCGAATACCCAGAGTTCATAATAATAATCATCGCTATATGCATTATAAACGAAATGAAACTGAAACCATTCATTAAACATTATAAATGAGCAAGTAATAACTTGCCTCGATACCGATACGACGATGATGAGGTCGTTACCAATTCCATTGTCATCATCTACAAGTTCCTCGGTCCCGACCAAAGCAATTCACGAACATCCTCGAACACGACCGCAGCATAGGGTTATAGACACCGATCAATAAACTTGACCTAGTACAATAATCGATTAAACAACAATCCGATAATAATCAACAACCGCTAAAACCACTTCACAAACCCAACGGCTCAACAATATCTTAGTTAACCACAAGTCTGATCAAACCAACTAAAACGATCACGAATTCATAACCGAAACAGAATATATTACCCTGCCTGTTGACTTAGCGCACGTTAATCTTTTACTGTAGCGTGCGCTAAGTTGTTCCCGATAGCGTGCGCTAGCCAGTAGGCTTAGCGTGCGCTAATAACGTGCAGTTACATGCATTTCGGATACCGATCAACATCTGGCGATTATCAAAGACTCTAAGTGATTCTGAATCATGTTCATAGCTATCAAACAACGAAATCCAATATCCTTTAACATATAGGTAATCATCCGACTTTTAATTCAAGTCATATATTCATATTTCATCTTTCTTAATATCAACAACCGAAACACCAAGAACTCATAATCATGCCATGTTCATCATCATATGGAGGAACCAACAACAACAACATCACAGATCCGAATTGAAGGAAGACATTATCCAACATATATCTTTGAAGATAACAACTCATTCGAAACCATCAAATTCATATCAATATCTTCATATCAACAATAACATTATCATAATCCGGTAATCCAACTCATAATCATACTTATGAACTTGTTTATATGATAATCATCAGCTCAAGAACATCATATACAATCCAAAACGAAATCTCAAAGTGAAGAGTAATTACCTTTTTGAAGGAATGGATTGATTTCCAAGGTTGAATCCATTTACAAGAATCACCAATGATTTCAAGCTTCAAATGTTGTTATGGATGATTAACTCCATCTTAATCCAGTGTTTGGAACCTCAAATATATCCCAACTCTCTCTCTCTCTCTCTCGGCTGAAAGAAGAAAGAATGACGAAATGCTTAATAACACCCTTCTGTCCCTTTTTATAATATTCATTATTAGCGTGCGCTAACATCTCATGTTTAGCGTGCGCTACCGCCTTAGCGTGCGCTAACTGACTTTGTTAGCGTGCGCTATCGGCCTGCAGGCTACCTGTCTTGCTTCAGAACTAACTTACGTACGTAATGCCCATGCATTAACGTACGTAAATCATCCTGCTTAGCGTACGCAAGTCATTTACCTTAGCGTGCGCTAATACCAGTTGACTTGCTACAGTCTACACCTACCACGAAGATGCTCATGACCCCACAAGCCGAAATCAACCAATAAAGCCAAGATTCCCTGTTGACCGATATATAGTTAGCGTGCGCTAATCAACATGCATTAGCGTGCGCTAACACTACATTACAACATCCGTTGACTTATCAGAACGTGCGCCGAAAGTGGCCTGGTCCACGCGTAGATTCCTTCTGATCTGACTGCGTTAGCGTGCGCTACATTCTGCCTCTAGCGTGCGCTAACCATGAACGATAGCGTGCGCTATACTAGACCATTAGCGCGCGCTAGTCAGGCTATACTTAGCCATTTCCAACTCTTCTCGTCCAATGTCTCAACATACCGAATACGAACATACGGCATACTGAATACATATACTTCTTAAATGTAATTATCAACCAAATATGACAATAATACCAATACAGATGTCTCAGTCCTTTATTTATTTTATCCCTACTGTACAGATTTCATGATGTACAATATAACTCGGATAAAATAATATCAAACAACAGTAGTAGAATTTCCGGATATTACATTCTACACCCCTTAAAATAAGTTTCGTCCTCGAAACTTGCAATCCATCATAAAACAAACATACCGTTTAACCCAAAATATCCCAAATCCATCACGACACTGATCAATCATCATTATTCTGAATAGCCAAAACTGCATACTTACAAATACGCAGGTCGACGATCTCCGGAGATACTAGCCAGAGATCTCACTATACAGTCTCAATACGCTTACGATCACAATTCCCTGAGTCTCAACCAAATATATCATCTTCGGATCAAACAATCTGCCCGAATCAAATCCTGTCTGCCTGATTACATAATCAAGTTCCAATTCGAATAATATCCGATATATCTGTGAAACAACTGCCCCAAACGACACGAATCCCGAGACACCGACACAAAATCCGAACGCTCAGATAATCACCAATAAGTCAACCGAATTTATCATCGACATGATAAATTCCAATCTGACCAACCAGAGGTCAAAACACAATCGAGAATATCATTAACATGATAAACTCCAATATGACCAACGAACGGTCAACGATAATCGAGAATACCTTCAAACGGTAAGCTCCAACACGATCAACACAGAACCACAGAAACCGATATACGAACGAATAAAGTTCTCAAAACGACACACCAATCACAAACCGACGAACATATCCAATCATACAGGGAGTGGGAACGACCAATCGATACTCAAAACAACCAGCATGAGGTCATCAACCCCAAATCCACAAAAGAAATCATTCAAAAATCACTATGGTAAAAATCGCGCTACTACCATACCAATGGAACTACATAGCACATATGCCCCGATTTCGCAAAATCCAAAGTTCCAAAATTACATCATGTGCATGAATCTACAACACACGACATATTTCTCTTATCCGATAACTCAACCGATCATCACCGGATAATCAAACTAACATACCGAAGTTCGAATTCCTTTTCCATCGTACCATCAATATGATATGCACTATGCACTAAATGCGTATGTATATCAATCACATTTTCAAAACCAGTTTGAAATCATAAAGTCTCGTCAAGAATACAAATTTTCGAAAGTTCTTTCAAAAATTTCAAAACTAAAAACATAAATTTTGGTAAGACCACAAAATCAATTTTCGAAAAATTAACTTGGCTCGATGGTGCCAAGTATTCGATAACAGTTTCCTTCGAATCCACACGATTTCGAAGTTTTAAAAATGAAAAGTATGCAAATGCTCGACTATATCCATACTCCTGTATAGCAATTCGGTTCGTCACCAATATCCACTGATATTCCATCGGAAAATCACACGATCAAGTTCCAAAATCTCAAAATATAAATTCCGACTAAACTCCTTTTCCACACATGACTCGTATCGTCAACCATTTACCCATCCTGGATCACCTCAAATATGATATGACAAAACGTTGAAACAAATCAACAAATCAAACACGGCGAAAGACTTCCCGAGAAATTCCATTTGAACAAGTAAACCAAAGCCTCGAAAGGCGGAAATAACATAGGTAAACGATTGGTAAAGTGTTTTACAAGTCTCGGGAGTTTTAAGAAAACAGAAAAGCCGTTTGAAACATTAGGGTCTCAGCCCGTAACTCGTTCCGCATTACAAGAAGTTTAAAAAGTAGAAAACCCTTTTTCGAACCCAAGTCCTGAGTTATAAAACCACTTCAAAATCAATTGGGTCTCGACCCAAAAATCATTTTCCGTAAAACATCCGTAAGACACTCATTTTGAAAAGTATCATTTTCAAATGATCAAAAGCAATTCATATATCTCAAAACGAATTAACATGTTATATGTTCTTCTCAACCATGCACAATATTTCTCCCAAATGCACAATTCTGTTCCAAAATCTAACCACCATACTGATTCTCAAAATTATAACTCCTCAAGATCATCAATCCTGTCCCAACTCACACCTCATACTATAACATATAATATTCTCTTGAATCTCAAAGCATATCAACCACGAACGGCAATAAATCTCAATGCAATTCAAGAATCCAAATACTTACGGATCGTGAAGCCGACGATTCCCGTGATATCTTGGCACATGTCTCGACTCAAGAAAATACTCGACACAGATATTTTCAAAACACACGTTTGCCAAATCGGTTCGACTCAAGAACACAATACATCTCATTCCAGAGAATCTCATTAACACCATTTGGAAAGTTATAACAAGCCCAGTACGATACTGGCAAATCCGATAACGCACAAGCCTGAGTGAACAGCAAAGACTCACGGCTCTAATATTTGTCAATCGACAACTCGAATGACGCAACAAAAATAACATGACCCAACTCGACCCAAATGCCTAGGTTTTCTCAACCTAATCTCTGATACCATATTCTGTAACACCCCCAGATTTAACCGGAAATATTACAGCGTCGTGGGCCCCGAGATGGAACCCACAAGGCTAAAAGAAATTTTCGCAAACATTTACAAATGCCCAAGAGACTAACGACAGTATTATCTATTGAAAAATAATCAAAGATTTATAAAACTCATTTATCAAACCGTCGTAAAAACTCATTTGAAATCGCAAGGCCAAACTGCCGACATTCAAAAGTTTAGAAAACGATTTCCAAAGTAACCTCAGTTACCAGATATCAAAAGAGCATTTCAAAATACTCACGCAGCGGAAAAGACCAACCATAAAGATACTCTAGCAGCGGGCTACGAGAACCAAACAAGAAACTCAAAGCACACAACATGTCCTAGCCAGTATCCTCCGGGAAGCTCATCTCTTCACGACCGCTACAAGCTCGATGCTCCAAGAACCTAAAAAGAAATCCCACGACGGGGTCAGCCATAATGTCCAACAATGATATCAATCACATCACATCAATAATACATACCAATGAGAATACAGAATAAGAATACGACCAACGTAATCTTACCGCCATAACTTTGCTTACTCAAGTAATTCTCATCAGAGTAACCATTATCACAATTCACATCCTATACTCGATTTACCAATAAACTCGAACATAATATAAGTACTGTACCTCAAACAATACTCAAGGTTCTCAAACTATCATAACCAACTCACGATACGGAAATATACCATTTCTGACCAATACGATCCATCGAATAACATCATCAAATCCCAAGACGATAACCGATCGTCCATCAAGACGAATACCAAAGGAAATACGGAACATACCTCGAGATATGAAGTGCCAAGACAATCATACCAGTCTGATCCGAGATCAGATCAATGCAATACGGACAGGGTCTTAACACAAGACCTACAAATGCATACTCATATGACCTCGTTAATATGATCACAACAATAATAATCATGTATACTCAATGGAAATCCGACGATCCAGCGCCCTCAGCATAGATCCCTTTGTTGATCCTATCAGATCAACATAAGGTGGATAACTAACAATACACATGTGAACAACAACACATGATAAAATCAATGATGCGAATTCACAAGATTCCATCAACACAATACTGGTAATCCAACGATCCAGCGCCCTCAGCATAGATCCCCATGATGATCCCGTCGAACCAACGCATGGTGGACATCCAATCCAGCGCCCTCAGCATAGATCCTCATAATCCCATCGGATTAATTACACAACATGAACAACACAATATGCATACACATATGCAATACAACACGTTCATCAACATGAACAACATAACATACACGACAACATGACAATTTACTAGGACGACTCCATGTTCAACAACATGAAAGAAAATGTACGAGACCAAAATAAATAACACTAAACCATAATCAATATGGAATACCTGCCCCGAGTCCTTCGGGAGCAACCTCGATGTCCAATCATCACCGACGATTAAACGCAACGCTCGACGATCCAAACGTATCATGAACCATAAATACTCGAATCCTCGTCTTTATCACAATGTAACCTCGATACTCGAACATACCAATAACTGAGATAAATCATATACATTATGATTTATCCCCCAGAATCGAAAGAACGATATGCGATCCGAATACCCAGAGTTCACAATAATAATCATCGCTATATGCATTATAAACGAAATGAAACTGAAACCATTCATTAAACATTATAAATGAGCAAGTAATAACTTGCCTCGATACCGATACGACGATGATGAGGTCGTTACCAATTCCATTGTCATCATCTACAAGTTCCTCGGTCCCGACCAAAGCAATTCACGAACATCCTCGAACACGACCGCAAAGATACGGTTATAGACACCGATCAATAAACTTGACCTAGTACAATAATCGATTAAACAACAATCCGATAATAATCAACAACCGCTAAAACCACTTCACAAACCCAACGGCTCAACAATATCTTAGTTAACCACAAGTCTGATCAAACCAACTAAAACGATCACGAATTCATAACCGAAACAGAATATATTACCACGTTGACTTAGCGCACGTTAATCTTTTACTGTAGCGTGCGCTAAGTTGTTCCCGATAGCGTGCGCTAGCCAGTAGGCTTAGCGTGCGCTAATAACGTGCAGTTACATGCATTTCGGATACCGATCAACATCTGGCGATTATCAATGACTCTAAGTGATTCTGAATCATGTTCATAGCTATCAAACAACGAAATCTAATATCCTTTAACATATAGGTAATCATCCGACTTTTAATTCAAGTCATATATTCATATTTCATCTTTCTTAATATCAACAACCTAAACACCAAGAACTCATAATCATGCCATGTTCATCATCATATGGAGGAACCAACAACAACAACATCACATATCCGAATTGAAGGAAGACAATATCCAACATATCTCTTTGAAGATAACAACTCATTCGAAACCATCAAATTCATATCAATATCTTCATATCAACAATAACATTATCATAATCCGGTAATCCAACTCATAATCATACTTATGAACATGTTTATATGATAATCATCAGCTCAAGAACATCATATACAATCCAAAACGAAATCTCAAAGTGAAGAGTAATTACCTTTTTGAAGGAATGGATTGATTTCCAAGGTTGAATCCATTTACAAGAATCACCAATGATTTCAAGCTTCAAATGTTGTTATGGATGATTAACTCCATCTTAATCCAGTGTTTGGAACCTCAAATATATCCCAACTCTCTCTCTCTCTCTCTCTCTCTCTCTCTCGGCTGAAAGAAGAAAGAATGACGAAATGCTTAATAACACCCTTCTGTCCCTTTTTATAATATTCATTATTAGCGTGCGCTAACATCTCATGTTTAGCGTGCGCTACCGCCTTAGCGTGCGCTAACTGACTTTGTTAGCGTGCGCTATCGAAGCCCAGAGGCTACTGTCTTGCTTTGTAAAGTAACTTACGTACGTAATGCCCATGCATTAACGTACGTAAATCATCCTGCTTAGTGTACGCAAGTCATTTACCTTAGCGTGCGCTAATACCAGTTGACTTGCTACAGTCTACACCTACCACGAAGATGCTCATGACCCCACAAGCCGAAATCAACCAATAAAGCCAAGATTCCCTGTTGACCGATATATAGTTAGCGTGCACTAATCAACATGCATTAGCGTGCGCTAACACTACATTACAACATCCGTTAACTTATCAGAACGTGCGCCGAAAGTGGCCTGGTCCACGCGTACATTCCTTCTGATCTGACTGCGTTAGCGTCGCTACATTCTGCCTCTAGCGTGCGCTAACCATGAACGATAGCGTGCGCTATACTAGACCATTAGCGCGCGCTAGTCAGGCTATACTTAGCCATTTCCAACTCTTCTCGTCCAATGTCTCAACATACCGAATACGAACATACGGCATACTGAATACATATACTTATTAAATGTAATTATCAACCAAATATGACAATTATACCAATACAGATGTCTCAGTCCTTTATTTATTTTATCCCTACTGTACAGATTCCATGCTGTACAATATAACTCGGATAAAATAATATCAAAGAACAGTAGTAGAATTTCCGGATATTACATTAGGAACAAGTAGGATCCGAACCGCAAATGGACTTAAACTTTCTCGAACATACCCGTGGCTCATCAGTTCTTCAATTTGCTTCTGAAGTTCCTTCATTTCCTAGGGATTACACCTATAGGTAGCTTTATTCGGAAGAGGTGCATCTGGTATAAGTTCGATTTGATGCTCAATTCCACGAATTGGTGGCAAACCCAACGACAATTCTTCATGGAAGGCGTCCGCGAAGTCATGTAATAAGTTGGCCACTATATCCTCGTATTTCTCCGGCACGAAATCATCTTGAGTCTCTTTTATCACCAGCATGTAAACATGCTCGCCACTTTCCATAGCGTGTTCAACTTCCCTCTCGCTCGCGAACATGGTGAGGTTCGGTTTTTCCCCTCGTTTGGCACTTATGGACCGGATAGCTTGGGGTGACATCGGTTTTAATACGATCTTCTTTCCCTTATCTCGCAACTCATATTCGTTGCTCCTACCCCGATGCAAAACATCCCTATCAAATAACCAAGGGCGTCCCAAAAGCACGTGACAAGCATCCATTGGAATCACATCACACAATATCTCATCTTGATATGAACCCATTGCTAGTCCGACCCGAACTTGCTTCGAAACCCTTACCTTACTTCCGTCATCAAGCCAATGTAAAGCATATGGCTTAGGGTGAGTTGTGGTGGTTAGTCCAAGCTTCGTCACCATTTCACTTGAAGCCACGTTGGTGCAACTCCCTCCGTCGATAATTAAACTACACCACTTATCTCCAACTTGACACTTTGTATGGAATATTTGATCCCGCTGTTCCGACTCGCTCGGAACCGACTTGGCTTGCAGAGTGCGATGGACCAAGGCTGTATCGTAATTCGGAGCTTCGTAAGTCTCGCATTCTTCTCCTTCTTCGTCCTTCATGTCGAAATCAAATATGTCACCCAGTCTTTCTTCCTCAACCAACAACTCGTCTCGGATCGTGACAGCTTCCCTTAGTGTCACCACTCGCTTGTTCGGACAAGCATTTTGATAATGTCTGAATCCTTGACATTTGAAACATCTCACTTTAGCCAAACTTGTCTCCTTCGGTACGTAGGGTACAGTTGCCTTAGCCGGAATCGCAACAGGAACCGGAGTTAGTACAGTTGCCTTAGCAGCTGAACTAGACCCGATGCTTGGGTTTCCAAATTTGACTGGAAACTCGGGTTTATACATCTTCATCCTGTTTTGAGCTTCTAGCTTCACACATAACCCACATAATGTATCGAAGTCCTCGTATAGATACAATTCCACTGAGTTAGTTATGCTTCGGTTTAGGCCTCGCAAGAATCGCGACATTTTCTGCTCCTCATTCTCCTCTATCTCTCCTATTAATGTTAGATTATCAAACTCCTAAATGTACTCACTGACATTTAACTTTCCTTGCATGAGATCTGCAATCTTCCTGTACAAGGACAACCGGTGTGATGTTGGCACATATCTTTTACGAAGTTTTCCTTTTAACGAATCCCAAAACGGATCTTATCCTTTCCAGCACAAGCTCTTCGTGTTTTTACTCCTTCGTACCAAAGTGAAGCTCCTTTCCTCAACTTGAGAATTGCATACTTACACCTTTTCTCATCGTCGAGGTCTTTAAACTCGAACATACGATCAATTTTTCATTCCCATTCCAGGTAAACTTCAGGGTCTGTCCCTCCAACGAACTCCGGAAGCTCCTTTACCTTGTACTCTTCGACATGGTGTGAGGGTCGTTCATAGTCACCATGCCTAGGTTGCCAACGCTCGTCGCGTTGTTCTGGTAGATCACGCAATGCGTCACAAAGTTTTGCCAAGAAATCAGCGTCGTTGAGATCCATAATGTCAAAGATCAAGAACTTGGGCGCTCTCCGATACCACTTATGACGCGAATTCTCACTTATGATGCGAGTTCGCTATCGCTACAGCGGAGGGCCTTTTGATGAGCAGAAGCTATCGGCAAGAAACTGTCGGGAATTGATGACAACAGTTCGCTACAGTGATAATACAGGCAAGCGGCACGCACTCGCGACAGGAATATATGACGGCAACTCGATACAGCAACAAGACAGGAACTTGACCAAAGTAAAGACTTGATGCAGCCAACTTCCAAACAGCAACACTCGAAACAGCACGTTTCGGGTGGACACGAATTTAACAGGAAACAAGTTCAAAGGATCGAACAACACTTTATGCGAAATATCGGACAAGTGTACAACTGTATCGAAAAACAAACAGAATATCGAAACAAGATATAAACAGATGTTTTTATCAAATTAGACCTATAATTTGATAAGGTGATTTCTCCTCAAGACCTATTGAGAATCAATTAGATTAATACTCGAAACGCGTCGAATAAAAACCAAGTTTTGATGAAAAGCATTAACCAAGGAAAAACACAAAGTGTTCTTATTTCTTCAACATTCCATCCTCTCCTTCATTACAACTCTACTGCCGCTATTTATAGGCAAAAGCAGTCTGATAAGATAAATTAAACTAATACAAGCTGAGCTTAAAATAAGGAAAGATAATAAAAAGGTTCCTCATGTCACTTTTTGACAAAAGTAAAAGCTGAGTCTTTGTCTCCAAGTTGCTTGCTGACAGCCGCCTTTTGCCAAGAATCCTGCTGCTTTTGTAAGAGAAAGCTGAACATTCTTTTATTGTTTAGTTGCCACTTGAACCTTTTTCCCTCCCAAAATGCAAGTTGTCTTTTGTTTAAGTTATTCCAATTCCGACTATGAAGGTAACTCCGTGCCTCGTTTCTGTTTTCTCGCCTAAGTATGTTGTAGTGTGGTCGAGGTGTTTTACATCAATTCTTACTTCGTCTTCTTCGCTTGGAGTAGTCGGTTTCGTATCATCAAGGTAAGGAGATAGATCGCCTATGTTGAAAGTAGCATGCACTCCATAATCACCCGGAAGTTCTAACTTGTAAGCATTGTCGTTCACCTTCGCAACAATTCTAAATGGTCCCTCAGCTCGTGGCATTAACTTGTTCTTACGCTTACTCGGGAATCGTTCCTTCCTCAAATGTAACCAAACTAAATCTCCAACCTCAAATAGTCTCGGCTTTCTTTGCTTGTTCGACTTCCTTTTGTACGTCTCGTTTATTTCCTTGATTCGATCCCGCACCTGTTCGTGTAATTTCATCATTGATTTTAGTTTTGATTCCGCATCTTTATGCACCAATTCGTCACTTGGTTGTGGAATTAGATCCAGCGGTATGTAAGGATTCAGCCCGTAAACTACTTCAAATGGAGAATGCGCTGTGGCATGAGTAGGAGAACGGTTGTAAGCAAACTCCACATGCACGAGCTTCAAATCCCAATCCTTTTATGTCTTGCTTACTAAGCCTCGCAACAGCGTTCCCAGTGTTCGGTTAGTCACTTCAGTTTGTCCATCTGTTTGAGGATGATGCGAAGTACTAAACAAAAGCTTGGTTCCCAACTTCCTCCACAATGTGTTCCAGAAGTAACTCAGAAACTTCGAGTCCCGGTCTGAAACAATAGTTTTTGGAACTCCATGTAATCGCACCACCTCCCGGAAATACAAGTCAGCAACATTACTCGCATCATCGGTTTTGTGACAAGGAACAAAATGAGCCATCTTTGAAAAACGATCGACAACAACCATGATCGCATCCTTTCCTCGTTGGGTTCGAGGCAAAGCAACGATGAAATCCATCGAGACATCTTCCCATGGCCTCTCCGGAATCGGTAAAGGTGTGTATATTCCTAGTTTGAACGAACTCTTCGCAATATGGCATGTCACGCACTTACTGATTATATTATGGACATCCCCCTGCATCTTTGGCCAATAAAAATGTTCTTTAAGCACATCCAATGTTTTGGCCGAACCAAAGTGGCTAGCCAAACCCCCTCCGTGAGTCTCTCGAACCAGCAATTCTCGAATCGTGTGCCTGGGTAGGCAAAGACGATTTCCCTTAAAAAGGAAGCCCTCCTGTATCGAAAATTCTCCCATAGGGCCAGGTTTGCACAGGGCGTAGGTCTCGCCAAAATCCGCATCACCTTCGTAATACTCCTTTACTGTATCGAATCCAAGCAATCGAACGTCAAGGGTAGAGAGTAAGGCATAACACCTAGACAATGCATCCGCTACAACATTGCTCTTTCCATCCTTATACTTTGATGAGAAGTGAAACGATTGTAAAAATTCCACCCACTTTGCATGCCTTGGACTCAACTTGTGTTGCCCGTTAATATACTTCAATGATTCATGGTCCGAATGTATGATGAAATGTTTTGGCCGAAGATAGTGACTCCAATGATCTAGATCCCTCACAATAGCATAAAACTCCTTGTCGTACGTACAATAATTGAGACGAGCACCGTTCAACTTCTCTGAAAAATAAGCAATAGGTCGCTTTCCCTGAATGAGAACTGCCCCAATGCCAACTCCGCTAGTATCACATTCTACTTTGAACGGTTGCGAAAAATCGGGTAATGCTAAGATTGGTGCTTCGCACAACTTTGCCTTCAAATTTGTAAATGACTCCTGAGCAGCCCGGCTCCAATTAAACGTGCCCTTCTTCAAACACTCAGTTATCGGACTCGTTATGGTGCTGAAATCTCGAATAAACCTCCGATAAAAGGAGGCAAGATCGTGGAACGATCTAACTTCAGTTACGGTTTTCGGAGTTGATACGAATTACGTATATGAGTGTATGTAAAACGTATAAAATACAACGGAACATTATCACGGCTTTTACAAGTATCAAAGTAACAATAAAATAAAAGGTGGTGGCCGAAATTATATGGTTTTCGACCGTGAGGTAGGATAGTGTATGGATTTGAATGTGTTTTATGAATTAGACCTATAACTCGATAAAGATTAATCTCTCCTCAAGACCTATTGAGAATTGATCAAGTTAAAATTCGAGACGCATCGAAATAATAACCAAGGTTTTGTTGAACTCGTTCAACGTATATTTCAAGAGAAATACAATGTTTATTACTTTCAAGGTGCTTACAACCACAATGTGAACTACTATATATAGTAGTATACAAAAGATAAGGAAATAAAAAAACAAAAAAAAAAACGAAAATACAAGTCTCCTTCCTAGCATGCTTCGGCCGAACTTCAAGGGTGTGGGGGGGGGGGGGGAGGAGATCTTCAAGATCTTGTGTAAGATATGAAGACTTTGATGAGTCTTTTTCATGCATGCTTTGGCCGAAAATTCAAAGGGGTGGGGGAGGAGATCTTCAAAATCTTGGACAAGATAAGAAGATGAAGAAAAGTTTGATGACTTTGACATAAAAACAATGCTTGACAAATCTTCATGCATCTTGGACCAATCGGCCGAATCTCCCATGATTTGGACCGATTCCAACGTTAATTTCGTCGCCATATTTACGTAACTCCAGTTCCGATTAATAACGTAACTCCAATTCGCGTGTTCTTCTCGCCCAAGTATGATGATGCATGGGCGTGCAACTTTGTATCGTCGTTGATGTCGATTTTTATTGACTTCTCTTCGATTGGAATAGTTGATATCGTATCATTTCCTCCCTCTTTGAAAGGAATTGACCTCAATTCCGTAATGCCATCATCGTCAAGGTAAGGCGAGAGATCGCCTATTGAAAGTTGCGTGTACTCCGTATTCGCCCGGAAGTTCTACTTTGTAAGCGTTGTCGTTCACTTTTCCCACAATTTTGTACGGACCTTCGGCTCTCGGCATTAATTTGTTCTTGCGTTTGTTTGGGAATCGTTCTTTCCTCAAATGTATCCAAACTAAGTTGCCAACATCAAATAGTCTCGACTTTTTATTTTTGTTCGACTTCCGTTTGTAAATTTCATTTACTTCTTTAATTCGATCTCGTACCTTTTCATGTAACTTCATCATTGACTTGAGTTTTGATTCTGCATCTTTGTGAACCAATTCGTCGCTCGGAAAGGGAATCAAATCCAATGACATGTGTGGATTTATTCCGTACACTACTTCAAAAGGTGAATGGGCCGTGGCGAAACTGGGTGATCGGTTGTATGCGAATTCCGCATGTGCAAGTTTAACGTCCCAATCTTTCTGTGTTTTGTTCACCAATCCTCGCAACAATGCTCCCAAGGTTCGTTAGTCACTTCGGTTTGTCCATCGGTTTGTGGGTGATGTGAAGTACTGAATAGAAGTTTAGTTCCCACCTTTCTCCATAAAGTATTCCAAAAGTAACTCAGGAATTTAGAATCTCGATCTGACACGATAGTTTTTGGAACTCCGTGTAAACGAACTACTTCTCGGAAATATAAGTCCGCCACATTGCTTGCATCATCGGTTTTGTGACATGCTATAAAGTGAGCCATTTTTGAAAAACGGTCGACGACAACCATGATCGAGTCTTTGCCCGGTTGAGTACGAGGTAAAGCAATAATAAAATCCATCGAGACATCCTCCTGCGGTCGCAAAGGTATTAGCAACGGCATGTATGTACTTGACTTGAACGAACTTTTCATCATGTGACAAGTGACGCATTTACTCACGATTGTGCTTACGTCACCATACATCTTTGGCCAAAAGAAATGCTCCTTTAGAACTTCTGCGGTTTTAGCCGAACCGAAATGACCGGCTAGTCCTCCTCCGTGCGCCTCCCGAACTAGTAATTCCCAAATCGTATGCTTCGGCACACATAGTTTATTTCCTTTGAAAAGAAAGCCATCTTGTAAAATAAATTCTTCGTACGGACCTGTTTTACAACGGGTGAAAATTTCTCCAAAATCCAAATCGTCAATGTAATGATTTTTCAAAGTCTCGAACTCCAACAAACGAACATCTAGAATAGAAAGTAAGGCATACCGTCTTGATAGTGCATCCGCCACTATATTACTCTTACCGTCTTTGTACTTGGATGAAAAGTGAAAAGATTGCAAAAACTCCACCCATTTTGCATGTCTTGGACTTAGCTTGTTTTGCCCGTTAATGTATTTCAACGACTCGTGATCCGAATGTAACACGAAATGTTTCGAACGTAAATAGTGACTCCAATGATCTAGTGCTCTCATGATGGCATAGAACTCTTCGTCGTAAGTACAATAATTAACTCGAGCACCACTTAACTTTTCTGAAAAATAGGCGATGGGGCGGCCTCCTTGAATAAGTACTGCCCCGATTCCAACTCCACTAGCGTCGCATTCCACCTCAAATGGTTGTGAAAAATCGGGTAACGTTAAAATCGGTGCTTCACATAACTTTTCTTTTAATTTTTCAAAAGCCTTTTGGGCAGCCTCATTCCATGCAAATGTACCTTTTTTAAGACACTTCGTGATCGGACTGGAGATGGTACTAAAGTCCCATATGAATCGTCGGTAAAAAGAAGCGAGGCCATGAAATGATCGTACCTCCGTGATAGTTTTTGGTGTCGGCCAAGACTTGATTGCCGCGATTTTCTCTTGATCCACCGAAACTCCTTCTTTAGAAACGACATATCCGACAAAAGACAAGACTCTCGACTAGAAAAGTACACTTTTCCCGCTTTCCATAAAGTTTCTGTTTCCTTAGAGTTTCAAACACGTGTCGCAAGTGTTCAAGATGCTCCTCTAAGGATCGACTGTAGATTAAAATGTCGTCTAAGTACATGACAACAAACTTCCCCAAGAAAGGTTTAAGAACCTCGTTCATCAATCTCATGAAAGTGCTCGGGGCATTAGTGAGGCCGAATGGCATCACAACCCACTCGTAAAGTACATTTTTCGGTTTAAATGCCGTCTTCCATTTGTCTCCCTCTCGCATGCGAATTTGATGGTATCCGCTCCGTAAATCAACTTTAGAAAATATAAACGAGCCATGCAACTCGTCTAACATGTCGTCTAGTCTCAGGATGGGGAACCGATACTTGACGGTGATGTTATTCACGGCTCTACTGTCAATGCACATCCGCCATGATCCGTCTTTTTTTGGTACAAGTAGGACTGGAACTGCACACAGACTTAAACTCTCTCGGACATATCCGTGACTGATGAGCTATTCAATTTGACGTTGTAGCTCTTTGGTTTCTTCGGGATTACAACGATACGCCGCCTTGTTCGGTAATGGAGCTCCTGGTACAAGATCAATTTGGTGTTCGATTCCGCGGATAGGTGGTAATCCCACCGGCAAGTCTTCGGGAAAGACATCCGCGAACTCGTGAAACAGTGTATCTATCTCTTCTTCATGGTGTGATTTTGTAGCAAGGTTTCGGGTTTCTTTGATCATCATCAAATAAACACGTTCGCCATCGTCAATGGCGTGTTCGACTTCTTTTTCGTTTGCAAACATCGTGAGCTTTGGCCCTTCGACTTTTTTTGAACTCATTGTTCGGATAGCTTGAGGTGACATAGGTTTAAGAACAATTTTTTTACCTTTGTCTCGTAACTCATACTCGTTGCTCCTCACTCGATGTAGTACGTCCCGATCAAATAACCAAGGTCTTCCCAACAACACGTGACATGCGTCCATCGGTAGTACATCGCATATAATATCATCACCATACGAACCCATGGTGAGTCCGACCTTCACTTGTCTTGATACTTTCACTTTATTTCCATCATCGAGCCAATGGAGTGCATACGGCATTGGATGAGCCGTAGTGGTTAGTCTGAGCTTCGAAACCATCTCTCTTGATGCCACATTTGTACAACTTCCACCGTCAATGATCAAGCTACACCATTTTTCTCCGACAGGACACTTCGTGTGAAAGATTTGATCTCGTTGTTCTATGTCACTCGGGGCCGCCTTCGTTTGTAGCATGCGAAGGACGAGGTTCGTGTCATAATTCGGGGCATCGTATGCCTCGCAATCTTCTTCTTCTTCGTCGGCTTCCAAGTTAAAGACGTCTCCAATTCTTTCTTCTTCGGCTAGTAATTCTTCTCGGACGGCTATTGCTTCTCGTAACGTCACTATTCTTCAATTTGGACAAGCACTTTGATAGTGTCCAAATCCTTGACATTTGAAACACCGAACTTTAGATAAGCTTGTTTCCTTTGGCGTGAGAGGAGTTTTTGGAATGGTAGTAACGGGGGGATTCGCCGTGACAGTTTTTGGAAACGAGCTAGAACTCGTGCCAAAGTTGGTATTTCCGAACTTAGGTGGGAATTTGGGTTTTGAAAATTTCGCCTTGTTTTGAGTTTCCAACTTTATGCAAAGTCCGCACAAAGTATCAAAGTCGGAATAGGGGTAGAGTTCCACAGAATTAGCAATGTTTCTATTCAAGCCTCGTAAGAAACGGGACATCCGTAATTCTTCGCTCTCTTCAAGTTCTCCCATCAAGGATAAGTTTTCAAACTCTTCGATGTATTCTCCTACACTTATCTTTCCTTGTGTGAGGTCAGAAATTTTTTGATATAAACTTAACTTGTGTGTAGCCGGGACATATCTCTTACGTAGTTTCTTTTTTAGAGAATCCCACGAACGTATCTTTTCCTTACCGGTCCGAACTCGTTGTGTCTTCATTCGTTCAAACCAAAGGGAAGCTCCCTTTCCAAGTTTGAGAATCGCGTACTTGCATCGTTTCTCGTCATCGAGGTCCTTGAACTCAAACATTCGTTCAATTTTCGTTTCCCACTCCAAATAAGTCTCGGGATCGGTGCCACTTACGAACTCCGGAAGTTCGCTTGTCTTGAATTCATCCACATGTTGTGGTGCATGCATGGCGTCGTATCCTCGTCGTGCATGGATTCTGGGCTCCGGCAAGCCTCGAAGAACGACACGCAATTTGGCTACTTCTTCATCGGTGAATGCCATCTTCTTGAGTAACGTCGAGGACCGCGAGACAAATGGCTCCGATACCACTTATGATACGAATTACGTATATGAGTGTACGTAAAATGTATAAAATACAACGGAAGATTATCACGGCTTTTACAAGTATCAAAGTAACAATAAAATAAAAGGTGGTGGCCGAAATTATATGGTTTTAGGCCGTGAGGTAGGATAGTGTATGGATTTGAATGTGTTTTATCGAATTAGACCTATAACTCGATAAAGATTAATCTCTCCTCAAGACCTATTGAGAATTGATCAAGTTAAAATTCGAGATGCGTCGAAATAATAACCAAGGTTTTGTTGAACTCGTTCAACGTATATTTCAAGAGAAATACAATGTTGATTACTTTCAAGGTGCTTACAACCACAATGTGAACTACTATATATAGTAGTATACAAAAGATAAGGAAATAAAAAAACAAGAAAAAAAACGAAAATACAAGCCTCCTTCCTAGCATGCTTCGGCCGAACTTCAAGGGTGTGGGGGGGGGGAGGAGATCTTCAAGATCTTGTGTAAGATATGAAGACTTTGATGAGTCTTTTTCATGCATGCTTTGGCCGAAAATTCAAAGGGGTGAGGGAGGAGATCTTCAAAATCTTGGACAAGATATGAAGATGAAGAAAAGTTTGATGACTTTGACATAAAAAAAAAATGCTTGACAAATCTTCATGCATCTTGGACCAATCGGCCGAATCTCCCATGATTTGGACCGATTCCAACGTTAATTTCGTCGCCATATTTACGTAACTCCAGTTCCGATTAATAACGTAATTCCAATTCGTGTGTTCTTCTCGCCCAAGTATGATGATGCATGGGCGTGCAACTTTGTATCATCGTTGATGTCGATTTTTATTGACTTCTCTTCGATTGGAATAGTTGATATCGTATCATGAGTAGGCCACGACTTAATAGCTTCAATTTTCCCCTGATCAACCGACACTCCATCCTTCGAGACAACATAGCCAAGAAAAGTTGTGCTCTCGACGAGGAACGCACACTTTTCTTTCTTTCCATACAGCCTCTGAGACCTAAGAGTCTCGAATACTTGCCGTAGATGTCCGAGATGTTCCTCCACTGATCGACTATAAACCAAAATATCATCCAAATAAACAACCACAAATCTGCCCAAAAATGGTTTAAGTAGCTCATTCATCAAGCGCATGAGAGTACTCGGTGCATTTGTAAGGCCGAACGGCATAACGGTTCATTCATACAGCCCGTGTTTAGTTTTAAAGGCTGTCTTCCACTCATCTCCTTCCCGCATCCGAATTTTGTGATAACCACTTCGTAGATCAACTTTTGAAAAGATCACTGATCCGTGTAATTCGTCCAACATGTCATCAAGCCTCGGAATTGGAAATCGATACTTGATGGTTATATTGTTCACAGCTCGACTGTCAATATACATTCGCCAAGAACCATACATCTTAGGAACAAGTAGGACCGGAACCGCACATGGACTTAAACTTTCTCGAACATACCCGTGGCTCATCAGTTCTTCAATTTGCTTCTGAAGTTCCTTCGTTTCCTCGGGACTACACCTATAGGCAGCTTTATTCGGAAGTGATACGAATCGGTCAACATCATCAAATACAAAAAGAAGATTATCCGACCAAGCTTGATTGAGTCGCAGGCATACATAAAATCCTCATGCAAAATACATGGACAAATTACCAATTCTCGCGCGCGCGACGACTTCGTAGCAGTTTTAGTATTTTGCCCATAACTTTCTCGTCCGAAATCCGATTCAGGTGATTCAAGTGGCCATGGAAAGCTAAGAAAGAGAGCTACAAATCTTATGAGACCATAGGACCAAATTCGGACCCATTGGATCCCAGAAATGACAAAACCGACAGCATCATATTTGGTCCAAGATCATGAAGATTTTTGTCTCTTCTAGTTTCAAGACTTCATTTTCAAAGTCCACTACAATGCTTGGGTCCCTCCACACTTCAATAATTCGTCCAAACCAAGTGGATGGAAGCTTGATTTTTGTTGTCCTTGTCAAGTATCACATGGGAGAGATTTTGTCCCCACCTTTGAACTTGATGCGATTACGACATCTCCAAACGAAGTAAGAATCAACGTAGGTGACGATACCAAGTTGCATGCACATGCACCTACGTACTTCGGTGAGAAAACATCCGCGGAAATGGGAACGATCTTAATAATTGGAACCGGGATAACTTATACGTATCAAAACATGCACACGTATGCATGTTCATGCATACAAAATCGGCCATATGGGGAAGATTTCGGCTGATTGTGACATGCATCCTTGAAGGATTTTGTCCCCACTACTTTCAACATTTGTGTCCATTTTCAAAGTCCACCATATCAACACTTGAGATTTGATTTCCCTCCACCTTATCACTTCGGCCGAAACACATGGGAGGAAGACTACAAGATGTTGCTTTCTTGTTCAAAGTCTTTGTCAAAGACTTATCACATAAGATAGATGGTGACCTCCTCCACTTCATGATACCCACGGCCGAACTCAAGGAAACCAAGCATGTGTTGTTTTTATTTTTTTAAAAGTCTTGATGTCTTAGTTTAATAATTGCTTGTCTTTTAGTTTGATTTTGTGTGATGTTGTTTGGCTTGGTTAGGAGTTGTAAATGGCTATATAAAGCCTCATCCTCCACTTGTTGTAAGCACTTTGAAAATTAATAACATTGTATTTCTCTTGAAATATACGTTGAACGAGTTCAACAAAACCTTGGTTATCATTTCGATGCGTCTCGAATTTTAACTTGATCAATTCTCAATAGGTCTTGAGGAGAGATTATCTTTATCGAGTTATAGGTCTAATTCGATAAAACACATTCAAATCCATACACTATCCTACCTCACGTCCAAAAACCATATCATTTCGGCCACCACCTTTTATTTTTGGTCGATATTTTGATACTTGTAAAAACGTAATAATCTTCCGTTGTATTTCATACGCTTTACGTACACTTACATACGTAATTCGTATCATAAGTGGTATCGGAGCCCAAGGTCATCTCCTTGGGCGATCAACTATATTCACCGAATTTTTTTTTCGTTGAAGTATTTAGTCACCTTCTTGGGTTGTTCTTCACGGTTAGAAGAATTTTCGCATAACATTGGCAGATTAGCGCAGTCGGAAGAAAATAAAGTTTCCCGTGGATTCGACCGTTGGATCGTCACGAAATTTTGACAAAGGTAAGCCAACTCATTGAACTACAGTATGAACGGTGGAGATCAGATTCTTTGATCATCTTCTTGGTTCATTCTTCACGGATTTCTTGGCAAATTTTCTGTTCGGAGCTCAAGGTCATCTCCTTGGGCGATTTATTCAACGATTTCTTATCAAGAACTATCTCTTGATTCTTGTTATGGATTTCTCCGATCTCGATTTCTTGATGAAACTCCGTGATGCACTAAACTGCTTATCGGAGCAACATATGCAAGCAAGACGCAGAGACGACGCCAGCGATATTGATTTCTTGGCTAAATTCCGCAGCATACCGGAGTTCCACGGATCTAGTAATCCAGATGCGTTCATGGATTGGCTCCATGCTTGTGAGGAGCATGCGGACTTCAAGGCTGCCCTGATCAACCGCCGCGTTTCGCTGGTGACAAAGCGCCTCCGCGGTAGCACCGCCTTCTGGTGGAAAAAATTGAAACAGTCCCGTTCACAACAACGTAAGCCTAAAATCAGAGCTTGGCAAAAATTCAGGAAATATTTCGCCAGAAAATTTATCCCAAAAGCAAAACAAGATCACGACTTTATGCTTTCTGAAACGGCTAATCTCGGATATAAACTCTTTGTCACTGACGACTTTGATATGACAGAATTTCCTGCGGCGTTTTTTGATGACAAAGAAGACGATGGTTGGAGTCTAGCTGCCCTATCGGAGCAAAGTGGGTCGTATGACTTTGTTGCGGTACGAAACGAGCTTAGTGGGTTAATTTTTGATGAGACATTATTCAAGGAGCCCGATAATATGGAAAGTGGATCGGGTTATGATGGACCGCCAATATTTGATACAGAATCAGATGACAAAGAGGACCCCCTAATTGATCTCGAGCTTCCCATTTTTGAAGGTGAGCATGTACACATGCGGGTGCTTAAGGAGACCCGAGATAATGGCATGGTTGTACAAAGCGAACTAATCGAACAAAGACCGCCTTGTTATATTCCACACAAGGTTGTTTCAATTATTGTCAAAGAACTGGAGGGTCCTAATCCATTTGTTCTTGTTGAACCAGTTCTTGACACCGACCAACGTGAAAGCAGCGTGGCTGCGTATAATCGGAAAATAGTAAGGGACGAATTCATTATTGAAGGGAGTGAGGACGCGATTTGTGTTCACTTAGCACAGGAGTGGAAATTACTCCGTTGAACCATAAATCATCTTTTCGGGATTCCAGTAAGGGGAATGGAAGACTCCTAGGTATGTCGTTTGTTTCCATTTTGCATGTTGTCCTTTTGGATACGCAATCACAAGTTAAAGTCAACATTATGGACGAAAATTACATCTTCAAACCGGGAGGAGTGCAACCATATCCGAAGTATCAACCCTTCTTTCGGGCATTAGAATCAAGAATGAATCTTCTTGAAAAATAAGGGAATGATGTGATTAAGACCGAGCATCCAATGAACTACATGTCAAGTCTTACAGCACAAAAAAAAAAGTTCAAAATCTGGATTTGAGGTCAAATCCTTTGAAAGGGGGAGGGTATGATACGAATCGGTCAACATCATCAAATACAAAAAGAAGATTATCCGACCAAGCTTGATTGAGTCGCAGGCATACATAAAATCCTCATGCAAAATACATGGACAAATTACCAATTCTCGCGCGCGCGACGACTTTGTAGCAGTTTTAGTATTTTGCCCATAACTTTCTCGTCCGAAATCCGATTCAGGTGATTCAAGTGGCCATGGAAAGCTAAGAAAGAGAGCTACAAATCTTATGAGACCATAGGACCAAATTCGGAACCATTGGATCCCAGAAATGACAAAACCGACAGCATCATATTTGGTCCAAGATCATGAAGATTTTTGTCTCTTCTAGTTTCAAGACTTCATTTTCAAAGTCCACTACAATGCTTGGGTCCCTCCACACTTCAATAATTCGTCCAAACCAAGTGGATGGAAGCTTGATTTTTGTTGTCCTTGTCAAGTATCACATGGGAGAGATTTTGTCCCCACCTTTGAACTTGATGCGATTACGACATCTCCAAACGAAGTAAGAATCAACGTAGGTGACGATACCAAGTTGCATGCATATGCACCTACGTACTTCGGTGAGAAAACATGCGCGGAAATGGGAACGATCTTAATAATCGGAACCGGGATAACTTAGACGTATCAAAACATGCACACGTATGCATGTTCATGCATACAAAATCGGCCATATGGGGAAGATTTCGGCCGATTGTGACATGCATCCTTGAAGGATTTTGTCCCCACTACTTTCAACATTTGTGTCCATTTTCAAAGTCCACCATATCAACACTTGAGATTTGATTTCCCTCCACCTTATCACTTCGGCCGAAACACATGGGAGGAAGACTACAAGATGTTGCTTTCTTGTTCAAAGTCTTTGTCAAAGACTTATCACATAAGATAGATGGTGACCTCCTCCACTTCATGATACCCACGGCCGAACTCAAGGAAACCAAGCATGTGTTGTTTTTATTTTTTTAAAAGTCTTGATGTTTTAGTTTAATAATTGCTTGTCTTTTAGTTTGATTTTGTGTGATGTTGTTTGGCTTGGTTAGGAGTTGTAAATGGCTATATAAAGCCTCATCCTCCACTTGTTGTAAGCACTTTGAAAATTAATAACATTGTATTTCTCTTGAAATATACGTTGAACGAGTTCAACAAAACCTTGGTTATCATTTCGACGCGTCTCGAATTTTAACTTGATCAATTCTCAATAGGTCTTGAGGAGAGATTATCTTTATCGAGTTATAGGTCTAATTCGATAAAACACATTCAAATCCATACACTATCTTACCTCACGGCCGAAAACCATATCATTTCGGCCACCACCTTTTATTTTTGGTCGATATTTTGATACTTGTAAAAATGTAATAATCTTCCGTTGTATTTCATACGCTTTACGTACACTTACATACGTAATTCGTATCAGGAAGAGGTGCACCTGGTATAAGGTCGATTTGATGCTCAATTCCACGAATTGTTGGCAAACCCGACGGCAATTCTTCAGGGAAGACGTCCGCGAAGTCATGTAATAAGTTGGCCACTGTATCCTCGTATTTCGCCGGCACGAAATCATCTTGAGTCTCTTTTATCACCAGCATGTAAACACGCTCGCCACTTTCCATAGCGTGTTCAACTTCCCTCTCGCTCGCGAACATGGCGAGGTTCGGTTTTTCCCCTCGTTTGGCACTTATGGACCGGATAGCTTGGGGTGTATAGACTTTGTTAAAATCATCTTTTCCACATATGACTTGTTATATCGATCATTATCCCATTCTGCAACACTTCAACTATGCCATGATGAAACATGTTTTTAAAGACAACAATACCGTCTCTCAAAATAAATTTAAGAAAATACATTTTCATGACAGCGAGCAAAATAGTTTATTCAAAATCTATCATGTTGAAAAGTATCATTTTCAAATGTTCAAAAACAATTTCATGTATCTCAAAATGAACTAGAATGACTACATGTTCCTCTCAACAATTCACAACATCCTCCCAAATACACAACTCCATTTTTCCAAGTTTACCCTAACAATTGATTTTCCATAATCATATCTTCTCAAGACCATAGGTTTTGTCCCAACTATTATATTCGGCCACTTCATATTGTAACACATAATATTTTTCCGAATATTTCTCAAAATACATCAATTTATAACTGAGAATAACCTTAAAACAATTCAAAAATCCAAATACTTACAGATCGTGAAGCTGACGATTCCCTATGATACTGGCACATATCTCAACTCTAGAAAATACTCGATGCAGATATTTTCAAAACATACATTTTGCAAAATCGGTTCAACTAAAAATATGACACATCTCTTTCCAAAGAATCGCGTTAATACCATTTCGATAAGTTTAAAACAACCACAGTACCACACTGGTAAACCACATAACACACAAGCTCGAGTGAACAACAAAAACCCAGGACTCTAATATTCGTCAACCGACAACTCGAATGACGTGACAAAAACACGACTCGAATCGACCCGACAGCTTAGGTTTTCACAACCTAAGCTCTGATACCATATTCTATAACACCCCCATAGCCATCCGAGAATATTACAACATTGTGGACCCCGAAAAGGAACCCACAAGGCTAAAAGACATTTTTACAAACATTTCAAATAGGCCTAAGCGGCGATGACGGTAATATCCATTTTAAAAATATTCAAAGACTCTATGAAATCCATTTATCAATACCGTCGTAAAATCTCATTTAAAAGTACAAGGCTGAAATGCCAAAACTCATCAATGTAAAATTATACGTTAAGCCATCGCTTACACGTACCGATAAAATAGTTTAGACGATGCTTTTCCAAAATGAACCCAAGTTCGCAAAATACTAGCAAGTCATTTTAAAACACACTCGTAGTAGATATAACAAATAATTAAAAATACTTTTGCGGTGGAAAATAACAACTAGTCAAAGTACTCGACTCACAAACACACACCAAAGCCAGTATCCTCCGGGAAGCTCATCTCTTCACGGCCGCTACAAGCTCGATATCCCAAGAACCTAAAAATAAAGCCCACGACGGGGTCAGCCATCATATCCAACAATGATAACAATCACATCACGTCAATACTTACATACCAATGAAGATGCTAAATAAGAACTCTGCCAATGTAATCTTACCGTCATAACCTTATTCCTCACCATATTCCACATCTCGTATTCTAAAAAACACACTGAATCGTACACAAACTTTTGCACTATAGCCCAGATAATAGCCAAGATTCTCAAAACATCATCATAACTCACTGATACGAAATATACCAACACTAATCAATTCGATCCATCGGATAACATCATCAAATATCAACACGATAATCGATTGTCCATCCAAAGACAAGAACCAAGAAGGAAATACATAACATACCTCAAGATACGCAATGTTACGATGAACCATATTAGTCTAATTCGAGATCAGATCAATACAACATACAGACATGGTACTACAAAAGACTTATAAATACATACTCACATGACAGCATCAATATGCTCACAACAATAACAACAACGTACACTTATGGTAATCCAACGATCCAGCGCACAGCATAGATTCCCACGATGATCCTATTAAATCAACACGTGGTGGATAACCCACAATATACATATGCACAACAACAACACATGATAATCTAACGATCTAGCGCACATAGCATAGATTCCCATGATGATCCCATCAGACCAACACATGGTGGAAGTACCCGTCTAACGTTCCAGCACACACAGCTATAGATTCCCATGATGATCCCGCCAGACCAACACATGGTGGACAAAACAATCACAACACATATGCACGACACATAACAACATAACTGACATGCCTGACAACAACAATACATGTATGTATCACAACATGATTGACACTAAATGACACAAATGATTAGAGTATTTGCCCCAGGTCCTCCGATAGCAATCTCGATGTCAAAAACCATCACCGACGATTATTCTCAATGTTCGACGATCCAAAATACCACCGACTATAGATTTTCATATCCTCATCTTTACCAAAATGTATCCTCGATACCCAAGCATACCAATAACAAATCTAAATTATATAAATTATGATTAAATTCCCAAAATCCGAAAACAACGTACAATCCCAAATCTCCAGAGTTCACAATTATAATCATTGCTATACGAATTATAAACGAATAAAACTGAAACCATTCATTAAATATTATAAACTGAGCAAGTAATAACTTGCCTCGATACCGATACGATGATAATGAAGCCGTTACCAATTTCCTTGCCTTCGTCTACAAGCTCCTCGGACCTGACCATAGTAATTCATGAACATACTCGAACTCGCCGCAACATATTATTCTAATCAACGATCAATCCTCACAACCTAATGCAATAATCAATAAACGACAATTCGATAACAATCAACAACTGACATAACCAATCCACAAATCCAACGATTCCACAATACCTCATTTGAACACAAAATCCGAACATTTGCAACTCGAACAATTACGAACGCATAACCGTAATACGATTCCTCAATCTGATAATCATATCAAAAATCAACCAGCCCAATAACAGGGATTATAACATACTCGATTCCGAAACCAATCTCATATACGGATTAACAAGATTTCTCCTTGCTCATAATTGTAAACTCGTAGTAAAATAATACCGATATAATCACTAATCCGAATTATCCGAGTAGTTCAATATTATGAATAATCATATTTCAAGATTAACCATAATCTTTTCAATTCAATCTCATTATCATACTTGTTATACGGAAATCACATCATCAATCAACATAACTTAATTCTAGATATGAACATTCCATGTTCATATCCAAAAACATCAATACTTCAACATATAGTCATCTTGCTATGTTATATTCACCAAGAAGTTCTTCAAGAACACCAAATAATCCATAACCATGATCATTACCAACAAAACAACATAATCCAATATGTTCTAACATCTAAACTATCGTCTAACTCATAATCCAAGGCATATATATCGATATATCATCTTCTTCCTCGATACAAACTCCATGAAACACCAAGAATCATCATATAATTTCCATATTCATCGTAATACGAAGTAAACAACAACAACAACATCAAAACCCAAAACTAAAATATCTCTTGAAGATAAACAACACAATTCAAAACCACAAGAATCATTTCAATATCCATATATCAACAACAACATCATCATAATTCGGTAATCCATCTCATAATCATACTTATCAACTCGTTTATATGATAATAATCATCAACTCAAAAACACCAATATTCAATACAAAACGAAATCCAAAGTGAATATTAATTACCTCTTCGAAGAAATGGGTTGATTCTCAAGGTTGATTCTATTTCCAATCACTCCCAAGTTCAATATTGTTAAAGACGATCAACTCTATGATACTCAAGTGTTTTGGAACCTCAAAACCTCCTTAAAGACTCTCTCTATCGGATGAAGGGAAGAAATAGCCGAAATGAATAACAACACCCAACTACACACACACACACACATATATATATATATATAGACTCAGATATTACGTATGTTACATGAACCATCTTAACGTACGTAACAATCCTTATGTACATTATCTGACCTTGATAGCATACGTAATGACAGTCCAGAGGCTACTGCCTCAATTGGTATCATGTCTTATGTATGTAACACTCATGCCATAGCATACGTAACACAGAGTTGACTTACTACAGTAGTATGTCCATTTAACGTACGTAATGAGTAGTCCATAGCGTACGTTAAACTCTTCGTTGGCTTGCCTTTTTTCATGCTAGCCATTCTCTAGGCTCTACATGTCAGGTATAGATTCCTCTGTCCGATTCCTCTCGTAACGTACGTATGTTACCCTTACCATATTAGCGTACGTTAGCTTCTCAACTTAGCATACATTGTGGCTTCTATAGTTAGCCAATTATAACTGCTCTCATCCGTCTCGACATACTGGATACGTATACACAATATACTAAATATATATACTCCTTCCAATAATATTCTCATACAATATGCCTGACACACAATATCTTCAATTACAATTGTCGACCAAGTACGACAATTATACCAGTACAAATGTCTTAGTCCTTCAATTATTTTATTCCTATTGTACAGATTCCACACTGTGCAGTATAACTCGGATAAAATTACAATAAACAAATATAGTAGAAATTCAGGATATTACAGGTTACGTACGTAACACTGGGTATCAGATCGGACCTGATTTTTGGCGTGTAGGGCCATACACGATCTGGATATTTGGCTTTTAGAGGCAGCTTAGTCAACTCCCATTACGTACGCTATGCATGGATGCTAACGTACATAATGTTGTGGTTGTTACGTACGTCTTTTGGCTAACATATGTAATGGGGGTTCCGTTTTGAGGCAGTGAGTTCTGGCAGGACGTAGCATATGCTATGTAGTGCTGATAACATATGTAAGGGCTATAACATACGTTAAGTGTGGGAGGTTAGTGGCCGTAATGCGATGTGCATATTATAAAGACATGCTTCTTCTTTCATTTCTTCACGATCTATTTTCGATTTCTCTCCCTAGAAATCATCCCTCTGCATCCCTTAGTGTATTCCAACCCCTTCCGACTTGCTTTGGAGCTTCCTAACTTGGATCGGAGCTTAGGAGCTTGAAGATTGAGTGGATTCTTGGAGGCTTTGAGGTTGTTCTTTAATTTTCAAGAGGTATGTTAGTTAATCTTGTGTTAATCTTGAGATTATGATGATGTTGTTGTTGATTAGTTCGTGTATTAATGGATTGTTGGAGGATAGCATGATTCTTGATGAGTTTTTATAACTTATATTAAGAACTTGGTGATTATGACTTGAGGATGAGCGTTTTCTTGATGTTTTAAGAATACTTGTAGATTATAATCATGTCTAGGAAGGGTTATGTTTAGATTGTTAGATGATTAACATAGCTTTGAGATGATTATTAATGTTGGTTCTGTTCTTGAGAGATTTTAACCATTTTAGTGTAGGATTATTATTAGTTCTGAGATAAGTATCATAATCTTGAAATGGTTAAGTTAGTCTTGTTGATTAATCTGAAGCTCATGATGAATTGATGATTGATGATTGGGTAGACATCATGTTAGTTGTGTTGATGATGTTCTTGAGGTGATTATGATGATATATGTTGGTATCATCATAATGGGTTGACTAATTTGATGTTGTTCTTGATAATCCTTGTTGAATTATTTTTCATAAGTGTTAATGATACGGGGTTGACAAGTCCGAGGGAAGAAGACGAGGTGATGATCGACGTAAGCGGCCATGCAACATACTTGGGCGAGAAAACGAGACACGGAGTTACCTTAATAACCGGACTTGGAGTAACTTAAACAATAGGTAACTTGCATCTTGAGGGAAGGGGGCCCAAGTGGTAAAAGAATAAAAGAATTTCAGCATATTTTATTAGAAAGGCAGCAGGATTCTCGGCAACATGCTATGTGAAAAAGCGGCTATCAGCTTTCAACTTGGAGACAAGGCCCAACTTTTACTTTTGTCAGTGATACGAATTAACGTATTAAGATGAACGTAAATTCGCCGGAAAATACAGCGGTTATATTTGTTACCTCACAACACTCGTATTTGTGTAATACTCGTAAGGTTCAACCGAAAGTAGGGCAATTCAGCTTTGCGTAAACATGAATAAAATGAAAGTAAGTTATCAAACTAGACCTATAGTTTGATAAGACAATCTCTCCTCAAGACCTATTGAGAATTGATTAAATTACAACTCGAAGACGCGTCGAATTATAATCGAAGTGTGTTGAAAATCATTCAACAAGAATACATGTGATGTATTTCGTTTTTTCTTGCTTCAAAGTTATTATTCAAGGTTGAGGATGAGGCTATTATATAGCCATTACAACTTACTAATAAGTTCAAACAAGATCACACAAAATCTAGCTAAAATACAAGCAAATATTAAACTAATTATAAAGACTTTTGACAAGGAAAAGAAAATCATAATATTTTGGCTCCTTCCTTGTACAAATCGGCCATGGGGTTCAAAGAGGGATTGGACAAGATTCTCCTCATGTGATATATTTTGTAATGCTTGACAATGACTTGATCATGAAAGTAACACCTTGGCATCTTCTTTCCATATGGTTCGGCCGAAATCATTCCAAAGGAGTGGAGTGAATCAAATCTCTTTCCTTGGTCTTGATGTGGTGGACTTGAAAATGAAAGCAAGTATTAAAGTGGTGGGGACAAAAGATCCTTCAAGGATGCATGTCACAATCGGCCGAAATCTTCCCCAAATGGCCGATTTTGTATGCATGAACATGCATACGTATGCATGTTTTGATACGTTTAAGTTATCCCAGTTCCGATTATTAAGATGGTTCCCATTTCCGCTTTTGTTTTCTCGCCGAAGTACGTAGGTGCATGTGCATGCAACGTGGTATCGTTACCTATGTCAATTCTTACTTCGTTTGGAGATGTCGTAATCGCATCATCTCCTCCCCCTTTGAAAGGAATTGACCTCAATTCAGTGATTCCCTCGTCGTCAAGGTAAGGAGATAGATCGCCTACGTTAAAAGTGGAGTGTACTCCATAATCGCCCGGAAGTTCTACTTTATACGCATTGTCGTTCACCTTTCCCACGATTTTGTAAGGTCCCTCGGCCCTCGGCATGAGTTTGTTCTTGCGTTTGCTAGGAAATCTCTCTTTTCTTAAGTGTACCCAAACCAATTCGCCTACTTCGAATAGTCTCGGTTTTCTGTGATTGTTAGATTTCCGTTTGTATGCGTCATTCACCTCTTTGATTCGATCATGTATTTGTCCGTGCAATTTGATCATCGACTTAAGTTTCGATTCTGTATCTTTGTGTACCAACTCGTCTTTCGGCAATGGAATCAAGTCCAAGGTCATATAAGGATTTAACCCGTAAACGACTTCAAAAGGAGAATGTGCCGTAGCATGTGTAGGGGATCGGTTATAGGCAAATTCCGCATGAGCAAGTTTCACGTCCCAATCCTTTTGCATTTTATTCACAAGTCCTCGCAACAACGTTCCTAATGTTCGATTTGTGACCTCAGTTTGACCATCGGTTTGCGGATGGTGGGATGTAACACCCCCAAGATATTCGAGGTGTATTACAGCGCCGTGGACCCCTACATGGAATCCACCAGGCTAACACAAGAGAACACCTCTCGACTAACCGTCTCGGTTAGCAAGGAGACAATAATATTAACAACAAGAACATAAAACAACACGTCCGGTATAACCGGCATAATAACATCAACCGACAAATATGGTAACTCCAACGAAGTCCAAACACGACCAGAAAGGAAAAACCTACGTACTCGCGAGTACAATCTATAAGTTTAGAATATAAGAAACAACCATATCGAATTAGACAAAGGAAATAAGACGACCCAAATGCACATGTCAACGGCCTTGGCCAACATCCTCGTACTGTCCCGGTGCTCGCTCGTCCGGATAATTATGACCTGAAATCCATAACAAGAATTTCCCCAAAACGGGTCCCCAAAGGGGTTAGCAATTACGCTAGTACAAGTAGTCAAGGCAAACCAATCGCTTACACATTTCATAGTACATGCACCAATATCATTTGCAAAAGTTAAAACCAGACATGTCTTTTCCGGAAACAAACAGTCAAACAATTTGCCTTGGGAACAGAGTAATATCATAGATTCCCGCACGAGGCCTCTAAGGACCCTCCCGCGCTGGCTATATTATAAAACAAAACACGCACATGCATCGCCTTGGGAACAGAGTAATATCATAGATTCCCGCACGAGGCCTCTAAGGACCCTCCCGCACTGGCTAGCTAAACAAACTCGTGAAATCCAGGGCGGCAGCATAGATTTCCCTCCTTGACCCCGTCGGGCCAACATGAGGTGAGTTACACACAAGTAATATACATCACCATTTCATGTTAAGCTTAAAGGTTTACAAAAATACTTGCCTTGAATTAATGACGACGCGAAGAACGAAAGGAAAGTCACCGATGAATGCTAGGAACCAACGAAAACCCGCCTACGATTCATGTATATTCGTATATAAACAACAACGAGGGCGGACCACAACCAAACCCTCTCGATTCCGTAAAAATCACGAAATATACCATGAATCCGTAGGGAAACTAAGAATACCAACAAGATTAATCATATTCATCATGAATCCATCGACAAAACGAAACGGATCAGAAGAAAATCCCAAAACCCCCAAATTATCCAAAAGTAGGGTTCTAAGAGATTACCTTGGATTTAGGATAAGAAACACAAGTGGATGATGTTAATCTACACCAAGAATTCAAGCAAAAGAATCTCTGATGTGATTGGAAGAAGAAAATCGCCTCAAATCGCCTCTGAAGTCGCTCGGCCGCGGAAGGAGGAGAGAAATGAGAATTTGTCACTATCTCGGTCAACTCCCTGGTTTATATAGCCAGGGAGTGTTAGCGTGCGCTAATCCTTTAAGGTTAGCGTGCGCTAACGGGGAGAAATTACAGCCAAACTAATTAGCGTCGATCCGGTAGCCAAACTTTTGGCCGTTAGCGTGCGCTACTCGAAACGTAGCGTGCGCTAATAACCTCTCGGTAGCGCGCTATGGACCAATAGCGTGCGCTACTGGACATCACCGAGTCCGGAGCCAAATGCCCAAACTCACGACCCGTTAGCGTGCGCTACCATACAGCGTAGCGTGCGCTAACTAGCCTCGATTGAGTTCGAGTAAACCGCCCGATCGACAGTCACACTAGCGCGCGCCATCAACAACTTAACGTGCGCTAGTCTCCCGACATTAGCGTGTGCTAGACAAGATAGCGTGCGCTAATCCGATAGTCCAGAGGGCTGGGAGCTGAACTGCCACTCCCAGGGCTAAATCGTTAGCGTCCGCTACGAATCAAACGTAGCGTGCGCTACTAATGGATTTCTAGCGTGCGCTATACAGGAAATTTAGCGTGCGCTAGATACAGAGTATAAACGACCCAAAATACCGGAATATGAACGAAACGTCAAACGGAACACCTCAAAACGCATCATAGCATAGAACGAATCCACGGCAACCCCGAAACGGCGGTTCCGCACAACAATTACGAGAATCAGATTAAAAGATAACGGAAAAGTTACACTGAAGGATACACGAGGGTCACTAAAATCGAGAATTACACCGGAAATACAATTACAAGGGAAAGAAAAATGCGGATATTACATTCTACCCCTCTAAAAATAAGTTTCGTCCCGAAACTTAAGAAACAAACAACTCGGGGTACCTAGCACGCATGCTATCCTCGGTTTCCCAAGTCGCCTCCTCGACACCGTGTCTCGACCACTGCACCTTGACCAAAGGTATGGTCTTATGACTCAATCGTTTCTCACGATGTTCCAAAATCTTCAAAGGACGCTCCTCAAAAGTAATATCCTCGGCAACGTCAATCTCCCCATAGTCGATGATGTGACTAGGATCCGGGACATATTTCCTCAGCTGGGAAACATGAAAAACGTTATGAACATGACTCAGGGCCGGGGGTAACGCCAAACGGTATGCTAACCCACTGACTCGCTCGAGAATCTCGAAGGGTCCAATAAATCTCGGACTCAACTTCCCCTTCTTCCCGAAACGGAAAACACCTCTCGTCGGCGACACCTTAAGCAAAACGTGGCCTCCCACCTCGAATTCTAAAGGTCGACGACGGACATCGGCATATGACTTCTGTCGACTCTGGGCAGTCAACATCCGTTCTCGAATTAATTCTATCTTCCGCCTCGTCTCTAAAACGACATCCGGCTCGGTCCCGACCAAATCGGACGCCTCATTCCAACAAATCGGCGATCGACATCGCCGCCCATAAAGTGCCTCATACGGTGCCATCCGAATCGACGCGTGCCAACTATTGTTGTACGTGAATTCGATCAATGGCAAATGCTCCTCCCAGTCGCTACTCCAATCGAGGGCACAAGCACGCAACATGTCCTCGAATGTCTGGATGGTGCGTTACCGTCCATCCGATCGGGATGAAAAGAGGTACTCAAATGCAAACGGGTACCTAACGCCTTATGCACCGCCTGCCAAAAGTGCGATACGAAACGGCCATCACGATCCGAAACAATAGACTTCGGAGTACCGTGAAGTCTCACAATTTGCGCGATAAACACACGAGCTAACTTCTCCGGGCCCCAAGTGTCCTTGATGCCCAGAAAATGTGCCGACTTGGTCAGACGATCAACAATCACCCATACCATGTTCATGCCCGACCTCGATCTCGGCAAACTCGTAACGAAATCCATCGATAAGTCTTCCCATTTCCATTCCTAACGGCGAAGTGATCGCAATAACACGATGGTCAGCCGATGCTCGATTTTGACTGTGGCAAGTCAAACATCTCGCTACAAACTGTGCGACCTCCTCCTTCATATCATTCCACCAGAAGTTCCTCCTCAGGTCCTTGTACATCTTACTCGAACCAGGATGAACGGAATAGGGTGTGGAATGGGCCTCATGCAAAATGCTCTGCCGCAGCTCTGGATCGTTCGGCAGACAAAGCCGACTCTGGAATCTCAAAACACCATCTTCGTGAATCACAAATCCAGGAGACTTTCCCTTAAGAACGTTCTCTCGGATTTGAGTAATCATCGGATCCTCTGATTGTTTCAGCTTAATTTCATCGATCAAAGACGACGAAATCTCTAAAGCACAAAGTTGCCCGACAGCTCCAGGCAACAAAACCTCAACATCTAACCCGATCAAAGCCCGCCGAAGCTCAGACTGAGGCGTAAGGACCTCAAGCGTTCGCAACGCAATCGGTTTCCGACTCAAGGCGTCGGCCACGACGTTCGCCTTGCCCGGATGATAAATAATTTCAAGGTCATAATCTTTAATCAGCTCTAACCACCTCCTCTGCCTCATATTCAACTCCCGCTGAGTAAATATGTATTTCAGACTTTTATGATCGGTAAAAATCTGACATGTAGAGCCGAAAAGATAGTGACGCCAAATCTTGAGTGCAAAGACAACCGCCGCTAACTCTAAATCGTGAGTAGGGTAGTTAAGCTCATACGGCCTCAACTGTCTCGACGCATAGGCAATGGTCTTGCCGTCCGCATCAATACGCATCCAAGACCACGACCAAGCATCGCTATACACGGCGAATCCTCGTTGCCACATGGCAACGCCAAAACCGAGTGAAGTCAAACGCTTCTTCAATTCCTCAAAACTCGATTGCCTCTCGCTGCTCCGCATTTAACTTCGGATTTATGGAGCAACCGAGTAAGTGGCCGAGCTAGTTTTGAGAAACCTCGGCGAACCTACGGTAGTAGCCACCAAACCCAAGAAACTACGGACTTCCTTCACATTTGTGGGCGATGCCCAATCCAATCTTGCCTCAATTTTCGTGGGTCCACACGAACCCCTTCACTGAAATCACGTGACCCAAAACATCACTTCCTTCAAATAACTCACATTTCGAGAACTTCGCATAGAGTTGCTCGGTCCTCAAAATGTCTAACACTATCCGCAAATGATGGGCATGCTCTTCCTCATTCCTCGAATAGATAAGAATATCGTCAATGAAGACGATTTACACACTTATCCAAATACTCGATAAAGACTTTGTTCATCAATTGCATGAACACCGCCGCGCATTGGTTAACCCGAAAGGCATAACTACGAACTCATAATGTCCGTATCTCGTCCGAAAAGTCGCTGCACATCGGACTCCCTCACTCGGAGCTGATAGTACCCCGATCTCAAATCAATCTTTGAGAACACCGCCGCTCCCTGCAATTGATCGAACAAGTCATCAATTCTCGGCAAGGGATACTTGTTCTTGATGGTCACCTTGTTTAGTTCGCGGTAGTCGATACACAAACGTAGTGAACCATCCTTCTTCCGCACGAACAGGACCGGTGCGCCCCAAGGCGAGGCACTCGGTCGAACATACCCCGACTCAAGAAGCTCACTCAACTGCTTCTTCAACTCTGCCATCTCTGAAGGTGCCATGCGATACGGCGCCTTCGAAATCGGAGCCGCACCCGGCTCTAACTCTATAGCAAACTCAACCTCACGATCCGGTGGCAACCCCGGTAACTCGTCAGGAAATACATCAGGAAACTCATTAACGACTGGAATTGACGAAAGCTCGACTCCACCATCCTCCGCCTTCAAGGCATAGCACCAATAACCAGTACACCCCTTTCGCAGGAGACTCATCGCCTTCAAGGCATTAATGACGAATTTCTGATTTCCCCTCCTTCGTCCCGCGAAGGAGTGCTCGGTGCCATCCTCGGCTAACATGGTGATGATCCTCGTGCGGTAGTTCATGATTGCACCATGCCGCTCGAGCCAATCATCCCCGAGAATCAAATCCTCACCCTCAATATTAACGACAATAAGATTAGAGAGCCAAGCTCTCTCACAAATAATCACAGAGCAGTCTCGGACCTCTCGATCACCGACAATTCTATCACCGCTAGGAAGTTTAACGATGAAAGGCTCGCAAGGTGACAAACAGTCGAGACTCAAACGGCGTACACACTCTAGAGAAATGAATGAATGCGTAGCACCCGAATCGAAAAGCACACTGACAGGATGGAAATGAATATGAACGGTACCTGTCGCTACAGTAGCTGCTGGATCATCGGCTCTCCTCATCTCATAGATACGCGGCTGAGCAGAGCCGACACTGGAAACTCCACCCCTAACGGGCTGACCCCGACCCTTGCCTCGGCCGGCACTCGGTGGAGGCGGCGGAGCAAATGAGCCCTGGTTCACACTCGGCTCCAACGGGGCTGGTTGAGAAGAACGGGCGCCGCGAAGTTGTTTGATCTGCTCACAAAAGGGGGCCTTGTGGCCTAGCTGTCCACAAGTATGACAAGTAAACTTCGGACGAGAACACTGTCGGCTCCTATGGCCATGTGTACCACAGTTAAAACATGTGGGCTCACGAGCGGAGGTTCCGGTGGCACCCCGAAAGCTCCCAGAGAAATGAGCCGAACCGCCCGTAGAAATATTTGCAGCTAGAGATTTCTGCTGGCCCCCACTCTTGGGACCAGAAAAATTTCCGACCGACTTCTGCTTCTTGCTCTCACGAGCCAGATCACTCGCCGTCACTGACATATCATAAGCAAGGGCTCGACTCTGATAATCCTTCAGGGTAGTACAGACGAGCCCAGACATATAGTCCCGAATGGGCAACTTCATCCTCCTGGAAAAATGGAAAATTTTGTCGCTCTCAGCGACAACTTGGGTCTTCACATAACCCAACTCTTTGTTAAAGTCGGCAATGGCTTGAGATACTGGAATATCCCGTGGTTGGGCGTCATAGAAAGCATGCACTCGGGCCTGCCTGACCGGCCACGGACAATATTCGGTCTCCATCAATTCTTGAAATTCGGCCCATGAAGCAACATGATCTTTGGGACCAACGGCCTCCCACCAATCTGTAGCATCTCCCGTGAGAAAATATTGAGCAATAGGGACCTTGCGGTCCTCGGGGCAGTTGGTAGCAGTGAATACTTTGGATATCTCCTTGATCCACCCTTCCCAGCCGATCGGGTCCGAAGCTCCCGAAAACTGAGGAGGATGCATCTTGATGACATCCTGAAGCCAGCGATCCGCTCCGCCCCGATTAGCATGGGCCTGATCGGGGTTCTGGACCACCTGAGCTATAGCTGCCATCTGGTTAACCATTTGCTGCATAACAGCCGCAATACCAAGATCGGCGCGCTCTGAGAAGAAGCATGATCGTGACGGTCACCGCATCGCGGCTCCCGAAGAATGCGACGTGGCCGCCCCACCGGCTGCCCCACGTCCTCGGCGCGTCACGACCACGACCACGACCACGACCACGGTTTCTCCGGCATCCATACCGATGTTGAGAGATAACAGTATATCGATGATGAGTAAGGGAGGAAAAACAACTACGATTCAAAAGTGGAAATACAATGCAAGAAACAAAAGAGCCGAATAGGAAAACTTACGAGCACCGGAAGTACCGGATCTTTGGCCGGCGTGACAATGTGCAAAACAAAACACGACTAGACCCAAATGACCAACAAGCCTAGGTATCCATAAACCTAGAGCTCTGATACCATTTTCTGTAACACCCCCAAGATATTCGAGGTGTATTACAGCGCCGTGGACCCCTACATGGAATCCACCAGGCTAACACAAGAGAACACCTCTCGACTAACCGTCTCGGTTAGCAAGGAGACAATAATATTAACAACAAGAACATAAAACAACACGTCCGGTATAACCGGCATAATAACATCAACCGACAAATATGGTAACTCCAACGAAGTCCAAACACGACCAGAAAGGAAAAACCTACGTACTCGCGAGTACAATCTATAAGTTTAGAATATAGGAAATAACCATATCGAATTAGACAAAGGAAATAAGACGACCCAAATGCACATGTCAACGGCCTTGGCCAACATCCTCGTACTGTCCCGGTGCTCGCTCGTCCGGATAATTATGACCTGAAATCCATAACAAGAATTTCCCCAAAACGGGTCCCCAAAGGGGTTAGCAATTACATTAGTACAAGTAGTCAAGGCAAACCAATCGCTTACACATTTCATAGTACATGCACCAATATCATTTGCAAAAGTTAAAACCAGACATGTCTTTTCCGGAAACAAACAGTCAAACAATTTGCCTTGGGAACAGAGTAATATCATAGATTCCCACACGAGGCCTCTAAGGACCCTCCCGCGCTGGCTATATTATAAAACAAAACACGCACATGCATCGCCTTGGGAACAGAGTAATATCATAGATTCCCGCACGAGGCCTCTAAGGACCCTCCCGCATTGGCTCGCTAAACAAACTCGTGAAATCCAGGGCGGCAGCATAGATTTCCCTCCTTGACCCCGTCGGGCCAACACGAGGTGAGTTACACACAAGTAATATACATCACCATTTCATGTTAAGCTTAAAGGTTTACAAAAATACTTGCCTTGAATTAATGACGACGCGAAGAACGAAAGGAAAGTCACCGACGAATGCTAGGAACCAATGAAACCGAACCTAACGATTCGAAGAATACAATTTTACAACCATTTCTAAACGAATACGGAATTGGAATACACCCGAAAACCCGCCTACGATTCATGTATATTCGTATATAAACAACAACGAGGGCGGACCACAACCAAACCCTCTCGATTCCGTAAAAATCACGAAATATACCATGAATCCGTAGGGAAACTAAGAATACCAACAAGATTAATCATATTCATCATGAATCCATCGACAAAACGAAACGGATCGGAAGAAAATCCCAAAACCCCCAAATTATCCAAAAGTAGGGTTCTAAGAGATTACCTTGGATTTAGGATAAGAAACACAAGTGGATGATGTTAATCTACACCAAGAATTCAAGCAAAAGAATCTCTGAAGTGATTGGAAGAAGAAAATCGCCTCAAATCGCCTCTGAAGTCGCTCGGCCGCGGAAGGAGGAGAGAAATGAGAATTTGTCACTATCTCGGTCAACTCCCTGGTTTATATAGCCAGGGAGTGTTAGCGTGCGCTAATCCTTTAAGGTTAGTGTGCGCTAACGGGGAGAAATTACAGGCCAAACTAATTAGCGTCCAGTCCAGTAGCCAAACTTTTGGCCGTTAGCGTGCGCTACTCGAAACGTAGCGTGCGCTAATAACCTCTCGGTAGCGCGCGCTATGGACCAATAGCGTGCGCTACCTGGACATCAGCCGAGTCCAGTAGCCAAATGCCCAAACTCACTCGACCGTTAGCGTGCGCTACCATACAGCGTAGCGTGCGCTAACTAGCCTCTGATTGAGTTCGGTAGTAAACCGCCCAAGATCGATACACTAGCGCGCTGCCATGAACAACTTAACGTGCGCTAGTCTCCCGACATTAGCGTGCGCTAGACAAGATAGCGTGCGCTAATCCGATAGTCCGCAGGGTCGAGCCGAACCGCCACTCCTGTGGCTAAATCGTTAGCGTGCGCTACGAATCAAACGTAGCGTGCGCTACTAATGGATTTCTAGCGTGCGCTATACAGGAAATTTAGCGTGCGCTAGATACAGAGTATAAACGACCCAAAATACCGGAATATGAACGAAACGTCAAACGGAACACCTCAAAACGCATCATAGCATAGAACGTATCCACGGCAACCCCGAAACGGCGGTTCCGCACAACAATTACGAGAATCAGATTAAAAGATAACGGAAAAGTTACACTGAAGGATACACGAGGGTCACTAAAATCGAGAATTACACCGGAAATACAATTACAAGGGAAAGAAAAATGCGGATATTACATGGGAAGTGCTAAATAAGAGCTTCGTTGCCTCTTTCCTACATAAAGTATTCCAAAAATAGCTAAGGAATTTCGAATCCCGATCCGACACAATAGTCTTCGGAACTCCATGTAAATGAACCACCTCTCGGAAGTATAAGTCGGCCACGTTGCTTGCGTCGTCGGTTTTGTGGCAAGACATGAAATGAGCCATCTTTGAGAACCGATCAATAACCACCATAATAGCATCTTTACCTCGTTGAGTATGGGGTAAAGCGACGATAAAATCCATGGATACATCTTCCCACGGTCTTTCTGGAACCGGTAGAGGCATATATGATCCCGGTTTGAACGAACTCTTCGAGACGTGACATGTTACGCATTTACTTAAAACATTGTAAACGTATTTTAGCATTTTAGGCCAAAAGAAATGTTCTTTTAGTACTTCCAATGTTTTAGCCATGCCAAAATGTCCTGCTAAACCTCCTCCGTGAGCTTCCCGAACCAATAATTCCCGAACCGCCTGTTTTGGAACACAAAGCTTATTTCCTTTAAATAAGAAATCATCTTGTAACATGAACTCCCCGAACGGACCAGATTTGCAACGAGTAAAAATTTCTCCAAATTCCTCATCATTTTCATAACATTCCTTCAACATTTCGAAACCAAGTAACCGAACCTCCAGAGTATAAAGTAAGGCATACCTCCTAGATAACGCATCCGCAACGACATTGGTTTTACCGTCTTTGTACTTGGATGAAAAGTGAAATGATTGTAGGAATTCCACCCACTTGGCATGCCTCAGACTCAGTTTATGTTGCCCGTTAATGTACTTCAATGATTCGTGATCCGAGTGTAGAATAAAATGCTTCGTCCGTAAGTAATGACTCCAATGATTAAGGGCCCGTACGATAGCATAGAATTCTTTATCGTAAGTACAATAATTTAACCGAGCTCCGTTCAACTTCTCCGAAAAGTAAGCGATAGGACGTTTACCTTGAATAAGAACTGCTCCAATTCCAACTCCGCTAGCATCACACTCAACTTCGAATAGTTGAGAAAAATCGGGTAGTGTTAGAATCGGTGCTTCGCATAATTTGGCCTTTAACTTCTCGAAAGCTCCTTGGGTAGCCCCGTTCCATACAAATGGTCCTTTTTTTAAACACTCCGTTATCGGACTTGAAATGGTGCTGAAGTCTCGAATAAACCTCCGGTAAAAAGAAGCAAGTCCATGAAATGATCTCACTTCCGTCACGGTCGTAGGGGTCGGCCAAGATTTAATTGCTTCGATTTTTGTTTGATCAACCGCCACTCCGTCTTTCGAAACGACATATCCAAGAAAGACTATACTTTCGACTAGGAACGAACACTTCTCCTTTTTTCCATACAATTTTCGGTCCCTCAAGGTTTCGAAGATTAACCTTAAGTGCCCGAAATGTTCTTGTAGTGATTGACTATAGATTAGAATGTCATCCAGATATACAACCACGAACTTCCCTAGAAATGGTTTAAGTACCTCGTTCATCAACCTCATGAAGGTACTAGGCGCATTTGTAAGACCGAAAGGCATAACGGTCCATTCATATAATCCATTTTTCGTTTTGAAGGCCGTCTTCCACTCGTCACCTTCTCGCATTCGGATTTGATGATATCCACTTCGTAAATCAACTTTGGAAAATATCACCGAACCATGTAGTTCGTCTAACATATCATCAAGTCTCGGGATAGGGAACCGATACTTGACGGTGATATTGTTCACGGCCCGACTATCCACACACATCCGCCAAGAACCATCTTTCTTAGGGATAAGTAAGACCGGAACCGCACACGGACTCAAACTCTCCCGGACATATCCGCGGTCCAAAAGCTCCTCGACTTGTCTTTGTAATTCCTTCGTCTCCTCGGGATTACATCTATACGCGACTTTTTTAGGAAGTGGTGCTCCCGGTATAAGATCAATTTGGTGTTCGATACCGCGAATAGGTGGTAAACCCGACGGTAATTCTTCGGGAAAAACATCCTCAAATTCGCATAACAACACATCTAGCTCTCCTCCGTTTTGTACTCCTATGTTCTCTTCCCGTGTCTCTTTAAACATCACCAAATATACTCGCTCCCCGTCATTAATGGCATGTTCCATTTCTCTTTCACTAGCAAGCATGGTAAGTTTCAGTTTCTCCACTCGACTAGAACTCATCGAACGGATGGCTTGCGGGGACATCGGTTTGAGTACAGTCTTCTTTCCTTTGTCCTGTAATTCATATTCATTACTCCGACCTCGATGTAAAACATCTCGGTCAAACATCCATGGTCGTCCCAAAAGCACGTGGCATGCGTCCATCGGGAGTACGTCACATAACACATCGTCTCCGTATGATCCCATAGTTAAGTTGACCCGTACTTGTCTCGACACCTTCAGTTTGCTTCCATCATCGAGCCAATGTAAAGCATACGGTCTCGGGTGAGCCGTAGTAGTCAGCCCGAGCTTGGTGACCATCTCGTTTGATGCTACATTCGTGCAACTCCCTCCGTCTATTATCAAGCTACACCACTTTTCTCCGACTTTGCATTTGGAATGAAAAATCTGGTCTCTTTGTTCCGTATCACTTGGAATGATTTTGGTATGTAATGCTCGAAGCACTAAAGCAGTATCATATTCCGGAGCGTCATAAGTCTCGCAATCCTCATTCTCTTCCTCGGCCTCCACGTTAAATACGTCACCAAGGCCTTCCTTCTCGTCCTCGACTAAAAGTTCGTCTCGGACCGCAAGAGCTTCTCTTAAAGTGACCACCCGTTTATTTAAACATGCATTTTGATAGTGACCAAAGCCTTGACATTTAAAACATCGTACTTTAGCCAAGCTCGTTTCCTTGGAAACGTGAGGAACCTTCGGTTCCGGGGTAGGGACTTGAAATGGTACGGTAGTTTTTGTAGTAGAACTTGAGCCGGCACTTGCATTTCCGAATTTGTATGGGAATTCGGGTTTGGTATACTTCAACTTGTTTTGAGCTTCTATTTTTATGCATAGTCCGCATAAAGTGTCAAAATCTCCGTATGGGTATAATTCCACCGTATTTGCAATGTTTCGATTTAGGCCACGTAAGAAACGTGACATTCTTTGTTCTTCGTTTTCTTCGAGTTCTCCCATTAAGGCCAAGCCTTCAAACTCTTCGATGTATTCTTCCACACTTAGTTTCCCTTGTACGAACTCCGCAATTTTTCGGTAGAAGGTTAACCGATGAGATGTCGGGACATACCTTTTGCGTAGTTTTTCTTCAAAGAATCCCAAGAACGGATTTTCTCTTTTCCCGCACGAGCTCGTTGTGTTTTCATATCCTCGAACCATAAGGAAGCGCCCTTCCCTAACTTGAGAATTGCATATTTGCAACGTTTCTCATCATTAAGGTGCTTGAAGTCAGACATACGTTCAATCTTCCTCTCCCACTCCAAGTAAACTTCGGGATTAGTACCTCCGACAAATTTCGGAAGTTCATTAACTTTAAATTCATCCACATGACGCGGTGAATGTGCATTCTTGCTTGAAAACATGGTTCTTGCATGTTGTGTAATGCCTCACGTAGTTTCTCCATGAAATCGTCGGAAAAATCCATGATGAAATAGTTTTGATAAGAAAATCGTCAAGAGAAATTCTCCAAGGAAGTAACCTTGGGCTCCGATGCCACTAATGATACGAATTAATTCATTAAGATGAACGTAAATTCGCCGGAAAATGCAGCGGTTATATTTGTTACCTCACAACACTCGTATTTGTGTAATACTCGTAAGGTTCAACCAAAAGTAGGGCAATTCGGCTTTGCGTAAACACGAATAAAATGAAAGTAAGTTATCAAAGTAGAGCTATAGTTTGATAAGACAATCTCTCCTCAAGACCTATTGAGAATTGATTAAATTACAACTCGAAGACGCGTCGAATTATAATCGAAGTGTGTTGAAAATCATTCAACAAGAATACATGTGATGTATTTCGTTTTTTCTTGCTTCAAAGTTATTATTCAAGGTTGAGGATGAGGCTATTATATAGCCATTACAACTTACTAATAAGTTCAAACAAGATCACACAAAATCTAGCTAAAATACAAGCAAATATTAAACTAATTATAAACACTTTTGACAAGGAAAAGAAAATCACAACATTTTGGCTCCTTCCTTGTACAAATCGGCCGTGGGGTTCAATGAGGGAGTGGGCAAGATCCTCCTCATGTGATATATTTTGAAAGGCTTGACAATGACTTGATCATGAAAGTAACACCTTGGCATCTTCTTTCCATATGGTTCGTCCGAAATCATTCCAAAGGAGTGGAGTGAATCAAATATCTTTCCTTGATCTTGATGTGGTGGACTTGAAAATGAATGCAAGTATTAAAGTAGTGGGGAAAAAAGATCCTTGAAGGATGCATGTCACAATCGGCCGAAATCTTCCCCAAATAGCCGATTTTGTATGCATGAACATGCATACGTATGCATGTTTTGATACGTCTAAGTTATCCCGGTTCCGATTATTAAGACGGTTCCCATTTCCGCTTTTGTTTTCTCACCGAAGTATGTAGGTGCATGTTCATGCAACGTGGTATCGTCACCTACATCAATTCTTACTTCGTTTGGAGATGTCGTAATCGCATCAGTCAGCAAGTGACATGAGGAACCTTTTTATTATCTTTTCTTATTTTAAACCCAGCTTGTAATAATTTAAGATTATCTTGTCAGGCTCTTGTCAGGCTACTTTTGCCTATAAATAGGGCGATGAAGTGTAATGAAGAATAATTGAATGATGAAGAAATAAGAATACACTTTGTGTTTTCCTTAGTGAATGCTTTTCATCAAAACTTTGATTATTATTCGACGCGTTTTCGAATCTTAATCCGATTGATTCTCAATAGGTCTTGAGAAAAAATCACTTTATCGAATTATAGGTCTAATTCGATAAAACAACTGTTTCTGTCATGTTTCGATATTCTGCTTGTTTTCGATACAATTTTATTCTTGTTCGGTATTTCGCATCAAGTGTTGTTCGATCCTTCGAACTTGTTTCCTGTTTTCAATTCGCATCCGATCGAAACGTGCTGTTTCCAGTGTCGTTGTTTGGAGGTAGACTGTATCAAGTCTTTTACATTTGGCCAAGTTCCTGTCTTGTTGCTGTATCGAGTTGCCGTCATCCTTTCCTGTCGCGAGTGCGTACCGCTAGTCCGTGTTATTGCTGTAGCGAACGGGTGCTCTCAGTTCCTGAAAGTTTCTTGCTGATTCGCTTCTGCTCATCCAAACAGCTTCCTGTTGTATCGATAGCGAATTCGCATCATAAGTGCTGAATTCGTATCATAAGTGGCATCGGAGACCAAGTTCTTGATCTTTAACATTATGGATCTCAATGACGCTGATTTCTTGGCAAAACTTCGTGACTCATTGCGTGACATACCAGAAAAATGCGACCAGCATTGGCAACCTAGGCGTGGTGACTATGAGCGACCCTCACGCCATGTCGAAGAATTCAAGGTTAATGAGCTTCCAGAGTTCGTTGGCGGGACAGACCCCGAAGTCTACTTGGAATGGGAACGTAAAATTGACCGCATGTTCGAGTTTAAAGACCTTGACGATGAGAATAGGTGTAAGTACGCAATTCTCAAGTTGGGGAAAGGAGCTTCACTTTGGTACGAAGGAATTAAAACACGAAGAGCTCGTGCGGGGAAAGAAAAGATCCGTTCGTGAGATTCATTAAAAAGAAAACTTCGTAAAAGATATGTACCAACATCACACCGGTTGTCCTTGTACAGGAAGATTGCAGATCTCATGCAAGGAAAGTTGAATGTCAGTGAATACATTGAGGAGTTTGAGAATCTCACCTTAATAGGAGAAAATAGGAGAATGAGGAGCAGAAGATGTTGCGATTCTTGCATGACTTGAACCGAAGCATATCTAACTCGGTGGAACTGTATCCATACAAGGACTTCGATACATTATGTGGGCTATGTGTGAAGTTAGAAGCTCAAAATAGGATGAAGTTGTATAAACCCGAGTTTCTAGTCAAATTTGGAAACCCGAGTGTCGGTTCTAGTTCGACTACTAAGGCAACTGTACCGACTTCGGTCCCTGTTGCGATTCCTAAGACCCCCTACGTACCAAAGGAGATGAGTTTGGGTAAAGTAAGATGTTTCAAATGTCAAGGGTTCGGGCATTATCAAAATGCTTGTCCGAACAAACGAGTGGTGACACTAAGGGAAGCTGTCACGATCTGAGACGAATTTTTGGTTGATGACGAAAAAGAAAGACTGGGTGATATGTTTGATTTCAGCATGGAGGACGAAGAAGGAGAAGAATGTGAGGCTTACGATGCTCCGAATTACGATACAACCTTAGTCCTTCGCACTTTGCAAGTCAAGTCGGTTCCGAGTGAGTCAGAACAATGGCACCAAATATTCAATACGAAGTGTCAAGTTGGAGATAAGTGGTGTAGTTTAATTATCGACGGACGGAGTTGCACCAACATAGCTGTAAGACCCCCAAACCACTCGGGAATATTACAGCGCCGTAGACCCTCTCCGCGAGGATCTACTAGGCTAAATACAAAACAATGCATCACTTCACATACTGACATGGCTACGTAAAGGACCATTAGACCGATTTGGTCTTTTGTCACAACACACACAACATTACATACAGGATTCTTTCCCAAAACTCATACCCGCGCAGGGGCTGGAATACAATAACGCTCCCATAAATCGGGGTAACAACACATCGGAGAAATAACCAACAAGACTATCCAACATACTCTACGATTGGTCTTTATGTGATTAGTATTGTCGTCTTCCATCACCCTTAAATCGATCCCGTGGTTCGCTCCCGGAACTTTGCAAGTACACGGGACGCTGAGACATCCACCCCCCGAATACTCGAGGGTTAGCAAAACTCCACTGTTTTGCTAGTGCAAGTATAAAACAGAAGTACAAGACATAAACAACGTGCTTCAAGAATATAATAATCTTGAATATATTTCCCGAGATAATTCACTTAATCAAAACAGTTTGATTTATAAAAGGTAGGAATAGAACGATGTATCTCATACAAAATATTTTACAATCTCGGGAGTTTGAAAATATTTGGAATTAAGGAATTCTCAAGTCTTTCGAAAACACTAGGGGACATGGCCCAAAATCATCTTTCCAAAATACGATTCCAATAATAAAACGCGGGTTCACAACCCAATTCGCAACACACGGGGTCCAAGTGATACGAATTATCCGGGGAAGGCGGATACGTATCGTTCGGAGTGTATGTAGGAATATCGTAGCGGAAGTCTTTTTACGATTTGGTTGTTTTTGGATGTATTTTGTGGGAGTAATATCGAATATGACGATGAAAATTCGAACAAATGGAAAATGGAAGCAATATCGGGAAAAGTGATAATATCGATCAAGAAGACTTGAACGATCAAGAACAAGGGTTTATCGAATTAGACCTATAACTCGATAAGGTGATTTCTTCCCAAGACCTATTGAGAATCAATCGGATTAATATTCGAAAACGCGTCGAATAAAAATCAAGTTTCGGTAAAAATCATTTACCAAGGATAGAAAACACAATGTGTATTCTTATACTTCAACATTCATCATACTCTATCTATTACAAGGCTAATCAACTCCTACTTATAGGAGGTGAAGTCTCCTACTACTAAGGAAACAAACAAAAAAATAAAATAATTCAAAGATTATAAAATCTTTGAATAATCCAAATAAATCAACACAAAATACAAACAAGGAACATAAAATCACAAAATGGGGAAAATATAATCCCTAAAATATGTAAAAAGGAAAAGAGAAGTCAAAAATACAAAAAAGTGTATAAAATAAGTGGGTTGTCGGCAGGACTCGACCGTGTCCCGTGACACGGCCGCGGCCGATCGGCGAGCGCGGCGAGGACTCGGCCGTGTCCGCTTGACACGGTCGCGGCGCGACAACGACGTCGATAGTGACTCGTCAAAGCGGTGACTTCGGCGCAGGCGCGGCGCAGCGAGGACGTTCGGCAATGACTCGGCCGTATCCGCTTGACACCGTCGCGGCGTGACAAGGGCGTCGGCGGCGACTCGGCCAAGCGGTGACTCGGCATTGACTCGACCGTGTCCTGGAGCACGGTCGGGCGTCTGGACAGTCATTTTTGGCATTTCTAGGCGAGTAGGACTCGACCGTGTCGTCTGGCACGGTCGGGTTCGACCGACAGTGACCTTGGCATTTCCGGACGAGTCAGCACGGGCCGTGCCGGACGACACGGCCGGGTTCGGTCGGCAGTGGCCGGCATTTTCCGGCAGGTGTGATATTTTCCGGCAGGCTCGACATTTTCCGGCAGGCGACGACATTTTCCGGCAGGTTGTGTCATTTTCCGGCTTGTGTCCGTTTTGTCGCCTAAAAATGTTGCCGTACGTGCATGCCGCGTTGTAAGGCCATTTACGTCGATCCTTGCTTCGTTTTCTTTATTTAGACTAGTCAATTCCGTATCATCCCCTCCCTCTTTAAAGGGAATTGTCCTCAATTCCGAACTTCCTTCGTCGTCAAGATAATTAATTAAAGCTTCTAAGTACTTGATCTCGAAAATGTCCGAAGTACGTACATGGCCCAAAATCTTGAGACGATAGGTAGTGAGACCGCCTCGAGAATCACCAACAAAATAACTATCATTATTAATAAAATAATAATAATTACTCCGCCAGGGAATACCGATATCATGACATGAGTGGATATCTGAAATCGGACGCACGGTTAACTCCACATCAGGTTCCTCCTCCAGAATTGGAAACACTGATAATTCCATATCGGGTTCACCATCAAAAATGGAAAACACAGAATTTATTATGGAGTCCTCTTCATCAACTGGTTCCTCATCAAATGTTGGCGGTCCGTCGCAATCTGACCAACTCTCCGTTTCAAAATTATTGGGCTCCCCCAATAATGGCCCATCACAAAATAATTTACTAACCTCAATTTGGTAATCATCCAAGACCATAAGTCCATCACCAGAAACTGAGTCGATATAAAAATTGGGCTCAAAATTGTCGTTTTCTTTCAACCAACCAATTTTAGTCCCAAGCTCCATTTCGTCTTCCACATCTTTAAAAGATCCGATTTGTGTGAATAATTCCTTCGACCCATCAATTCCGTTTTGATCAATTTGACCAACACAACTGATTGGTTCATGCTCATAATCACAAGTTCCAAGTTCGTCAATTATGGAAACATGGCTCAACTCACTTTCTTCGTTGTATTGCGGCGTTGAAACCTCTGTCTCGTCTACTCCATCGAAAACGGTGGTAGGGATATCGTCTTCATCGAAAAATGGCTTTGCTGGAAATTCTTCGATGGGGATAAACCTTAGATCGAAGGATGGTGGCGGGGTGGCGCCGAACTTCTGCAATTTCCGGTGTGGTGCCGTTGGTGGATCGTGGCGGTGAGAATTTGTGGGGATGAATTTCCGAGTAAAGTGTTTTATGAATTTATTCCAGTCTCTTAGTTTGGGTTTACCTTGGTGTAAACGGCTGGTTTTCAATTTCTGCCACCAGGTCGAGGCGCGACCACGAAGGCGTTTTGTCGCCAACGAGACTCGGCGGTCTACTGGAATTGAATTGTGGTTGAAAAACTCCTCACAAACGTGGAGCCAATCAATACTTGCTTCTGGATCGGAATGTCCCATGAACTCCGGTACGCTGTGTAATGCGTCGCGTAATATCGCCAAGTGATAAATATCGTTGAACTCCATTTTGTTGAAAGATCGAGAACCTTAACTGAATTAAGAAATTCAGGTGTGGTTTCCGATGACAAGAACCAAGAGGTGTTTTCTTCGACAAGTAATCGTTGAATAAATCGCCCAAGGAGATGACCCTGGGCTCCGATACCACTTATGATACGAATTCTCCGGGAGAGGCGGATACGTATCGTTCGGAGTGTGCGTAAGAATATCGTAGTGGAAGTCTTTTTACGATTTGGTTGTTTTTGGATATATTTTGTGGGAGTAATATCGAATATGACGATGAAAATTCGAACAAATGGAAAATGGAAGCAATATCGGGAAAAGTGATAATATCGATCAAGAAGACTTGAACGATCAAGAACAAGGGTTTATCGAATTAGACCTATAACTCGATAAGGTGATTTCTTCCCAAGACCTATTGAGAATCAATCGGATTAATATTCGAAAACGCGTCGAATAAAAATCAAGTTTCGGTAAAAATCATTTACCAAGGATAGAAAACACAATGTGTATTCTTATACTTCAACATTCATCATACTCTATCTATTACAAGGCTAATCAACTTACTTATAGGAGGTGAAGTCCCCTACTACTAAGGAAACAAACAAAAAAATAAAATAATTCAAAGATTATAAAATCTTTGAATAATCCAAACAAATCAACATAAAATACAAACAAGGAACATAAAATCACAAAATGGGGAAAACATAATCTCTAAAATATGTAAAAAGGAAAAGAGAAGTCAAAAATACAAAAAAGTGTATAAAATAAGTGGGCTGTCGGCAGGACTCGACCGTGTCCCGTGACACGGCCGCGGCGCGGTCGACAGGCGCCGGCAGGGACTCGACCGTGTCCGCTTGACACGGTCGCGGCACGACAACGATGTCCGATAGTGACTCGTCCGACAGTGACTCGGCACGGGCGCGGCGCGACAGGGACGTTCGGTAATGACTCGACCGTGTCCGCTTGACACGGTCGCGGCGTGACAAGGGCGTCAGCGGCGACTCGGCCAAGCGGTGACTTCGGCATTGACTCGGCCGTGTCTGGAGCACGGTCGGGTGTCCTGACAATCATTTTTGGCATTTCTAGCGAGTAGGACTCGGCCGTGTAAATGCAACGCGGTCGGGTTCGACCGACGATGACCTTGGCATTTCCGGACGAAAGACGGCCGGGGCGTGCGGGCGACACGGCGGGTTCGATCGGCGATGGCGGCATTTTCCGGCAGTGTGATATTTTCCGGCAGCTCGACATTTTCCGTGACGACGACATTTTCCGGCAGGTTGTGTCATTTTCCGGCTTGTGTCCGTTTTCTCGCCTAAAAATGTTGCCGTACGTGCATGCCGCGTTGTAAGGCCATTTACGTCGATCCTTGCTTCGTTTTCTTTATTTGGACTAGTCAATTCCGTATCACTAAGACCCAGATCATAAGCCACAGGGTCCACGACCCAAATCACAGAACACAGGGTCAACGATCACGCCTGACCCATACTAACAAGTATTGATCCCGGAGATTCAACAATCCTACCCGGAGGCACATCACTTTCAACGATCACATAACAATGAGTAGAATATCAAGCCAAGCAACACTTAAACATCACAACCTCCTTTCAAAGGCGTAACAACTAATATCACATACAATACGTTCTTACCGAACAATTACACATAACATTACGTAATCCCCGGCAAAGGATTACGGTCTATTAAACTCACTCAAAGTGATCATAACATCTATCAACATACAAAATCAACACACATATTCTGAGAACACATATATTCACGAAGTACACGAATTATCGTTGAAAGGCAACATTTATCGGGAACATATCGATCCCTTTTTACGTTCATTAAACATTGGGTTTCGCATAAAATCATTTATCAATAATTACGCCTACGAAACATGAAACGTATGGACAAGATACTTGCCTCGATATCACGAGCGATAAAATGACGAACGGGCACGATCGAGTAGCCTTCGAACTTCCAAAAACGACCAAGACTTCGACAGCCCACGAATACTACGAAAATAGTACCACTATGAGTCAACAATACTCCGAAAATATAGGAATCATCCTAATTTCTACCCATTGGAGCTTTTCGCCGGACATCTCAAAGGCTCATACTAACATAATCGACGAACATAAGGATTTACGAAGTTCATACCACAAAGTCTCAATATTAACAAAGGATCTCGAGTATACAACGAAGATCTTACAAAAAATCTGGTCTAGATCAGTTTAAATCGGCCGAAACCTCACAAACCCCCAAAGTTCAAGAACTAGGGTTTTAAGAAGGGATTACCTTGACTTGGATCAAGAAGACGATCAGATGTTGTTAAACATCTACAACTCCGTTCCAAAATGAAGCTTGATGAGGAAGATCGCTCAAAATCGCCTCTGGAGCTCACTCCCGTCGGAAGGGATGAAGAATGGAAAGGAAATGACGACTTAATGCTGCTGTCCAGTATTTATACTGGACAGTTATTAGCGCGCGCTAAACACTCTGCATTAGCGTGCGCTAACGGGGTCAATGCTCCAGAGAAACCGCCTATAACACAGTTAGCGTTTGCTAGCCAAAAGCTGTAGCGTGCGCTAACGGGTCACAAAACCAATCCAGTGGCCCCTGGATAGAACTGCACCTACCGGGTAGCGTGCGCTAGAAAGAAGAAAGAGCGTGCGCTAAGCAGTCGATAGCGTGCGCTAGCTATCGACCTTAGCGTGCGCTAACAAATCCCCAGTCCCAGTCCAGTAGCTCCTGGACTGCCTCTGGACTGCCAGTTAGCGTGCGCTACACATTCAGTAGCGTGCGCTAATCACCACGCAGTAGCGTGCGCTATGCCTCAAGCATTAGCATGCGCTACACCACAAAAACTCAAAAACTCACATAGTGATCCGAAACGCCTCCAAACACATGTCCCAACGAGGCACACCCAAACATGGCACAAAAATCCAACGATGAGGACAATAACAATTCGATAAAACCCCAAAAACTCAACGAATCCGGAACAAAAATCTCGGGTATTACACTCTACCCCCCTTAAAAGAAGTTTCGTCCCTGAAACTTAAAACATAGGACAATCAATGCAAAACAATTCCAGAGGACATAAGCTATCCGTTGCCGACAACCTGTAACAAATCACATGCAGCACGTGGCTGCTACCATGCATGTCGCTACGTCAGAAAGATAACAGAACGCAACGAACAAAATCAATATGGTTGACCAGCCCGAACAGTATGCCAATCAAAATGCGATCTAATCGCTGAACAAATACGAAATTCTACACACAAGGATTGGAAGATTGAAAACGAAGTTAATCTCCCGAGCTCAAGGAAATTATGAAGAAATCTAAATGTTCAAAAATTACGATACAAGACTGGACAACAGGCGATCGAACCACAACGATCGAGACACATCAGTCGAACGATCATATTCGAATCACGAAGAACAATAATACTCGAACAACAACCCCAAAGTTCACATCTCGAATCGAGACAATATACGATCCGGTGAAGACAACAAGATGTGCATTCACATAAGATCCACAGAAAATGGAATAGCAATTGGAAAGTCACAACGACAAACGGGTTATTCTGAAACAATACCACAACTCGTTCGATCAACAAAAGCACAAGACATGTCAAGTTCAGAAAATATCAACGAACATAAACGATTCGACAGAGTCGAAAGTACAAAGTTCAAAATCGGATCCACTTCAAATAAAAGAAGTTAATCTCCGAAATTCGAAACAACAAAACAAGGGAAATAACTTAACATACAACTGGTAGACCACACCCCTCCGGGACTACTCGGAGTCGATCGTGATATCAGCGCTCAAGTCCGAGCCTCGGGAGGCTCGGTGCCGAACTCGCAAAACTGAACCCGGTGTCCCTCGAGTCTGCACCTGTAACACGTTACTGGTGGAGAAGGACAATGTGCACGAACATGTCCCGCCACATTACAGTTAAAACATCTCCTGGCTTTACCAGGAGTCAGAGCAGACGACTTGGAACTCTCAGTTCCACGCATCAAGTGATGGAGCTTCACAGCGGAAAGGCTACGACATTGAAAACTAGAAACACCAACTCCTGCACCGTCCACACGGTCATCGGACCTCCTCTGCTTCTTCGACTCGGGCACACGCTCCAACGATAACGAAGCTAGTTCACGGGCTAATGCTCGATCTTGATAGTCCCTCAACGAAGTGCAATTGAATCCCGACATATACACGTGAATATCCAGCTTCATCCGTCTGTCAAAGTGAAGGATCCTCTCTTCCTCGGTTCTCACCCGGTCTCGCACATAACTGAGTTGTTTGCTATAATCGATGATAGCTTGCGACACCGATATATCTTGCGGTTCTGCCAAATAGAATTCGTGAATCCTCTACTCTCTAATCGGTTTCGGACAGAACTCATCTTCCATAAACGCTTGGAACTCCGCCCACATGACATCACGATCACGTGGTTTAACAGCTTCGCACCAATTAGCCGCATCTTTGTCAAGAAGGTACTGAGCGATAGGTACCTTCCGCTCTTTAGGACACCCGACAGCCTCGAAAATCTTTCCCAACTGGAAAATCCAACCATCCCAGCCCAACGCATCTGCAGCACCGGCGAATCAAGGGGGATTCATACGAACTACCTCGTGAAGCCATTGATTTACGCTGACGTTCTGACTCGTATCAATGCTACGTTGAACCACCTGGCTCAACTGAGTCATCTGAGTCGCTACTTGTTGCAATATAGTAGCAACACCCAAACTAAAATCATTCCCAGCGACGTTCTCTCGATTCCGCATCTGATCCCCGTGGCCATCAGCACCACGGTTACGACCACGACCTCTGCCCCTCGGCATACTAACAAACAACAACCTATGGCAACGAAAGATCATAACACATAGCAAGATATTCACATCTCCGTATTTAATCAAACACAATCAAATCATATGCATATTACGATTTAATTCAAGCTAGAGCACAATATACAAACTATTATCCCAACAATCTTCATTTATAATGCCGTTGTTATGTGAATTATAAATGCAATGGACTTAAAGTCATTCATTATATCAAAATCATTTTGTGTACGGGTTACGCGCCGGAACTCACCAAGTTGAAAACCATTTTCAAAAACGTTCAAAAATGCCAAAAAGGCCGATGACGGTAATACTTTCCAAATACTCACCAAAAGTCATTTTCCAAATACCAAATACCGTCATAAAATATCATTTGAAATTACAAGGCGAAGACGCGAAAACTCAATAGTTTCAAAATATACGTTAAGTCACCCGACAAAAGAGTTAGGAAAAATGGTCAACGAAATAACTCAAATTTACGATCCCGAAAGGTCATTTTAAAACACACACTATTTGGTAAAAGTACCAAAAAGTCATTTTGAACTTTACACACGCAGCGGACAAGAACATAGTTCAAATTACACATAACCACACACAATAATTGTTATTCCTGAACAACACACATAGAGTACGGTCTCAAACGGTCATCCTAACAATCGCAAAAGTTAGACTTACGACCAGAATGTAGTTTCTGAGCTTCTGCTCAGACCAATTAGTGTATGATTTAACAGAGACTTAGCGTGCGCTAGCCATGCCACGTTAGCGCGCGCTAGCCATTCTAATCCAGTAACACATTCATGAGCATATACTAAATGATACCAAAAATCAAAGGTTAAAAATAAACAACAACATACGAATTCAAACGCCAACAATTTTCATCCTCACTACATAACTTTTAACCGAAATTCATGAAACCGAAAAGTCGAAGGCGAAACTCACGTCTCAAGTAAACTTTTGATAGACCTCGTTTGAGCATTTAAAATCAAATTTTGAAAATTTTCAATGCAAGATGAACAAAAATATATATAGTTGAATTCCCAAAATCTTTGGTCTCGAGGTCATCCTACGAAAATCAAATCATTTTTCCTCCTCGAAGGATGATTTTAAATAGGATTTACGTGACTTCCCCAAAACATTTGTAGTTTAAAATACCACATTGATAAACTTTTATTGAATAAACAATCCAAAACATCACTCTTTTAAAAATGATTTCACACAAAGATGTATACATATATATACATACCGGTACTACTCTTTATCCCAGCACAATACGAGAATCAAACAAGTATGGTGTAAGTATTCACGAGGCACAGTTAAACTCCACATAATAACACAGAATCACATAAACTCGTATAACACGAAACACAGCAAAGTAGGGAGACTTACATCCACAAATCGCACGAAGATGATGGTTGCGCCTCGATACTAATCACGACCGACAACTCAGACGACGCGTTGCAACACCACTCAGTCAGACCAAATTTGACAAGACAAGACCCGACAACACACAACTCAGCCCGACAGCCTAGGTTTCCTCAACCTAAGCTCCGATACCATATTCTGTAACACCCCCAAACCACTCGGGAATATTACATCGCCGCAGACCCTCTCCGCGAGGATCTAGTAGGCAAAATACAAAACAATGCATCACTTCACATGCTGACATGGCTACGTAAAGGACCATTAGACCGATTTGGTATTTTGTCACAACACACACAACATTACATACATGATTCTTTCCCAAAACTCATACCCGCGCAGGGGCTGGAATAGAATAACGCTCCCATAAATCGGGGTAACAACACATCGGAGAAATAACCAACAAGACTATCCAACATACTCTATGATTGGTCTTTATGTGATTAGTATCGTCGTCTTCCATCACCCTTCATACCGATCATGTGGTTCGCTCCCCAGCAACCTGCAAGTACCTGGACGCAATACAGACATCCACCCCCCGAATACTCGGGGGTAGCAAAACTCCACTGTTTTGCTAGTGCAAGTTTAAAACAGAAGTACAAGCCATACACAACATGCTTCAAGTATATAATAATCTTGAATATATTTTCCGAGATAATTCACTTAATCAAAACAGTTTGATTTATAAAAGGTAGGAATAGAACCATGTATCTCATACAAAATATTTTACGATCTCGGGAGTTTGAAAACATTTGGAATTAAGGAATTCTCAAGTCTTTCGAAAACACTAGGGGACATGGCCCAAAATCATCTTTCCAAAATACGATTCCAATAATAAAACGCGGGTTCACAACCCAATTCGCAACATACGGGGTCCAAGACCCAGATCATAAGCCACAGGGTCCACGACCCAAATCACAGAACGCAGGGTCCACGACCCAAATCCCATAACACATGTTCCTAAGGATTATTCGCGTCCCATGCTAACAAGCCAGGAACCTCAGATGCTCCCGTAGAACATACCCGAGTGAATAACCCAATAGGAAACCATACCAAATCACATGTCCTCGTGACAACAGTCACAGAACCATTCCAAACCACAACCATAAGTTATCCCGTCATCGCGCTAACAAACCACGAACGTCGGAGTCCCTGCAAGACATACCCGATGATAACCCCCACAAGTTATCCTGGCATCGGGCTAGCAAGCCCCGAACCTCAGAGTCCCCGCAAGACATACCCGGATTGGATAACCCTATAGTCACGCCTGACCCATACTAACAAGTATGGATCCCGGAGATTCAACAATCTTACCCGGAGGCACATCACTTTCAACGATCACATAACAATGAGTAGAACATCAAGCCAAGCAACACTTAAACATCACAACCTCCTTTCCAAGGAGTAACAACTAATATCACACACAATACGTTCTTACCGAACAATTACACATAACATTACGTAATCCCCGACAAAGGATTACGGTCTATTAAACTCACGCAAAGTGATCATAACATCTATCAACATACAAAATCAACACACATATTCTGAGAACACATATATTCACGAAGTACACGAATTATCGTTGAAAGGCAACATTTATCGATAACATACCGATCCCTTTTTACGTTCATTAAACATTGGGTTTCGTATAAAATCATTTATCAATAATTACGCCTACGAAACATAAAACATATGGACAAGATACTTGCCTCGATATCACGAGCGACAAAACGACGAACGGGCACGATCGGGTAGCCTTCGAACTTCCAAACACGACCAAGACTTCAACAGCCCATGAATGCTACGAAAATAGTACCACTATGAATCAACAATACTCCGAAAATATAGGAATCATCCTAATTTCTACCCATTGGAGCATTTTGCCGGACATCTCAAAGGCTCATACTAACATAATCGACGAACATAAGGATTTACGAAGCTCATACCACAAAGTCTCAATATTAACAAAGGATCTCGAGTATACAATGAAGATCTTACAAAAAATCTGGTCTAGATCGGTTTAAATCGGCCGAAACCTCACAAACCCCCAAAGTTCAAGAACTAAGGTTTTAAGAAGGGATTACCTTGACTTGGATCAAGAAGATGATTAAATGTTGTTAAACATCTACAACTTCATTCCAAAATGAAGCTTGATGAAGAAGATCGCTCAAAATATCCGCTGGAGCTCACTCCCGTCGGAAGGGATGAAGAAAGGAAAGGAAATGACGACTTAATGCTGCTGTCCAGTATTTATACTGGACAGTTATTAGCACGCGCTAAACACCCTGCATTAGCGTGCGCAAACGGGGTCAACGCTCCTGAGAAACCGCCTATAACACAGTTAGCGTGCGCTAGCCAAAAGCTGTAGCGTGCGCTAACGGGTCACAAAACCAGTCCAGTGGCCCCTGGACAGAACTGCACCTACCGGGTAGCGTGCGCTAGAAAGAAGAAAGAGCGTGCACTAAGCAGTCGATAGCGTGCACTAGCTTTCGACCTTAGCGTGCGCTAACAAAGCCCGATCCCGATCCGGTAGCTCTGGTGCCCTGCAGCTTCCGATTAGCGTGCGCTACACATTCAGTAGCGTGCGCTAAACACCACGCAGTAGCGTGCGCTATGCCTCAAGCATTAGCGTGCGCTACACCACAAAAACTTAGAAACTCACATAGTGATCCGAAATGCCTCCAAACACATGTCCCAATGAGGCACACCCAAACATGGCACAAAATTCCAATGATGAGGACAATAACAATCTGATAAAACCCCGAAAACTCAACGAATCCGGAACAAAAATCTCGGGTATTACAGTAGCTTCGAGTGAAATGGTGACGAAGCTTGGACTAACCACCACCGCTCACCCTAAGCCATATGCTTTATATTGGCTTGATGACGGAAGTACGGTGAGGGTTTCGAAGCAAGTTCGGGTCGGATTGGCAATGGGTTCTTATCATGATGAGATATTATGTGATGTGGTTCCGATGGATGCTTGTCACGTACTTTTGGGACGTCCTTGGCTATTTGATAGGGATGTTTTGCATCGGGGTAAGAGCAACGAATATGAGTTGCGAGATAAGGGAAAGAAGATCGTGTTGAAACCGATGTCTCCTCAAGCTATCCATTCCATGAGTGCCAAACGAGGGGAAAAACCGAACCTCACCATGTTCGCTAGCGAGAGGGAAGTTGAGCACGCTATGGAGAACGGTGAGCGTGTTTACATGCTGGTGATAAAGGAGACTCGAGATGATTTCGTGGTAGCAAAGAAAGAGGATACATGATACAAAGCCGACTACTCCAAGCGAAGAAGATGAAGTAAGAATTGACGTAAAACACCTCGACCGCACTACAACCTACTTAGGCGAGAAAACAGAAACGAGGCACGGAGTTACCTTGATAGTCGGAATTGGAATAACTTAACCAAAAGACAAGCAGCACCTTGGGGAGGGGAAAAGGATCAAGTGGCAACTAAACAAATAAAAGAATGTTCAGCTTTCTCTTACAAAAGCAGCAGGATTCTTGGCAAAAGGCGGCTGTCAGCAAGCAACTTGGAGACAAAGACCCAACTTTTACTTTTGTCCACAAGTGACATGAGGAACCTTTTTATTATATTTTCTTATTCTAAGCTCAGCTTGCATTAGTTTAAATTATGTTGTCAGGCTGCTTTTGCCTATAAATAGTGGCAGTATAGTTGTAATGAAGGATTATTGAATGTTGAAGAAATAAGAACACTTTGTGTTTTCGCTCGTGAATGCTTTTCATCAAAACTTGGTTTTTATTCGACGCGTTTCGAGTATTAATCTGATTGATTCTCAATAGGTCTTGAGGAGAAATCACTTTATCAAATTATAGGTCTAATTTGATAAAAACATCTGTTTATATCTTGTTTCGATATTCTGTTTGTTTTTCGATACAGTTGTATACTTGTCCGATATTTCGCATAAAGTGTCGTTCGATCCTTTGAACTTGTTTCCTGTTTTAACTTTGCTTCCGTCCAAAACGTGCTGTTTCGAGTGTCGCTGTTTGGAGGTGGCCTGTTTCGAGTCATTCTCCAGTTGGCCAAATTCCTATCTTGTTGCTGTATCGAATTACCGTCTTCATCACTCGTCAGTATTGTTGCTGTAGCGAGCTGTTGTCACCAGTTCCCGACAGTTTCTTGTCGATAGCTTTCGCTCGTCAAAAAGTCTTCCACTGTATCGATAGCGAATTCGCATCACGAGGGAGAATCCATATCATAAGTGGTATCAAAGCGCCCAGGTTCTTGATCTTTGGCATTATGGATCTCAACGACGCTGACTTCTTGGCAAAACTTCGTGATGCATTGCGTGACGTACCAGAACAACGCGACCAACGTTGGCAACCTAGGCATGGTTACTATGAACGACCCTCACGCCATGTCGAAGAGTTCAAGGTGAACGAACTTCCAGAGTTCGTTGGCGGAACAGATCCTGAAGTTTACCTGGAATGGGAACGAAAAATTGATCGTATGTTCGAGTTTAAAGACCTCGACGATGAGAAAAGGTGTAAGTATGCAATTCTCAAGTTGGGGAAAGGAGCTTCACTTTGGTACGAAGGAGTAAAAATACGAAGAACTCGTGCGGGGAAGGATAAGATCCGTTCGTGGGATTCGTTAAAAGGAAAACTTCGTAAAAGATATGTACCAGCATCACACCGGTTGTCCTTTTACAGGAAGATTGCAGATCTCGTGCAAGGAAAGTTAAATGTCAGTGAGTACATTGAGGAGTTTGAGAATCTAACCTTAATGGGAGAGATAGAGGAGAATGAGGAGCAGAAAATATCGCGATTCTTGCGTGGCTTAAACCGAAGCATAGCTAACTCGGTGGAACTGTATCCATACGAGGACTTCGATACTTTATGTGGGTTATGTGTGAAGTTAGAAGCTCAAAACAGGATGAAGATGTATAAACCCGAGTTTCCAGTCAAATTTGGAAACCCAAGCGTCGGATCTAGCTCAGCTGCTAAGGCAACTGTACCGACTCCGGTTCCTGTTGTGATTCCTGCTAAAGCAACTGTACCCTACGTACCGAAGGAGACGAGTTTGGCTAAAGTGAGATGTTTCAAATGTCAAGGATTCAGGCATTATCAAAATGCTTGTCCGAACAAGCGAGTGGTGACATTAAGGGAAGCTGTCACGATCCGAGACGAATTGTTGGTTGAGGAAGAAAGACTAGGTGACGTATTTGATTTCGACATGAAGGATGAAGAAGGAGAAGAATGCGAGACTTACGATGCTCCAAGCTATGACACGGCTTTAGTTCTGCGGACGCTACAAGCCAAAACTGTTTCGAATGATTCGGAACAGCGGAATCAAATATTTCACACCAAGTGTCAAGTTGGAAATAAATGGTGTAGTTTGATTGTTGATGGAGGGAGTTGCACCAACGTAGCTTCCAGCGAAATGGTGACTAAACTCGGGCTGACCACTACGGCTCACCCGAAACCTTACACTTTGCATTGGCTCGATGATGGGAGAAAAATAAGGGTGACTAAACAAGTGAGGATTGGACTAGCCATGGGTTCATATGAAGACAACGTATTATGTGATGTACTCCCGATGGATGCATGCCATGTACTGTTGGAAAGACCATGGATGTTTGATAGGGACGTTTTACACCGAGGAAGAAGCAATGAGTACGAGTTACGGGATAAGGGCAAGAAGATTGTGCTTAAACCAATATCACCTCAAGCTATTCACTCTATGAGTTCTAGTAGGAGTGAATAGCCAAAACTGGCCATGTTTGCTAGCGAACCGGAGGTGGAACATGCTATTGATGATGGCAAATGCATGTACTTGTTGGTTCTAAAGGAGACACGGGATGGTAACATGGTTGTACGAAACGAAAGGATGGATGCCTTATTACACGAATTTGCGGATGTTTTTCCCGAAGAATTACCATCGGGTTTGCCACCAATTCGTGGGATTGAGCATCAGATCGACCTCATACCGGGTGTGTCGCTCCCTAACAAAGTTGCTTATAGATGTAATCCCGAGGAGACAAAGGAATTACAGAATCAAATCGAAGAGTTAATGAATCGTGGGTATGTTCGAGAAAGCCTAAGTCCTTGTGAGGTTCCGGTATTACTTGTTCCTAAGAAGGATGGTTCTTGGCGAATGTGTATTGACAGTCGAGCTGTGAACAATATAACCATCAAGTATCGATTTCCGATTCTGAGGCTTGATGACATGTTGGACGAATTACACGGATCAATGATCTTTTCAAAAGTTGATCTACGAAGTGGTTATCACCAGATTCGGATGCGGGAAGGAGATGAGTGGAAGACAGCCTTCAAAACTAAACACGGGCTATATGAATGGACCGTTATGCCGTTCGGTCTTATAAATGCACCGAGTACTTTCATGCGCTTGATGAATGAGGTACTTAAGCCATTTTTAGGGAAATTTGTGGTTGTATACTTAGATGATATTTTGATCTACAGCCGATCGTTGCAAGAACATTTCGAACACTTGAGGCAAGTCTTCGAAACCCTTAGAGACCAGAAGCTGTATGGAAAAAAAGAGAAGTGCTCATTTTTGGTCGAAAGTATAGTCTTTCTTGGCTATATTGTTTCAAAGAATGGAGTGTCGGTCGATCAAGCGAAGATCGAAGCAATTAAGTCCTGGCCAGTTCCCACTACAGTGACGGAGGTTAGATCGTTCCACGGAGTGGCTTCATTTTACCAAAGATTCATTCGAGACTTCAGTACCATTGCAAGCCCAATAACCGAATGTTTAAAGAAGGGCACGTTTAATTGGAGCCGGGCTGCTCAGGAGTCATTTGCAAATTTGAAGGCGAAGTTGTGCGAAGCACCAATTTTGGCATTACCCGATTTTTCACAACCGTTCGAGGTAGATTGCGATGCTAGCGGAGTAGGCATTGGAGCGGTTCTCATTCAGGGAAAGCGACCTATTGCTTATTTTTCAGAGAAGTTAAACGGTGCTCGTCTCAATTATTGTACGTACGACAAGGAGTTTTATGCTATTGTGAGGGCTCTAGATCATTGGAGTCACTATCTTCGACCGAAGCATTTCATCATACATTCGGACCATGAATCCTTGAAGTACATTAACGGGCAGCACAAGTTAAGTCCCAGGCTTGCAAAGTGGCTGGAATTCTTACAATCATTTCACTTCTCATCAAAGTATAAGGATGGCAAGAGCAATATTGTGGCAGATGCATTGTCTAGGCATTATGCCTTACTCGCTACTCTTGATGTTAAATGCCTTGGATTCGATACGAGAAAGGAGTATTACTACGAAGGCGCGGATTTTGGCGAGACCTTTGCCCTTTGCAAATCTGGCCCAATGGGAGAATTTTCGATACAGGAGGGCTTTCTTTTTAAGGGAAATCGTCTTTGTCTACCAAGGCACACAATTCGAGAATTGCTGGTTCGAGAGGCTCATGGGGGAGGTTTGGCTGGCCACTTCGGTTCGGCCAAGACATTGGATGTACTTAAAGAACATTTTTATTGGCCAAGGATGCAAGGGGATGTTAATAATATAATCAGTAAATGTGTGACGTGCCATGTTGCGAAGAGTTCGTTCAAACCAGGAGTCTACACACCTTTACCGATTCTGGAGAGGCCGTGGGAAGATGTCTCAATGGACTTCATTGTGGCTTTGCCTCGAACCCAACGAGGTAAGGATGCGATTATGGTGGTTGTCGATCGTTTTTCAAAAATGGCTCATTTTGTTCCTTGTCACAAAACCGATGATACGAGTAATGTTGCTGACCTGTATTTCCGAGAGATGGTGCGATTACATGGAGTTCCGAAAACTATTGTTTCGGACCGGGACTCAAAGTTTCTAAGCTACTTTTGGAACACCTTGTGGAGAAAGGTGGGAACAAAGCTTTTATTTAGTACTTCGCATCATCCTCAAACCGACGGACAAACTGAAGTAACGAATCGAACACTAGGGACGCTGTTGCGAGGCTTGGTGAGCAAAACACAAAAGGACTGGGATCTGAAACTGGCACATGCGGAGTTTGCTTATAATCGTTCTCCTACTCATGCCACAGCGCATTCTCCATTCGAAGTAGTTTACGGCCTAAATCCTTACATACCGTTAGACTTAATTCCGTTACCAAGTGACGAATTGGTGCATAGGGATGCAGAGTCGAAGCTGAAATCAATGATGAAATTACACGAACAGGTGCGGGATCGAATCAAGGAGATAAATGAGGCGTACAATAGAAAATATAAGAAACAAAGGAAACCAAGAGTGTTCGAAGTCGGGGAATTAGTTTGGTTGCATTTGAGGAAGGAAAGATTCCCGAATAAGCGTAAGAACAAGTTAATGCCACGAGCTGAGGGACCCTTTAAGATAATTGTGAAGGTGAATGACAATGCTTACAAGTTGGAGCTTCCGGGTAATTAAGGAGTGCATGCTACTTTCAACATAGGCGATCTATCTCCTTACCTTGACGACAATGGGATTGCGGAATTGAGGACAATTCCTTTTAAAGAAGGAGGGAATGATACGAAGCCAACTACTCCAAGCGAAGAATACGAAGTAAGAATTGACGTAAAACACCTCGACCGCACTACAACCTACTTAGGCGAGAAAACAGAAACGAGGCACGGAGTTACCTTGATAGTCGGAATTGGAATAACTTAAACAAAAGACAAGCAGCACCTTGGGGAGGGGAAAAGGATCAAGTGGCAACTAAACAAATAAAAGAATGTTCAGCTTTCTCTTACAAAAGCAGCAGGATTCTTGGCAAAAGGCGGCTGTCAGCAAGCAACTTGGAGACAAAGACCCAGCTTTTACTTTTGTCCACAAGTGACATGAGGAACCTTTTTATTATCTTTTCTTATTCTAAGCTCAGCTTGTATTAGTTTAAATTATCTTGTCAGGCTGCTTTTGCCTATAAATAGTGGCAGTAGAGTTGTAATGAAGGATTATTGAATGTTGAAGAAATAAGAACACTTTATGTTTTCCCTGTTGAATGCTTTTAATCAAAACTTGGTTTTTATTCGACGCGTTTCGAGTATTAATCTGATTGATTCTCAATAGGTCTTGAGGAGAAATCACTTTATCAAATTATAGGTCTAATTTGATAAAAACATCTGTTTATATCTTGTTTCGATATTCTGTTTGTTTTTCGATACAGTTGTATACTTGTCCGATATTTCGCATAAAGTGTCGTTCGATCCTTTGAACTTGTTTCCTGTTTTAACTTTGCTTCCGTCCAAAACGTGCTGTTTCGAGTGTCGCTGTTTGGAGGTGGCCTATTTCGAGTCATTCTCCAGTTGGCCAAATTCCTATCTTGTTGCTGTATCGAATTACCGTCTTCATCACTCGTCAGTATTGTTGCTGTAGCGAGCTGTTGTCACCAGTTCCCGATAGTTTCTTGTCGATAGCTTTCGCTCGTCAAAAGTCTTCCGCTGTATCGATAGCGAATTCGCATCACGAGGGAGAATCCGTATCAATACAGTGGCCAACTTATTACATGAGTTCACGGACATCTTCCCTGAAGAATTGCCGACGGGTTTGCCGCCAATCCGTGGAATTGAGCATCAAATCGATCTTATACGAGGCGCACCTCTTCCGAATAAGTCTGCCTATAGGTGTAATCCCGAGGAAACGAAGGAACTTCAGAAGCAGATTGAAGAACTAATGAGCCACGGGTATGTTCGAGAAAGTTTAAGTCCATGTGCGGTTCCGGTCCTACTTGTTCCTAAGAAGGATGGTTCTTGGCGGATGTGTATCAATAGCCAGGCCGTAAATAACATAACGATCAAGTATCGATTCCCGATACCAAGGCTTGATGATATGTTGGACGAGCTACATGGCTCGGTGGTCTTTTCTAAAATTGATTTGCGAAGTGGCTATCACCAGATCCGTATGCGGGAGGGAGATGAATGGAAGACGACTTTCAAAACTAAGCATGGGCTGTATGAGTGGACCGTCATGCCATTTGGACTTACGAATGCCCCAAGTACTTTCATGCGTTTGATGAACGAAGTACTTAAGGCATTTTTGGGCAGATTTGTGGTTGTTTATTTGGATGATATTTTGGTTTATAGTCGGTCGGTGGAGGAGCATCTCGGGCATCTACGGCAAGTATGCGAGACTCTTAGGTATCAAAGGCTTTATGAAAAGAAAGAAAAGTGTGCGTTTCTCATCGAGAGCATAACTTTTCTTGGCTATGTTGTTTCGAAGGAAGGAGTGTCGGTTGATCAAGGTAAAATTGAAGCTATTAAGTCGTGGCCTACTCCTAAAACCGTAACCGAAGTTAGATTATTCCACGGTCTTGTCTATTTTTATCGGAGATTTATTCTAGATTTCAGCACCATAACGAGTCCGATAACTGAGTATTTGAAGAAGGGTCCGTTTGTGTGGAGCAGGGCTGCCCAAGGGGCGTTTGAAAAGTTCAGGGCAAGGTTATGTGAAGCACCTATCTTGGCGTTACCCGATTTTACACAGCCGTTCGAAGTGGAGTGTGATGCTAGTGGAATTGGTATTGGGGCGGTCCTCATTCAAAATAGGCGGCCTATTGTGTACTTTTTGGAGAAGTAAAGTGGGGCTCGACTCAACTATTGCACTTACGACAAGGAGTTCTATGCCATAGTGAGGGCTCTTGATCATTGGAGTCATTACCTTCGGCCGAAATATTTTATTCTGCATTCGGACCATGAATCTTTAAAGTATATTAATGGGCAGCAGAAGTTGAGTCCCAGACATGCGAAGTGGGTGGAATTCTTGCAATCATTTCACTTTTCATCGAAGTATAAGGACGGTAAGAGCAATGTGGTGGCTGATGCGCTGTCCAGGCGGTATGCCTTACTATCTACCCTTGATGTTCGATTGCTTGGATTCGATACAGTGAAAGAATATTATGACAGTGATGCGGATTTTGGCGAAACCTTCGCCCTTTGCAAATCTGGACCGATGGGAGAATTTTCGATACAGGAAGGCCTTCTTTTTAAGGGAAATCGTCTTTGTCTACCAAGGCACACGATTCGAGAATTGCTAGTTCGAGAGGCTCACGGGGGAGGTTTGGCTGGCCACTTTGGTTCGTCCAAGACATTAGATGTGCTTAAAGAACATTTTTATTGGCCAAAGATGCAGGGGGATGTCAATAATATAATTAATAAGTGTGTGACATGCCATATTGCGAAGAGTTCTAATACGAATTACGTATGTAAGTGTACGTAAAGCGTATAAAATACAACAGAAGATTATTACATCTTGACAAGTATCAAAGTATCACTCAAAAAATTACAAGGTGGTGACCGAATTTAAGTGGATTTCGGCCGAGAAGTAGTATGGTATATGGATTTGGATGTGTTTTATCGAATTAGACCTATAACTCGATAAAGGTAATCTCTCCTCAAGACCTATTGAGAATTGATCAAGTTAAAATTCGAGACGCGTCGAAATAATAACCAAGGTTTTGTTGAACTCGTTCAACGTATATTTCAAAGAAATACAAGGTTTATTGATTTTCAAGATGCTTACAATAAGTGGAGGATGAGGCTTTATATAGCCATTTACAACTCCTAACCAAGCCAAACAACATCACACAAAATCAAACTAAAAGGCAAGCAATTATTAAACTAAGACATCAAGACTTTTAAAAAAATAAAAACAACACATGCTTGGTTTCCTTTTGGCCGTGGGTATCATGAAGTGGAGGAGGTCACCATCTATCTTATGTGATAAGTCTTTGACAAAGACTTTGAACAAGAAAGCAACATCTTGTAGTCTTCCTCCCATGTGTTTCGGCCGAAGTGATAAGGTGGAGGGAAATCAAATCTCAAGTGTTGATATGGTGGACTTTGAAAATGGACACAAATGTTGAAAGTAGTGGGGACAAAATCCTTCAAGGATGCATGTCACAATCGGCCGAAATCTTACCCATATGGCCGATTTTGTATGCATGAACATGCATACGTGTGCATGTTTTGATACGTCTAAGTTATCTCGGTTCCGATTATTAAGATCGTTCCCATTTCCGCGGATGTTTTCTCACCGAAGTACGTAGGTGCATGTGCATGCAACTTGGTATCGTCACCTACGTTGATTCTTACTTCGTTTGGAGATGTCGTAATCGCATCAAGTTCAAAGGTGGGGACAAAATCTCTCCCATGTGATACTTGACAAGGACAACAAAAATCAAGCTTCCATCCACTTGGTTTGGACGAATTATTGAAGTGTGGAGGGACCCAAGCATTGTAGTGGACTTTGAAAATGAAGTCTTGAAACTAGAAGAGACAAAAATCTTCATGATCTTGGACCAAATATGATGCTGTCGGTTTTGTCACTTCTGGGATCCAATGGGTCCGAATTTGATCCTATAGTCTCATAAGATTTGTAGCTCTCTTTCTTAGCTTTCCATGGCCACTTGAATCACCTGAATCGGATTTCGGACGAGAAAGTTATGGGCAGAATACTAAAACTGCTACGAAGTCGTCGTGCGCGCGAGAATTGGTAATTTGTCCATGTATTTTGCATGAGGATTTTATGTATGCCTGCGACTCAATCAAGCTTGGTCGGATAATCTTCTTTTTGTATTTAATGATGTTGAACGATTCGTATCATACCCTCCCCCTTTCAAAGGATTTGACCTCAAATCCAGATTTTGAACTTTTTTTTTGTGCTGTAAGACTTGACATGTAGTTCATTGGATGCTCGGTATTAATCACATCATTCCCTTCTTTTTCAAGAAGATTCATTCTTGATTCTAATGCCCGAAAGAAGGGTTGATACTCCGGATATAATTGCACTCCTCCTGGTTTGAAGATGTAATTTTCGTCCATAATGTTGACTTTAACTTGTGATTGCGTATCCAAAAGGACAACATGCAAAATGGAAACAAACGACATACCTAGGAGTCTTCCATTCCCCTTAATGGAATCCCGAAAAGGTGATTTATGGTTTAACGGAGTAATTTCCAACTCCTGTGCTAAGTGAACACAAATCGCGTCCTCACTCCCTTCAATAATGAATTCGTCCCTTACTATTTTCCGATTATACGCAGCCACGCTGCTTTCACGTTGGTCGGTGTCAAGAATCGTTCAACAAGAACAAATGGATTAGGACCCTCCAGTTCTTTGACAATAATTGAAACAACCTTGTGTGGAATATAACAAGGCGGTCTTTGTTCGATTAATTCGCTTTGCACAACCACGCCATTATCTCGGGTCTCCTTAAGCACCCGTATGTGTTCATGCTCACCTTCAAAAATGGGAAGCTCGAGATCAATTATGGGCTCCTCATTGTCATCGATTACGTATCAAATATTGGCGGTCCATCATAACCCGATCCACTTTCCATTTTAATATTATCGGTCTCCTTGAATAATGTCTCATCAAAATTTAACCCACTAAGCTCATTTCGTACCGCAACAAAGTCATACGACCCACTTTGCTCCGATAGGCGGCTCGACTCAACCATCGTCTTCTTTGTCATCAAAAATGCCGCAGAAATTCTGTCATATCAACGTAAATCGGTGACAAAGAGTTCATCTCCGAGATTAGCCGTTTGAAAGCATAAAGCCGTGATCTTGTTTCGCTTTTGGGATAAATTTTAAGCGAAATATTTCTGAATTTTTGCCAAGCTCGATTTTAGGCTTACGTTGTTGTGAACGGATGTTTCAATTTTTCCACGGAAGGCGGCGCTACCGCGGAGGCGCTTTGTCACCAGCGAAACGCGGCGGTTGATCGGGGCAGCCTTGAAGTCCGCATGCTCCTCACAAGCATAGAGCCAATCCATGCACGCATCTGGATTACTAGATCCGTGGAACTCCGGTATGCTGCGGAATTTAGCCAAGAAATCAATATCGCTGGCGTCGTCTCTGCGTCTTGCTTGGATATGTTGCTCCGATAAGCAGTTTACTGCGTCACGGAGTTTCATCAAGAAATCAAGATCGGAGAAATCCATAACAAGAATCAAGAGATAGTTCTTGATAAGAAATCGTTGGATAAATCGCCCAAGGAGATGACCTTGAGCTCCGAACAGAAAATTTGCCAATAAAGCCGTGAAGAATGAACCAAGAAGATGATCAAAGAATCTGATCTCCACCGTTCATACTGTAGTTCAATGAGTTGGCTTACCTTTGTCAAAATTTCCTGACGATCCAACGGTCGAATCCACGGGAAAATTTATTTTCTTCTGACTGCGCTAATCTGCCAATGTTATGCGAAAATTCTTCTAACCGTGAAGAACAACCCAAGAAGGTGACTAAATACTTCAACAAAAAAAATTCGGTGAATATAGTTGATTGCCCAAGGAGATGACCTTGGGCTCCGATACCACTTATGATACGAATTACGTATGTAAGTGTACGTAAAGCGTATAAAATACAACGGAAGATTATTACGTCTTGACAAGTATCAAAGTATCACTCAAAAAATTACAAGGTGGTGACCGAATTTAAGTGGATTTCGGCCGTGAAGTAGTATGGTATATGGATTTGGATGTGTTTTATCGAATTAGACCTATAACTCGATAAAGGTAATCTCTCCTCAAGACCTATTGAGAATTGATCAAGTTAAAATTCGAGACGCGTCGAAATAATAACCAAGGTTTTGTTGAACTCGTTCAACGTATATTTCAAAGAAATACAAGGTTTATTGATTTTCAAGATGCTTACAATAAGTGGAGGATGAGGCTTTATATAGCCATTTACAACTCCTAACCAAGCCAAACAACATCACACAAAATCAAACTAAAAGACAAGCAATTATTAAACTAAGACATCAAGACTTTTAAAAAAATAAAAACAACACATGCTTGGTTTCCTTTTGGCCGTGGGTATCATGAAGTGGAGGAGGTCACCATCTATCTTATGTGATAAGTCTTTGACAAAGACTTTGAACAAGAAAGCAACATCTTGTAGTCTTCCTCCCATGTGTTTCGGCCGAAGTGATAAGGTGGACGGAAATCAAATCTCAAGTGTTGATATGGTGGACTTTGAAAATGGACACAAATGTTGAAAGTAGTGGGGACAAAATCCTTCAAGGATGCATGTCACAATCGGCCGAAATCTTACCCATATGGCCGATTTTGTATGCATGAACATGCATACGTGTACATGTTTTGATACGTCTAAGTTATCTCGGTTCCGATTATTAAGATCGTTCCCATTTCCGCGGATGTTTTCTCACCGAAGTACGTAGGTGCATGTGCATGCAACTTGGTATCGTCACCTACGTTGATTCTTACTTCGTTTGGAGATGTCGTAATCGCATCAAGTTCAAAGGTGGGGACAAAATCTCTCCCATGTGATACTTGACAAGGACAACAAAAATCAAGCTTCCATCCACTTGGTTTGGACGAATTATTGAAGTGTGGAGGGACCCAAGCATTGTAGTGGACTTTGAAAATGAAGTCTTGAAACTAGAAGAGACAAAAATCTTCATGATCTTGGACCAAATATGATGCTGTCGGTTTTGTCATTTCTGGGATCCAATGGGTCCGAATTTGATCCTATAGTCTCATAAGATTTGTAGCTCTCTTTCTTAACTTTCCATGGCCACTTGAATCACCTGAATCGGATTTCGGACGAGAAAGTTATGGGCAGAATACTAAAACTGCTACGAAGTCGTCGTGCGCGCGAGAATTGGTAATTTGTCCATGTATTTTGCATGAGGATTTTATGTATGCCTGCGACTCAATCAAGCTTTGTCGGATAATCTTCTTTTTGTATTTGATGATGTTGAACGATTCGTATCAAGTTCGTTCAAACCAGGAATATACACACCTTTACCGATTCTGGAGAGGCCATGGGAAGATGTCTCGATGGATTTCATTGTTGCTTTGCCACGAACCCAACGAGGTAAGGATGCGATTATGGTTGTTATCGATCGTTTTTTGAAGATGGATCATTTTGTTTCTTGTCACAAAACTGATGATGCGAGTAATGTTGCTGACTTGTATTTCCGAGAGGTGGTATGATTACATGGAGTTCTGAAAACTATTGTTTCGGACCGGGACTCGAAGTTTCTAAGCTACTTTTGGAACACATTATGGAGAAAGGTGAGAACCAAGCTTTTGTTTAGTACTTCGCATCATCCTCAAACAGACGAACAAACTGAAGTGACTAATCGAACACTGGGAACGCTGTTGCGAGGCTTGGTAAGCAAAACACAAAAGGATTGGGATTTGAAGCTCGCACATGCGTAGTTTGCTTATAACCGTTCTCCTACTCATGCCACGGCGCGATCGCCATTCGAAGCAGTTTATGGTCTGAATCCTTACATACCGTTAGACTTAATACCATTACTGAATGACGAATTGGTGCATAAGGATGCAGAGTCAAAACTAAAATCGATGATGAAACTACACGAACAGGTGCGTAACCGAATCAAGGAGATAAATGAGGCGTACAAAAGAAAATCAAACAAACAAAGGAAACCAAGAGTGTTCAAAGTTGGGGATTTAGTTTGGGTGCATTTGAGGAAGGAAAGATTCCCGAGTAAGCGTAAGAATAAGTTAATGCGACGAGCCGAGGGGCCATTTAAAATAGTTGCGAGGGTGAATGGCAATGCTTACAAGTTAGAACTTCCGGGCGATTATGGAGTGCATGCTACTTTAAACATAGGTGATCTATCTCCTTATCTTGATGAAGACGAGATTGCAGAATTGAGGACAATTCCTTTTAAAGGGGGAGGGGATGATACGGGGTTGACAAGTCTAAGGGAAGAAGATGAGGTGATGATCGACGTAAGCGACCATGCAACATACTTGGGTGAGAAAATGAGACACGGAGTTACCTTAATAACCGGACTTGGAGTAACTTAAACAATAGGTAACTTGCATCTTGGGGGAAGGGGGCCCAAGTGGTAAAAGAATAAAAGAATTTCAGCATATTTTATTAGAAAGGCAGCAGGATTCTCGGCAACATGCTGTGTGAAAAAGTGGCTATCAACTTTCAACTTAGAGACAAGGCTCAGCTTTTACTTTTGTCAGCAAGTGACATGAGGAACCTTTTTATTATCTTTTCTTATTTTAAAACCAGCTTGTAATAATTTAAGATTATCTTGTCAGGCTCTTGTCAGGCTACTTTTGCCTATAAATAGGGCGATGAAGTGTAATGAAGAATGATTGAATGATGAAGAAATAAGAATACACTTTGTGTTTTCCTTGGTGAATGCTTTTCATCAAAACTTTGATTATTATTCGACACATTTTCGAATCTTAATCCGATTGATTCTCAATAGGTCTTGAGAAGAAATCACTTTATCGAATTATAGGTCTAATTCGATAAAACAACTGTTTCTGTCCTGTTTTGATATTCTGCTTGTTTTCGATATAGTTTTATACTTGTTCGGTATTTCGCATCAAGTGTTGTTCGATCCTTCGAACTTGTTTCCTGTTTTCAATTCGCATCCGATCGAAACGTGCTGTTTCAAGTGTCGTTGTTTGGAGGTAGACTGTATCAAGTCTTTTACATTTGGCCAAGTTCCTGTCTTGTTGTTGTATCGAGTTGCCGTCATCCTTTCCTGTCGCGAGTGCGTACCGCTAGTCCGTGTTATTCTTTGTGTGAGCGGTGCTCTCGGTTCTGACAGCTTTCTTTGATCGCTTCCGCTCATCCAAACAGCTTCCTGCTGTATCGAAAGCGAATTCGCATCATAAGTGCTGAATTCGTATCAGTTAAGAACATTATGATCATGTTAATTGATTATTGAGATGATTGGAGGATGTTAGAATTCATAGTTGAGGACTATGATATTCGTTTGTGTGGTTTGATCGATTCGTGATTGAATCGGGGTTATTTATCGTGTCGTTTTCGATTGATATTATGTTATTGAATGAATTATATTTCATTCAAGGTTGGTCGAGTGCTTGTGATTGTTGAAGGATGCCGTTCGCCGTTCGTGGATGAACACGAATGCTCGGTTATTACCTTTGTTTGTGAGCATCTCGTATTATTATTGTTGTACCGTTTGTTTTGCCTTTGGATGCATATCATGTTGTACATGTATTTGATATTCATTATCTAGATGACTGACCCCGTGGGGGCGGAACATGTTTTCATGTTTTAGGTACGTGCGAGGAGGGAGTTAAGACACATGGGCATGATGATGGCGACGAGGCATTCGAACGATACTAGTCCCGAGTTGTTTCGTTGTTCATGTTGGTCAGTCAGTTGGGAGTATTCTCCAGTTTGCCAGTTGTCGTTATTTTGTGTTATCCGAGCAGGGCTCGTGGATGCTGTTGTATTTTTATTTTGGCCATGTAGGCCCTTCATTGTCATTGAAATTCCTTATCGGAATATTGTGTCGGATATCATAGTAGGGACTGTGATTTTCCTTGTTGGATTTGATGTAATTTAGTCGTGTTCGCCTGGTGGATCTCATGGTGTGGGGTCCACGGTACTGTAATAACCCAATGGGATTTGGGGGTATTACATCACTTATATCAGGTACTAGATGACAATTCTTTTCAAATACAAATAATTAAATAAAATAAATTATGCAAATAATTTACTACATCCATACTCCTGATACCAATTCGCCTCCTCACCAATTCTACTGACATTCAGTCGAAAAATCACATGATAGAATCCCAAACTTATTGTATAGACTTCGATAAAATCTCCATTTCCACAAATGACTCGCTATGTCGATCATTATTCCATTCTGGATTACCTTAACTATCCCATGATAAAATATGTATGTTTTAAAGACAACAATATTGTTTCACAAAATAAATTTAAGAAAAAATTATTTTCACAATAGCGAGCAAAATAGTTTATTCAAAATATATTGTTTTGAAAAGTATCATTCTAGATGTTTAAAAATAGTATCGTGCATCCGAAAATGAACTAGCATGACTACATGTTCCTCTTAACCATTCACAACATTTCTCCCAAATTCACAACTCCATGTTTCCAAGTTTACCCTAACCATTGATTTTCCATAATCATAGTTTCTCAAGATCATCAGTTTTGTCCCAACTATTATATTCTGCTACCTCATACTATAACACATAATATTTTTCCGAATCTCAAATCATCAACTTATAAGTGCAAATAACTTCGATGCAATCTAAAAATCTAAATACTTACAGATCGTGAAGACGACGATTCCCCGTGATACTGATATATGTCTCAACTTTAGAGATATACTCGATACAGATTTTTTTCAAGGCATACATTTTTCAAATAGTTTAACTCAAAATACAACATATCTCCTTCGAAAGAATCACGTTAATACCATTTAGACAATATTAAACAACCACAGTATCACATTAGTAAACCACATAACACACAAGCCCGTGTAATCAATAAAAACCCAAAGCTTCGATACCACATTCTGTAACACCCCTAGAGCCATCTGGAAATATTACAGCGTCGTGGGGCCCACATCAGAACCCACAAGGCTAAAAGACATTTTCGCAATCATTACAAAACACGCCCAAGAGGCTAACAACGGTAATATCTTTAAAAATATTCAAAGACTTATAAAATTCATTTATCGAATACCATCGTAAAATCTTATCTAAAAGTATAAGGTCAAAATACCAAAACTCAACAGTTCCAAAAAAAATATACATTAGGCCACCGCTTACACGTACCGATAAAATAGTTTAGAAAAATATTTTTTCCAAAATAAACCTAAGTTCGTAAAATACTAGAAAGCCATTTAAAACAACTAGTCAAGATATTAGAAATACTTTTGCAGCGGAAAATAACAACTAGTCAAGATACTCGGTCCATAAAACACTCATCATAGCCAGTATCCTCCGGGAAGCTCATCTTTTCACGACCGCTACAAGCTCAATATCCAAGAACCTAAAAGTATATCCCATGATGGGGTCATCCATAATACTCAACAATGATAACGATCACATCACATCAATAATTATATACCAATGTAATCACAAAGTAAGAATACTACTAATCTAATTTTACTGTCACAACATTACCTACTTGTGACAATCCTCAGAATCATCCTTATCATATTGCACATCTCGTATTCATGATTATACAATGAATTCATACACAACATCTATATTGTATCTCAAATAATACCCAAGATTCTCAAAACATCATCATGACTCACCAATACGGAAATATACCAACTCTGACCAATACAATCCATCGGATAACATCATCAAATCTCAATAAGATAATCGATTTTCCATCAAAAGACAAGTACCAAGAAGGAAATACGGAACATACGTCAAGATACGCAATGCCACGATGAATCATGTTGGTCTAATCGGAGATCAGATCAATACAACATATAGACATAGTCCTACAAAAGACTTACAAATGCATACTCACATGACAACATCAAAATGCCCACAACAATAACAACAACGTATACTCATGGAAATCCGATGATCCAGCTATCGTTGCATAGATTCCAAGATGATCTCATTAGATTAACATGAGGTGGATAACCAACAATATACATATGCACAACAACACATGGGTAATCTGATGATCCAGCGTTCACTGCATAGATCCTGAGATGATCCTGTCGGACCAACACGAGGTGGAAAACTGATCCAATGATCTAGCGCACACAGCATAGATCCCAAGATGATCCCGTCGGACCAACACGATGTGGACATATGACAACAATGCACAAATACATGATAACAACAATATACAAATACATGACAACAATAATACACAAATGTATCACAACATGATCGACACAAAATGACAAACATGATTAGAGTAATTGCCCCGAATCCTTCGAGAGCAACCTTAATGTCAAAACCATCACCAACGATATCCTCAATAATTCGACGATTCAAAATACCATAGACTGTAGATAACTCATATTCTCGTCTTTACCAAAATATATCCGTGATACCCAAGTATACCAATAATGAATATAGGCCTTATGTAACACCCCTGTGATTTACAGAGATAATATAGACCGTAGAACCTACCAGGTTTAGACGAACATAAAAGACATTAACCATCAACGAAACCGAGAAATTCGCACACTTAAAACCATCTTCACTTCAATAAGACATACATCACCAAAACAATCCAATACATGGTCCTATTGGATCACAACAGATACAACAACCCAAAACTGATCCAACAACATCAACAACAACTAACACCAACACATTCAACCATATATGACGGTATCCACGCGAGTACAAAACCAAAACACAACTCTGACCATGACAAAACAGTCACCGACTCAAAATAACACATGATATCAGCGTTGCTCGCCATCCTCGTGCCCTTGCTGCGTCGACTCGCCATTAATGCCTATACCTGAATACACAACAAGTATATCCACCCCAAAAAGGGGTCAGCAATAGCCGGTGCAAGTACAATGATTCATAAATATGTACCACAAGTGAATAAACAACCAAATCACAGTGCCATCACATATATTCCGGAATACAATGCCATAATCATCATCACAAAACAATCTCCCGAGATGTACTGGCCCTGTACCTCACGCGAGATACACACCCCAGGGAGTCCTTGTCAAGCCCTCTCTAGTTGTACAACCCCACCAAGTGATCCGTAGGGAACGCGGCCTATCGAATCCCAGGGGACCCTCACTGGTTTTAACCCGGTTCACACATACTCAGTAACCACATGGCACAAACCACATTTTCTGAAGTTACCACTTTTCACAAAAACACATTTTTCACATATTCACATGAAGTACATCAAATGAAATCAAAGTACTTGCCTCAATTACAATGGTACAGGGAACGGTGAACGAAAGGACCTGCCGCCCGAACTTTCCCCAACAATTAGGTCCTAACACAACACAACACTATATCAAACATAGTACAATGGAAACAGAAAGGTTTATCCTAAGGTCTACTGTTAGGGACAATCAATCGGACACTATGGGGTCAGCATGGATCATACACAACTACAGAAGAAATCTCGAAACTTAATCAGTAAAATTCAACGAAAAGTAGAGGATTATAATTACAACATCATAATCCAGCACAATCGTGGCTAGATCTGGACTTTGGAGGATGAAACCTCAACAAAACCCTAAAATATGAAGAATTAAGGTTTCGAATGATTTACCTTAATCCGGACGATAAAAGCTGTTAAGATCTTGTTGACTTTGTTCCTGGAACTCCAAAACGTTGTTGGGTAGTGAAGTGATACGAATTCTTACTTGTGATGCGAATTCTGTATCGATACAGTGGAAGGCTGTTTTGACGAGTGGAAGCTATCGACAAGGAACTGTCAGGAACTGATAACAATAGTTCGCTACAGCAATAAGACTGGCTAGTGGTATGCGCCACGCGATAGGAAATGAAGACAGTAGCTCGATACAGCAACAAGACAGGAACGGGCTGAATGGAAATGACTCGAGACAGGCAACCTCCAAACAGCGACACTCGAAACAGCAAATTTCGGTCGGATGTTAATGAAAATAGGAAACCAGTTCGAACGATCGAACAACACTTGATGCAAAATACTGAACAAGTATAACCCTGTATCGAAAACAAGAAGAATATCGAAACAAGACGAAAACAGTTGTTTTATCGAATTAGACCTATAATTCGATAAAGTGATTTCTCCTCAAGATTTATTGAGAATCAATCAGATTAAGATTCGAAAACACGTCGAATAATAATCAAAGTTTTGAAGGAAAGTCGTCCAACACTTAAACAATACACAAGGTATTTTTGTTTTATCATTTAAAATCAATCTTCTATTACAACTTCATCGCCACTATCTATAGGCAAAAGTAGTCTGACAAGATAATTTAAACTAATACAAGCTGGTCTTTAAAATAAGGAAAAGAAAATACAAGGTTCCCCATGTCACTTGCAAACAAAAGTAAAAGATGGGTTTTGTCTTCAAGGTGATAGCAGCCCTTCATGCTGCCGAGAATCCTGCTACTTTAATAATAAAGAAAGTGCTAAAGCTCTTTTTTATTCTTTTGCCTTCACTACTTGGACCCCTTCCCCAAGGTGCAAGTTGCCTATGTTTGATTTACTCCAAGCCCGATTATCAAGGTAACTCCGGGTCTCGTATCAGTTTTCTCGCCCAAGTATGTTGGAATATGGTCGAGGTGTTTTACGTCAATCCTTACTTCGTCTTCTTCGCTTGGAGTAGTCGGTTTCGTATCATTCCCTCCTCTTTTAAAAGGAATTGTCCTCAATTCCGCAATCCCATTGTCGTCGAGATAAGGAGATAGATCACCTATGTTGAAAGTAGCATGCACTCCATAATCACCTGGAAGTTCTATCTTGTAAGCGTTGTCGTTCACCTTCGCAACTATTTTAAATGGTCCCTCAGCTCGTGGCATTAACTTGTTCTTACGCTTAATTGGGAATCGTTCTTTCCTCAAGTGCACCCAAACTAAATCTCCAACCTCGAATAATCTCGGTTTTTTTTGCTTGTTCGACTTCCTTTTGTACGTCTTGTTTATCTCCTTGATTCGTTCACCGCACCTGTTCGTGTAATTTCACATTGATTTCAGTTTTGACTCCGCATCCTTATGCACCAATTCGTCACTCGGTAGTAGAATTATATCTAGCGGTATGTAAGGATTTAGTCTGCAAACTACTTCAAATGGAGAGTGCGCCGTGGCATCAGTAGGAGAATGATTATAAGCAAACTCCGCATGTGCTAGTTTTAGATCCCAGTCCTTTTGTGTTTTGTTTACCAAGCCTCGCAATAGTGTTCCTAGGGTTCGATTAGTCACTTCAGTTTTCCCGTCGGTTTGAGGGTGGTGTGAAGTGCTAAACAAGAGTTTTGTTCCCACCTTCCTCCATAGGGTGTTCCAAAAGTAACTGAGAAATTTGGAGTCTCGATCGGAAACAATAGTCTTCGGAATCCCATGTAAATGTACTACCTCTCGAAAATATAAATCGGCCACATTGCTTGCATCGTCTGTCTTGTGGCACGCTACAAAATGAGCCATTTTCGAAAAATGATCTACAACTACCATAATTGCATCCCTCCCTCATTGAGTACGAGGTAAAGCCACAATAAAATCCATCGAGACATCTTCCCATGGCCTCTCCGGAATCGGTAAAGGTGTGTAGACTCCTGGTTTGAACGAACTCTTCGCAACATGTCATGTCACACTGATACGAATTACGTATGAAAATGGACATAAACTCGAATGTAATGCAGCGGAAATATTGTTGATCCTCACAACACTCGAATATGTGTAACACTCGTAAGAAATAACCGAAAGTAGGGCAATTCGGCTTACATGAACAAGAACAATATGAATGATTTATCAAACTAGACATATAGTTTGATAAAGTAATATTTCCTCAAGACCTATTGAGAATCGATTAGATTAAAACTCGAAAATGCGTCGAATTATAATCAAGTTTTGATGAAAAGCATTCACCAAGGATAGAAATACAAAGTGTATTCTTCTTATACAACATTCAATGTTTCATACAAGCATGAACAAGACTACTTATAGAAGTGTAGTCTTCTAAACAACTAAGGGATGAAAACAAGATCACATGATCTTGAAATGAAAAACAAAACATCAAGATAAAATACAAAGTAATCAAATCAAAGGGAGGGAATCACATAATAAACATAGTTATAAGTCACCTCACATAACATGTAAGTCTAATCATGACATGTGAGGGAAGGGAAAACAACAAAACACACAAAAAAATCAGCAATAATAGAAGTTGGCTGCCTGTCGGACACGGGCCGTGCCGATTGGCACGGTCGCGGCTGCATGTGCGGTCGCAACATGTTCGGCAGGACTCGACTGTGTCGCCTGGCACGGTCGGGTTGGTCGGACAGCGAGAAATTATCCGGAAGAGTGTGACACGGCCGTATCGCCTGGCACGGTCGGGTTCGGTCGGCAGCGAGATTTCACTATCCGGGACATCTCGGCACGGGCCGTGTCGGACGACACGGCCGAGTTCGGTCGGCAGCGAGATTTCACTTTCCGGCACAGCATGACACGGGCCGTGTCATATGACACGGCCGAGACCGAGACTCCACGTCTTATGTCCGTTTTCTCGCCTAAATACGTAGTGATCCGTGCATGGCGTGTTGTAAGGTTATTTACGTCAATCCTTACTTCGTCTTCTGCATTTGTCACGATTGATTTTGTATCATCTCCTCATTCTTTAAAAGGAATTGTCCTCAATTCCGAAATTCCATCATCATCGATGTAAGGCGAAAGGTCCCCAACATTAAAGGTTGCATGAATCCCATAATCTCCCGAAAGTTCTAATTTGTATGCGTTGTCGTTCACCTTTGCGATTACTTTAAACGGTCCCTCCGCTCGCGGCATTGATTTGTTCTTACATTTATTTGGAAATCGCTCTTTCCTCAAATGCAACCAAACCAAATCACCAACTTCGAACAATCTCGGCCTTCTTTGTTTGTTCGACTTTCTTTTGTAAGCCTCGTTTATTTCCTTGATTCGATTACGTACTTGATCGTGTAATTTCATCATCGATTTCAATTTTGATTTTGCATCCTTGTGCACTAACTCGTCACTTGGCAATGGAATTAGATCTAACGGCATGTACGGGTTTAGTCCGTAAACTACTTCGAACGGAGAGTGTGCCGTGGCATGAGTAGGAGAACGATTATAAGCGAACTCCGCATGTGCAAGTTTCAAGTCCCAATCCTTCTGTGTCTTGCTCACAAGACCACGTAGTAAAGTGCCCAACATTCGATTGGTCACCTCGGTTTGACCGTCCGTTTGTGGATGTTGTGACGTGCTAAATAGTAGTTTGGTTCCCACCTTTCTCCACAAGGTGTTCCAAAAATAACTAAGGAATTTTGAGTCCCGATCCGAAACAATCGTTTTTGGAACCCCATGCAATCGTACGATTTCTCGGAAATACAAATCGGCGATGTTACTCGCGTCGTCCGTCTTGTGGCAAGCCATAAAGTGAGCCATCTTCGAAAATCGGTCTACGACAACCATAATAGCATCTCTCCCTCGTTGAGTACGAGGCAAAGCAACAATAAAATCCATTGAGACATCTTCCCACGGTCTTTCCGGAATCGGCAAAGGCATGTATACTCCCGGTTTGAACGAACTTTCAGCAATATGGCATGTTACACACTTATTAATTATGTCGTGTACATCCACTTGTATCTTCGGCCAATGAAAATGCTCTTTAAGGACCTCCAACGTTTTAGCCGAACCAAAATGACCGGCCAAGCCTCTACCGTGAGCTTCCCGAACTAATAATTCCCGAATCGGGTGTTTGGGTAAACATAGGCGATTTTCTTTGAAAAGGAATCCTTCTTGCAACGTAAACTCTCCAAATGGGTCCGATTTACACCGAATGAAAACCTCATCAAATCCACATCTCCATCATAACACTCCTTCAATGCTTCGAACCCAAGCAACCGAATGTCAAGAGTAGAGAGCAAAGCATACCGTCTAGACAAAGCATCCGCCACAACGTTGCTCTTGCCATCTTTGTACTTCGATGAAAAGTGGAATGATCGCAAGAATTCCACCCATTTAGCATGTCTCGGACTCAACTTTTGTTGTCCGTTAATATATTTTAAAGACTCATGATCCGAATGTAGGATGAAATGTTTCGGCCGAAGGTAATGGCTCCAATGATCAAGAGCTCTCACAATGGCATAGAACTCCTTGTCATAAGTACAATAGTTGAGTCGAGCCCCACTCAATTTCTCTGAGAAATATGCAATTGGTCGCCTCCCTTGGAGGAGGACCGCCCCAATACCCACTCCACTTGCATCACATTCTACCTCGAAAGGTTGCGAAAAGTCGGGTAAAGCCAAGATAGGTGCTTTACACATTTTCGCCTTTAATTTTTCAAATGCCCCTTAGGCAGCCCCGTTCCACACAAACGGTCCTTTTTTTAAGCATTCCGTTATCGGGCTAGAGATGGTACTAAAGTCTCGTATGAACCTCCGATAAAACGAAGCAAGTCCGTGAAAGGATTGGACTTCCGTGATGGTCTTGGGGGTAGGCCAAGATTTTATCGCCTCGATCTTGGTTTGATCAATCGACACTCCTTCTTTAGAAATGATGTAGCCAAGATGTCTAAGGATCTCGACTAGAAACGAACACTTCTCCTTTTTTCCATAAAATTTTTGATCCCTAAGGATCTCGAAGACTTTACTCAAGTGCCCGGTATGCTCTTGCAATGATCGACTATAAATCAAGATGTCGTCCAAGTATACGATGACAAACTTTCCCAAAAACGGCTTAAGTACCTCATTCATTAATCTCATGAAAGTACTTGGCGCATTTGTAAGGCCAAAGGGCATGACGAGCCATTCATATAATCCATGTTTTTTCTTGAAAGCCGTCTTCCATTCGTCTCCTTTCCGCATGCGAATTTGATGATAGCCGCTTCTCAAATCAACCTTCGAAAAAATCACCAAACCATGCAACTCGTCCAACATGTCATCAAGTCTCGGAATTGGGAACCGATATTTGATGGTTATGTTGTTCACGGCTCTACTATCTATACACATCCGCCATGACCCATCCTTCTTTGGAACAAGTAAAACCGGAACTGCACAAGGGCTCAAACTTTCTCGAACGTACCCGCGATTCATTAGCTCCTCGATTTGTTTTTGCAACTCCTTTGTCTCCTCGAGGTTACATCGATAGGCGGCCTTGTTAGGGAGTGATGCACCCGGTACAAGGTCGACTTCGTGTTCAATCCCATGTAAGGGTGGTAAACCCGGCGGTAAGTCTTCCGGGAAGACATCCGCAAATTCTCGTAGCAAGGTATCGATATCTCTCTTGCCTTGCACGATCACGTCAACATCTCGTGTTTCTTTAATCATCAATAAATATACACGCTCGCCATCGTCAATAGTGTGTCTCACTTATTTCTCACTAGCAAACATAGTAAGCTTCGGTTTCTCCATTTGATTAGAACTCATCGATCGAATGGCTTGGGGTGCCATCGGTTTAAGCACAATCTTTTTGCCTTTATCCCGTAATTCATATTCGTTACTCCTTCCTCGATGTAAAACGTCTCTATCAAATAGCCACGGTCATCCCAAAAGTATGTGGCATGCATCCATTGGGAGTACATCACATAGTACGTTGTCACCATACGATCCCATAGTTAATCCGACCCGTACTTGTTTCGAAACTTTCACCTTATTCCCATCATCGAGCCAATGTAACGCGTATGGTTTCGGATGAGTAGTAGTGAAGAGTACGAGCTTCGCCACCATCTCGCTTGAAGCAACATTCGTACAACTTTCTCCATCGATTATCAAACTACACCACTTGTCTTTAATTTGACACTTGGTGTGGAATATTTGATCTCGTTGTTCCGTGTCCCTCGAAACCGTCTTGACATGTAAAGTGTGAAGGACTAGACTCGTGTCATAGTCCGGAGCATTGTAAGCCTCGTACTCCTCTTCTTCTTCTTCGGCGTTTACGTCAAACACGTCACCGAGTCTTTCTTCTTCGTCCTCGGCCAATAATTATTCCCGGACCTCAAGAGCCTCTCTTAGTGTCACCACCCGTTTGTTCGGACATGCATTTTGGTAATGGCCGAACCCTTGACACTTGAAACATCGTACCTTCGCCAAACTTGTTTCCTTGGGTACGTAGGGAGCCTTAGGTGCCGTGACAGGGACATGACTTGGCGTGGTGTTTTTAGTACCCGAACTTGAACCGGCACTTGGATTCCCGAATTTGGAAGGAAATTCGGGCCTTGAAAACTTCAATTTATTTTGGGCTTCTCTCTTCACACATAATCCACATAAAGTGTCGAAATCTTCATATGGGTATAACTCCACCGTGTTGGCTATGTTTTTGTTTAAGCCACGTAAAAAACGTGACATCTTTTGCTCTTCGTTTTCTTCTAGTTCTCCCATCAAGACCAAACTTTCGAACTCTTCAAATATTCACCGACACTTAGTTTGCCTTGCATGAAATCGGCAATCTTCCGGTATAAGGTTAACCGATGTGATGTTGGCACATACCTCTTACGAAGTTTTCTTTTTAAAGAATCCCACGAACGTATTTTTGCTTTTCCTTCCCGAGCTCTTCGCATCTTCACTCCTTCGAACCAAAGAGAAGCACCCATCCCTAACTTGAGAATTGCATATTTGCAACGTTTCTCGTCGTTAAGGTCTTTGAATTCGAACATGCGTTCAATCTTCTGTTCCCACTCCAAATAAGCTTCGGGATCGGTACCTCAAACGAACTCCGGAAGTTCGTTTACTTTAAAATCGTCCGCATGGTGTATTTGACGTGCGTCATCCCCGCGTCTTGCTTGCATACGTGGTTACGGTAGACCGCTTAGTGCGTCCCGGAGTTTCATCAAGAAATCGGGATCGGAGAAATCCATAACAAGATTCAAGAGATAGTTTTGAACAAGAAATCTTCAATAAAATTTGCCTAGGAAATAGCCTTGGGCTCCGGCCACTAATGATATAAATTACGTATGAAAATGGACGTAAACTCGAATGTAATGCAGCGGAAATATTGTTGATCCTCACAACACTCGAATATGTGTAACACTCGTAAGAAATAACCGAAAGTAGGGCAATTCGGCTTACGTGAACAAGAACAATATGAATGATTTATCAAACTAGACCTATAGTTCGATAAAGTAATCTTTCCTCAAGACCTATTGAGAATCGATTAGATTAAAACTCGAAAACGCGTCGAATTATAATCAAGTTTTGATGAAAAGCATTCACCAAGGATAGAAATACAAAGTGTATTCTTCTTATACAACATTCAATGTTTCATACAAGCATGAACAAGACTACTTATAGAAGTGTAGTCTTCTAAACAACTAAGGGATGAAAACAAGATCACTTGATTTTGAAATGAAAAACAAAACATCAAGATAAAATACAAAGGAATCAAATCAAAGGGAGGGAATCACACAATAAACATAGTTATAAGTCACCCCACATAACATGTAAGTCTAATCAGGACATGTGAGGGAAGGGAAAACAACAAAACACAAAAAAAAATAAGCAATAATAGAAGTTGGCTGCCTGTCGGACACGGGCCATGCCGATTCGCACGGTCGCGGCTGCATGTGCGGTCGCAACATGTTCGACAGGACTCGACCGTGTCGCCTGGCATGGTCGGGTTGGTCGGACAGCGAGAATTCATTATCCGGAAGAGTGTGACACGGTCGTGTCGCCTGGCACGGTCGGGTTCGGTCGACAGCGAGATTTCACTATCCGGGACATCTCGGCACGGGCCGTGTCGGACGACACGGCCGAGTTCGGTCGGCAGCGAGATTTCACTTTCTGGCACAGCATGACACGGTCCGAGACTGAGACTCCACGTCTTATGTCCGTTTTCTCGCCTAAATACGTAGTGATCCGTGCATGGCGTGTTGTAAAGTCATTTACGTCGATCCTTACTTCGTCTTCTGCATTTGTCACGATTGATTCCGTATCACACACATTTACTAATTATATTATTAACATCCCCCTGCATCTTTGGCCAATAAAAATGTTCCTTCAGCACGTCTAATGTCTTAGTCGAACCAAAGTGGCCAGCCAAACCTCCCCCATGAGCCTCTCGAACCAGCAATTCTCGAATCGTGTGCTTGGGTAGGCAAAGACGATTTCCCTTAAAAAGGAAGCCTTCCTGTATCGAAAATTCTCCCATCGGCCCAGATTTGCAAACGACGAAGGTCTCGCCAAAATCCCATCACCGTCGTAATATTCCTTCACTGTCTCGAATCCAAGCAAACGAACATCAAGAGTGGCGAGTAAGGCATAACGCCTAGACAATGCATCTGCTACAATATTGGTCTTGCCATCCTTATACTTTGATGAGAAGTGAAATGATTGTAAGAATTACACCCACTTTGCATGCCTGGGACTCAACTTGTGTTGCACGTTAATATACTTCAATGATTCGTGGTCCGAATGTATGATGAAATGCTTTGGCCGAAGATAGTGACTCCAATGATCTAGAGCCCTCACAATAGCATAAAAGTCCTTGTCATACGTACAATAATTGAGATGAGCACCGTTTAACTTCTCTGAAAAATAAGCAATAGGTCGCTTTCCCTGAATGAGAACCGCTCCAATGCCAACTCCGCTAGCATCACATTCTACCTCGAACGGTTGCGAAAAATCGGGTAATGCTAAGATTGGTGCTTCGCACAACTTTGCCTTCAAATTTGCGAACGACTCCTGAGCAGCCCTGCTCCAATTAAACGTACCTTTCTTCAAACATTCGGTTATTGGGCTTGCAATGGTGCTAAAATCTCGAATGAATCTTCGGTAAAATGAAGCCAGTTCGTGGAACGATCTAACTTCCGTCACTGTAGTGGGAACTAGCCAGGACTTAATTGCTTCGATCTTTGCTTGATCGACCGACACTCCATCCTTTGAAACAACATATCCCTGTTTCAACAATTTGGCAGCTTTCATCGCTTTGATCAACTTTCCTGAGCTTCCCGGTTTCCATCCCTCAAACAGTATTTCGGAACCATCGTCAGCGATCAGCGAGATATTCCTCCTTCGGTAGTTTACAATCGCTCCATATCGATTAAGCCAATCGTCTCCGAGTATCAGGTCGTCCCCTTGCATTTCTATTACAATCAGATTTGAGAGCCACTCTCTGCCTCCAAATGTTACAGGGAAATCTCTAGTTTCTAAGTTTCCAACAATTCTCTCTCCACTCGGTAAACCAACAACATAAGGTTCACAATTATGAAAACCAGAAACATTCAAACGTTTTACAGAAGATAAGGATATAAATGAATGCGTAGCTCCTGTATCGAATAAAACGCTAACTGGTTGGGAAAGGATCTGAACGGTACCTGATGCGACAGCAGCATCCTGATCGTCTATCCTCCTCATCTCATATAGATGTGGGGGAACAGATCCGTCACTCGATGTCCCCTTTCGGTCCCACTGTCCTCTGCCTCGTCCGCGGCCAAAATTCTGAGGCATCTGAACACTTTGCTACGTCTGTTGAATACTGGCTTCCTTCTGGACTGGCTGTGGTGTACGGGCTCTAAAAGACTTTGCAGCCTCTTCACAGAACACCGCACGGTGTCCCTCTCGACCACAATCAAAACAAGTTACGGTAGGTAGGGGGCAATTTCGTCGATAGTGCCCCATCTGGGCGCAGTTAAAGCATTTCCTGGTGACATCTGTCATGGTTGATGTTGCTCCGAAGTTCTTTCCGCTCCTAATTGGGTGCGGAGGTTTCTTGAAAAAATGAAAAGATGACTGGGCCTTGCGGGGCCCGCTGCTCTTGTGTTCTGTAAAAGTACCAGAGACTTTCTGCTTCTTGGATTCCATAAATTTCTCCATAGCTGCTTCCTTGATCTCATACGCCAACCCATTATCCTGGTATTGACGGAGTGTGGTACATTCAAAACCGGACATGTACCTATGGATTTCTAGATTCATCCTCATATCAAAATGGATCATCATTTCTGCATCTATTCTGACCAGATGTCGAACAAATGCCAACTGCTGGTTAAACGTCTTAATTGCCTAAGATACTGGCACATCTGAAGGCTGAGCGGAGAAAAACTCCCGAACCTTGGCTTCCGTCACAGGACGAGGGCAATACTGAGCTTCCATCATTAATTTAAACTCTGTCCAATCAGCATCATGGTGTACAGGCTGGATGGCTTCCCACCATTCGGACGCTTCCCCTACCAGAAAGTATTGAGCGATAGAGGCTCTCCGGTAGTCTGGGCAGTTAATTCCGGCAACAATTTTCTACAGTTCCTTCAACTAATGGTCCCAGGTGGGAGTCTCATAAATACCGTCGAATTTGGGTGGTTGCATCTTTGCCACTTCTTGCAGCCATCGGTCACCTCTATTTCCCATATCTGGGATCTCTTGCTGCCTATCTCCCTGCTGTAATCCCACTGCGACCTGCATTCGGTCCATGACCTAAGCGAACTGAGTCATCTGGTTCACCATCTGACGAAGGATTTCTGGTACAACAGGTTTCGGTTCGTTATTGATAGATCTCTGTGGCTCGCCTGAGCTATGACTGGCCTGATTAGAAGGCGACGCTTCCCTTTCAGCATTTCTTTGTCCGCGTCCGCGACCGCGACCGCGACCACGTCCACATCCGCCTCTCAACATACTATAAGCATAAATACTCAATATACAGGAAACAATATCGTTCAAATGCTCAAGTACAAGGAAATATAACATGCAAAGGTCGAGATAGAGTTTAGGAACTTACAACCACCACCCGCACGAAGACGTAGGCAGTACAGTGATGTTATTCGCGGCCGGTTACCTCAAAAGACATATATGACCCCTATTATAATCCAATGGCCAAGATATCCATAATCCTAGCTCTGATACCATATTCTGTAACACCCCCGATATATTCAGGAATATTACAGCGCCGTAAATCCTTTACATAAGGAATTACAAGGCTGAAGAATTGAAACGACATTAACAGGTACCAACGGATGAAAATAACGGAATTAAGATACAACAGTTCTGACCAAATACTAAAAATACGAATGTTCAACAGGAAATTATTAATACATCACCAAATTCAAATTCATCATAAACGACTACGTACTTGAGTAGTTATTGAAATAACCAACAAACAGCAGACACATAAACCCGACCAGAACATCACTCTGCACCCTCGCCGTCATGCAGGTCCAGTGGTTGTTTCCCAGCTCTTCTAGATCCTGAACATTAACAAAATGTTCACCCCCGAAGGGGTTAGCACAACGATGCTAGTACAAGTACCACAAAATACCAACGAGTCTTCTCTTGCGAGAAACTCATAAATAACATACACAACTAATAATCACAACATGATATCATAACATACACATGGTAATTCCGACGATCCAGTGTTCACTTCCTAGAACCTACGATGATCCCATCAGACCAACCCATGGTGGAAAAACCCGTCTGATGATCCAGCGCACGCTAGCATAGATCCCCCGATGATCCCGTCGGACCAACACGAGGTGGACATACAACAACGACATTCATGCACGACAATATGTATAACATCAATACATAAAACAAATAAGATACTTGCCTCGATTCGAAGACAAGAACAATACTTCCATGAAAACGAAACACTCGAAGGTTGCCCCTTCAATCAATCACGTAACAAGCTCGAACCTTAACAAAAGAAATAATATAGAATTTATCTCACGTCGTACGAATGTCTAACAATTCGATTTACGGCCAAAAGCTCATAAAATATAATCTGTCTGAACTACTTAGCGTACGCTAAGTATTATACGTAGCGTGCGTTAAGTTTGTTCGTTAGCGCACGCAAATAACGAAGCCTAGCGTATGCTAACTACGCATGGTCAGTACCTCACTGATCAGCCGACTGACTCGCCTGATGGCCTAATGTACGTTACATACCAAACGTAGCGTACGTTAACTCGTGCTCGATAGCGCAAGTTAATATACATAGCTTAGCGTGCGCTAACCGTGCATGGCAGTTCACTACTGGGCAGCAGATTGATCTAACGGTGATGAAACTCATGAAACCTTCAGTGTTAATACATGTCATCTCCATGCATAACATGTTCATACGGTTAATGAATGATCTTACGGATTACAACAACTTCAAAAATCAAGAATACGTATTATCATCACAACACCATAATCCATCTTGATTACAATTCTCATGCGAAGTTTGGTGTTCTTAAGGTCGGTGCATTATCATCAATACATCCCGATTTAACCATGGAGATAAACTATCAATTCTAGCTTATAAGAAAGGATGCAATCTAAGATGGTTCTTTCTTAAGTCCTTATAATCAAAGGTGATATCATTCTCCAAGTTTATAATCAATATATCAACATAATTCATACGGATAATCATCTTCAGAATGTTCCTCTCATCAATTGACGTACTAAGATTCCAACTACGAGGTTCCAACGACAATATCATAAGCCTAAACATTCCAATCCTCTAAACATGATGTTTGTTGAATAATTCACCAATGAAACTCAATATCTTGCTAGCATGATCGTCTTATTCTTTAGAACCCGAATCCAAGGCTGGAGATAGAATTAACATACCTTAATATGATGAAATCACTGAACCAAAAAGATGGAATCCGACTCCAGTTGGTTGTATGCCACTCCAAGGTGCTACTCCACTTCAATGATTCATCACAAGAATATCCAATATCAAATGATCAGGTAGATATGTTATAAGTGTGTCTAAGGGAGATGGTATGCTCTCTGGTCTCTCAAGAACGAAGGATGCCCGAAAGAAATGAGAAGAAAATGGAGTGCTGGCCCATATATAAACTTTCTGTACATTAGCAGATTAGCGCACGCTACCATACATCCTTAGCGCGCGCTAATAAGAGTTGACTCCAAAACTGTCCAGGTTCATCCGCGGGAATCTTATCCGGTCCTACGTCCGGCTGGCGCATGTGTTAGCCGCCTAGCTCAATAATTGATTACCTAGCGCACCCAAGTCCTTCATTCGTAGCGTGCGCTAGTAGTAGCCGATAGCGTGCGTTAAGATACATTCTTAGCATGCGCTATCACGAGTTTGCATGAGAAAATTTGCATGATGATATACTTATGTACAAAGATACCAATGTGAGAAATAATATACTCCAATTATCGAGATCATAAATCCGAATAATACAGGGTTCGAATACAGATGAAATACATAATAATAAATCCGGATATTACACCAAAATCCTCCAACAATTGGTATCAGAGCAGGTATCCATTAAAAGTGGATTAACATCCAAGGAGAAAGATCCGGTGGCTTTTCAATTTGCCCCGATTGAAGGTCTTGCTCTAAATCGACCTCCATTTCTCGACAGATCGAATTAAATGACTTGGAAGAAAAAGATGTCGATCTTCATTCGTGCCTATGATATAGAAATCTGGAAGATCATTTGTCTTGGCCCGAAAGTTCCAACCAAATCCGACGGGTTACTTAAGAGCTTCGAAGAATACAATGACGAGGATTGGAAGAATGATCATCTAAATTGTAAGGCCACTCAACTTTTATATTGTGCCTTAAATCCAGAAGAGGTCAACCGTATCTCTTCGTGTGAAAGTGCTAAAGAAATCCGGAAAATTCTTGAATTTACACATGAGGGAACAACTCAAGTCAAGGAGATTAAGATTAATATGCTTTTCCATGACTACGAGTTATTCATGATGAAGGGTGACGAGTCCATCACCAACATGCTCGACCGATTTTAGGTCATCACCAATGGACTTGCTTCGTTCGGGAAACCACTGTCGAGTAGTGAAAAAGTCAAGAAAATCTTACGATCAATACCTAGCGAATACGGCACCGTGACGGCGATCATGGAATCTAAAGATCTCAACACTCTCGATTTTAGCGCCCTTGTAGGTTCGCTAATAAATTATGAGATTGGTCTAAAATCACGAAACGCCAAGCCAAAACCGAAGGAAAAATCAATAGCTTTGAAAGCTAAGATGTCTCGAAAAGAAGAAATTTTGGTGGTTAAAGATGATGAAGAATCAGCATATTATGCCAAAAATATAAATAAGTTTCAAAACTTATTAAACCGGAGAAGGAAGGACATCAAATCGGGCGAATTTAAGAAATTCGACAACAACTATCGAATCTGTGGTAAACTAGGCCACTTTGATAAACATTGTCGTGGCTCAAATCCTAAGAAGGAAGTTCTTATAGCCACGTGGAGTGACGAAGACGATAATGATGAATATATTCAGAATAATCCTGCACTCATGACCAGAGTTCATTTGACAAAAGCGAGGTCGAAAGCCATGTTAGTACATCGTCCCAAGACGAACTTTTTGAAGCATTCGAACTTTTACATACCTATTTTTAAAATACTTTAATTGAATCTAAATCCCTTCAATAGAAAAACAAATTTTTGGAAATTGAAATTTCCAAAATAAAAGAAAAAGGGAAATTCTTTGAAATCGATCATTCTCTATGTATTGAGAAAGAGAATAAATTGAAAGATGACTTTTTGAAAGTTCAAGACGAACTCAAGGTTCTAATAAATAAATTTTCTTGCGGAAATGACAAGTTTGAACAAATGCTTTCCGTTCAAAAATATTCTTTAAATAAACAGGGATTATGATTCAAACCACATAATAAAATCAAAATTTAAAAATACCCCATTGTGATAAATATATAAAACTTGGGTATCCTATTTTGATTTGCAAAAAGCCCAAGACGGACGATAAAAATTAAAAAAGTTTGGATTCCTAAAGGAACTTCAATTCCGAATATCGTCTATGTATCAAATGAAAAACCAACTATCGGTTGGATCCCAAAAATTAAAATTGATTTTATTCAAATTACTATTTAACTCAGGGGGAGTTATATATTTTTATGAGGAAATATATTTTTCAGGGGGAGTTTACCCATTAAAATTGTCATATTTAATTTTATCATCGATTTTATTAATTATCATTGCACTTTTTGATTGTGACAAAAAGGGGGAGAAGAGTAGAATATGATGGGAGAAAAGGAGAATACGAGTCATGGAAGAATGACGAGAAAAATAAAAACAATTACATATCATGAAAGGAGGAGAAAAGACGAAGAAAGTAAAATCAAAGAAGAAGTTAAAAAGGAGAAAAGAAAAGATGGGGAGAAGAAAACTAACGAAATGGACAAAGTCGAAAATATTGATTCACATATTGTTTTTAATTTTGCAGGTATAAAAGGTTGTTGTTTTGTCATCATCAAAAAGAGGGAGATTGTTGGAATACTCTATTCCATATAATTATAAAAAGGTTTTGATGATATGTTGTCGATCAAAGCAAAATAACAAAAAGTCAAAGACGCTCGGAACGGGAAAAGTCACCTGACCAGATCAGTCGAGAAACGCTAACTGATCAGATCAGACAGTAAAGTCACCTGATCAAACGGGACAGTAAAGTCACCTGATCAGACGGGTCAGTAAAGTCATCTGATCAGACGAGTCAGAAAAGTCACATGCTGGTGAATTAGCACACGCTACAGATAAAGATTAGCGCACGCTATCGAGCAACACTTAACGTACGTAATACAGGGAAGTTAACGTACGTAATGAGTTTGAATATGAATTCAAACAAGGAACCATTGAAGATGAGGTCATGTAGTAGGTCAGCATGCAACGGATATTTTGACTAAAGTTAATATACGTAATGTGATGTACTTAACGTACGTAACAAGACTTATTTAACGTACGTAATGGAAGAGCTATCGTATGTAAAGGATGGACAGAATCCACTGGACTATATCTGCAAACGAATAAAGTATGCTACAGGAAGGTGATAGCGTACGTAAAGGCAATAACGTACGCTATGCATGAAGCATAACCCACGCTATAGAGAGGCAGTAAGCTAACGGCTAGTTGAGGCCTTAGAGTCTATAAATACCACTTCTAATTGTATTCAACATAAAACAACCCCTAACAAATCATATATTGATCAGATATCATTGTATTCATTATTGTTGTTGTATTTGTGCTTAATTATAAGTGTTCGAGTGTTCATACATGAAAACATACACGAGAGGAAAGATACGGAGGAAAGATACGGATTGTAGATTGATTCGGCGTTATTGGGATCATTGACCCGACATTATTAGAATCATATCTAAATCCAAGTGAGGTTTGTCTAGTACCAATAGAAAGCTAGATAGGTTGCTTCCTTGTCCGATAGAAAAGAAATGGTTTTACTTGGACCGACAAAAAGACAAGTGTGTTGGGTTTTTCTCGGACCGATAGAAGACGAGATTGTAATAGTATCCATCGGACCGATAGAAGATGAGGTGCAGAGGTTGATCTTAAACCTAAGGAAAAAGATACGGAGAGAGGACGTAGGCACATTTGGCCGAACCTCTATAAATCTTGTGTCATATATCTTCCGCACTTTAAATCGCTTCAGCAACGCAAAAGAGTTTCATAACTCTACTCTATTGTACTTTGCGTAAATTTCAAATGGCGAAGGTACCAAAATTGATACGAATTATCCCGAAGAGGTGTGGATACGTATCGGTCGGAGTATATGTAGGAATATCGTAGCGGAAGTCTTTTTACAAGTATGGGGTTTTTTGGATGAATTTTGTGGGAGTAATATCGAATATGACAATGAAAATTCGAACAAATAGAAAATGGAAGTAATATCGGGAAAGGTGATAATATCGATCAAGAAGACCTGAACGATCAAGAACAAGGGTTTATCGAATTAGACCTATAACTCGATAAGGTGATTTCTTCCCAAGACCTATTGAGAATCAATCGGATTAATACTCGAAAACGCGTCGAATAAAAATCAAGTTTCGGTAAAAATCATTTACCAAGGATAGAAAACACAAAGTGTATTCTTTCACATTCATTCAAATTCATTCATAATCTCATTACAAGTCTAATCAACTCCTACTTATAGGAGGTGAAGTCTCCTACTACTAAGGAAACAAACAAAAAAATAAAATAATTCAAAGATTATAAAATCTTTGAATAATCCAAACAAATCAACATAAAATACAAACAAGGAACATAAAATCACAAAATGGGGAAAACATAATCCCTAAAATAAGTAAAAAGGAAAAGAGAAGTAAAAAATACAAAAAAGTGTATAAAATAAGTGGGTTGTCGGTTGGACTCGACCGTGTCCCGTGACACGGCCGCAGCGCGGTCGACAGGCGCCGGCAGGGACTCGACCGTGTCCGCTTGACACGGTCGCGGCGCGACAAAGAACGCCTCGATGCTGACTCGCACGGCGCGCGCGACAGGACGTTCGGCAATGACTCGATCGTGTCCTCGGAACACGGCCGGCGCCCGGGCTGGGTTTCGTAGTTGTGGGCGAGTAGGACTCGACCGTGTCTCCGCACGGCCGGGTTCGGCCGACAATGACCTTGGCTATTCCGGACGAGCATGACTCGACTGCCCGGACGACACGATCGAGTCCGCCGGCAAAGGTTTCGGCATTTTCCGGCAGCGTGACTTTTCCTACAGTCGATATTTTCCGGCCGGTTGGACATTTTCCGGCAGGTTAGACATTCTTTTTACGTCTTATGTCCGTTTTCTCGCCTAAAAATGTCGTCGTATGTGCAGGACGTGTTGTAAGGCCATTTATGTCAATCCGTGCTTCGTTTTCTTTATTTGGACTACTCAATTTCGTATCAAAAATCCTCCAACACCGTCGAACCCACACGAGTGAACTTAGCATCACAACACATAACTCTCACATTCACATTTCACCAAAGTTATACACGGTCAATCAATCACACTGATTACTATAACTGTACATATCCAACACACATATCACAATCTCAACGATCCAGCCATTATCATCGACAACATTCAACCAACAATTCATCATGATCGATACACACCACAATACAAATCCAACACCAACATGATTATCACAACTAACACAATTCCATCACGTTGAACATTCAAGAACAACACCAACACCATCAAACATTTATGGCAAGTAATACAGAACCAGCTCACACGAACCATATTTACGAAGGTAAACCAATCATCGCAAACCCAACACGTGATTTCTAGTCACAAGATACAAGTCGTATAAGCAAGATACTTGCCTCAATAACCGACACCCAAATACTCCTACGAACACGGATCGGTCGGATATCCCCGAATACCTACAATCTCCACGAGAAACATCGACAACAAAATCATTACGAGGATAAGGACCAATAACAATGGAAATCACAACCAACAACCGAAAAAAACTCATTGAAATATTTAATCGAACATTAAATGTTCATGGTTCCCCATGAACCCTAAAATCATGATTCAGATTAAATGAAACCGAAGTATGGATATACAATCCATAGGATCTGTTCAAAAACATCATATAACACTAATTGATTCATCATAATTGGACTAGGATCGAAATCAAGAACAAACCCCAAAAAGGTCAACTCAAGGAAATCAAGAAAAAAAACTCGATCCGATGAAGAACAACGAAATATATGGTATTATAATCACCTAAGACCCTCCAGAACACCTTGGAATGGAGCGAAATTGGCCAAGAATCCAAACCCTAGTCTCACCCATCCATCCACCATGAGAAGAAAGGAAGAAATGGTGAAATTAGGTGAAAACGTGAATGTCCCATTTATACCCGCAGAGACGCACGACCACACACACGGCCAAATGCTCGTGCGTTTGGTCATGTGCTGGGCCACTATCCAGATTCTGCTGTCACGCACGAGCAGTGCGCACGAGCACCTGCTCGTGCATCCCTGTCCTTGGCCATAGGTCACTGGCAGGCGGTGGGGTGCCCCACGAGTTAGGCACACGAGCTCCTGCTCGTGCGGCTTGCTTGTGTGCTACAAACGAGGGCTAGAATAGAGCCTGATACAGCTACGAAAGTACCCAGAACATAACCAACCCAAAAGGGAGGGATATCATATGCCCACAACACCTTCTAAGAGGCACAAAGACAATCAGAATACAACATGCTGTGTCACACGTGCATACACACAATCTGCACGACTTACGTAACAACAAGTCGTACCCAACGAACTCCACAACACGGTACATCATACCGTAAACAACAGAGAGATAATTCGAAATAATCATCATCGAAACAAAATAAACGGCACAACGACAAATAATTCTAGGCAAACGAAAATGAAAATCTCAGGTATTACATACTACCCTGCTAAAAATAAGTTTCATCCCGAAACTTAAACAAAATCATTACAGTGCCACATAACAAAACACAACATTCAAACATCATATATCAAACAAGCTCATGACCCTGTGATCTACCCTCATGTTCCTCTTTAGGTTCAACAACCCACATGAAATTATTCAAACCAAAACATCAGTCATCAAGCACCAAACGTTAAACATCAAAAAATCAGATCTCCGTACGGCATACAACCCACAATATAAAGCACTAAATACCATCATTGGGAACCACTGGGGCCCCCAGGAGTAGGAGCAGAACTTATGGTCCCAAAAATCTTAGCAACGGTCTCATAATGCACCGCTTGGTGTCCCGCTTGACCACACTTGAATCGGAGGTTTATTCGAGATTTCAGCACTATAACGAGTCCGATAACTGAGTGTTTGAAGAAGGATCCGTTTGTGTGGAGCAGGGCTTCCCAAGAGGCATTTGAAAGGTTAAAGGCAAGGTTATGTGAAGCACCTATCTTGGCGTTACCCGATTTTGCACAACTGTTCGAGGTGGAGTGTGATGTTAGTGGAGTTGGTATTGGGGTGGTCCTCATTCAAGGCAGGCGGCCTATTGCGTACTTTTCGAAAAAGTTGGGTGGGGCTCGACTCAACTATTACACTTACGACAAGGAGTTCTATGCCATAGTAAGAGCTCTTGATCATTAGAGTCATTACCTTAGGCCGCAGCATTTTATTCTGCATTCAGACCATGAATCTTTAAAGTATATTAATGGGCAGCAGAAGTTGAGTCCTAGACATGCGAAGTGGGTGGAATTCTTGCAATCATTTCACTTTTCATCGAAGTATAAGGACGGTAAGAGCAATGTGGTGGATGATGCGCTATCCAGGCAGTATGCCTTACTCTCTACCCTTGACGTTCGATTGCTTGGATTCGATACAGTAAAGGAGTATTACGACGGTGATGCAGATTTTGGCGAGACTTTCGCCCTGTGCAAACCTGGGCCGATGGGAGAATTTTCGATACAGGAAGGCTTCCTTTTTAAAGGAAATCGTCTTTGCCTACCCAAACACACGATTCGAGAACTGCTGGTTCGAGAGGCTCACGGGGGAGGTTTGGCTGGCCACTTTGGCTCGAATGTGCTGAAAGAACATTTTTATTGGCCAAAGATGCAAGGGGATGTTAATAATATAATTAGTAAATGTGTGACATGCCATGTTACGAAGAGTTCGTTCAAACCAGGAGTCTACACACCTCTAATTCCGGAGAGGCCATGGGAAGATGTCTCGATGGATTTTATTGTTGCTTTGCCTCGAACCCAACGAGGTAAGGATGCGATTATGGTTGTTGTCGATCGTTTTTCAAAGATGGCTCATTTTGTTCCTTGTCACAGAACCGATGATGCGAGTAATGTTGCTGACTTGTATTTCCGGGAGGTGGTGCGATTACATGGAGTTCCGAAAACTATTGTTTCGGACCGGGACTCGAAGTTTCTAAGCTACTTTTGGAACACATTGTGGAGAAAGGTGGGAACCAAGCTTTTGTTTAGTATTTCACATCATCCTCAAACAGACGGACAAACTGAAGTGACTAATCGAACACTGGGAACGTTGTTGTGAGGCTTGGTAAGCAAAACACAAAAGGACTGGGATCTGAAACTGGCACATGCGGAGTTTGCTTATAATCGATCTCCTATTCATGCAACGGCACACTCTCCATTTGAAGTAGTTTACGGGCTGAATCCTTACATACCACTAGATCTAATTCCACTACCAAGTGACGAAATGGTGCATAAGGATGCGGAGTCAAAACTAAAATCAATGATGAAATTACACGAACAGGTGCGGGATCGAATCAAGGAAATAAACGAGACGTACAAAAGGAAGTCGAACAAGCAAAGAAAGGCGAGACTATTTTGAGGTTGGAGATTTAGTTTTGTTACATTTGAGGAAGGAACGATTCCCGAGTAAGCATAAAAACAAGTTAATGCCACGAGCTGAGGGACCATTTAGAATAGTTGCGAAGGTGAACGACAATGCTTACAAGTTAGAACTTCCGGGTGATTATGGAGTGCATGCTACTTTCAACATAGGCGATCTATCTTCTTATCTCGACGACGATGGGATTGCGGAATTGAGGACAATTCCTTTTAAAGAAGGAGGGGATGATATGAAATCGACTACTCCAAGCGAAGAAGACAAAGTAAGAATTGACATAAAACACCTCGACCACACTCCAACGTACATGGACGAGAAAACAGATACGAGGCATGGAGTTATCTTGATAGTCGGAATTGGAATAACTTAAGGCAAATTGCAACTTGGGAGGGGGAAAAGTTCCAAGTGGTAGCAAAACAAAGAATTTTCAGCATTTCTTTATTATAAAGGCAGCAGGATTCTTGGCTCCGTGTTGTATGAAAAAGCGGTTGTCAGCTTTCAACTTGGAGACAAGGCCCAGCTTTTACTTTTGTCAATAAGTGACATGAGGAACCTTTTCATTATCTTTTATTATTTTAAGACCAGCTTGTAATAGTTAAGATTATCTTGTCAGGCTCCTGTCAGGCTGTTTTTACCTATAAATAGGGCGATGAAGTTGTAATGAAGATGATTGAATGTTGAAGAAATAAAAATACACTTTGTGTTTTCCTTGGTGAATGCTTTTCATCAAAACTTTGATTATTATTCGACACGTTTTCGAATCTTAATCCGATTGATTCTCAATAGGTCTTGAGAAGAAATCACTTTATTGAATTATAGGTCTAATTCGATAAAATATCTGTTTCTATCCTGTTTCGATATTCTGCTTGTTTTCGATATAGTTTTATACTTGTTCGGTATTTCACATCAAGTGTTGTTCGATACTTCGAACTTGTTTCCTGTTTTCAATTCGCATCCGACCGAAATGTGCTGTTTTGAGTGTCGCTGTTTGGAGGTCACCTGTATCAAGTCTTTTGCATTTTGCCAAGTTCCTACCTTGTGGTTGTATCGAGTTGCAGTCATCCTTTCCTGTCGCGAGTGCGTGCCGCTAGCCCGTATTATTGCTGTAACGAACGGGTGTTCTCGCCTCCCGATAGCCTTTGTCGATAGCTTCCGTCACAAACAAATTTCCTCAGATCGATAGAGAATTCGCATCACAAGTGCCGAATTTGTATCAGCTGAGCAATGTAAGCCACATGTGGGGGAAGAGGGTTCCACCATGTAAAGGGAGTACGAATATTAGAGAGGGCATCAGCGGCCTGGATACCCTCTCTAAAAATGTGCGTGACCTTAAGAATGAAATCCTTAATCCAATGTAATGTCCTCAGCCAGCAAGCACGAAGTCGCCAAGGGACATCTAAAGAGCACGTTTGAAAGCAGTGAACCACGTAGGTGGAGTCGGACTCCAGCCAAAGGGTTGTCCATCCCCGATCCTTGGCCACCTCAATAGCTGTCATAGCCGCCTGAAGCTCTGCCTCAAAGGCAAATCCCTGGGGTGGGGTGACCGAAAATCCACCGAGAGTGAAACCCATGCAATTCCGAAAAATCCCGCCACCTGAAGAAGGGCCAGGGGAGCCGAGTGCACATCTGTCAGTATTAAATTTGTGCCAATTAGGCGGAGGGGGGATCCATGAGACCGTGATGTGGGATGGGGGCTTTTGAAGGATTGCCTTGAACAACCAACTTTCTCAAAATGGCCAAATCCTGAACTGTATTATGCATAGGGGCCGATATTAAGGTGGCAAACTCCCGCACGCAAAAGAGAATAACAGAAAGGGTTTGGGTAGCATCAGCTCTCTTGTTGTCGAAAATGCAAGCATTCTGAGCGGCCCAGATGGCCCAAATAGCAGATATGAACGCAGCTCACCAAAGATCCGAAGTTTGAGGGCTTAGTTTGACATGCATAGCCTGTAACAACAAACTAAGAAATCCCTCATGAAAAACAATAGAAATGTCAAAAGCCCAATAAAGCTTAGAAAAAATGCGTAAAGAGAAAGAGCAGTCAGAGAAAATATGGTCAGATGACTCCCCTGAGTTATGACAGAGGCTGCAAATGGAAGGGCCCTAAATGCGATATGATCGCAGGATGTCCCAAGACGGAAGACGCTCAAAAATGGGTCTCTTGACTGTGTAAGATCTGCTCAAAGGTATGAATCTTGCCCAAATCCACTTCCCCCAAAATGGCTCTCCTGACTGTGTAAGATCTGCTCAAAGGTATGTTTGGAGGGGGTCCAAACCCTATGATCCTTCCCCATGGGTGAAATGACAGAAGAGATAATATCTCGGGCAATCTCCGGGTAGGCCTGAACAAACGCCATATCAAGGTGCCAAGCATCTTCGTAATAGAAATTCGAGATCTGATGCTGATAAAAATGGGACATCTCCGAAGGGATGCCAATCTTGACCGCTAGAGAATATCCGAGCAAGTCATCAAACCAAATGAGGACTGAGGAGTTAGGTCCCACGATCTAACTGGACTCCGATATGAGCCGATGGATGTAGGGGCGAAAACCGCTGAAAAGGGAAGATTTCCGAAAGTAGTTCCTCGCCATGCCATTAGAAGGCCAAAGGTCCCTGAGAAGAAGCATTCCCGGATCTGGAGATGTGAGGACGTCCCAAGATAATCAGAAAAGATAAGCTGCATTAGCTGCCCGAATGGATCGAATACCAAGACCATGTTGGGATTCGGTACCTAAAATAAAGGCCTAGCGAAAGCGGTAAAACAAAAATTAATTTGATCCGAATCCCTACGAGGATCGATTGAGCTACGTATATACGAATATATAAACGAAAAACAAGAGTTATAAGAAACTCACCCTTGAAGTCCGTTGATTAAATGGTAACCTTATCTTGAGCTATTCCCCAAGCTTTGATTGATCTCTACGAATCAAATCCGCTCCAAGCTCTTGAACGATCCAACGCCGAAAGCACCGCGTCTCTACTTCCCACGTGTCGGAAAAATGACCGGAATGACAACACTCGATTAACCTCTAAGGTTACGGCTAGAATCAAGTGATGAAGACTTTTGTTATTGCATTCTAAGTGTATAATATTTATCTCTTAATGTATCTTGAATTTTCTCCAAGAAAACTCAAGAACAAGATGAAGATAATTGAGAAAACTGTTTTCTCTCTCTCAAAACTAAAACTCACCTATGGAATTGCCTTGGAGAGGTTGAGAGATGTCTTCATTTATTCTACTTCCAAATCCCACACAATCCCTTTATCCTTATTATAAGAGATATTATATCTCTTAGGTGATTAGTCTTCACCCACCAAAGCAAGACAAAGACTAAAGGTAAGAGATCAAAAGTGGGGCCGACCTCTAGAAGGAATCCGATGAGTTCGGTTCGTTTCGGACTCCCGAGAGTCCAAACAGATAAACTCCGATTCCGTTCCGATGTATTTATATCAATTAATTAATTTAATTAATTAATCATATTAAATACATAATAACATAATTAATTTCTCCAAGAAATAATTATATTCATGAATTAAATTAATCACCCGGTAATTTATTTAATTAATTAGGCCGTAAATTAATTTATCCAATAAATCAATTTAGACATCCAGTGTCCCAAATTAGATATCCAATATCTAATATTCATAATGAGAGATTAAGCTCGATTTATTCCATCGTCAATCCTATTGTGCGACTCGGTAGGTTCGTCTCAGTCAGCAATGGGAGGAACAAAAGAGTAGTAGCACCACCTAGCCAGCCTGGCCGCCTACAATGTACCTCAACTGAGATCATTCAAGAACTATTCTGTCGTGAATACCAGTATACGTATAAACCCTTCTTTCAAATGTCCCGATCAAGTTATAGGGTCACGGTCAGTCAAACCCTATCTGTACTTGACGCTATGCATGCGTTAATGCAAATCGAGATCATTGAGCTCTCGTGTATCCAATACAACTAGCTCCAATGCTTTGGCCAAAGACTTATGATCTCATCTTCCAATAACCGCATAGGACATATAGAAAGAATTCTATCTTGGTATTCAGTAGGAACTGCTACTTGCCCGTTAAGATGCACGTCGAGGTTGACCCCCACCTCTCGGTTTATAGGGTCGAACTAAAATCTTAATGTCACAAGCACACCCCTACTAAATCCTCAAGTCAAAGGTTCACGAATACCTATCACAACCTTTCGATTCCGTCATTGACTGTCCTGGAGTGAAATCCATGTGACGAATCGAGGGTGAGTCGGTTCGACTATACTAATCCAATTAGCATACCTATAACGTGTGCTCCCACTAACCATTAGTGTTCGACAGGCACTCTCCATGTTAAAGAAAACGTCATACAAGTCTTCACATAAACTTAACGCCCAGTCAAGTTTCATCGACTTGCGAACGATTAAGTATTTGAGCTATAAACCTTTCCAGTGCCTACCGCCTTATCCAATAAGGAGTGGAACGTTTTGCTCTCAAATACACGGACTAGTTTCTACATGTATAATTACGAGTTAGGAATGCCAGTAACTACCAGTAAATAAAGAAACATCCATTGCCTTATTTTAATGATTTACATAATTACAAGTACAATGCCCTCACTCAACATCCTCTAAGTGGCATTCGAGGGCATACTCCTAACAATCTCCCACTTGCACTCAATGCCACACACTATGGTATCTAATACCCATGTTCTCCAGATGACGCTCCAAGCTAGTCTGAGAAAGTAGCTTGGTCAGTGGGTCATCGATGTTGTCGGCCGAGTCTACTCTGCAGCACAATGTATCCCTTGCGAACAAATTCTCTTACGAGATGATACTTCCTCTCAATATGTTTGGTGCTGTTGTGAAACCTCGGCTCCTTGGCCTGTGCTACAGCTCCCTCGTTGTCGCAGTACAGCGGAATAGGCAGCTCAGCACATGGTATCACTTGAAGTTCTCCCAGAAACTTTTCAATCCAGAACCCTTCCTTGGAAGCCTCCGAGGCTGCTTGATACTCAGCCTGACAGGTGGAATCAGTAGTCGCACTTTGCTTGGCGCTACGCCAAGATACTGCACCTCCATTAAGAGTAAATATATATCCAGAAGTAGACATCGAGTCGTCCTTCAGTCCTTGGAAGTCCGAATCAGTGAATCCCACCACATCCAATTCTCCACCGCAATACATCAGAACCATATCTCTAGTCCTTCTTAAGTACTTGAGAACGTTCTTTACGGTAGTCCAATGTTCCCTACCTGGGTTTGCTTGAAACCTACTCACTACGCTAACAGCATGCGCGATGTCAGGTCTTGTACACAACATAGCATACATGAGGCTACGCACAGCCGAAGCATATGGTATATTACTCATTTCCTTTCGTTGTTCCTCACTTTGAGGACACATCTTCAAGGAGAGTTTTTGATACGAATTAACGTATGATATATACGTAAATTCACCGGAAAATGCAGCGGTTATATTTGTTTCCTCACAACACTCGTTTTTGTGTAACACTCGTAAGATTCAACCGAAAATAGGGCAATTCGGCTTTGCGTAAACACGAATAAAATGAAAGTAAATTATCAAACTAGACCTATAATTTGATAAGACAATCTCTCCTCAAGACCTATTGAGAATTGATTAAATTACAACTCGAAGACGCATCGAATTATAATCGAAGTGTGCTAAAAATCATTCAACAAGAATACATGTGATGTATTTCGTTTTTTCTTGCTTCAAAGTTGATTACAAAAGGTTGAGGATGAGGCTATTATATAGCCATTATAACTCCTAACAAAGCCAAACAAGATCACACAAAATCTAGCTAAAATACAAGCATTTATTAAACTAACTATAAAGACTTTTTGACAAGGATTGAAAACAACACATGCTTGGCTTCTTCCATGTTGATTTCGGCCGTGGGGTAGCATGAAGGAGGGAGATCACCATCTATCTCATGTGATAAGGCTTTGACAAAGACTTGAACAAGAAAGCAACATCTTGGTGTCTTCCTCCACATGTCGTTCGGCCGATTTGTTATTCAAGGGGTGGAGGGAAATCAAATCTCATGTGTTGATATGGTGGATTTTGAAAATAGACATAAAGTTGAAAGTAGTGGGGACACAATATCCTTCAAGGATGCATGTCACAATCGGCCGAAATCTTCCACAAATGGCCGATTTTGTATGCATGAACATGCATACGTATGCATGTTTTGATACGTCTAAGTTATCCCGGTTCCGATTATTAAGATGGTTCCCATTTCCGCTTTTGTTTTCACGCCGAAGTACGTAGGTGCATGTGCATGCAACGTGGTATCGTCACCTACGTCAATTCTTACTTCGTTTGGAGATGTCGTAATCGTATCATCTCCTCCCCCTTTGAAAGGAATTGACCTCAAGTCAGTAATTTCCTCGTCGTCAAGGTATGGAGATAGATCGCCCACGTTAAAAGTGGCGTGTACTCCATAATCGCCCGGAAGTTCAACTACATATGCATTTTCGTTCACCTTTCCCATGATTTTGTAAGGTCCCTCGGCCCTCGGCATAAGTTTGTTCTTGCGTTTGCTAGGAAATCTCTCTTTTCTTAAGTGCACCCAAACCAAGTCGCCTACTTCGAATAGTCTCGGTTTTCTGTGATTGTTAGATTTCCATTTGTATGCGTCATTCAGCTCTTTGATTCGATCATGTATTTGTCTGTGCAACTTGATCATCGATTCAAGTTTAGATTCTGCGTCTTTGTGTATCAACTCGTCCTTCGGCAATGGAATCAAGTCTAAGGGTATATAAGGATTTAACCCGTAAACGACTTCAAAAGGAGAATGTGCCGTAGCATGTGTAGGGGATCGGTTATAGGAAAATTCCGCATGAGCAAGTTTCGCGTCCCAATCCTTTTGCATTTTATTCACAAGTCCTCGCAACAACGTTCCTAATGTTCGATTTGTGACCTCGGTTTGACCATCGGTTTGCGGATGGTGCGAAGTGCTAAATAAGAGATTCGTTCCCACTTTCCTCCATAAAGTATTCCAAAAATAGCTAAGGAATTTCGAATCCCGATCCGACACAATAGTCTTCGGAACTCCATGTAAACGCACCACCTCTCGGAAGTATAAGTCGGCCACGTTGCTTGCGTCGTCGGTTTTGTGGCAAGCCACGAAATGAGCCATCTTTGAGAACCGATCAACAACCACCATAATAGCATCTTTACCTCGTTGAGTACGGGGTAAAGCGATGATAAAATCCATGGATACATCTTCCCACGGTCTTTCTCGAACCGGTAGAGGCATATATGATCCCGGTTTGAACGAACTTTTCGAGATGTGACATGTTACGCATTTACTTAAAACATTGTAAACGTCTTTTAGCATTTTAGGCCAAAAGAAATGTTCTTTTAGTACTTCCAATGTTTTAGCCGTGCCAAAATGTCCTGCTAAACCTCCTCCGTGAGCTTCCCGGACCAATAATTTCCGAATCGCCTGTTTTGGAACACAAAGCCTATTTCCTTTAAATAGGAAATCATCTTGTAACATGAACTCCCCGAACGGACCAGATTTGCAACGAGTAAAAATTTCTCCAAAATCCTCATCATTTTCATAACATTCCCTCAACATTTCGGAACCAAGTAATGGAACCTCCAGAGTAGAAAGTAAGGCATACCTCCTAGATAACGCATCCGCAACGACATTGATTTTACCGTCTTTGTACTTGGATGAAAAGTAAAATGATTGTAGGAATTCCACCCACTTGGCATGCCTCGGACTCGGTTTATGTTGCCCGTTAATGTACTTCAATGATTCGTGATCTGAGTGTAGAATAAAATGCTTCGTCCGTAAGTAATGACTCCAATGATCAAGGGCCCGTACGATAGCATAGAATTCTTTATCATAAGTGCAATAATTCAACCGAGCTCCATTCAACTTCTCTGAAAAGTAAGCGATAGGTCGTTTACCTTGAATAAGAACCGCTCCAATTCCAACTCCGCTAGCATCACACTCAACTTCGAATGGTTGAGAAAAATCGGGTAGTGTTAGAATCGGTGCTTCGCATAATTTGGCCTTTAACTTCTCGAAAGCTCCTTGGGCAGCCCCGTTCCATACAAATGGTCCTTTTAACACTCCGTTATCGGACTTGAAATGGTGCTGAAGTCTCGAATAAACCTCCGGTAAAAAGAAGCAAGTCCATGAAATGATCTCACTTCCGTCACAGTCGTAGGGGTCGGCCAAGATTTAATTGCTTCGATTTTTGTTTGATCAACCGCCACTCCGTCCATCGAAACGACATAGCCAAGAAAGACTATACTTTCGACTAGGAATGAACACTTCTCCTTTTTTCCATACAATTTTCGGTCCCTCAAGGTTTCGAAGATTAGCCTTAAGTGCCCGAAATGCTCTTGTAGTGATTGACTATAGATTAGAATGTCATCCAGATATACAACCACGAACTTCCCCAGAAATGGTTTAAGTACCTCGTTCATCAACCTCATGAAGGTACTAGGCACATTTGTAAGACCGAAAGGCATAACGGTCCATTCATATAATCCATTTTTCGTTTTGAAGGCCGTCTTCCACTCGTCACCTTCTCGCATTCGGATTTGATGATATCCGCTTCGCAAATCCACCTTTGAAAAGATTACCGAACCATGTAGTTCGTCTAACATGTCATCAAGTCTCGGGATAGGGAACCGATACTTGACAGTGATATTGTTCACGGCCCGACTATCCACACACATCCGCCAAGAACCATCTTTCTTAGGAACAAGTAAGACCGGCACCGCACACGGACTCAAACTCTCCCGGACATATCCACGGTCCAAAAGCTCTTCGACTTGTCTTTGTAATTCCTTCGTCTCCTTGGGATTACATCTATACGCGGCTTTAAGTGGTGCTCCCGGTATAAGATCGATTTGGTGTTCGATACCGCGAATAGGTGGTAAACCTGACGGTAATTCTTCGGCAAAAACATCCTCAAATTCGCGTAACAATACGTCTAGCTCTCCTCCGTTTTGTACTCCTATGTTCCCGTCCCGTGTCTCTTTAAACATCACCAAATATACTCGCTCCCCGTCATTAATGGCATGTTCCATTTCTCTTTCACTAGCAAGCATGGTAAGTTTCGGTTTCTCCACTCGACTAGAACTCATCGAACGGATAGCTTGCGGGGACATCAGTTTGAGTACAATCTTCTTTCCTTTGTCTTGTAATTCATATTCATTACTTCGACCTCGATGTAAAACATTTCGGTCGAACATCCATGGTCGTCCCAAAAGTACGTGGCACGCGTCCATCGGGAGTACGTCACATAACACATCATCTCCGTATGATCCAATAGTTAAGTTGACCCGTACTTGTCTCGACACCTTCACTTTTCTTCCATCATCGAGCCAATGTAAAGCATACGGTCTCGGGTGAGCCGTAGTAGTTAGCCCGAGTTTGGTGACCATCTCGTTTGAAGCTACATTCGTGCAACTCCCTCCGTCTATTATCAAGCTACACCACTTTTCTCCGATTTTGCATTTGGAATGAAAGATTTGGTCTCTTTGCTCCGTATCACTTGAAACGATTTTGGTATGTAGTGCTCGAAGCACTAAAGCAGTATCATATTCCGGAGCATCATAAGTCTCACATTCCTCGTTCTCTTCCTCGGCTCCATGTTAAATACGTCACCAAGGCCTTCCTTTTCGTCCTCGACTAAAAGTTCGTCTCGGACCGCAAGAGCTTTTCTTAAAGTGACCACCCGTTTATTTGGACATGCATTTTGATAGTGACCAAAGCCTTGACATTTAAAACATAGTACTTTAGCCAAGCTCGTTTCCTTGGAAACGTGAGGAACCTTCGGGGCCGGGGTAGGGACTTGAAAAGGTACGGTAGTTTTTGTAGTAGAACTTGAGCCGGCACTTGCATTTCCGAATTTGTATGGGAATTCGGGTTTGGTATACTTCAACTTGTTTTGAGCTTCTATTTTTATGCATAGTCCGCATAAAGTGTCAAAATCTCCGTATGGGTATAATTCCACTGTATTTGCAATGTTTCGATTTAGACCACGTAAGAAACGTGACATTTTTTGTTCTTCATTTTCTTCAAGTTCTCCCATTAAGGCCAAGCCTTCAAACTCTTCGATGTATTCTTCCACACTTAGTTTCCATTGTACGAACTCCGCAATTTTTCGGTACAAGGTTAACCGATGTGATGTCGGGACATACCTTTTACGTAGTTTTTTCTTCAAAGAATCCCAAGAACGGATTTTCTCTTTTCCCGCACGAGCTCGTTGTGTTTTCATACCCTCTAACCATAAGGAAGCGCCCTTCCCTAACTTGAGAATCGCATATTTGCAACGTTTCTCATCGTTAAGGTGCTTGAAGTCGAACAGACGTTCAATCTTCCTCTCCCACTCCAAGTAAACTTCGGGATTAGTACCTCTGAAAAATTCCGGAAGTTCATTAACTTTAAATTCATCCACATGACGCGGTGAATGTGCATCATATCCTCCTCTTCTTTCTTGAAAACGTCGTTCTTCCATGTTGTGTAATGCCTCACGTAGTTTCTCCATGAAATCATCGGAAAAATCCATGATAAGATAGTTTTGATAAGAAAATCGTAAAGAGAAATTCGCCAATGAAGTAACCTTGGGCTCCGATGCCACTAATGATACAAATTAACGTATGATATGTACGTAAATTCTCCGGAAAATGCAGCGGTTATATTTGTTTCCTCACAACACTCGTTTTTGTGTAACACTCGTAAGATTCAACCGAAAGTAGGGCAATTCGGCTTTGCGTAAACACGAATAAAATGAAAGTAAATTATCAAACTAGACCTATAGTTTGATAAGACAATATATCCTCAAGACCTATTGAGAATTGATTAAATTACAACTCAAAGACGCATCGAATTATAATCGAAGTGTGCTGAAAATCATTCAACAAGAATACATGTGATGTATTTCGTCTTTTCTTGCTTCAAAGTTGATTACAAAAGGTTGAGGATGAGGCTATTATATAGCCATTATAACTCCTAACAAAGCCAAACAAGATCACACAAAATCTAGCTAAAATACAAGCATTTATTAAACTAACTATAAAGACTTTTTGACAAGGATTGAAAACAACACATGCTTGGCTTCTTCCATGTTGATTTTGGCCGTGGGGTAGCATGAAGGAGGGAGATCACCATCTATCTCATGTGATAAGGCTTTGGCAAAGACTTGAACAAGAAAGCAACATCTTGGTGTCTTCCTCCACATGTCGTTCGGCCGATTTGTTATTCAAGGGGTGGAGGGAAATCAAATCTCATGTGTTGATATGGTGGATTTTGAAAATGGACACAAAGTTGAAAGTAGTGGGGACACAAGATCCTTCAAGGATGCATGTCACAATCAGCCGAAATCTTCCCCAAATGGCCGATTTTGTATGCATGAACATGCATACGTATGCATGTTTTGATACGTCTAAGTTATCCCGATTCCGATTATTAAGATGGTATTTCCGCTTTTGTTTTCTCACCGAAGTACGTAGGTGCATGTGCATGCAACGTGGTATCGTCACCTACGTCAATTCTTACTTCGTTTGGAGATGTCGTAATTGTATCAGTTTTATTCCATGTCGCATCGGTAGGAACCCTCTTTGCGAATCATCCATCTTAAACCGCTTTAAGATCTTATCTATATAGAGGGCTTGGGAAAGACCTATTGTTCTCTTCGCTCTATCCCGGTAGAGCTGAATACCAAGAATATAGGTTGCTTCTCCTAAGTCTTTCATGGAGAAATTACTCGAAAGCCAAACTTTCACAGAACTGAGCATTCCCACATCATTTTCTATTAGTAGAATGTCATCTACATATAGTACTAAGAATGCGATCTTGCTACCACTAACCATCTTGTATACACAAGGTTCCTCTTCATTTTGCACGAAGTCAAACTCTTTGACCGCCTCGTCAAAATGAAGGTTCCAACTACGCGACGCTTGCTTCAGTCCATAAATGGAATGCTGAAGCTTGCACACTTTCTGAATATCAACTTCGGACACAAACCATTTAGGCTGCTCCATATAGATTTCCTCCTCGAGGAATCCATTAAGGAAAGCCGTCTTTACGTCCATTTGCCATGTCTCATAATCGTGGTAGACAGCTATAGCAAGCATCATGCGAATAGACTTGATCATGGCTACGGGCGAGAAGGTATCGTGGTAATCGATCCCTTCTTTCTGGGTATAACCCTTTGCTACAAGCCTGGCCTTATAGGCGTCAACCTTGCCATCACCATCAGTCTTTCTCTTGTAGATACACTTGTTCCCAATAGGCACTATGCCCTTGGGGCGGTCTACTAGAGTCCAGACCTGATTGACATGCATCGAGTCTATCTCAGCTTCCATAGCTTCACGCCATTTCGCGGAGTCTACATCCACCATCGCTTGGTCATAGGTTGTTGGGTCGGTCTCTTGGTTATCACTTGGAACCTCATGGAGACCCAGTTCCTCCAAGTGCATAAAACCATACCTCTCATGTAATTGAGACACCCTACTAGACCTACGAGGTGGTTGTACTTGTGTTTCAGAAGGTTCGGTTCCAGTTTCTTGCACAGGTGATACGAATTACGTATGAAAATGGACGTAAACTTGTATGGAATGCAGCGGAAATATAATTGGTCCTCACAACACTCGAATATGTGTAACACTCGTAAGATATAACCGAAAGTAGGGCAATTCGGCTTACATAAACAAGAACAATATGAATGATTTATCAAACTAGACCTATAGTTTGATAATATAATCTTTCCTCAAGGCCTATTGAAAAACGATTCGATTAAAACTCGAAAACGCGTCGAATTATAATCAAGGTTTCGATGAAAAGCATTCACCAAGAAAACACAAGTGTATTCTTATTTCTTCAACATACAATACATAATGAAAGCATGAACAAGACTACTTATAGCAATGTAGTCTTCTAAGCAACTAAGGAATAAAATAAGATCACATGATCTTGAAATGAAAAACAAAACATCAAAATAAAATACAAATGAATCAAATGATAGGGAGGGGGAATCACACAACAAAATGATTATAAGCCACCCCACATAACATGAAAGTTTAATCATGACATGTGAGGGGAGGAAAAACAACAAAAAATAAAAAAAATTAGCAATAATGGTCATTTGCTGGATGTCGAACACGGTCCGTGCCGATCGGCACAGCCGCGGCGGCATGTGCGGGCACACATATTCGGCAGGACTCGACCGTGTCGCCTGGCACGGTCGGGCGCACATGTTTGGCAGGACTCGACCGTGTCGCCTGGCACGGTCGGGTTGGTCGGACAACGGGAATTTACTATCCGGAAGAGTGTGACTCGGCCGTGTCGCCTGAAACGGTCGGGTTGTGTTGGCACGGGCCGTGTCGGACGACACGGTCGGGTTCGGTCGGCAGCGAGATTTCACTATGCAGGATATCTCGGCACGGGCCGTGTCGGATGACACGGCCGGATTCGGTCGGCAGTGATCGGCCAGTTCCGGCAGGTGGTGGTCGGCAGCGATCGGCCAGTTCCGGCAGGTGGTGATTTTTCCGGCAGTTCGTCCATTTTCCGGCCGATTGTCGACCTTCCGGCATAACATGACACGGGCCGTGTTATATGACACGGCTGAGACCGAGACTCCATGTCTTATGTCTGTTTTCCCGCCTAAATACGTAGTAGTCCGTGCATGGCGTGTTGTAAGGTCATTTACGTCGATCCTTACTTCGTCTTCTACATTTGACACGATTGATTCCGTATCATCTCCTCCTTCTTTAAAAGGAATTGTCCTCAATTCCAAACTTCCTTCGTCATCAAGATAATTAATTAAAGCCTCTACGTATTTGATCTCGAAAATGTCCGCAGTGCGTACATGGCCCAAAATCTTGAGACGATAGGTAGTGGGGGGCCCTCGAGAATCACCAATAAAATAACTATCATTATTAATAAAATAATAATAATTACTTTGCCCGGTAATACCGATATTATGACATGAGCGGACATCTGAAATGGGACGCACGGTTAATTTCACATCGGGTTCATCCTCCAGAATTGTAAACACTGATAATTCCACATCGGGTTCACCATCAAGAATGGGAAAAACAGGATTTATTACGGATTCCTCTTCATCAACTGGTTCCTCATCAAATGCTGGCGGTCCGTCATAATCTGACCAACTCTCCGTTTCAATATTGTTGGGCTCCTCCAATAATAGCCCATCACAAAATAATTTACTTTCCTCAATTTGGTAATCATCCAAGACAATAAGTCCATTACGAGAAACTGCGTCGTTATAAAAATTTGGCCCAAAGCCGTCGTTTTCTCGGTTAGGGATCATAGATTGAAGTGACATTGGTTTCAACACGATCCTCTTGTCCTTATCCCATAACTCGTACTCGTTACTTCTTCCTCGATGTAAAACATCTCTATCGAATAGCCATGGTCGTCCCAAGAGTACATGGCATGCATCCATCGGGAGTACATCGCATAATATGTTGTCGACGTACGAACCCATGGTCAAACCGACCCGTACTTGTTTCGAGACTTTCACTTTACTCCCGTCATCGAGCCAATGTAATGCGTAAGGTTATGGGTGAGTAGTAGTGATGAGTCCGAGCTTCGTCACCATTTCCCTTGACGCCACGTTGGTACAACTTCCTCCATCGATGATCACACTACACCATTTGTCCCCGACTTGACACTTGGTATGAAAAATTTGATCCCGTTGTTCCGAATCATTTGAAATGGGTTTGACTTGTAAAGTACGAAGAACTAATGTTGTATCATAGTTTGGGGCCTCGTAAGTTTCACATTCTTCTCCCTCGTCTTCCTCCGCGTTGGAATTAAATACATCACCTAGTCTTTCTCCTTCGTCCTCGACTAGCAACTCGTCTCGGATCGTGATGGCTTCTCTTAGCGTCACCACTCGTTTGTTAGGACAAGTATTTTGATAGTGACCGAATCCTTGGCATTTAAAACACCTTACTTTGGTTAGGCTCGTTTCCTTCGGTACGCCAGGGGTTTTAGAAACCGTAGTAGAGATAGGAGTCGATATCGTCGTGGTAATTGAACTCGAACCGGTACTTGGATCCTCGAACTTTGATGTAAATTCGGTTTTGGTAAACTTCACTTTGTTTTGAGCTTCTACCTTTATGCATAGTCCACATAAAGTATCGAAATCTTCATATGGATATAACTCCACCGTGTTGGCTATGATTTTGTTTAAGCCACGTAAAAATCGTGACATCTTTTGCTCTTCGTTTTCTTCTAGCTCTCCCATCAAGACCAAACTTTCGAATTCTTCGATATATTCACCGACACTTAGGTTGCCTTGCATGAAATCGGCAATCTTCCGGTATAAGGTTAACCGGTGTGATGTTGGCACATACCTCTTACGAAGTTTTCTTTTTAAAGAATCCCACGAACGGATTTTTGCTTTTGCCTCCCGAGTTCTTCGCGTCTTTACTCCTTCGAACCAAAGAGAAGCACCCTTCCCTAACTTGAGAATTGCATATTTGCAACGTTTCTCGTCGTTAAGGTCTTTTAATTCAAACATGCGCTCAATCTTCCGTTCCCACTCCAAATAAGCTTCGGGATCGGTACCTCCGACGAACTCCGGAAGTTCGTTTACTTTAAACTCGTCTGCATGGTGTATTTGACGTGCGTCATCCCCACGTCTTGCTTGCATATGCGGTTCCGGTAGACCGCTTAATGCATCCCAGAGTTTCATCAAGAAATCGGGATCGGAGAAATACATAACAAGATTCAAGAGATAGTTTTGAACAAAAAAAAAAAATCTTTGAAGAAATCGCCCAAGGAGATGACCCTGGTCTCCGATACCACTAATGATACGAATTACGTATGAAAATGGACGTAAACTCGTATGGAATGCAGCGGAAATATAATTGGTCCTCACAACACTCGAATATGTGTAACACTCGTAAGATATAACCGAAAGTAGGGCAATTCGGCTTACATAAACAAGAACAATATGAATTATTTATCAAACTAGACCTATAGTTTGATAAGATAATCTTTCCTCAAGGCCTATTGAGAATCGATTCGATTAAAACTCGAAAACGCATCGAATTATAATCAAGGTTTCGATGAAAAGCATTCACCAAGAAAAAACAAGTGTATTCTTATTTCTTCAACATACAATACATAATGAAAGCATGAACAAGACTACTTATAGCAATGTAGTCTTCTAAGCAACTAAGGAATAAAACAAGATCACATGATCTTGAATGAAAAACAAAAATCAAAATAAAATACAAATGAATCAAATGATAGGGAGGGGGAATCACACAACAAAATGATTATAAGCCACCCCACATAACATGCAAGTTTAATCATGACATGTGAGGGGAGGAAAAACAACAAAAAATAAAATAAAAAATCAGCAATAATGGTCATTTGCTGGCTGTCGGACACGGCCCGTGCCGATCGGAACGGCCGCGGCGGCATGTGCGAGCGCACATGTTCGGCAGGACTCGACCGTGTCGCCTGGCACGTTCGGGTTGGTCGGACAGCGGGAATTTACTATCCGGAAGAGTGTGACTCGGCCGTGTCGCCTGACACGGTCGGGTTGTGTCGGCACGGGCCGTGTCGGACGACACGGTTCGGCCGGGCATGAGATTTCACTATCTAGGACATCTCGCACGGGCCGTGTCGGATGACACGGCCGGTTCTCGGCAGCGATCGGCCGGCCCGGCAGTGGTGGTCGGCTGATCGCCGCCCGGCAGGTGGTGATTTTTCCGGCAGTTCGTCCATTTTCCGGCCGATTGTCGACCTTCCGGCATAGCATGACACGGGCCGTGTTATATGACACGGCTGAGACCGAGACTCCACGTCTTATGTCCATTTTCCCGCCTAAATACATAGTAGTCCGTGCAGGGCGTGTTGTAAGGTCATTTACGTCGATCCTTACTTCGTATTCTGCATTTGACACGATTGATTCCGTATCAACAGGTGTCTCCCGAGGAGTTTCATTGTATTCTTATAAAGAAATACTTCTACCTGCTCCGCCTTCCTGAATGAACTCATCTTCCAGGAAGTGTGCTTGTAAAGCAACAACGATCTTTCGATCTTCGGGCATGTAGAATAGATATCCCATTGTCCCGGATGGGAATCCAATGAAACGTCCCTTCGCGGACATAGCTTCCAACTTCTCCACCTTAGTCTTCTTGACATAGGAGGGACATCCCCAAATTCTAATATGATTAAGACTTGGTTTTCTGCCCTCCCACATCTCATGTGGAGTTTTAGGAACGGATTTGGAAGGACATCTGTTCAAAATGTAGGCGGCAGTCGGGAGTGCATACCCCCACAAGTAAATCGGTAAGTCAGTATAGCCCAGCATGGAACGGACCATGTTCAACAAGGTCCGGTTCCTTCTTTCTGACACACCATTTAACTGGGGAGTACCTGGAGGTGTTAGTTGTGAAACTATTCCATTTTCCTTAAGAAACTCGTCAAACTCCGTACTCATATACTCACCACCTCGGTTCGACCGAAGTGCTTTGATATGATTACCAGTTTGTTTCTCGACTTGGGCCTTGAATTCCTGGAATTTCTCAAAGGCCTCGGATTTATGTTTCATTAAGTATACATAAGCATACCTAGTATTGATATCCGTCACGTGCTGCTTCCAAAGCACCACATACGTTGGTATGGATTAATCCCAGTTTATCAGCAGCTCTTTCAAAAGTCCCTGTGAATGAGGACTTAGTCATTTTGCCTTTAAGGCAAGATTCACAAGTAGGAAAGGGATCCGATCCCAATGGACCCATAAGTCCATCCTTTTCCATCTTGTAAACCTTGGTCTGACCAACATGACCAAGTCTAAGATGCCATTTCAAAACTTGATTAGTTTCATCCCTACCACGTTTTCTAGTCATAGTATTCACAACTACTTTGTTGCTGAGATTTAGATGATACAATCTATTTAACAATGTAGCAGTACCCACTAGTTTATTTCTGAAATAAATTTTGCAGGAACCATCACCAATGAAGAATGAAAAGCCTTTTCGGTCCATGACGGAATGGATACAATGTTTTTGTGCCCCTTGGGCAAAACAAGTAGAACTTCTAAAGTCAAAACAAAGACGGATTCTAAAACCAAAAGAAGTGAGCCTATGTCGGTCGCCTCGACACTATGCCCGCTTCCGACTGTGATCATAACTTCTTCATCTCCAAGCTTCCTACTTTGTTCCAGATCCTGATTCACGGTACAAATATGAGAACAAGCACCAGAATCCAGTATCCAGGAAGTAGAAAATACAGTAGCAGAACAATTTGTTTCCAAAACTAAAAGTTCTGTACCTGAAGTGCCATGAAGAATCGGACAGTCTCTAGCCCAGTGGCCCAGCTCACCGCACTTAAGACAAGTATCTTTCTTCTTCTTGCCTTTTGGAACCATCGGGGCCTTGCCCTTTCCTTTAAGGTCCTTAACTTATGGCCCAGTCTGCTTCTTGGTCTTTTTCTTCTTATTCTTAGACTTCCGAAGTCCAGAAGAAATCACAAGGGCAGACTCCTTCATCCGCGGAGTCTTCATCTGAGACTGAGCGGTCACCAGTTTGTTCATTAGCCCAGCTAAGTTACATGCAATCTCATTGTAGTTGAAGTTCAAAACAAACTGTGAGAAGGAATTAGGGAGAAACTGAAGGATAAGGTCGGTTTAGAGAGAAGTATCCATTTTAAAATCAAGAGCCTTCAATCTCTCGATCATGGATATCATTTTGAGGATGTGTTCCCCAACCTTCTCACCTTCCTTCATCCTTGCACCGAACAGTTGCATGGATATCTCATATCTAGCAGTTCTGTTGTGCTCACCATAAAGTTCGGTTAAGTGAGATAGAATCTGCCTAGCAAAAGTCATTTTCTCATGAGCTCTCTGAAGCTCATTAGACATAGAAGTCATCATGTAAGCACGGACTTTTATGTCATCCTTAACCCACTTTTCGTGGTTTTCGATCTCTTCCTGATTTGCTCTGGTCCGCACAGGAGGCGTCGGAATGTCCGTCTCCAAGACGTATCCCAGTGCCTCTATACTGAGGACAATCATCAGATTTCGGAGCTAGTCCACAAAGTTAGGTCCAATCAAGGTGTTCTTCTCGAGTATAATTGCGAGTGGATTCATTGTCATATTGAGAGTTATGTCTGCATTAAGTATAACAGATTAATTAGTGACTCGTTTAATTATGTTCTGAGTATAGAATTAAGGTCTTTTCTATTCTTGTTATCCAGCTCCCACTATTTTTATCGGGACAACACACTCCCACACTACACCATATATGGGTTTCAGCAACACCTGAAAAACTGTGTTTAAAAGTCCAAAAAGTGTTGCTGAAGGTAGAAAAACAAGCTATGGCTACACTTTGACCAAATTCGAAAGTGTTACAAAAACGGCTGCAACCATAGGGGTCTAAGGTAACACTTTTCTTTTTTTTTGGTAACATGTTAAAAAAGTGTAGCAATAGACCCCTATGCCAACACTTTTATTGTCTATGGCTACACTAGATTTTGTGTTGCTGTAGACTTAAGGCCACACTTTTATATATTTAGTGACACAAAGATTTATGTAGCCATAGACCTATGCCAACACTCATGAGGTCTACTGTAACATTAAATTGTGAAACACTTTGACATCTTTACCAACAATTTTAACACTATGGCTACACTTATATATTAACAGTTCTAACTTTTGCCAACACAATTTTAATCTTTGCCAACACAATTTTTATATTTTGCCAACAGAAAGAATTATAAATTATAGTCTATGGCTACATTTTTGCAGGTTTTTACCAACATTTTTCATGCTAAAAAGCAAAATATTATATTGGAAAATAAATATTACCATAAAACAGTCAATACCATTAAAACAATGTCAACCATAACAACATCCAAAATACATGACTGCTAATATTCAATCCATAATAGCTAAGAACAGGTTACAATCGCAATCCACAAATATAACAACACTACTTGAGTCACTTAGCTAGCATAATATAAAATGATGAGATCAGTCAAGGAGTGACATTGTCACCACCATAGGACTCCTAGACTGATTTCTGAGAGTAGTCAATCTTTAAGTTCAAATCAGGATTCTTCTCGGCCAACATTTTCATCGTTTCTCGAACTTTTTGGTCAAGTTTTTCATCCATCTCTTGTTGAAGTTGGGCCCTGATCTTAGCAGTTAGGTCCGCCACGATCGATCAAAGAACTTGAACGGATGGTGATGTCAAGACTTCGATTTTTGTTCCTTTTTCTTAATAAGTCTCACAATTAGATAAGATGGTCGTTGTTCTTTGCCATCATGAATCAATTTATTAGCACCTCAACACCTTCCGTTTCAAGAGCTTTCTTAACATCACCAGTAAATAAAAGTATCAAGTATTTCCCTCAAATAATTAATGAAACATAAAATACAAACAATAACAATAATGGAAAATTATCTTAATTCCTATTTCATAAGTAGTTATAATATACAAGCCTAATTTTACCCAATCTTCAAGAAAAAGAAAAAACATGCATAACCTAACCTAAACAATAGGAGCAGATAAAAGCATGCATAATCGTAACCTAAACAACAGAGCAGAAAATAAGAAGCGAAATCTATCTCGTTTGCACTTCCAGAATCGCTAAGCTACCTGCTTTAAATTTTACCCAATCTTCAAGAAAAAAAAAAGAAAAAAAGAACATAGTATACACTTCCAGTAATGGCAGAAGACCTCACATATGAAGGTTCACATTTAACTTGCCACAATAATTTTTCAACAACCAAAACGTAGTTCTATATTATACAGTTTATTAAACGAATACTGAAGAATAAAAAATTCAAAGAAACGATCAAATCTTTGTGAATCCTCATTCTGTTATTACCCAATCATTATAAACACAAATTTATTTTCAGAAAATAAATGTAACTCGTAAAGACTGGAGAGGGGCTACAAAATTGCAAGAGTAGAGAATCAAAAAGTATCTAAATACATCTTTTCCAACTAAGAATTTTGAACTGAGCAAAATGTAAAAGAGTAATTAGAATAAACAAGTCGAGAGAAAAAGACTCATAATTATTCCATTAACAAGAATAACCATAACTAAAAAGGGATTTTTGAGGGGAAAACAATCGATTATCCGTGTTTGTTTCAAAGTCGTCTTTGTAATCGTCATAAGAGTTGAAAAACAAACATATCGATGTTATACGTAATTACTTACACCTATACTCATGTGCCGAAATTGGGATGGAACCACCCGAGATATCGAAGTCACACGAGTATCGTGAAACTGTTGAAGTATATATTGAAAAAAAATATCAGCTTGCACATTCAAACAAAGGAAGCAAAATTAAATTCCAATTATAAAGATTAAAAGACGTGAAAAGATAGAAAAAGGGCGGAATTAAACTCCTGCGGTATACAATGGAGCTGATCTTTTTCAACCCGCAATCCTGCAGTAGCACATTGCAAAGATCCCGCTTATTGTTACTTTAAAAATGAAACATAGGCAAAGTGGATTTGATTAACTATGAGACACATTACATTACGCCACAGTAAGTTAGCAAATACAACATAGAAACATGAACTCCTAAAATGCACTCGTGAAAGAGAATAGCTAGCTTGAAGTTTAGCCATGTTTTCATTGCGCGACACCGCTGCCTTGTAAGTCGAATCATAAGTAGCACCAATCACCAAAGAACTCGTTCAGTGGCATGTTCTGAGCAATTTATATATCAAAACAAAAACAACGATAGAAATGCAAGACCCTTGGAATTAACTTCATAATATTACACATAAGAACTAATTAGAGATCGGGCGTGCAATAAGAACCAAAGAAGAGTCCGCAGTGAAAGTGGAATCACATTACATGAAGTTCACACTATAGTCAACAAACTGCACTAACAAGAAAATTAAAATACTCAATATTGAAGCAAAATCAGTCACCAATCTTCTCAAATGACGGTGAGGCGACCCATTTCACAACTCCACCGATTTTCCCTATAATCGTTACATTGGAAGGCCTGGAAAAAAAAAACGGTTAGAACCATGGGAAGATTAGAATGACCTCCAAGACACGAACCCACAACGGATTCGGCCCTAGAATAACAACAGGAACTACAATAGCTACAAGAACTCATAGCTACAATAAGGAAGACCAACAAAACTCCCCCGCTTCCAACCTTGAACTCCTGAAATAGCACTCTCCAATGCCAAGGAAGAGACAGTTCACGCAGTCTCTGTTAGCAGCTTCAGTAGGATTCTGGTCTTTTATCTCCTCCATTCCCCTTCCGCTCCGTAGAAATGATGGAGAGCACGATTGTTCGAAATCCGAATGAATGGATAATAGTGAAGATGCGGAGTACCAACGGCTAGACGGTAAGACCCCGCTGCTAATTGAAAGAGTTTAATCTGGATTGAATTTAGAGTTTCTATTAGACCTGATGAGACCTATGTTGCATACGCAGGGGTTCGAGATCTCTGTTCCTTAGGGAAAGCTGCTGAAAGCCCTTTCACTTGAAGTCCGAATTTGCACCTATTTTGATCTATTTAGTGATAAGTCCGCTAGTTTCTTTGATCTTAAAGCTGGAATCCATCTAAGAGACAGAAGAGCAAGCACATTCATTGAAGATTCAAACCCCTCCCACAAGGGGGCTGAGAAAGCTTTTCTCGAGCCATTTTTCCAATATTATTGCGGGCTAAGATAACTCAAATGGGAGAGCCGCAAGTTCTATCTCTGGTTCACAAGCCTGACGTTCTCAAGGCCCGGGCATGTTCGTCACGTGAATAGAGAGGTAGGATTAGTAGAAGAAAAGCTAGTAGAAAGAGCGAAACAAAATCATTCAGCTGCAGGAGGTTAGGAATTCAATCATTAAACGTAGACGAAAAAAGAGCTGATGTTAAAAAAAATAAAAAATCGGAACTTGATGTTCTTGAGATTTTTTTGGCCGAGAAAAGTTGAAGTGGATGAGGAGAACATACTCAAACATGCCTCCATATTTTCGGTCAGCTCTAGGTCTAGCATTTTTACCGATCAATTTTACGTTTCTTCCATTATTATGCATATACATGCTTCGATCTACAACATATATCATATCTAGCTTCATCCAACAACACCCTAAAACTTAACATGCTTAGGTTTCGAATTTAAAACCATAGGAAGGGAGAGGGAATCGATTCTTACGTTTTTGTGGTCTTGGATCGTCGATTTGATGGTCCGATGTGAAGTCTTTGGAGCTTGGACCTTGAAGCTTTAATGGAGGAAGCTTAATGAAGAAGGAGATGGAGGGGGAGAGAGAAAGAAAGTGAGGAGGCTGTCGTGTATAATGAGGGAGGGTGAGGGAAAAAAATGTTTTATTTCAAAGTCACGTGAGGATTTTAATCAAAGTGGGCAAAGGTTAAAATTCCTTTCATTTTTACTTGGGGAGAAATTTATTTTGGTCTTTTAGATATAATATTATTTTTTTGTCTCAAGTTTAAATCAATTATTATAATTAATCTTTACTCGAATACATTCGAGTCATATATTGTATTTTCGAGTAATATAATCTCGAGTCAACTTCAAAAAATATACAATATTGCGGAAGGTTGACAATCGGATAACACGGATTAGACAATCGAATAACACAATTTGAAGTCGTCGCTAGTAACCGAAAGATAATTTCATCGGTTAATTTCGGATCGTATTTTTGAATTTTCGGATCGAATATCGCGTATCTGATATTTTTTAACACCCCTAGTGGAAATTGTGTTTTAGAGAGAATGTGTGATGAGTGAGTTTGCGTTTTTAGAGAAACTGTGTTGAGTGAGTATTGACTACTGTGAGTGTATTGACCCGCTAAAATTGAAAATAATTTATTTGGACCGCCTAAAATATTTTAGCAAGCCCTCTTATTTTTTTTAGTGTTTAGTTACACTATTTTAAAATAGCAACGGCAACACCAAATTTTGTGTTGGCGTAGATATTCCATTTAGTCTATGGTAACACTAATTTTTATCAACAATAACGTTAGAAAAATGTGTAGCCTTAAATCAAATTTGACCAATTTTAAGGCATCTAAGGCTACACTTTTGCTTGTAACATCAAAAAAACTGTTGTTGAAAGCCATATATGGTGTAGTGCCATGTGAAATCCGGAAGTATCGTCACTTTACTTCATAGTGGTGATCAAGTTCTTTATAAATCTTAATAGAGGGCAACCGAACAGGTTTCTAGTCTATTAATTTTCATAAAGTGGTGTCCAACACCTATAACACCCCCATACCACTCGGGAATATTACAGTGCCGTAGACCCTCTCCGTGAGGATCTACCAGGCTAAATACAGAAAACACAACAACACAATACATACCGACATGGGTAATTAACATACCATTAGACCGATTTGGTCTTTTACCACAACCTACACATCAACCATACATTACTCTTTCTCGTAACTCATACCCACGCGGGGGTTAACATAAATCAACGTTCCCACATAGGGGAAAATAAACACAACGGAAGGACAAAACAAGACATCACCAAATACCAACACCGGTCTTCATGTGATTAGTATCGCCGTCTTCCATCATCATTCGTAACGATCCTGTGAATTGCTCCCCAGCAACCTGCAAGTACCTGGATGCAAAACAGACATCCACCCCCCGAATACTCGGGGGTTAGCAAAACTCCACTGTTTTGCTAGTGCAAGTATAAACGCAAAGACAAGCCATACATATCATACTCCAAGAACATAGAAATCATGAATATACTTCCCGAGATAATTCGCTTGATCAAAACAGTTTGAATTATGAAAGATAGGAATAAAACCATTTTACATCTTACAAAACATTTTACGATCTCGGGAGTTTTGGAAGCATTTGGGGTTTAAAAATTTTCAAGCCATTTGAAACACTTAGGGACACAGCCCAAAAATCATTTATTTCAAAATACGATTCCGATAACAAAATACGGGGTCTACGACCCAATCATAACATTCCAACCACAAGCACGGGGGTCCGTGAATCAACTTATTCACATCACATACTCACAAGAATAATCCGACATAAAATATACCGTGTCAAACATTACCATGACAACAATCTCACAGAACGACAACGGAGAGCACAACATTGCAACTTGACCATACGTCCAAACTCAACACACCACAGAGCTACAATACACAGATCAACTACAGGACTCACGTACCCTTACCAAATTATCACAGTCAAGGGACAAATCACACACAACACATTTACTGGTGCCATTCCAGCCAAGTACGATACCATTTGAACTGCCATTCTAATCAGACGAAATATGCGCCAAAGATCACAGTTCTCCAACAAACATTTCAAAGTTAACCGTTGGTACGAGACTCACGGCCGCCGTACCCCGCAGAGCCCCGTCGGACATCCCTGGGTGGTTAACCCTAGTTCGCGATACGCACACACACGGCAATACGTATCCCTAGAGGCCTCGTCAGACCGTCCCTAGGTGAACATACACATATCATCCACAACGCTACGAGAAGCCATAATTCGAATACTAGAATATGCATACAAATGCTAGGTACTTCGATAGAATGGCCACTTTAACCGGCATATACTCACAATCAATGTCACATAACGACAAGCAAATACCAATGTCAAACAACACCAAGTGTCCCAACCTCCTTACGAAGGAGTAACAACTAATATCACACAACGTCACATATTCACCGTACAATTACACATCTCAATACACAATCCTCGGCAACTATTTTCGGTCTACTAAATTCACTAAAATATGTTCAATATCTTCCATCACACGACAATGATACACATAATCAGAAAACACATTTATTCACAAAGCCTACGAGTTATCTTCGAAGGAAAACCTTTATCAAAAGCATACCGATCCTTTTAAAAGTTCATTAAAACATTCGGATTGCACATAAAATCATTTATCAACGATTCCGTCTACGAAACATGAAAAGTATGGGCAAGATACTTGCCTCGGTACCCCGAGTAACGGAACAACGAACGAACACGGTCGGATAGTCCTCGAACTTCCAAAAACGACCAAGAATTCGACAACCTCACAGTCGCTACGAAAATAACATCACCACGGATAAATAACGTTAAACGGAATCCGAATCAACCGGAAAAACAACAAGGATCCGAGGGTTCCTTCGAAGAAATCGGAAATCAAGTCCCGGGTGATAAAAATCTATATATGAGTTACAAAATCCGAAGATCATGGCCAAGACAACAAGAATACCATAATCAATTCATCCACCACGGATTAAATCGAAGAATCACGAAGAAACCCCCAAAATTACATAACTAGGGTTCTACGGAAGAATTACCTCGATCCGACGAAGAACAAGGATTGGATGATGATATAATTGACAAGGATCTTCCAAACCACCTTGGAAAAGAGTAGAGTAGGCCAAAGACGTCGCTCCCCGTCTTCTCCCATCGCCAGCCACCCCAAAAACGAAGAAAGGGTGAGAAATGATGATTAACGCCATCGCCCAAGATTTATATCGATGCTTATTAGCGTGCGCTAACTAGACAGCATTAGCGCACGCTAACGAGGTCAACTCTCAGAACTACCGCAATTAACAAGGTTAGCGTGCGCTAGACACACACGTAGCGCGCGCTAACGAGCCACAGATACAGCCCAGTAGCTCCTGGACAGACCTGCACCTACAAGGTAGCGTGCGCTAGGAAGAACGATTAGCATGCGCTAAGCAGTCGATAGCGTGCGCTAGCTACTAACCTTAACGGGCACTAACGAGACCTCCCGGCCCACCAAGAGCTCGGATCGGCCGGATCGCCAGTTAGCGTGCGCTACACATCCGGTAGTGTGCGCTAACCACAACACAGTAGCGTGCACTATGCCACAAGCATTAGCGTGCGCTACACCACAAAAACCCAAAAACTCGCATAGTGATTCGAAACGCATCCGAACACATGTCCGAATAAGGCACACCCAAAACATGGCACAAAATTCAAATGATGAGGACAATACCAATCCGGTAAAACCCAGAATATTCGACGAATCCGGCACAAAGACCTCGGGTATTACATTCTACCCCTCTTAAAAGAAGTTTCGTCCTCGAAACTTAAAATATAAAACGATCAACGCAAAACAATCTCAAATAACATACGCTATCCGCCGCGGAAGACCTGCAATGAATCACATGCAGCATGTGGCTACTACCATCCACATCGCCATTTCAGAATGATAACAAAACGCACGGACAAAAATCAGTTTGGTTGAACAACCCAGATAGTACAACAATCAAAACGCAAGTCAATCGCTGAGCAAATACGAAATTCCACAACACAAGGATTGGAAGGTCGTAACGAAGTTAATTTCCCGAACTTAAGGAAATTATGAAGTGATCTGAACGCTCAAAAGTCATGATACGAGATCAACGAATACCGGACAACAAACGATCGAACAACAATGACCGAGACAACAACGGTCGAACAATCAAATACGAATCATAACGAATAACGAAAATTGAATAGCATCCCCATATTTCACAGCTCAACTCAATAAAATATATACGACCCGGTGAAAATGACAAGATATGCATTTACATAAGATTCACAAGAGCGGAACCGAATTCGGAAAAAGTCGCAATGACAATTGGATTAACCCAAAACAATACCGCAACTTGTTCGAACAATAAAAAGTGAAGAGTGGAAAAAGTCCACAAATTATCGACGAACGCAAACAAGTCGATAAAACAAAAGCGAAAAAAAAATATGGGTATTACACCATATCACCTTTAAAAGAGGTTTCGCCCCCGAAACCTAAACAACGAGAACGAAGTGCTAGAATAGCAACCTTCCCGAAAATCTTCTCTTGGAACCGCATCTAATCCATGACTGCCTGTACCGTGGTCACGAACGCGCCCTTTGCCCCTTGGCATATTAAGCGGATACTCTCTCAATACAATGGTACAACATCGCAAAATAATGTACCAAATTGCCAACTGGCTTGACATATCACATAAGACAACTAATAGCACTCGATAAGAAGACCCACGAGGTATCCTTTTAAATGATATCATTTGAAAATCCTTGGATTTGCATGTTTATTTAAAATAAAACTTTGAAAGTGTTTATGGTACCTCGGGCTTTTTGTCAAAAAGTTTAAACAACGGACTTTAACTGTCTCATTTGAAATTATTTTCAAAACAATATTTCCTTACAACCGGCACTATCAAAATCACTATGCCACCACACATCATCATTTCGGAGTGATTCAAGGTCACGCACAATAACTGACTCAGTACAGAAAACTTTTCTAAATCCGAGTTTGAAGTTTAAATCGAGTAAGATTCTTTATCTTTCACAATATATTTTTGAAAATAAAAATTGTATTGGTTTTTGAAAATAGAAATTTTTATGGTGTAAAAGATTTCTGAAATCATGTACTCGAATTATTTGAAAATACAACAATATGTCAAAAATCCTTTTTGAAAATCTTCTCAACACTACACAATAATCAACGACGGTAACATTTTACAAAATGTTCAGAGATACTTTAAAACGACTCTTTCAATACCGTCGGGATTCCTTTAGAAAATTCAAGGCCGGCTCGCCAATTTTAAACGATTTTCAAAGTCCACACGAAGCCACCGATTGAGAGAACCGTCAAAACTTTATGAAATTTAATTTTCCACAACTTGCTCAAGTTTATAAAATTTTCAGAAAAGCATTTTCGAACACACACACAAAAGACATAATTACCACTTTATCAAAATACAATCCATTACCATCAAATCCAATCACATGTAAACATTATTTTTCCACATAATTACAGTATCACACGAGCAACCGTCAAAAGATAATTAACATCTAAAACTGAAATCCTACCTCTCAGTAATGAGGACTCCCGCAACAAGTGCATTCAGGACGACTTAACGTTCACACCACCAACTTAGTCACAATTTTGAGCATTATTGACCAAACAATAATGCCAATATCGATACATACCTCCGAACCGACGATCATGAAATCAAAAAGTTGAAAGCAAGAGCCACGTTTCGAGTAAATTTTTGGTAGACCTCATTTGGGTTTTTAAAATTAAATTTTGAAAACTTACAATGCAAGAGGAAAGATATCACATTGACAAACTTTCCTTGCGGAATCACACCAAGCCATTACTTCAATAAGACGATTCACACAATATATACACATATTGATACACCGATATCACTTTTCATTCCAGCACAACAAAAGAATCAACGAACATGGATTGCGTATTCACAATTCACATTTAAACTCCACATAATAACACATAATCACACAAGCTCGTATAACACGAGACGCAACAAAGTAGGGAGACTTACATCCACAGATCGCACGAAGATGATGGCTGCACCTCGATACTAATCACGACCGACACCTCAGATGACGCGTCGCGACACGACTCAGTCAGACAACATCTGACAAGACAAGACGAGACAAGACCCGACAACACACAACTCGACCCGACAGCCTAGGTTTCCGCAACCTAAGCTCCGATACCATATTCTGTAACATCCCCAAACCACTTGGGAATATTACAACGCCGTAGACCCTCTCTGTGAGGATCTACCAGGCTAAATACAGAAAACACAACAACACAATACATACCGACATGGGTAATTAACAAACCATTAGACCGATTTGGTCTTTTACCACAACCTACACATCAACCATACATTACTCTTTCTCGTAACTCATACCCACGCGGGGGTTAACATAAATCAACGTTCCCACATAGGGGAAAATAAACACAACGGAAGGACAAAACAAGACATCACCAAATACCCAACACCGGTCTTCATGTGATTAGTATCGCCGTCTTCCATCATCATTCATAACGATCCTGTGAATTGCTCCCCAGCAACTTGCAAGTACCTGGATGCAAAACAGACATCCACCCCCCGAATACTCGGGGGTTAGCAAAACTCCACTGTTTTGCTAGTGCAAGTATAAACGCAAAGACAGGCCATACATATCATACTCCAAGAACATAGAAATCATGAATATACTTCCCGAGATAATTCGCTTGATCAAAACAGTTTGAATTATGAAAGATAGGAATAAAACCATTTTACATCTTACAAAACATTTTACGATCTCGGGAGTTTTGGAAGCTTTTGGGGTTTAAAAATTTTCAAGCCTTTCGAAACACTTAGGGACACAGCCCAAAAATCATTTATTTCAAAATACGATTCCGATAACAAAATACGGGGTCTACGACCCAATCATAACATTCCAACCACAAGCACGGGGTCCATGAATCAACTTATTCACATCACATACTCACAAGAATAACCCGACATAAACTACACCGTGTCAAACATTACCATGACAACAGTCTCACAGAACGACAATGGAGAGCACAACTTTGCAACTTGACCATACGTCCAAACTCAACACACCACAGAGCTACAATACACAGATCAACTACAGGACTCACGTACCCTTACCAAATTATCACAGTCAAGGGACAAATCACACACAACACATTTACTGGTGCCATTCCAGCCAAGTACGATACCATTTGAACTGCCATTCTTATCAGACGAAATATGCGCCAAATATCATAGTTCTCCAACAAACATTTCAAAGTTAACCGTTGGTACGAGACTCACGGCCTCCGTACCCCGCAGAGCCCCGTCGGACATCCCTGGGTGGTTAACCTTAGTTCGCGATACGCACACACACGGCAATACGTATCCCTAGAGGCCTCGTCAGACCGTCCCTAGGTGAACATACACATATCATCCACAACGCCACGAGAAGCCATAATTCGAATACTAGAATATGCATACAAATGCTATGTACTTCGCTAGAATGGCCACTTTAACCGGCATATACTCACAATCAATTTCACACAACGACAAGCAAATACCAATGTCAAACAACACCAAGTGTCCCAACCTCCTTACGAAGGAGTAACAACTAATATCACACAACGTCACATATTCACCGTATAATTACACATCTCAATACACAATCCTCGGCAACTATTTACGATCTACTAAATTCACTAAAATATGTTCAATATCTTCCATCACACGACAATGATACACATAATCAGAAAACACATTTATTCACAAAGCCTACGAGTTATCTTCGAAGGAAAACCTTTATCAAAAGCATACCGATCCTTTTAAAAGTTCATTAAAACATTCGGATTGCACATAAAATCATTTATCAATGATTCCGTCTACGAAACATGAAAAGTATGGGCAAGATACTTACCTCGGTACCCGAGCAATGGAACAACGAACGAACACGGTCGGATAGTCCTCGAACTTCCGAAAACGACCAAGAATTCGACAACCTCACGGTTGCTATGAAAATAACATCACCACGGATAAATAACGTTAAACGGAATCCGAATCAACCGGAAAAACAACAAGGATCCGAGGGTTCCTTCGAAGAAATCGGAAATCAAGTCCCGGGTGATAAAAATCTATATATGAGTTACAAAATCTGAAGATCATGGCCAAGACAACAAGAATACCATAATCAATTCATCCACCATGGATTAAATCGAAGAATCACGAAGAAACCCCTAAAATTACATAACTAGGGTTCTACGGAAGAATTACCTCGATCCGACGAAGAACAAGGATTGGATGATGATATAATTGACAAGGATCTTCCAAACCACCTTGGAAAAGAGTAGAGTAGGCCAAAGACGTCGCTCCCCGTCTTCTCCCGTCGCCAGCCGCCCCAAAAACGAAGAAAGGGTGAGAAATGATGATTAAATGCTGCTGTCCAATATTTATACTGGACAGTTATTAGCGTGCGCTAACTAGACAGCATTAGCGCACGCTAACGAGGTCAACTCTCAGAACTACCGCAATTAACAAGGTTAGCGTGCGCTAGACACACACACGTAGCGCGCGCTAACGAGCCACAGATACAGCCCAGTAGCTCCTGGACAGGCCTGCACCTACCAGGTAGCGTGCGCTAGGAAGAACGATTAGCGTGCGCTAAGCAGTCGATAGCGTGCGCTAGATACTAACCTTAACGGGCGCTAACGAGACCCTGGGCCTCACCCAAGAGCTCTCGGACTGCCGCCGGATCGCCGCTAGCATGCGCTACACATCCGGTAGCGTGCGCTAACCACAACACAGTAGCGTGCACTATGCCACAAGCATTAGCGTGCGCTACACCACAAAAACCCAAAAACTCGCATAGTGATTCGAAACGCATCCGAACACATGTCCCAATAAGGCACACCCAAAACATGGCACAAAATTCAAATGATGAGGAAAATACCAATCCTAGAAAACCTAAAATTCGACTTAATCCGGCACAAAGATCTCGGGTATTACAACACCAACCCATCCAATGGATGATTTGATCTTCTTTTTCCCCTTGTTCACTCCCCTCAACCTATACGGTTTCTATAGTTCATGAACAAGTTAAGTTTATACCATCGACACAAATCAGTTTCACAATTGAATCTTATCCTAAACCTATCAGGTTTCTAGGGATAAAATTTGCTCCAACCGAAGGCATCCAATGCGCACCCAGTAATTTATCCGTCCTCCCCGAACGACTACCTCGATAACTCGGAAGCATAGCACATCCGGTTTGGATTTCAATTTCCCGAAAACTCGATAGAGGGAAGGAAAACCTTGAAACCTTATAAACTTAATAATTTATCGTGGGAAAATTTTCGCAATTAACGTTACACTTTGCACATTAATCATTTAAGCGCGATTGTGGCATTCATACAATATGAAATAACCATTCAGAACCTAGTTGCTACCAACATGTGGTTCATGGACCGTTCCTAGAAAACAAAAACTCCGTAATCTAATTACAAGTCTTCGTCTTGAATCTTCATCTTCTCGAAACGGATCTTCCTCTGGTCTTCGTCATTACATATAAATTTTACATTGAAAAATGCATCCTAGATACAAATATTTCTAGTAAAATAAATAGGCTCAAAACGGCCTTTACAAACCAATCGAATAAAACGAACGATTCAAAAACTAAGTCCACGAACCACATCCCCATTCAAAAGCATTTATCCAATAAATACTAAATAAATGGAAGGCGTAGAGATACATTGATCCAATCAACAATACGAACCGATCCAATAGATTCACACAATCGGTAATATGAAAACGTTCAAAATAATTCGGTCGATCACAAGTATTCCAATTAATCAAGTTTCCCTTATAAAATAAAATACCATAAATCATTTTAATCATATTAAATCCAATTTAAAATGAGGGAAATCATTTTTAGGAATACACGAAGCAAACAAGCCCGAAATGGGCTGAACCGCACCCGAAAACGCCACTAGGCAGCAAGCAGGGCTGCCCAGCGGCCCTGGGTCGCGGCCCCCTGAGCCTGGGCCGCGGCCCCCTGCTTCCGGACCTCTACTGGACCGTCCAACGGCAATTCGGGGCTAGTTTTTCGACCGAATATCCAATATCTATATTTTCCAACATTCATATCATCAATATAAATCATATTTCCAAGAAATAGAAGATTTATCTTTAGACATAAACTTACGAAAAATACAACTATAACGAACGAAAAAACATATACCACGATTATGACTAAAATAATTCCAAATCATTCACCATCTAATCGAGCATTCCAAATGCCAATATCGTATATACGATCGCAAGACCTACGCTTCGATACCACTGTTGGGATTCGGTGCCTAAAACAAAGGCCCAGTGGAAGCGGTAAAACGAAAATTAATTCGATCCGAATCCCTACGAGGATCGATCGAGCTATGTATATACGAATATATAAACGGAAAACAAGAGTTATAAGAAACTCATCCTTGAAGTCCGTTGATTAAATGGTAACCTTCTCCAGAGTTATTCCCCAATCTTTGATTGATCTCTGCGAATCCAATCCGCTCCAAGCTCTTGAACTATCCAATGCCAAAAGCACCGCGTCTCTACTTGCCACGCGCCGGAAAAATGACCGGAACGACAACACTCAATTAACCTCTAAGGTTATGGATAGAATCAAGTGATGAAGCCTTTTATTATTGCACTCTAAGTGTATAATATTTATCTCTCAATGTATCTTGAATTTTCTCCAAGAAAACTCAAGAACAAGATGAAGATAATTGAGAAAACTATTTTCTCTCTCTCAAAACTAAAACTCACGTATGGAATTTCCTTGGAGAGGTTGAGAGATGTCTTCATTTATTCTACATCCAAATCCCACACAATCCCTTTATCCTTATTAAGATATATCATATCTCTTAGGTGATTAGTCTTCACCCACCAAAGCAAGACAAAGACTAAAGGTAAGAGATCAAAGGTGGGGCCGGCCTCTAGAAGGAATTCGACTAGTTAGGTTCGTTTCGGACTCCCGAGAGTCCAAACAGATAAACTCCGATTCCGTTCCGATGTATTTATATCGATTAATTAATCCAATTAATTAATCATATTAAATACATAATAACATAATTAATTTCTCCAAGAAATAATTATATTCATGAATTAAATTAATCACCCGGTAATTTATTTAATTAATTAGGTCGTAAATTAATTTATCCAATAAATCAATTTAGACATCCAATGTCCCAAATTAGATATCCAATATGTAATATTCATAATGAGAGATTAAGCTCGATTCATTCCATCATCAATCCTATTGCGCGACTCGGTAGGTTCGTCTCAGTCAGCAATGGGAGGAACCAAAGAGTAGTAGCACCACCTAGCCAGCCTGGCGGCTTACAATGTACCCCAACTGAGAATGAATCATTGGGATCATTCAAGAACTATTCTGTCGTGAATACCAGTATACGTATAAACCCTTCTTTCAAATGTCCCAATCAAGTTATAGGGTCACGGTCAGTCAAACCCTACCTGTACTTGACGCTATGCATGTGTGAATGCAAATCGAGATCATTGAGCTCTCGTGTATCCAATACAACTAGCTCCAATGCTTTGGCCAAAGACTTATGATCTCATCTGCCAATAACCGCACAGGACATATAACCCGCTCACTAATGGGAGAAAGAATTCTATCTTGGTATTCAAGAGACTCGCTACTTGCCCGCTAAGATACACGCCGAGGTTGACCTGCACTCCCAGCTTATAGGGTCGAACTACTCTAATGAAAATCTTAACGTCACAAGCACATCCCTACTAAATCCTCAAGTCGAAGGTTCACGAATACCTATCACAACCTTTGATTCCGTCATTGATCGTCCCTGAGTGAAATCCGCTTGACGAATCGAGGATGAGTCGCCCGAGTATACTAATCCAATTAGCATACCTATAACGTGTGCTCCCACTAACCATTAGTGTTCGACATGCACTCTCCATGTCAAAGAACAGTCATACAAGTCTTCACATAAACTTAACGCCCAGTCAAGTTTCATCGACTTGCGAACGATTAAGTATTTGAGCTATAAACTTTTCCAGTGCCTACCCCCTTATCCAATAAGGAGTGGAACGTTTTGCTCTCAAATACACGGACTAGTTTCTATATGTATAATTACGAGTTAGGAATGCCAGTAACTACCAGTAAATAAAGTAACATCAATTGCCTTATTTTAATGATTTACATAATTACAAGTACAATGCCCTCACTCAACATCCTCTGAGTGGCATTCGAGGGCATACTCCTAACAGACCGACCTCTTCTTTGGGAGAACAAACTCGCTTCCTGGAGATGTTGATTTACCACTAGTAGCAATATCGTCCGTCCATATGAAATTACGCATGACGGTCTCCACCTTTGAAAGCAGTGTCAATGGCCATCGATATATCATCATGGAATGTACAAGTGCGCTAGAGATAACACTATCGACCAAACACACCCAGCCTACCATAGAGATGGAAGATCCCATTCAGAGGGAGAATCTGTAGATAATAGAATCCGCGTAGGGCTTAAAGATCAAACGGGTAGGGGCTCCAATAAAGATGGGTACACCTAGGTATTTCATAGGTTAAGGAGCCTTCCGTCATACTGGATAAACGGAGAATTTTTTACTTCCGACGGGGAGCAATCTTAGCACCGAGGAACACCCTGGATATGGCCGTGCTAACCCATTGTCCCGAAAGGAGGTCGTACGTATCAAAGACGGTTCTAATTTGTTGAACAGAGGAGACCGTCGCCGCACAGAAGACCAATATATCGTCAGCATAGAACAAGAAAGGTGGGCAGAGGACGTCCATATGGTCCATGGCTGGTCTGATCATCTTCTTCGAGTGGCAGATCATAACCATACGGCTAAGGAATTCTTCCGCCAAACAGAAAAGCAAAGGGATGGAGAGTCGGGCTGAATGAAGTATAGTGGACATACGGACTACATCAAGCTCCGCAAACCCGAGAAACCGAAGAAACGACAGAGGAAGTCCCATTTGTTAGTGTCAAAGGCCTTATTGATGTCAATCTTGAAAGCCAAGTTTCCATCATCTCTTTCCCTGTGTGATACGAAACCGACTACTCCAAGCGTAGAAGACGAAGTAAGAATTGACGTAAAACACCTCGACCATACTCCAACGCACTTAGGCGAGAAAACAAAAACGAGGTACGGAGTTACCTTGATAGTCGGGATTGGAATAACTTAAACAAAAGACAACTTGCATCTTGGGGAGGGAAAGAGGTTCAAGTGGCAACTAAACAATAAAAGAATGTTCAGCTTTGTCTTACAAAAGCAGCAAGATCCTTGGCAAAAGGCGGCTGTCAGCAAGCAACTTGGAGACAAAGACCCAGCTTTTACTTTTGTCAACAAGTGACATGAGGAACCTTTTTATTATCTTTCCTTATTTTAAGCTCAGCTTGTATTAGTTTAATTTATCTTATCAGGCTGCTTTTGCATATAAATAGCGGCAGTAGAGTTGTAATGAAGGATTACTGAATGTTGAAGAAATAAGAACACTTTTTGTTTTTCCCTGGTCAATGCTTTTCATCAAAACTTGGTTTTTATTCGACGCATTTCGAGTATTAATCTGATTGATTCTCAATAGGTCTTGAGGAGAAATCACCTTATCAAATTATAGGTCTAATTTGATAAAAACATCTGTTTATATCTTGTTTCGAAATTCTGTTTGTTTTTCGATACAGTTGTATACTTGTCCGATATTTCGCATAAAGTGTTGTTCGATCCTTTGAACTTGTTTCCTGTTGAATTCGTGTCCACCCGAAACGTGCTGTTTCGAGACAAGTCTTTACTTTTGTCAAGTTCCTGTCTTGTTGCTGTATCGAGTTGTCGTCATACATTCCTGTCGTGAGTGCGTGCCGCTAGCCTGTGTGTTACCGCTGTAGCGAACTGTTGTCACGGCCTCGACGCTTTTGCCGATAGCTTCCGCCACAAAAATCCTTCCGTCAGATCGATACCGAATTCGCATCACAAGCGAGAATTCGTATCATAAGTGGTATCGGAGCCCAAGTTCTTAATCTTTGGCATTATGGATCTCAACGACGTTGACTTCTTGGCAAAACTTCGTGACACATTGCGTGACGTACCAGAATAACACGACCAGCGTTGGCAACCTAGGCGTGGTGACTATGAACGACCCTCACGCCATGTCGAAGAGTTCAAGGTAAACGAGCTTCCGGAGTTCGTTGGAGGGACATACCCTGAAGTTTACCTGGAATGGGAACGAAAAATTGATCGTATGTTCGAGTTTAAAGATCTCAACGATGAGAAAAGGTGTAAGTTTGCAATTCTCAAGTTGGGGAAAGGAGCTTCACTTTGGTACGAAGGAGTAAAAACACGAAGAGATCGTGCGGGAAAGGATAAGATCCGTTCGTGGGATTTGTTAAAAAGAAAACTTCATAAAAGATATGTGCCAACATCACACCTATTGTCCTTGTACAGGAAGATTGCAGATCTCATGCAAGCAAAGTTAAATGTCGAGGAGTTTGAGAATCTAACCTTAATGGGAGAGATAGAGGAGAATGCGGAGCATAAAATGTCGCGATTCTTGCGAGGCCTAAACTGAAGCATAGCTAACTCGGTGGAACTGTATCCATATGAGGACTTCGATACATTATATGGGTTATGTGTGAAGCTAGAAGCTCAAAACAGGATGAAGATGTATAAACCCGAGTTTCCAGTCAAATTTGGAAACCCAAGCATCGGGTCTAGTTCAGCTGCTAAGGCAACTGTACCGACACCGGTTCCTCGCTATGCGATTCCGCTAAGGCAACTGCACTTACATACCAAGGAGACGAGTTTGGCTAAAGTGAGATGTTTCAAATGTCAAGGATTCGACATTATCAAAATGATTGTCCGAACAAGCGAGTGGTGACACTAAGGGAAGTCACACGATCCGAGACGAGTTGTTGGTTGAGGAAGAAAGACTGGTGACGATTTGATTTCGGCATGAAGGACGAATAAGGAGAAGAATGCGAGACTTACGATGTTCAATTACGATATGCCCTTGGTCCTTCGCACTCGCAAGCCAAGTCGGTTCCGAGCGAGTCGTAATAATGGATCAAATATTCCATACAAAGTGTCAAGTCGAGATAAGTGGTGTAGTTTAATTATCGACGAGGGAGTTGCACCAACGTGGCTTCAAGTGAAATGGTGACGGCTTGGTCTAACCACCACAATTCACCCTAAGCCATATGCTTTACATTGGCTTGATGACGGAAGTAAGGTAAGGGTTTCGAAGCAAGTTCGGGTCGGATTAGCAATGGCTTCATATCACGATGAGATATTGTGTGATGTGATTCCAATGGATGCTTGTCACGTGCTTTTGGGACGCCCTTGGTTATTTGATAGGGATGTATTGCATCAGGGTAGGAGCAACGAATACGAGTTGCGAGATAAGGGAAAGAAGATCGTATTAAAACCGATGTCACCCCAAGCTATCCGGTCCATAAGTGCCAAACGAGGGGAAAAACCGAACCTCACCATGTTCGCGAGCGAGAGGGAAGTTGAACACGCTATGGAAAGTGGCGAGCGTGTTTACATGCTGGTGATAAAAGAGACTCAAGATGATTTCGTGCTGGCGAAATACGAGGATACAATGACCAACTTACTACATGACTTCGCGGACGTCTTCCCTGAAGAATTGCCGTCGGGTTTGCCACCAATTCGTGGAATTGAGCATCAAATCGACCTTATACTAGGTGCACCTCTTCCGAATAAAGATGCCTATAGGTGTAATCCCGAGGAAACGAAGGAACTTCAGAAGCAAATTGAAGAACTGATGAGCCACGGGTATGTTCGAAAAAGTTTAAGTCCATGTGCGGTTCCGGTCCTACTTGTTCCTAAGAAGGATGGTTCTTGGCGAATGTGTATTGACAGTCGAGCTGTGAACAATATAACCATAAAGTATCGATTTCCAATTCCAAGGCTTGATGACATGTTGGACGAATTACACGGATCAGTGATTTTTTCAAAAATTGATCTACGAAGTGGTTATCACCAAATTCGATGCGAAGGAGATGAGTGGAAGACACCTTCAAAACTAAACACGGCCGTATGAATGGACCGTTATGCCGCTCGCCTTACAAATGCACCGATTACTTTCATGCGCTTGATGAATGAGGTACTTAAACCATTTTTGGGCGATTTGTGGTTGTTTATTCGATGATATTTTGGTTTATAGTCGATCAAAGGAGGAACATATCGGACATCTACGGCAAGTATTCAAGACTCTTAGGTCTCGTAGGTCAGATGGAAAGAAAGAAAAGTGTGCGTCTCGCCGAGAGCATAACTTTTCTTGGCTATGTTGTCTCAAGTATGGAGTGTCATGATCAGGGAAAATTGAAGCTATTAAGTCGTGGCCTACTCCTAAAACCGTGAATCGGTTAGATCGCTCCACGGTCTTGCCTCCTTTTATCGGAGGTTTATTCGAGATTTCAGCACCATAACGAGTCCGATAACCGAGTGTTTGAAGAAGGGCACGCTTAATTGGAGCCGGCCGCCAGAGTCATTTACAAATTTGAAGGCAAAGTTGTGCGAAGCACCAATCTTAGCATTACTCGATTTTTCGCAACCATTCGAAGTAGAATGTGATGCTAGCAGAGTTGGCATTAGGGCAGTTCTCATTCATGGAAAGCGACCTATTGCTTATTTTTCAGAGAAGTTGAACGGTACTCGTCTCAATTATTGTACGATTTACAAGGAGTTTTATGCTATTGTGAGGGCTCTAGATCATCGAGTCACTATCTTCGCCAAAACATTTCATCATACATTCGAACCATGAATCATTGAAGTATATTAACGGGCAACACAACGTGAGTCCCAGGCATGCGAAGTGGGTGGAATTTTTACACTCGTTTCACTTCTCATCAAAGTATAAGGATGGAAAGAGCAATGTTGTAGCAGATGCATTGTCTAGGCGTTATGCCTTACTCTCTACCCTTGACGTTCGATTGCTTGGATTTGATACAAGAAAGGAGTATTACGAAGGTGATGCAGACTTTGGCGAGACCTACGCCCGTGCAAACTCGCCCGATGGGAGAATTTTCGATACAGAGGGCTTCCTTTTAAGGGAAATCGTCTTGCCTACCTGTGCACACACCCGAGAATTGCCGGGTTCGAGAGGCTCACTGAGGGGGTTTGGCTGGCCACTTTGGTTCGCCCAAAACATCGATGTGCTTAAAGAACATTTTTATTGGCCAAAGATGCAGGAGATGTCCATAATATAATCGCAAGTGCGTGACATGCCATATTGCGAAGAGTTCGCTCAAACCAGAATATACACACCTTTACCGATTTTGGAGAGGCCATGGGAAGATGTCTCGATGGATTTCATCGTTGCTTTGCCTCGAACCCAACGAGGAAAGGATGCGATCATGGTTGTTGTCGATCGTTTTTCAAAGATGGCTCATTTTGTTCCTTGTCACAAAACCGATGATGCGAGTAATGTTGCTGACTTGTATTTCCGGGAGTTGGTGCGATTACATGGAGTTCCGAAAACTATTGTTTCGACCGACTCAAGTTTCGAGTTACTTCTGGAACACATTGTGGAGGAAGCTGGGAACCAAGCTTTTGTTTAGTACTTCGCATCATCCTCAAACAGACGGACAAACTGAAGTGACTAACCGAACACTGGGAACGCTGTTGCGAGGCTTAGTAAGCAAGACACAAAGGATTGGGATTTAAAGCTCGCGCATGCGGAGTTTGCTTACAACCGTTCTCCTACTCATGCCACAGCGCATTCTCCATTTGAAGTAGTTTACGGGCTGAATCCTTACATACCGCTGGATCTAATTCCACTACCAAGTGACGAATTGGTGCATAAGGATGTGGAGTCAAAACTAAAATCAATGATGAAATTACACGAACAGGTGCGCGATCGAATCAAGGAAATAAATGAGACGTACAAAAGGAAGTCGAACAAGCAAAGAAAGTCGAGACTATTCGAGGTTGGAGATTTAGTTTGGTTATATTTGAGGAAGGAACGATTCCCGAGTAAGCGTAAGAACAAGTTAATGCCACGAGCTGAAGGACCATTTAGAATAGTTGCGAAGGTGAACGACAATTCTTACAAGTTAGAACTTCCGGGTGATTATGGAGTGCATGCTACTTTCAACATAGGCGATCTATCTCCTTACCTTGACGACGATGGGATTGCGGAATTGAGGACAATTCCTTTTAAAGAAGGAGGGAATGATACGAAACCGACTACTCCAAGCGTAGAAGACGAAGTAAGAATTGACATAAAACACCTCGACCACACTCCAACGTACTTAGGCGAGAAAACAGAAACGAGGTATGGAGTTACCCTGATAGTCGGGATTGGAATAACTTAAACAAAAGACAACTTGCATCTTGGGGAGGGAAAGAGGTTCAAGTGGAAACTAAACAATAAAAGAATGTTCAGCTTTGTCTTACAAAAGCAGCAGGATCCTTGGCAAAAGGCGGCTGTCAGCAAGCAACTTGGAGACAAAGACCCATCTTTTACTTTTGTCAACAAGTGACATGAGGAACCTTTTTATTATCTTTCCTTATTTTAAGCTCAGCTTGTATTAGTTTAATTTATCTTATCAGGCTTCTTTTGCCTATAAATAGCGGCAGTAGAGTTGTAATGAAGGATTATTGAATGTTGAAGAAATAAGAACACTTTGTGTTTTTCCCTGGTGAATGCTTTTCATCAAAACTTTGTTTTATTCGACACGTTTCGAGTATTAATCTGATTGATTCTCAATAGGTCTTGAGGATAAATCACCTTATCAAATTATTGGTCTAATTTGATAAAAACATCTGTTTATATCTTGTTTCGAAATTCTGTTTGTTTTTCGATACAGTTGTATACTTGTCCGATATTTCGCATAAAGTGTTGTTCAATCGTTTGAACTTGTTTCCTGTTGAATTCGTGTCCACCCAAAACGTGCTGTTTCGAGTGTTGCTGTTTGGAAGTGGGCTGCATCAAGTCTTTACTTTTGTCAAGTTCCTGTCTTGTTGCTGTATCGATTTGCCGTCATACATTCCTGTCGCGAGTGCGTGCCGCTAGCCTGTTGATGCCGCTCGATACCCAACAGTGTTACCATACAGAACCGTTGTGAATCGTGGTTGTGCGGCGGAAGTATAAGTTCTCAAATGGAAGCAAACGAAAGCAAAGAAACAAAGAAATAATAATGGTCAAGATTTCAGACAAAGAAGACTTCGATACAGCTCTTCAATACAGCAGCACTTCGATACAGCGGTACTTCGATACAGCTCTTCAATACAGCAGCACTTCGATACAGCTCCTCAATACAGCAGTAATTCGATACAGACAGAATCGATGGCACTTCGATTCAGCAAGAGTCGATCGTACGTTGGTACAACAATATTTGGATATTAATACCTTATAGTAACAATGGACTTCACGCTTCAGACGGGACTTCGACAAAGAACAATGGATACGGAAATGATGAGGGCACTTCAAACCCTTAGAATTAATTACTATAATCCCCTTAGAATTCTGTTCTAAAGAAACGTTTGGAATTATTCTAAGAACTCAAGTTTCTATGATTAAGACTTAACAATTTTATGAACTAAAATTGTAAGAATGTACAATTGAGAATTATAAGAATAATACTCAAGAAAAGTCGAGCAACAACTCTGATTCTAGCATAAAGTCAAATATGTTTTTTTATCCGAAAAGGTTGATTCACTCGTTAACTAAAGATCTCCTTTTATAGTAGAGTAAAAACAAACTATAATATCCCATATATTAAACTAAGGAAATAAAATCAAGTGTCCCTACTTTTAAGACAATGCAGTACTACACATGGGACTGGATTAAAAAGGGAATAAACTAACAACAAATTAACTATAAAGTAAATAAAGAAATCTTGAAAAGGTCTTGGTCTTCACAATCCTCACGTTCTCTTTGAAACTTCCACATGCTGAAGTACCTTTTTCAAGACAAAGTAAAATATCACACCTTCCTTGAAGCTTCTTCACGCCTAAGTCTAATTTCCAAGCTAGGATGGATTTTCCATAATCATCAAGTCGACCTTCGGTTGTTCATCCTTATTTATAGAGTATTTCTCTTTTTGAGTTTTTATTATTTAACTCTCATTTTCAGGAAATACGACAAAGACGCCCTCATGCCATTATTTAGGCAATATCTGGGGTCTGCCCTCAAGCTTTCTGTTTTTAGCTATATCTGGGCTGCCCTCAAGCAAAGCTATATCTGGGCTTAGAATTTGAACAACTGTCGGGTCTTCTTGAATCTCAAGTAGATCTACCATTGCACAGTTACTAAACTTAGACATGATTTCCACTTCTAATTCGGGCAGCTTAAGGACGAGCTTGTCTTCTTCTTTTCTTTGGACGTGAATTCGTCTAGGTTCGTGGACTTTATTCACAGTACTCCAAGCAAATTTCAAGGTGAGGGTCTTCAAGAGAGGATTTGATTGAGGTCATACAAGAAACCTCTTGAGTAGGAACCGAGTTGTCTTTATAGGAGTTAATAATGTATAATAAGGTAACAGTGAGGAACGTGCATTAAGTTTATTTTGTGAGGTGGTGCTAGTGTCACTGCTCTCAACATTTCACTCGCTTGTTCTCTCAACTTCCTAGCACGTGCACGTGTGATAGGACCAAAGGGGGTCCATGACGGTTCCAATCGCTCCTAACTCTCTTGGTAGCACAACCGTGTTTGTATCATCCTCCCTCTTGAGAAGGATCCGTCTCGCATCCGCGAGGTCACCTCGCTTCAAATAAAGACAAATCAAACATTAAAAGTAGCAGATACATTGTATTCTCCTGGTAAGTCTAGTTTATAAGCATTATTATTTATCCTCTCCAAGATCATGAAAGGACCGTCTCTCGTGGTAGCAACTTTGATCTCCTTCAGACAGAAACCTTTCCTTACTCATATGTATCCACACCTACTCCAGTTCAAGACCACTTCTTTTCTCCTCGGTTGGCGCGCCAACATACCGCTTAGTACGCCTTTCAATGTTAGCTCTTGCTTTCTCATGGATTTGTTTAACTAGCTCGGCTTTCTTATTCCCATCTGTATTTCAATTCTTTCACCACAGTGCAAAGGCACAAGATCAAGTGGGGTCAAAGGGTTAAATCCATAAACAATCTCAAAAGGAGAAAATTGAGAAGCAGAATGCATTGTTCGATTATAAGCAAACTCAACATGTGGCAAACATTCTTCCCAAATCTTAATGTTTGTTTTTATTATAACCCTTAACAAAGTAGAAAGAGTTCTATTTACTACTTTGGTTTGCCCATCAGTTTGTGGGTGACAAGTGGTAGAAAATAGAAGCTTTGTGCCTAATTTAGCCCATAAGGTTTTCCAAAAATAACTTAGGAACTTAGCATCGCGGTCAGAAACTATAGTCCTAGGCATTCCATGTAAACGAACGATCTCTCTAAAGAAAAGATTAGCCACGTGAGATGCATCATTAGTTTTGTGGCAAGCTATGAAATGTGCCATTTTTGAAAACCTATCAACCACAACAAATATAGAATCCCTCCCATACCGGTTTCGAGGCAATCCCAGCACGAAATCCATCGATATATCAGTCCAAGGAGTATTAGGAATAGGGAGTGGGGTGTACAACCCGTGGGGTTGAACTCGACTCGTAGCCATTTTACAATCGATACAGCGACCACAAATACGAATGACATCTCGTTTCATACCCGGCCAGTAGAAATGTTCTTGCAAAATGCATAAGGTTTTATCAATGCCAAAATGACCCATCAACCCTCCCCCATGTGATTCGAGTAACAATAGTTCACGATAGAGCTAGTAGGTATGCATAACTTATTTTCTCTAAATAGAAAACCATCACTCTTATAGTACTTATCTACTCCACTTCTCACAAGTAATGAAAATTTCACAAATCAATGTCTCTCTCGTGTATTTTTAATCTATTCAAAAACAAGTATTTTTGAATCTAAAGCGCTAGAAGGTATACTTGCGAGATAGAGCATCAAAGAACGATGTTCTCTTCCTTGTTTGTACTTGATTACATACGGAACGTCTCTATGAATTCCATCCATCGAGCATGCCTTCTATTCAACTTTTGTTGCCCCTTCAGATGTTTCAAGGACTCGTGATCAGTGTGTATCACGAACTCTTTGGGCCATAAGTAATGTTGCCAAGTTTCGAGTGCTCGAACCAAGGCATATAATTCCTTGTCGTAAGTCGATAGTTCAAAGAAAGCTCCTCCCAACTTCTCATCAAGTAGGCAATCGGCCTACCTTCTTGCATCAAAACAGCTCCTATACCTTTTTCCGAATGCATCACATTCGATCTCAAAAGACTTAGCAAAATTCGGCAGGGCTAGTAGTGGAGCATTTGTCAGTTTTTCTTTCAAGGCCTTGAACGCCGTCTCTTGTTCCTGTTCCCACATGAATCCAACATTCTTCTTGATTACCTCGGTCAAAGGGGCGGCTACAGTACTAAAGTTGGGTACAAACCAGCAATAGAAGCTTGCCAAGCCGTGGAAGCTTCGGACTTCGCTCACATTTTTGGGGCTGTCCCATTCTCTAATTGCCCTCACTTTCTCTTCATCGACATGTATCCCCTGGGAACTAACAACGAAACCAAGGAAAGCCAATTTCTCGGTGCCAAAGTTGCATTTTTGAATGTTAGCAAACAAGTGTTCCTTTCTAAGCACAAGCAACACCTCTTTCAAATGCTTGATATGTTTATTCAAACTTTTGCTATATATTAGGATGTCATCGAAGTATACAACAACAAATTTCCCAATAAAAGAACGTAGAACATGATTCATTACCCTCATAAATGTACTTGGTGCGTTAGTGAGTCCAAATGGCATAACTAACCACTCATACAAACCATGTTTAGTTTTAAACGCCGTTTTCCACTCGTCTCCCTCTTTCATTCGAATCTGATGGTACCTACTTCTTAAATCAATTTTTGAAAACATTGTGGAACCATATAATTCATCTAACATGTCCTCAAGTCTAGGGATGGGATGTCGATACTTTACCGTAATGTTGTTTATTGCACGGCAGTCTACGCACATCCTCCACGAGCCATCTTTCTTTGGTACTAGCATTACCGAGACTGCACAAGGACTCATACTCTCTCTCACATGTCCCTTTGCTAGTAGTTCATCCACTTGCCTTTGCATCTCTTTAGTCTCTTCGGGGTTACTTCGGTATGCAGGACGGTTTGGTATTGAGGATCCCGAACAAAGTCGATACAAAGGCTTGATGCCTCGAACGGCGCAACCCGGTGGGGTCTCCTCAGAAACACGCCTTCAAACTCCCGCAATAAAGAGACAATCAATGGATCAAGAGTATCGAATTGATGGAATATTAAGCAATATATCACGAAATAGTAATAGAACCACAGCCGCTTTGCGAGCAAGGCCCGCTTAACTTCACTAGCCCTACAAAGGGCGACGGTTTTTATCCCTTTAGGATCGCCATGTCTGCTTTCTTTTCCTTTTCCTTTTTTCGCTTTCTCTCGTTGCTTGTTCTAATATCCTCTGATCTTCAAGGATTTGCTTAGGGGTCATAGGTGATAGGTTAAATTTCTTCTTTCCAAAATGAAGGAATACTTGTTCGAAAACCCATCATGAGTAACTTTGCGTCGTATCGCCATGGCCTTCCTAAAAGGATCCGGTGGCATGCATAGGGCGATGTCTCAAACTACTTCATCCTCATATCTACCTATTTTAAAGGGAACGGTGCATCTACTCACTACTTTCAGCCTCAAAGATTATTCATCCACATCAATTTATATGGTTTAGGTGTCTTTCGGTTTTAAGCTCTAGTTTCGCACCAAGGTCAGTACTAATGACATTGACACAACTACCCCGTCTATGATCATACTAGAGAGGTTTCCTTAATGTAGCACCTACACCGAAACAAGTTCTCCTCCGGCTATCCTCATCTTTACTACCTTAGCTGAAAAGGACATTCTAAGCACTACATTAATCTTCCCATCTAAGATTTCTTCATTACATTCATAAATCTATTATCCACTATCCTCAACCTTAATCTCTTCTTCTCCCTCACTGTCAGTCGCTATTTCCCCTGACTTAATGACTACAGCTTGCTTGTTTTGGAAGTTTGGGGCTATGTGACCTATACCTTGACACTTATAGCATCGTATCTCATGTGTCCTAGGTTGAGGTTTGAAACTTGATGAAGGTTGGGACTTAGTTGGCGGATTAGGGGCTGTCTGGACCCTAATGACCGACGGTTTTGGGTCTTCTTTATGGTTAGTGGGCTGTCTCGATTTCCATGGGATACTAGGAGTGGGGTTCTTCCTAGTTTGACGCCTCCGAACTTGGGTTTCTATTTTCCTAGCCGTGTGCACCATTTCTTCTAAGTCATGCATAGTCATGAGCTCCAATTGGTTCCTAATCTCAACATTAAGTCCGGCTAAGAACCTAGTCATGGTACTATCGTGGTCCTCCTCTATACGACACCTAATCAGTCCTGTTTCCATTTCCTTATAGTAATCGTCTACTGACTTTGGAGACTATACCTAAGGTCCCTCATGTAATAGCTAGGAACAAATCTTCCTTCATCACTCGCTTCAGCTCTTCCCATGTATCTATGGGTCTTTCCCCACGCCGATGCCTAAGTCAACTACATGATCCCACCATACAAGAGCATACCCAAGAACTCTACAAAGGCTATCTTAACCTTCTTAAGATCCGAAAATTTCGACACTCAAATTGTCCCCGACCTTCCTAACCCATTCAAAATAAGTTTCGATCGATTTGCCTTCAAAAGGTGGTATGGAGAACTTAACACTACTTAAGTTATCATCTACCCTTACTCGTTGTTCTCTAGGTTCTTGGTCGATCCTAGGCTGTCTATCATCCTCAAAGTACGCATCATATTCATCTTCTGGATAGTATTCGGGTGGTGGAGGGGCTGCCCTAACTCTACCCCTTTCTCTACCTCTATACCGTGAATCCCTTCCTCCCATTGTGGGTTCTCTCTCTCGATTCTCCCTGTTTCTAATAGTAGGTTCGGGAGTTGGTGACGTTCTATGGGATTTCAGCTCTTCCTCATTTCCAACATCATGTTTTCCATCCTTCGTATGTAAGATGTCGCCTTCGAGTTGGAATTGCACATCACGGAAGCTTTGGATTTTATTAGTAATCGGTCGCCGCTAAGACCTCTTCCTCATCTACGGATCCTTCCCACTGCCTAAGGGCTGGAGTTTCTCCATCCTTCGAATTTCACTAAGTGATTCGAAATAGTAAGCAAGTATCGAGTAGCTTACTTAAAACACAACAACTTAACTCCAATGCGAATCACAATATTATTTATATATATATATAGATATATGAGAATAACGATAAGAAAGGAACGACAAAACCATTCTCTAATGCCAAATGATGCCGCTCGATACCCAACAGTGTTACCAATATAGGAACTGTTGTGAATCGTGGTTGTGCGAAGCGGAAGTATAAGTTCTCGAACGGAAGCAAACGAGCAGCAAACAGCAAATAACAATAATGGTCAGCACTTCGGTACAGCGGCACTTCGATACAGCTCTTCAATACAGCAGCACTTCGATACAGCGGTACTTCGATACAGCTCTTCAATACAGCAGCACTTCGATACAGCTCCTCAATACAGCAGTACTTCGATACAGACAGAATTGATGGCACTTCGATTCAGCGAGATTCGATCGTACGTTGGTACAGCAATATTTGGATAGTACTCCGTTATAGTAACAATGGACTTCACATCGGTACGGGACTTCGGTACAGCAACAATGGATACAGAAATGATGAGGGCACTTCAAACCCTTAGAATTAATTACTATAATCCCCTTAGAATCTTGTTCTAAAGAAACGTTTGGAATTATTCTAAGAACTCAATTTTCTATGATTAAGACTTAACAATTTTATGAACTAAAATTGTAAGAATGTAGAAGTGACAATTATAAGAATAATACTCAAGAAAAGTCGAGCAACAGCTCTGATTCTAGCATAAAGCTGAAATATGTTTTTTTGATTTCAAAAAGGTTGATTCCCTCGTTACCTAAATGTCTCCTTTTATAGGAGAGTACAAAACAAACTATATTATCCCTGACATATTAAACTAAGGAAATAAAATCAAGTGTCCCTACTTTTTAAGATAATGCAGGGCGGCTACACATGGGACTGGATTAAAAAGGGAATAAACTAACAACAACTTAACTATAAAGTAATTAAAGAAATCTTGAAAAGGTCTTGGTCTTCACAATCCTCACGTTCTCTTTGAAACTTCCACATGCTGAAGTACCTTTTTCAAGACAAAGCAAAATATCACACCTTCCTTGAAGCTTCTTCATGCCTAAGTCTAATTTCCAAGCTAGGATGGATTTTCCTTAATCATCAAGTCGACCTTCGGCTGTTCATCCTTTTTTATAGAGTATTTCTCTTTTCGAGTTTTTATGATTTAACTCTCATTTTCGTGAAATACGACAAAGACGCCTCATGCCATTATTTAGGCAATATCTCGCCTCAAGCTTTCGCTTTTAGCTATATCTGGCTACCCTCAAGCAAAGCTATATCCGGCTTAGATTTGAACAATTGTCGGGTCTTCTTGAATCTCAAGTAGATCTACTGCTGCACACTACTAAACTTAGACATGATTTCCACTTCTAATTCTGGCAAACTTAATGACGAGCTTGTCTTCTTCTTTTCTTTAGACGTAAATTCTTCTAGGTTCAGGACTTTATTCAAAGGTACTCAAGCAAAATTTCAAGTAGGGTCTTCAAGAGAGGATTTGATCGAGGTCATACAAAGAAACCTCTTGAGTAGGAACCGAGTTGTCTTTATAGGAGTTAATAACAGATAATAAGGTAACAGGTGAGGAACGTGCATTAAGTTTATTTTGTGAGGTGGTGCTAGTGTCACTCGTTCTCAACATTTCACTCGTTTGTTCTCTCAACTTCCTAGCACGTGCACGTGTGATAGGACCAGTGGGGTCCATGACGGTTCCAACCGTTCCTAACTCTCTTGGTAGCACAACCGTGTTTGTATCACCTGTATTACCGCTGTAGCGAACTATTGTCATCAGTTCCCGACAGTTTCTTGCCGATAGCTTCCGCTCGTCAAAACAGCCTTCCGCTGTATCGATACCGAATTCGCATCACAAGCGAGAATTCGTATCACTGTGCAAACAATTAAAGCATTCAGAAGCATAAGCCACACAATGATGGATACATTTACTTGGAATAAAACCAAACTGATACGGGGAGAGGTGTGTGTTGTTGCCCGAAATATTTATCCGAAGATGAAATACTGCTGGAATGGACGGACAACAAACAAGGTTGCGGGAGCACTTCTGAGAGAAGATAAATAACACAAGATTTGCCGGGTTTGTTAGGCCCGGGCTTGAATGCTCTCGCGAGATGTTATTAATACAAATATTCGTGGATACAAGTATTAATGAGAGAATCTAAGTACAATGAGTGTAAAAAGATCCTATTAATCCAGCTCTTGAGCGAAGCCTTGGTGTTCTTACTTCTCGGCCGATCGTCTTCTGTGTGAGAGAGGCTGAGAGAGAAGAATGAACCGAGAGAGAGCCATTGCCAAGAGTAGGAAAGCCAAGTTGTGAGTATTGCTTCTGTATTGTGCGTGAATAGCGAGAATGCCAGAGAGTTTGGACTTCAGGGAGCAAAAGTTCCGTGGGAATCCCGTAGGTGTTGAAGTTCTGAAGCCCTTTCTCAAGTGCAGGCAGCCTTCTATTTATAGGGGCTGAGCCTGGCGGGCGATCGCCTTTCGTCCAATATAATAATGGGGCGATTGTCTTCAGGTCACATGGGTTGTCTGCCTAAAGTCCAAGGCTGCTGCTGGCAGCCAGCTATGCGGTCCAATAAGGAGCCAGCACGTGTCCGGAGTCACTGCCACATGCGGTCCTACTGACACCTTTCGGCGGGCCTGTCGGCTGGTGGGAATATGCTGATGTTAGGAGTATGCCCTCGAATGCCACTCAGAGGATGTTGAGTGAGGGCATTGCACTTGTAATTATGTAAATAAATTATATAAGGCAATGAATGTTTCATTATTTACTGGTAGTTACTGGCATTCCTAACTCGTAAATATACATGTAGAAACTAGTCCATGTATTTGAGAGCAAAACATTCCACTCTTATCGATAAGGGGTCGGAACCGGAAAGCTTATAGCTCAAATAATTAATCGCTCAGAAGTCGATGAAACTTGATCGGGCGTTAAGTTTATGTGTAGACTTGTATGACGTGTTCTTTGACATGGAGAGTGCCCGTTTAACGCTAATGGTTAGTGGGAGCACACGTTATAGGTATGCTAATCGATTAGTATACTAGAACCGACTCACCTCGATTCGCCACACGGATTTCACTCCGACAACAATGACGGAATCGAAAGGTTGTGATAGGTATTCGTGAACCTTCGACTTGAGGATTTAGTAGGGATGTGCTTGTGACATCAAGATTTTTATTAGAGAAATTCGACCCCGTAAACCTAAGGCGGGTCAACTCGACGTGCATCTGACGGCAAGTAGCAGTCCTATCAATACCAAGATAGAATTCTTTCTCCGTTAGTGAACGGGTTATATGTCCTATGCGGTTATTGCGCGATGAGATCATAAGTCTTTGGCCAAAGCATCGAGCTAGTCAGATAGATACACGAGAGCTCGATGATCTCGATTTGCATTAACGCATGCATAACGCCAAGTAGATGGGGTTTGACCGACCGTGACCCTATAACTTGATCGACATTTGAAAGAAGGGTTTATACGCCATCGGTATTCACGACACAATGGTTCTTGAATGATCCCAATCATTCGCTCTCGCCGGTACAGCAGGCCACTGATCGGCTAGGTGGTGCTACTACTCTTTGGTTCCTCCCATTGCCGATCGAGACGGACCTACCGAGTCGCGCATTAGATTGACGACTTAATGAATCGAGCTTGTTCTCTCATTATAAATATTAGATATCGATATTTAATTTATCGATATCGATGTCTAAATTGATTTATCGATAAATTAATTTACGCCTAATGAATTAAATACATTATCGTGATTAATTTAATTCATGAATATAATTATTTCTTGGAGAAATTAATTATGTTATAATGTATTTGATATGATTAATTAATCGATTAATTAGTCGATATAAATACATTGGAACGGAATCTGAGTTTATCCGTTTGACTCTCGAGTCCGAAATGGACCGAACTTGTCCAAATCCTTCTAGAGGCTGCCCCACCTCATACTTTTCCCTCATTGTCTTGGTCTCATCCTTGGTAGGTTGATGACTAAAGACTTTTGAGATATCATATCTCATTTTTATTTAGAAAGGTGATTTGAGGTGGTTGAAGGAAGATAATATTAAAGACTTTGAAAACTCTCACTTCTTGATTAAAAGCTTCTAGCCGTGAGTTTAGTGAAAGTGAGAGAGAAAATCATTTTTCAAGTCTTCATCATTTTCTTCACTTTTGTTCTTGAGTTTTCTTGGAGAAAATTCAAGATACATTGAGAGAGATATATTATACACTTAGAGTGTAATAATAAAAGCTTCATCACTTGATTCTAGCCGTAACCTTAGAGGTTAATCAGGTGTTGTTGTTCCTGGCCGCTTTTCCGGCGCGTGGCAAGTAGAGACGCGGTGTTTTCGGCGTTGGATCGTTCAAGGGCTTGGAGCGGATTGATCTCGTTGAGATCAAACTAAAGCTTGGGGAATAGCTCAAGAGAAGGTTACCATTTAATCAACGGACTTCGAGGGTTAGTTTCTTTCGACTCTTGCTTTTCGTTTATATATTCGTATATACGTAGCTCGATCGATCATCGTAGGGATTCAGATCGAATTAATTTTCGTTTTACCGCCTACTGGCCTTCGCTTTAGGCACCGAATCCCAACAAAGGGTATCGAGCGTAGGTCTTGCAATCGTATATACGATATATTGCATTTGGAATGCTTGATTAAATGATTAGTGATTTGGAATCACAACCGTTTAATTCGTTGTTTTAATTGTTCGTCGAAAATTTAATTTTTCCATGTTTTTATGTTACTATATAAATCGGTTTTATTTATTAAAACTGAATTATATGGGTAATATTAAATTAGAAAAATATAATTTTTGAAATCGGACGAAAAAGAGTCGAAAATCGTCGCCTGGATCGCCTGCCGCCTGTGGTCGCTTGGTGGCTGGATCACGGCATTTTGTTTCCGTGATCGCGTATCAGCCTCGGCTAAGGACCGGCCGTGATGCTTGACCACTGCCAGGCCCTACGATTTTATTTCGATTCCGCTTTGTGTTTATGTTTCGTTATAATAATTTCCTAAATTAAATCGATTTAATTTGACTAAATAAAATACTTGGTTTTTTATTTTGAGGAAATTTATAAATGTGAAATATTTATCATCCGGTTTATACGAACGAATTAAAACTACTATGTTTGTGAATTAATCGATTAATTCTAACATATGGTTATTTTTTTATATCGTCGATCAATATATTTAATGTGTAGTCCATTTATTTAGTATTTATCGATGAATGCTTTTGAATGGGGATGTGGTTCATGGACTTAGTTTTGAATCGCTCGGTTTTATTCGATTGGGTTGTAAAGGCCGCTTTGAGCCTATTTATTTTACTAGAATTATTTGTATCTAGGATGCAATTTTTCAATGTAAAATTTATATGTAATGACGAAGACCGAGGAAGATCCATTTCGAGAAGACGAAGATTCAAGACGAAGACTTGTAATAAGATTACTGAGTTTTTGTTTTCTAGAACGGTCCATGAACCACATGTTGGTAGCAACTAGGTTGTGAATGGTTGTTTCATATTGTATGAATGCCACAAACGCGCTTTAAATGATTAATGTGCAAAGTGTAACGTTAATCGCGATAATTCTCCCACAACAAATTATTAAGTTTATAAGGTTTCAAGGTTTTCCTTCCTCCATCGAGCTTTCGAAATTGAAATCCAAACCGATGTGCTATGCTTCCGAGTTATCGGATAGTCGTCGGGATGACGGATAAATTACCGGAGCGCATCGATGCCTTCTTGTTGGAGCAAATTTTATCCCTAGAAACCTGATAGGTTGCCGGATAAGATTCAATTGTGAAACTGATTTGCGTCGATGGTATAAACTTAACTTGGTCACGAACCATAGAAACGGTATAGGTTGAGGGGAGTGAACATGGGGAAAAAGAAGATCGAATCATCCATTAGATGGGTTGGTGTTGGACACCACTTTATGAAAATTAATAGACTAGAAACCTGTTCGGTTGCCCTCTATTAAGATTTATAAAGAACTCGATCACCACTATGAAGTATCGCGACGATACTTCCGGATTCCACATGGGAGTGTGTTGTTCCGATAAAATTAGTGGGAGCTGGGTAACAAGAATGGAAAAGACCTTAATTCTATACTCAGAACATAATTGAATGAGTCACTAATTAATCTATCGTACTTAATGCAGACTCAAATCTCAATATGACAATGAATCCACTCGCAATTCTACTCGAAAAGAACACCTTAATGGGACCTAACTTTGTGGATTGGCTCCGCAATATGATGATTGTCCTCAGTATAGAGGCACTGGGATACGTCTTGGAGACGGACATTCCGGCACCTCCTGTGCGGACCCGAGCCAATCAGGAAGAGATTGAAAACCACGAAAAGTGGGTTAAGGATGACGTGAAAGTCCGTGCTTATATGATGGCTTCCATGTCTAATGAGCTTCAGAGAGCTCATGAGAAAATGACTTCTGCTAGGCAAATTCTATCTCACTTAACCGAGCTTTATGGTGAGCACAGCAGAACTGCTAGATATGAGATATCCAATCAACTGTTCGGTGCAAGGATGAAGGAAGGTGAGAAGGTTGGGGAACACGTCCTCAAAATGATATCCATGATCGCGAGATTGGAGGCTCTTGATTTTAAAATGGATACTTCTCTCCAAACCGACCTTATCCTACAATCTCTCCGTGATTCCTTCTCACAGTTTGTTATGAACTTCAACTGCAATGAGATTGCATGTAATTTAGCTGGGCTAATGAACAAACTTGTGATCGCTCGCCTCGATGAAGACTCATGATGAAGGAGTCTCGCTTCTTGTGATTTCTTCAGACTCCTGAGGTCTAAGAACAAGAAGAAAAGACCAAGAAGCTATCTGGACTACTAGTTAAGGACCTTAAGGGTAAGGGCAAGGCACCGATGGTTCCGATTAACTAGAAGAAGGATGATTTTCTCAAGTGCGTGAGTGGGCCACCGGGCTAGAGACTGTCCCGATTCTTCATAGCACTTCGTACGTAACTTTTAGTTTTGGAAACAAATTGTTCGCTATCGTATTTTCTACTTCGATAATCGGATTCTCGTGCTAGTTCTTATATTTGTATCGTGAATCGTGATCCTGAACAAAGTAGGAAGCTTGGAGTCGAGAAGTTATGATCACAATGGAACGGGCATATTGTCGAGGCAACCGACATAGATCACTTCTTCGGGTTTAGAATCCGCTTTGTTTTGACTTTAGAAGGTGTACTTGTTTTGCCCAAGGGACACAAAACATTGTATCCATTCCGGCCATGGACCGAAAAGGCTTTTCATTTTTCATTGGTGATGGTTCCCGCAAAATTTAATTTAGAAATAAACTAGTGGGTACCGCTACATTGTTGAACGGATTGTATCATCTAAATCTCAAAGAACAAAGTAGTTGTGAATACTATGACTAGAAAACGTGGTAGGATGAAACCAATCAAGTTTTGAAATGGCATCTTAGACTTGGTCATGTTGGTCGACTCAAGGTTTACAAGATGGAAAAAGATGGACTTATGGGTCCATTGGGATCGGATCCCTTTCCTACTTGTGGATCTTGCCTTAAAGGCAAATGACTAAGTCCCCTTCACAGTGACTTTTGAAAGAGCCGCCGATAAACCGAGATTAATCCATACCGACGCTTGTGATGCTTTGAAGCAAAGACGTGACGGATATCAATATTTCATAACGCTTACGATGATCATACTAGGTATGGTTATGTATACTTAATGAAACATAAATCCGAGGCCTTTGAGAAATTCCAGAATTCAAGGCCCTAGTCGAAAAACAAACCGTAATCATATCAAAGCACTTCGGTCGGACCGAGGTGGCGAATATATGAGTACGGAGTTTGACGAGTTCCTTAAGGAACATGGAATAGTTTAACAACTAACACCTCCAGTACTCCTCGCTTAAATGGTGTGTCGAAGAAGGAACCGGACCTTGTTAAACATGGTCCGTTTCCATGTCGGGCTATACCGACTTACCAATTTACATGTGGGGTATGCACTCTGATCGCTTACATTTTGAATGCATGTCCTTCCAAACTGTTTCCTAAAACTCCACATCGATGTGGGAGGGCAGAAACCAAGTCTTAATCACATTAGATTTGGGGATGTCCCGCCTATGTCAAGAAGACTAAGGTGGAGAAGTTGGAAGCTAGGTCCGCGAAGGGACGTTTCATGATCCCCATCTCGGGACGATGGGATATCTATTCTACATGCCCGAAGATCGAAGGATCATTGTTGCTTTACAAGCACACTTCCCGGAAGATGAGTTCATTCAGAAGGTGGAACAGAAGTATTTCTTTAGAAGAATACAATGAAACTCCTGAGACACCTGCAAGAAACTGAACCGAACTTTCAAACACAAGTACAACCACCTCGTAGGTCTAGTAGGGTGTCTCATTTACCTGAGAGGTATGGGCTTGTGCACTTGGAGGAGATGGGTCTCCATGAGGTTCCAAGTGATAGCCAAGAGACCGACCCGACGACCTATGACCAAGCGATGGTGGATGTAGACTCCGCGAAATGGCGTGAAGCTATGGAAGCTGAGATAGACTAGATGCATGTAAATCAGGTCTGGACTCTAGTAGACCGCCCCAAGGGCATAGTGCTCATTGGGAATTAGTGGATCTACAAGAGAAAGACTGATGGTGATGGCAAGGTTGACGCCTATAAGGCCAGGCTTGTGGCAAAGGGTTATACCCAAAAGGAAGGGATTGATTACCACGATACCTTCTCGCCCGTAGCCATGATCAAGTCTATTCGCATGATGCTTGCTATAGCTGCCTACCACGATTATGAGATATGGCAAATGGACGTAAAGACGGCTTTCCTTGATGGATTCCTTGAGGAGGAAATCTATATGGAGCAGCCTAAAGGCTTTGTGTCCGAAGTCGATATTCAGAAAGTGTGCAAGCTTCAGCTGCTCCATTTATGGATCAAGCAAGCGTCACAGAGTTGGAACCTTCGTTTTGACGAGGCGATCAAAGAGTTTGACTTCGTGCAAAATGAAGAGGAACCTTGTGTATACAAGAAAGTTAGTGGGAGCAAGATCGCATTCTTAGTACTATATGTAGATGACATTCTACTAATAGGAAATGATGTGGGAATGCTCAGTTCTGTGAAAGCTTGGATTTCAAGTAATTTCTCCATGAAAGACTTGGGAGAAGCAACCTATATTCTTAGTATTCGGCTCTATCGGGATAGAGCAAAGAGAACAATAGGCCTTTCCCAAGCCCTCTATATAGATAAGATCTTAAAGCGATTTAAGATGGATGATTCTAAAAGAGGGTTCCTACCTATGCAACATGGAATAAAACTCACCTTGAAGATGTGTCCTCAAAGTGAGGAACAACGCAAGGAAATGAGTAATATACCATATGCTTCGGCCGTGGGTAGCCTTATGTATGCTATGTTGTGTACAAGACCTGACATCGCGCATGCTGTAAGCGTGGTGAGTAGGTTTCAGCAAACCTGCAGGGAACATTAGATCGTCAGAAAGAACGCTCTCAAGTACTTGCGAAGAACGAGAGAGATGGTTCTTATGTATGGCGGTGGAGATTGGATGTGGTGGGATTCACTAATTCGACTTCCAAGGACCGAAGGACGACTCGATGTCCACTTCCCGCTACATATTTACTCTTAATGGAGGAGCAAGATCTTGGCGTAGTGCCAAGCATAGCGCGATCGCCGATTCCACCGTCAGCCGAGTATCAAGCATCCTCTGAGGCTTCCAAGGAAGGGTTCTGATTAAGAAGTTTCTAGAGAACTTCAAATGATACCATGTGCCGAAATGCCTGCTCCACCGTATCGCGACAACGACGGAGCCAGAGCACGTGCCAAGGAGCCGAGGTTTCACAACAGCACCAAACATATTGAGAGGAAGTATCATCTCGTAAGAGAATTTATTCGCAAGGGATACATTGTGCTGCACAGAGTAGACTCGGCCGACAACGTCGCCGATCTACTGACCAAGCCACTATCTCAGACTAGCTTGGAGCGTCATCTGGAGAACATGGGTATTAGATACCATAGTGTGTGGCATTGAGTGCAAGTGGGAGATTGTTAGAAGTATGCCCTCGAATGCCACTCAGAGGATGTTGAGTGAGGGTATTGCACTTGTAATTATGTAAATAAATTATATAAGGCAATGAATGTTTCATTATTTACTGGTAGTTACTGCCATTCCTAACACGTAAATATACATGTAGAAACTAGTCCATGTATTTGAGAGCAAAACGTTCCACTCCTTATCGATAAGGGGTCGCACCGAAAGGTTATAGCTCAAATACTTAATCGTCGCAAGTCGATGAAACTTGACCGCTGCTAAGTTTATGTGTAGACTTGTATGATGTGTTCTTTGACATGGAGAGTGCCCGTTTAACGCTAATGGTTAGTGGGAGCACACGTTATAGGTATGCTAATTGATTAGTATACTCAACCGACTCACCCTCGATTCCACACGGATTTCACTCTGACACCAATGACTAATCGAAAGGTTGTGATAGGTATTCGTGAACCTTCGACTTGAGGATTTAGTAGGGATGTGCTTGTGACATCAAGATTTTTATTAGAGAAGTTCGACCTCGTAAACCTAAGGTGGGGGTCAACTCGACGTGCATCTTGACGGCAAGTAGCAGTCCTACCAATACCAAGATAGAATTCTTTCTCCGTTAGTGAACGGTTATATGTCCTATGCGGTTATCGCGCGATGAGATCATAAGTCTTTGGCCAAAGCATCGAGCTAGTCAGATTAGATACACGAGAGCTCGATGATCTCGCTTGCATTAACGCATGCATAGCGCCAAGTACGTATGGGGTTTGACCGACCGTGACCCTATAACTTGATCGACATTTGAAAGAAGGGTTTATACGCTTATCGGTATTCACGAATGGTTCTTGAATGATCCCAATCATTCGCTCTCGGCCTGGGTAGTGTAGGCCACCAGATCGCTAGGTGGTGCTACTACTCTTTGGTTCCTCCCATTGCCGATCGAGACGGGACCTACCGAGTCGCAGACAGATTAACGACTTAATGAATCGAGCTTGTTCTCTCATTATAAATATTAGATATCGATATCTAATTTATCGACATCGATGTCTAAATTGATTTATCGATAAATTAATTTACTACCTAATGAATTAAATATATTATCGCGATTAATTTAATTCATGAATATAATTATTTCTGGAGAAATTAATTATGTTATAATGTATTTGATATGATTAATTAATCGATTAATTAATCGATATAAATACATCGGAACGGAATCGAGTTTATCCGCTTCGACTCTCGAGTCCGAAATGGACCGAACTTGTCCAAATCCTTCTAGAGGCTGCCCCACCTCATACTTTTCCCTCATTGTCTTGGTCTCATCCTTGGTAGGTTGATGACTAAAGACTTTTGAGATATCATATCTCATTTTTATTTAGAAAGGTGATTTGAGGTGGTTGAAGGAAGATAATATTAAAGACTTTGAAAACTCTCACTTCTTGATTAAAAGCTTCCAGCCGTGAGTTTAGTGAAAGTGAGAGAGAAAATCATTTTTCAAGTCTTCATCATTTTCTTCACTTTTGTTCGTGAGTTTTCTTGGAGAAAATTCAAGATACATTGAGAGAGATATATTATATACTTAGAGTGTAATAATGAAAGCTTCATCACTTGATTCTAGCCGTAACCTTAGAGGTTAATCGGGTGTTGTTGTTCCGGTCGTTTTTCCGGTGCGTGGCAAGTAGAGACGCAGTGTTTTCGGCGTTGGATCGTTCAAGGGCTTGGAGCGGATTGATCTCGTTGAGATCAAACTAAAGCTTGGGGAATAGCTCAAGAGAAGGTTACCATTTAATCAACGGACTTCGAGGGTTAGTTTCTTTCGACTCTTGCTTTTCGTTTATATATTCGTATATACGTAGCTCGATCGATCATCGTAGGAATTCAGATCGAATTAATTTTCGTTTTACCGCTTCCGCTGGGCCTTCGTTTTAGGTACCGAATCCCAACAGCTGACAGGCTGTGGTCAACGATCCGTGAAATGCGGATCTTGTCTCGGCTCTACACGTGGGGTCTGTCCTGAGGTTCGGCCTTTGTCGACTGGATGACCATCGGCTTCGAGCAGCATGAGGCGATCGTCATCGGTCGGTCACCAGGGGTCGGCATTGGTTGGTCACCAAGGGTCGATTGGCAAGCTCCGAGAGATGATCGTCTGCTAGTCGGCCACCAGGAGTCGATCGCCAAGTACCGAGAGGCGATCGTCTTAGATGTCGATCGCTCGGCACCGGGACTTGTCCTGGGACCTTCGGGCGACCGATCTATCTCGGCTGCTTGGCTATGGCTAGATCGCCTGGTTGCTGGTCGGCAGCTCTGCCTTGGCTGCTCGGCAATGGCAAGGTCGCCCGATCTCTGAGGCGATCGCCGGTTGGAGAGTATAATTCTCGACACAACAATTGCCCCCCAGCTTGCTCCGATGTTGAAGACATGGGGTGAGGTGGTTCTTGTTGGCGATCGTGTAAGATGAGGACGGGCAACCTGTTGAGCGGACTCTAGTTTCGGACTTGGGCGATCTGGTCGATTGGCTAGCTATCTTTCGGTCTTGTACCTGCAAAAAACAACATGGGCCGATCCCTCGTAGAAACTTGATTATTTCGTCGTTGAGGAACCGTGCACAGTCGCGGAGTTCGATGGACCGACTCCATGACCGTGTCTTGTGCGCGAACGACATTGACTGTCTCGTGACTCATTTTATTGTGAGGGTCCTCTCAGCCGCGCCGCCTCGTATTTAAACGAAGGGTGTGCGGTCTTGGTCTAGAGGAGTCCTTGCGCAAGGGCTGGCGCGATGATTCAACTCGACGTCCGCGGCTTGTTAGCTCTGCTTCCACCTCGGCCCACCATGAAGATGGCGAACCTCGACGGCACGTTGAGACGGGGTAGTGACGCGCCGCATTGTCCGGTTTACCATGTTAGATGATGAACCTTTGAGGGCGGGCGATCGTGTCCACCGATTAGTTTTGGAGGGCTCGCACTACGCCACCGTATTTAAACGAAGGGCGGGCGATCTTGGCCCAAAGGGACCTCAGATGGTCGGGCGGCCCGATTCCATCGACTACTGTGACCATGGTTGTATGTTGTGCGGTGGAGGCGATCTCGTGCCTTAGTCCATCATGTTAGATGGTGAACTGCCGATGGGGAACGAGTCCTCCGGTTTGGTGATGTCGCTGATGATGGCGATCGGCCGAGATCGGTGATCGCTGCTCGCTCCCGATCGCGTTATTCATAAGTTGGTATCGGCGATCACCGAGATCGCCACCGCACCGATCGCGCTGCTCAAAGGCTGAGAAGAAATCTTTGCCTGGCAAGAAAGTCCGCAGCCTTAGCTCGGAAGATCGCGTAGGTCGAGGGTTGGTCCTTCGTAAGATGCCTGAACATAGGCGAAGGACCATGAAATCCTCCTAGATCACAGAGGGCGATCTCATCGCTACGGCTCGCCGCTGAGGATGATCTCGCCTACCCGGCCGATGTAGTCCGAGTCTGACTCTTCTTCCCCTTGCCCGATCTCGCATCATGCGAAGGGGACCTTCTCGCCGAGCGACCTTGGTGGCGAAGTACTCGTGAAGACATTCGCCAGCTTGGTTAAAGGATCCATGGACCGAGGCGGCAATGAGGCGTACCACCCGTGGGCGAGGTCGCCCAAATGGCTGAGGGAACATTCGGCACTGTCGCTGGCGATGCCCCACACCCGGTCATGCAGATGTTGAACTTGCTCAGGTGTGTTTCGGGGTCCGATCTCCCTTCGTACAAAGGTGTTAGCGGAGGGGCGATCTTGTGCTGCACAGGGGCGAGCTCGATGTGGACCGCGAGGGGCTCGCTCGGCTCGGCGATCTTGCTCTTGGCGCCTGCCCCAGATTCTAGGAGCGCCTTCATGTCGTCGAGCTGGCGTTGCATCGCGGCCATCACCGTGGCTCGGTCGCTCGTGGATCGGCTTTGGGAGCGGGAGCCGAGGCGATCGTGTACCGATCTCCTGACTCCGCTGCTGCCGACCTCGGATATTTGGCGAGGGGGAGCCGATCACTGGCCGCTTCCGGGAGCCTGATAGGCCGAGCTCCCGGTGATGGACTCGAACTCCGTCATCTCGTGGCCGGGCCGACCGCCTCGCCGCCAAGATGGGTCGCCGCGAGGCGATCGAAACCGAGGTGCCCGGGCGAGCGCCTCCTTTCGAACGGAGCCTCCCGGCGATCGCCGTCAAGAACGCCTTGAACTTCCGCTTGGTCTTCCGGCGGATAGCCGAGGGGGTGATAGCGGGAGGCGCGCCGAGAGCACTCCGCCCCCGTAGACGGCCATGGCCTCTCGATCTGCTCCACGGCTTGGAACCGATCGAGTGAGAGACTGGGCCGCGCCACGCGGATCGAGCATCTCGACCGCGGCGGCTACCTTCCGCCATCGGCCGTGGCCTGACCGAGACAACGAGGCTTCGCGGGTCAAGCCGGCTTTCTTCGACGAGGAGCCAGAAGTCATAATTCTGAAAGCTTTCTCTGAAGAACAGTGAGTGTTTCTTTAGGTATATGTCCTGGAGAACAGTGAGTGTTCTTCGAGACGGTAGTAGTAAAAATTTTGAGGGTTAGATCCCCTTCCTCTAGCGCCAATTGTTGTTGCCCGAAATATTTATCCGAAGATGAAATACTACTGGAATGGACGGACATCAAACAAGGTTGCGGGAGCACTTCCGAGAGAAGATAAATAACGCAAGATTTGCCGGGTTTGTTAGGCCCGGGCTTGAATGCTCTCGCGAGATGTTATTAATACAAATATTCGTGGATACAAGTATTAATGAGAGAATCTAAGTACAATGAGTGTAAAAAGATCCTATTAATCCAGCTCTTGAGCGAAGCCTTGGTGTTCTTACTTCTCGGCCGATCGTCTTCTGTGTGAGAGAGGCTGAGAGAGAAGAATGAACCGAGAGATAGTTGTTGCCAAGAGTAGGAAAGCCAAGTTGTGAGTATTGCTTCTGTATTGTGCATGAATAGCGAGAATGCCAGAGAGTTTGGACTTCAGAGAGCAAAAGTTCCGTGGGAATCCCATAGGTGCTGAAGTTCTGAAGCCCTTTCTCAAGTACACACAGCCTTCTATTTATAGGGCCGAGGAGCCTTATTTCCGGCGGGCGATCGCTTCGTTCAATATAATAATGGGGCGATCGTCTTCAGTCACATGGGTCAGTCATTTAAAGTCCAAGGTCGTCATGGCAACACTGTGGCACCAATAAGGAGCCAAGACGCGTCCGAGTCACCGCTACATGCGGTCCTACCGACACCTTTCGCGGGCCTCGCGATGGTGGGAAGATGCCGATAAAGCCGTGGTCAACGATCCGTGAAATGCGGATCTTGTCTCGGCTCTGCACGTGGGGTCTGTCCTGAGGTTCGGCCTTTGCCGACTGGATGACCATCGGCTTCGAGCGTCATGAGGCGATCGTCATCGGTCGGTCACCAGGGGTCGGCATTGGTTGGTCACCAAGGGTCGATTGGCAAGCGCCGAGCGATGATCGTCTGCTAGTCGGCCACCAGGAGTCGATCGCCAAGTACCGAGAGGCGATCGTCTTAGATGTCGATCGCCGCACCGGACTTGTCCTGACCTTCTGGCCGACCGATCTATCTCGGCCGCTCGGCCATGGCTAGATCGCTCGGTCGCCGGCGGCTCGCCTTGGCCGCCGGCAATGGCGAGGTCGCCCGATCTCCGAGGCGATCACGGCCGGAGAGTATAATTTCGACACAACAAAGGTGTGGCCAAGGAAAGAGCCCAAACGAGAAGCATAGATCTTTGTGAGGATTTTGAAGAGAAAGTTGCTAAGAACAATCGACCTAAGTCCTCAAGTTTGTTGGCACCCTTCTTCTTAGGGATAAGCACCACAAAGCTGGAGTTGAGGCCGTGTGGAAGGAGGCCATGTGTGAAGAAGTACATGACCGCGGCAGTCACATCCTCCCGAATAATGTCCCAATAATTCTCAAAAAAACCGAGAAACCGTCAGACCCGGGAGCTATTTGGAGAGAGGGAGAAAACAACGACTTTAACTTCCTCAGAGGTAGGAATTTTAAATAGGAGATTGTTCTAGGCATCAGAGATTGCCGGCTGGATCACCTCACCCATCGCAGAGAAGTCGATGGGGGATGAGTTGATAGGTTTCGAGAAAAGATCTGTGAAGAACTTCACGACGTGGTCAGCTAAGCGATTGTGATCATCGACTAACTCATCCTCAATAAGAATAGAATTAATGTGCTGCTTCACTTTGGCCGATGCGTTAAGCTTGTGGAAGAAGGGTGTGTTGCGGTCCCCATCTTTAAGCCAGGCGAGGCGATTCTTCTAAGTGTAGAAAGCAGAGAGAGTGCGGTTGATAAGGACTTGAAGTTCAACCTCTTGGTCAAAGAGAGTTTCCGTGTAACCTTGTGAGTAAATAGCTGCTAGATTCGGGTAATGCTCGGTCAGAGTAGAGTGAATGTTCCGAAAACGTGGGCATTCCAATGATGGATCTTGACCTTAAGTCTCTTGAGTTTTGGGACCACCCTGGAAAGGGGATTCGTGGGAGCTAAGAATTCAGCCCATGAATCAGTGACCAAGGGGCGGAAGCCTGGGTGAGAAGTCCACATCTTTTGAAAGTGGAAGGACCGCGGAGATGAAGGCTTTGAGACCATATAGGAGAGGAGAATGGGATGATGATCCGAGTTGATACGAGGGAGAACAAGTGCTTGAATAGTGTCCAAAAAAGCAACAAATTCACTGTTGACGGAAACTGCGGTCCAGTTTGGAGGCCTTGAAGGTCCTGGGTTGTTGACGAGAGCACCATGTAAATGTGATTCCTGCGTTTTCCACTTCAAAGAGCTCCGCGTCATCTATAGCCTGTCTAAATTTAGATCAAGAAATTTGGAGAAGGGTGTCCATACTCAAGCGCTCGTGAGCACCGAATATAGCATTAAAATCACCCATAACACAACAAGGTAAAGAAGATACATGCAACAGATCAGACCATAATGAGCGACGATGAGTATAAACATTATTAGCATGCACAAATGCTAAATGGATAGGGACATCTCTAATGACAGTATACACAGTTACTAATTGACCCGAAACATAAGAAATTTGAGAAATATTTGCCAACTCAGGGGAGCAAAAGATCCAAATATTTGGAAGAAGTCGGGGGCGCGAGTTTTCCACAAGAAAGACCAAATTAAGTTGATACGAATTATACCGAGAAGTGGATGCGACGGGTCGGAGTATACGTATGAATATCGTAGCGAAGTCTTTTTACGAGTATGGGGTGTTTTTGGATGTATTTTGTGGAAGTAATATCGAATACGACAATGAAAATTCGAACAAATGGAAAATGGAAGTAATATCGGGAAAAGTGATAATATCGATCAAGAAGACTTGAACGATCAAGAACAAGGGTTTATCGAATTAGACCTATAACTCGATAAGGTGATTTATTCCCAAGACCTATTGAGAATCAATCGGATTAATATTCGAAAACGCGTCGAATAAAAATCAAGTTTCGGTAAAAATCATTTACCAAGGATAGAAATACAAAGTTTATTCTTTCACATTCAAATTCATAATACTCTATCATTACAAGACTTATCAAAGCCTATTTATAGGAAAAAAAACTAACTCTACCTATAACAATAAAAAAAACAATTCAAAGATTATAAAATCTTTGAATAATCAAAACAAATCAACATAAAATACAAAAAGGGAACACAAATCAAATAAAAGGGAGACACAATCCCTCACTATAAGTAAAGAAAGAAAAAGAGGACAAAAATACACAAAAGTGTATAAAATATGGGGCTGCCGGCAGGGACTCGACCGTGTCCCGTGATACGGCCGCGGCGCGGTCGACAGGCGCCGACAGGGACTCGACACGGGCGCGACGCTGACAAGGACGTCGGCAGTGACTCGACCGTGTCCGCTTGACACGGTCGTGGCGCAACAGGGACGTCCGACAGTGACTCGGCGCGATAGGACGCCGGCAGGACTCGATCGTGTCCCCGAACACGGCCGCGTCCCGGGCAAAGGGGTTTCGGTAGTCGTGGGCGAGTAGACTCGACCGTGTCTCCCGGCACGGCCGGGTTCGGCCGACGGCGACCTTGGCTATTCCGGACGAGCAAGACTCGAGCATTCAGACGACACGGCCGAGTCCGGCTAAGCGTTTCTGCATTTTCCTACAGCGTGACTTTTTCCTACAGTCGGATATTTTCCTACGGTTCGACATTTTCCGGCAGTCGACATTCTTTTACGCCTTATGTCCGCTTTATCGCCTAAAATGTCGCCATATGTGCAGGACGTGTCGTAAGGCCATTTACGCGATCCGTGCTTCGCTTTCTTTATTCGACTACTCAATTTCGTATCATTCCTCCCTTTAAAGCGATTCGTCCTCGAATCCAAGACCGATCTCATCTCCAAAGGGATAAAAGAAAGTCACCAAATGTATAATAAGCCCAAAAATATCGGACGCTCGAGTGTGGCGTAACTTTGAGGTGATAAACGAATGGATATTTCAAAGGGCAACCGACAAAATAACTATCATGATTAACATAAAAATGATAATTATTTTGCGAGGCAAAGCATTTATCATCGTGGTTGAACTCACCGGATGCAATTTCAAGAATGAAGGAAATTGCCTCGTAATCGCCTTTCACATCAAAATATTGGAAAGGCTCGCCTTTAGGCTCGGATATAAACAGAACCACCGGATAAATATAAGATCGTTTCTTCATCTTTATCAAAAATAGGTGACCCATCATAATCATGGATTTCGTGAAGTATGGTCGGGGATGTGGATTATGGTCGATCGTGGTCCATCGTGGCGGCGGTCGTGTGGCATGGTGGTTGTGAGACATGGGAAGTCGGATCTCGATCCGGATCGCCGCATTAGTGACAATCGTGGTCGCTAAAATCGGGAAGACGGCGGTGGCGGCACAGGTAAATTTTTGTCATCCCATTGACAAGAACTGTCCAAAACTCCATCAATGGCGGTAGCCAAGTGAGACCAGAAGAAATCAAATTCCTCCATTTTAGTTCCAAAATCGGTATGGCTAGAGTCAAGAGATAGTTCTTCACAAGAACTCATTGAATAAATCGCCCAAGGAGATGACCCTGGGCTCCGATACCACTTATGATACGAATTATCTCGGAGAAGTGGATGCGTATCGGTCGGAGTATACGTATGAATATCGTAGCGGAAGTCTTTTTACGAGTATGGGGTGTTTTTGGATGTATTTTGTAGAAGTATTATCGAATATGACAATGAAAATTCGAACAAATGGAAAATAGAAGTAATATCGGGAAAAGTGATAATATCGATCAAGAATACTTGAACTATCAAGAACAAGGGTTTATCGAATTAGACCTATAACTTGATAAGGTGATTTCTTCCCAAGACCTATTGAAAATCGATCGGATTAATATTCGAAAACGCGTCGAATAAAAATCAAGTTTTGGTAAAAATCATTTACCAAGGATAGAAATACAAAGTGTATTCTTTCACATTCAAATTTATAATACTCTATCATTACAAGACTTATCAAAGCCTATTTATAGGGAAAAACTAACTCTACCTATAACAATAAAACAATTCAAAGATTATAAAATCTTTGAATAATCAAAACAAATCAACATAAAATACAAAAAGGGAACACAAATCAAATAAAAGGGAGACACAATCCTCACTATAAGTAAAGAAAGAATAAGAGGACAAAAATACACAAAAGTGTATAAAATATGGGGTCACGGCAGGACTCGACTGTCCCGTGACACGATCGCGGCGCGGCCGACAGCGCCGGCAGGGACTCGACACGGCGCGGCGCCGACAAGGACGCCGGCAGCGACTCGACCGTGTCCGCTTGACACGGCCGCGGCGCGACAGGACGTCCGATAGTGACTCGTCCGACGCTGACTCAGCGATAGTGGACGCTCGGCTGGACTCGATCGTGTCCTCGGAACACGGCCGCGCCCGCGCTGGGTTTCGTAGTTGTGGGCGAGCAGACTCGACCGTGTCTCCCGGCACGGCCGGGTTCGGCCGACAATGACCTTGGCTATTCCGGACGAGCAAGAATCGACTGCCCGGATGACACGGCCGAGTCCGCCGGCAGCGCTCGACATTTTCGGGCAGCGTGACTTTTTCCAACAGTCGATATTTTCCGCCGGCTGGACATTTTCCGGCAGGTTCGACATTCTTTTACGCCTTATGTCCGCTTTCTCGCCAAAAATGTCGCCGATGTGCAGTGACGTGTCATAAGGCCATTTATGTCGATCCATGCTTCGCTTTTCTTTATTCGACTACTCAATTTCGTATCATAAGTGAACTAAAAATCTACGCTAAGAGAGGACATGCGTATCTTAGGTTCTATGATGGCTAGCCAACTGGGAGTGTTTCGATAGATGTTTCAAGAGAAGATCGTGGATCGATCACTTCCTGCATCGCAAACATTCCATAAGAGGATATTCATGTAGTCCAGTCGGAGTCGCTGTGCTTAGGCAGCATTTCTTCAAGATCCATTTGATCCGCCCATGAGCCAGTAGCAGCATTATGCATGGCTTGAAGTGGTTTGGAGATTGGTTTGACGTGGACAACGAAATCTGCATTGGCATGATCGGCCAAGTTAGGCATTTGTCATGATGAGATTCAACTTTCGAAGATGGATGATCATGAACGGTAGACTTAGCCGAATCAGGCTCTGAATATATCACCTCTATTCGCCTACCTCTCTGAGGAGGAATAGAGCGAGATCGAGGTTTGTGAGGTTCAGCTCGCCATCGCTTAAGGGATTCACAAATATTTGAGCTAAGTGGCGGAGCAGAAGTGATCGGCTCTAGGTCTCGGGGGTTGCGAGATAATGTCAACTGAGTGTTATCCAATAGATTTACCGAGGACCTCTTAGGAGGGGCCATTTCAGGAGGGAAGTCTGATAGTGGCTTGAGCGAAGGTGGGGATGCCTGTGTAGATGACTTTGTCTGTGCCTCGGAGTGGGTGATGACTGAGTCCACCACATTACGCAAGGGTCACGGGCCAGTAGTGGGAGTGAAATGCACATTATCCCTTTCATGAGTCGCGGGGGGAACCGTCGTATCATCCTTAAGGGCACAAAGGGCTTGAAAAGCATTAGAAATTGGCACGTCAGTCTGATGTGTACGAGAAGCAGGCGGATCTCCGGTGATCATCAAAAGTGGTTGTAACGGCCTGTGAAACCGGGTGACGGGGCCTATATACTTGTCTGGGGCCCTGTTGACGTCCAATAGATCCGCCCCGTGAGCAGCGATTAGAGCGTGATCGAGTGGAGCGAGTCTGAAGAGCAGCCTGTTGCAAGTTTGCGGAGCGGCTAGCGGCGACCGCTTTTTTCTTGCATATGTCTAACGTATGACCCAACAAAATGGCAATAGGTGCACACGTTCGGGAGATTTTCGTAGGAGATGGAAGCCAGAGAGTAAGTACCATCGGCCTCAACTGAGATCTCTTCAGGGAGAGAATCGAACTTTGTAACTTCGACTTCCACAAGGACTCTAGAAAAGTGCCCTACCAAGCCTTCGACATCTTGTTCGTCAATATGTAGAGGGTTACTATAGCCTTGGTAATACCCCAGATTGCAAGTGTGTCCCAGTGTTCCAACCCAAGTGCGGAAATGCGTATTCATACTTGCGTGGTAGTGGTGTTGATGTTGTGTGGGTTGAAGTTAGAAACCCACTTAGATAACCGAAGGGTGCCCGACTTTAGCTACCAAGCCGAGTGACTACTAGCTTTGGCTCGGTCGGAATCACTGGAGAATTGTAGATTATAGAAACCTTTCCCCAATGGTATAATCTTCCTTTCATGTTCAAGCTTCCACAAGGAAAAGAGTTTAGTTTTGAGTGAAGAGACCTCCCAAGGCTTGTCTGACTTAACATAGAATAGTCTCCCTATCAAAGTGTTAGAAAGAAATCGAACTCGTTCTATGTATCTATCTTCATCCACAAGAATGCAAACGGAGTTTCCTCGACGGAATGGACCATACGGCTTGATGTCGAAGGAGGATGGCAGTTGATGGTCGTGAATTGCCGAATTAATAGATGCTGGAGAAGATGGCTGGTGCAAAGAGCCAAATTTGATAGGGCAAGAACCTACATGAACATAAGAAGAAAAACCTCCCATAACTAGAGAAAATCCGGGCATAGGAGGATTAAAGGATGAGGAAGACGAAACAGGTATAGACAATGAAGAATAATCATGTATGTGAGGATTATGGGTATGCATGGGAGCGTTTAATGCCGAGGCGACGTTATCATGCATAACATGTCCAGAAGTCATATGATAATGCATTGTAGTATTGGTAAAATCATGATTAAAATCAGCTTCAGCATGAGAGATAGCATTATTAACGAATACATGAGGATTAGCAACTAGGGCATTGTGACTAGAAACATCGTTAAAATTAGGAACATTAACGTGTTGATCTATGACATTGTTCGTAGCAAAATGTAGAATAGAATCATTGTTAGACAGAAGATGAAATAGGGAAGGAGTGCCATGCATGATACTACCTTTTGATATGAAAGCAACTATTCCAAACGAAAAAGACGAAGTAAAGATCGACGTAAACAACCATGCAACCCGGCAGGCGGTTACGTACTTAGGCGAGAAAACGGATACAAGGTTTGGATTGACGTTGGTGATCGGACTCGGGATAAATTAATTCATTATTATTTGGAGGAGATTTCGGCCCACCTACCCCCTTGAAGACTTGGGAGAATTAGTTTATTACTTGGGAGATTTCATGAAGATTTGGGAGATTTGAAAGAAGACTTCAGCCATCCTGTTGTTCCCTTGGAATCTTGGCATCCCTACCGAATAATGAAGAGTAATATTTTATCTACTTTGGGAGAGTTGGAAGAAGACTTCAGCCGTCCCTTTGTCCCCTTGAAATCTTGGCATCTCCCACCAAATCATGGAGAATAATATTCTATACACTTCAATATCTTTGCTTTACATTTTTTATTAGATTATAATCTTTCTATCTTTGATTAGCTAAGTGTTCTCATGGTTATCTAAGAACCATGTTTGATCCTGGTAACATCATTGAATCATCAAAGTACATTGTGTATTGTTTAAAGTGTTGGACGAGTTTCCTACCAAAACTTTATTACTATTCAACGTGTTTTCGAATTTTAATCCGATCGATTCTCAATAGGTCTTGAGATGAAATTACTTTATAGAATTATAGGTCTAATTCGATAAACACCTTGTTCTCGTCCTGCTTTCGTAGATTCGCTCTATTTTCTGGACGATTCAAACATTTTGTTCCATACTTCAATTATTGTTCGTGTTCCCTGCTCGCAAAAGAAACTTCTCTTGCTTTCGATATAGGTTGTACCTGATCGGGGTTCGCATCGCTTGTTGTTTGTTGTCCGGCTTGCTTCCTGCTTCCGTGGCATCCTATCAAAACCTCGTGTTTCACCGCCGCCGCTCGTTATTACCGTTGTAGTGAGCAAGTATTGCCGCTCGTTTGCTTCCATTCGCCAGCCTCGTCTTGTGCACGTGCTACTATCCGTTGTTGTTGTCAGATTACATCATATCGCGCCTCGGCTATGTGGTTTGATTCCTTTGACTAAGTGTTGTTTGCTTCTCGTGAAACAGCCTTCCATTGCTCCGATAGAGATTTCGTATCATTAGTCATCGAGCCCCTGTTCTTAATCTTTGGCGTTATAGATCTCAATGACGCTGATTTCTTGGCAAAACTTCGCGACGCATCGCATGACATACCGTAACAACGCGACCAGCTGGCAACCTAGGCGTGGTGATTATGAATGTCCTCACGCCATGTCGAAGAATTCAAAGTTAACGAACTTCCGGAGTTCGCTGGGACAGCACTCAAGTTTACTTGGAATGGGAAGATAAAATTGATCACATATTCGATTTTAAAGACCTCAATGATGAGAAATAGTGCAAGTATGCAATTCTCAAGTTGGGGAAAGGCGCTCACTTTGGTTCGAAGGAGTTAAAATACGAAGAGCTCGTGCAGGAAAGAAAAGATCCGTCGTGGGAGTCATTAAAAAGAAAACTTCATAATAGATATGTACCACCATCACATTGGTTATCCTTATACCGGAAGATTGACGACCTCATGTAAGGAAAGTTAAGTGTCAGTGAATACATTGAGGAGTTCGAAAATTTGACCTTAATGGGAGAAATAGAGGAGAATGAGGAACAGAAGATGTCGCGTTTCATGCGTGGTTTGAACCGAAGCATAGCTAACTCGGTGGAATTATATCCATGCGAAGACTTTGATACTTTGTGCGGGCTGTGCGTAAAGCTAGAAGCTCAAAACAAGACGAAGTTGTTTAAACCCGATTTTCCATCCAAATTCGGGAATCCAAGTATTGGTTTGAGTTTGACTACCAAAACAACCGTACCGACTCCTACCTCCACCACGGTTCCTAAGGCCCCCTACGTGCCAAAGGAGACAAGCTTGACTAAAGTACGATGTTTCAAATGTCAAGGGTTTGGTCACTATCAAAATGCTTGTCCGAACAAACGAGTGGTGACGTTAAGAGAAGCTATCACGGTCCGAGACGAGTTGTTGGTCGAGGACGAAAAAGAAAGACTAGGTGATGTATTTAATTTCAACGTGGAGGACAAAGAAGAAGAAGAATGTGAAACTTACTATGCTCCAAATTATGATATGTCTTTGGTTCTTCAAACTTTACAAGCCAACCGCTTCAATGATTCGAACAATGGACCAAATCTTTCACACGGAGTGTCAAGTCGGGAACAAATGGTGTAGTTTGATCATTGATGGAGGAAGTTGCACCAACGTAGCTTCGAGTGAGATGGTGACTAAACTTGGACTGACCACTACGACTCATCCGAAACCATACTCTTTACATTGGCTCAATGATGGGAGTAAAATAAAGGTGTCAAAACAAGTGAGGATCGGATTAACCATGGGTTCGTATGATAACGACGTATTATGTGATGTACTCTCGATGGATGCATGTCATGTACTTTTGGGGCGTCCGTGTATGTTTGATAGAGATGTTTTACATCAAGGAAGAATCATTGAATATGAGTTACGGGATAAGAGGAAAAAATTGTGCTTAAACCGATGTCACCTCAAGCTATTCGTTCTATGAGCTCTAATCGGGTTGAAAAATCGAAACTTACAATGTTTGCTAGCGAGCAGGAAATGGAACATGCTATTGATGATGGTGAGTGCGTGTACCTATTAATATTGAAGGAGACACGGAACGATAACATGGTTGTGCGAAATGAAGGAAAGATAGATGCTTTATTACACGAATTTGCGGATGTTTTTCCTGAAGAGTTACCATCATAAATGCCACCTATTCGTGGGATTGAATATCAAATCGAGCTCATACCGGGTGTATCGCTCCCTAACAAAGCTGCCTATAGATGTAATCCCTAGGAGATGAAGGAATTATAAAAACAAATCGAAGAATTAATGAACCACGGATACGTTCGAGAAAGTCTAAGTCCTTGTGCGGTTCCGGTTTTACTTCTTCCAAAGAAAGACGGATCGTGGTGAATGTTTATTGATAGTAGGGCCGTGAATAACATAACCATCAAGTATCGATTCCCGATTCCGGGACTTGATGACATGTTGGATGAACTACACGTATCCGTGATCTTTTCGAAAGTTGATTTTTTTTTAAAGGGGGTGCAACACGAGGACTTCACAGGGGGTCACCCATCCTAGTACTACTCTCTCCCAAGAACACTTAACTTCGGAGTTCTGATGGGATCCGGTACATTAGTGCTGGTATGATCGCACCCCTTTTCGAAAGTTGATTTGTGGAGTGGTTATCACCAGATTCATATGCGAGAAGGAGATGAGTGGAAAATGGCTTTCAAAACTAAACACGGGTTGTATGAATGGACCGTCATGCTGTTTGGTCTTACTAATGCTCTGAGTACCTTCATTCGTTTGATGAACGAGGTACTTAAACCATTTTTGGGCCGATTTGTAGTTGTGTATTTGGATGATATTTTGGTGTATAGTCGGTCGTTGGAAGAACATTTTCGACACTTGCAACAAGTATTTGAGACTCTTAGGCCCAAGAGCTCTATGGAAAAGGAAAATGCGCATTTGTCGCCGAGAGTATAGTTTTCCTTGGCTACGTTGTTTCAAGGCCGGAGTGTCGCTGACTAAAATAAAATCGAAGTGATTAAGTCTTGGCCTACTCCTAAAACCGTGACATAAGTTGGGTCATTCCACGGCCTTGCTTCATTTTATCGGAGGTTTATTCGAGATTTTAGTATAATTTCGAGTCTGATAATAGAATGTTTGAAGAAGGGTCCGTTTGTATGGAACAAGGCTGCCCAAGGAGCATTTGAAAATTTGAAGGCAAAGTTATGTGAGGCACCTATCTTGTCATTACCCGGTTTTACGCAACCTTAAGAAGTGGAATGTGATGCTAGCGGAGTTGGCATTGGAGCGGTTCTTACACAAGGCAAGCGGCCTATTGCGGATTTTTTGGAGAAATTGAGTGGTGCTCAGATCAATTATTACACTTACGACAAGGAGTTCTATGCCATTGTGAGAGCTCTTGATCATTGGAGTCACTATCTTCGTCAAACATTTTATTTTACATTCGACCATGAATCGTTGTAATATATTAATGGGCAGCATAACTTAAATCCACGGCATGTTAAGTGGGTAGAGTTCTTACAATCATTTCACTTTTCATCAAAGTATAAGGACGGTAAAAGCAATGTTGTTGCGGATGCGTTGTCTAGACTGTATGCTCTGCCTACTCTTGATGTTTGTTTGCTCGATTCAAGATGTTAAAAGATTATTATGTTGGCGATGCTGATTTCGGAGAGATTTTTATCTGATGTAAATCTTGTCCGTTCTAGGAATTTATGATACAAAACGGGTTTCTATTTAAGGGGAATCGACTTTGCTTGCCTAAACATACGGTTCGGGAGCTATTGATTCGTGAAGCTCATGGGGGGAGGCTTGGCTGGCCACTTTGGCACGGCTAAAACCATTGGGCTACATAGGGAACATTCCTATTGGCCAAAAATGCAAGGAGACATAAATGATATCGTGAGTAAATGCGTGACATATCATATGGCGAAGAGCTCGTTTAAGCCGAGCATGTATATGCCTCTACCGGTTCTGGATAGACCATGGGCGGATGTTTCACGGATTTCATTGTTGTGTTGCCTTGTACTCAACGGGTAAGGATGCTATTATGGTAGTCATAGATCGCTTTTCAAGATGGCTCATTTTGTAGCGTGCCACAAGACCGACGATGCAAGCAATGTGGCCGACTTATATTTTTGAGAGGTGGTATGTTTACATGGAATTCCGAAGACTATTGTTTCGGATCGAGATTCAAAATTTCTTAGCTACTTTTGGAATACGTTGTGGAGAAAAGTGGGAACCAAACTCTTGTTTAGCACTTCGCATCATCCTCAAACCGACGTACAAACCGAGGTGACTAATCGAACTTTGGGAACGTTGTTGCGTGGTCTTGTAAGTAAGACACAAAATGATACGAATTACGTATGAAATTGTACATAAACTCGCAAGGAAATGCAGCGGAAATATTTTGTTACCTCACAACACTTGATATGTGTAACACTCGTAAGAATTAACCGAAAGTAGGCAATTCGATTACGTAAACAAGAACAATATGAAAGTGATTTATCAAACTAGACCTATAGTTTGATAAGGCAATCTCTCCACAAGACCTATTGAGAATCGATTAAATTACAACTCGAAAACGCTATTTAATTATAATTAAGTTGTGCTGAAAATCATTCAACAATGAATACATACATGTATTTCGTTTTTTTAAGCTTCCAAGTTGATTACAAAAGGTTGAGGATGAGGCTATTATATAGCCATTATAACTCTTAACAAAGCCAAATAAGATCACACAAACTCTAGCTAAAATACAAGCAATTATTAAACTAACTATAAAGACTTTTGACAAAGAAAAGAAAACAACATGTGCTTGGCTTCTTCCATTTGATTTCGGCCGTGGGGTAGCATGAAGGAGGGAGATCACCATCTGATACGGAATCAATCGTGTCAAATGCAGAAGACGAAGTAAGGATCGACGTAAATGACCTTACAACACGCCATGCACGGACTACTACGTATTTATGCGGGAAAACGGACATAAGACGTGGAGTCTCGGTCTCAGCCGTGTCATATAACACGGCCCGTGTCATGCTATGCCGTAAGGACGACAATGGGCCGGAAAATGGACGAATCGCGGAAAATCACCACCGCCGGAAAATCACCACCGCTAATCGGCCGATCGCCGCCGACCACCACTCCGGAATCGGGCCGATCGCCGCTGACAACCCGCCGTGTCATCCGACACGGCTCGTGCCGAGATGTCTCGATAGTGAAATTCGCCGCCGACCAACCCGACTGTCCTCCGACACGGCCCGTGCCGACACAACCCGACCGTGTCAGCGACACGCCGAGTCACACTCTTCCGATAGTAAATTCCTGCCCGACCAACCCGACTGCTGTGTGACACGGCCGAGTCTCGCCGAACATGTGCGCCCGCACATGCCGCCACTGCCGTGCCGATCGGCACGAGCCAGAACCGATGTACAAGAAATGACCATTATTGCTGATTTTTTTTATTTTTGCTGTTTTTCCTCCCCTCACATGTCATGATTAAACTTGCATGTTATGTGGGGTGGCTTATAATCATTTTGTTGTGTGATTCCCCCTCCCTTTGATTTGATTCCTTTGTATTTTATCTTGATGTTTTGTTTTTCATTTCAAGATCATGTGATCTTGTTTTCATCCCTTAGTTGTTTAGAAGACTACACTTCTATAAGTAGTCTTGTTCATGCTTGTATATTATATAATTTATGTTGAAGAAATAAGAATACACTTGTGTTTTCTTGGTGAATGCTTTTCATCGAAACCTTGATTATAATTCGACGCGTTTTCGAGTTTTAATCGAATCGATTCTCAATAGGTCTTGAGGAAAGATTATCTTATCAAACTATAGGTCTAGTTTGATAAATCATTCATATTGTTCTTGTTTATGTCAGCCGAATTGCCCTACTTTCGGTTATATCTTACGAGTGTTACACATATTCGAGTGTTGTGAGGATCAATTATATTTCACGCATTCCATACGAAGTTTACGTCCATTTTCATACGTAATTGTATCATTAGTGGTATCGAGCCTGTGGTCATCTCCTCGCGATTTCTTCAAAGATTTTTTTTTTTGTTCAAAACTATCTCTCAATCTTGTTATTGATACGGAATTGAATAGTCCGAATAAAGAAAACGAAACAAGGATCGACGAATGGCCTTACAACGCGTCATGCACGATAAATGACATTTTTAGGCGAGAAAACGGACACAAGACGTAAAAGGACCAAGTCGCTGAGCTCGACCGTGTCCCAGACACGACCGGTCACACCCTTCCGGAATTGGCCGAACGAATCGCCGCGAGCTCGACCGTGTCCCGTGACACGATTGTGTCGCACTCTCCGTAAAATGCCGAACGAATCGCCGATCAAACCCAACCGTGTCCCGAGCCACGACCGTGTCCTACTCTTCCCGAAAGCTGCCGCAAGTCTGCCGACTGCATCGACCGTGTCATACGAACACGATCGAGTCCTACTCGCCTAGAAGCGCCGAAACGCCCGCTGACCAGCCCGACCGTGTCACCAAACACGGCCGAAGTCTCGCCGCACATGGCACATGTACTGCGGCCGTGTCCATCGACACGGCCCATGTCCGCCAAACACCATTTTTCTTTATACACATCAGGTGTTGTTTTTGTCTCCTTTTATTTCTTTATCCCCCTATTATTTTTTGTTGTTATTTTTATAGTTTTATTTTGATTCTTGTCTTCCTTTTTAAGATCATTTGATCTTGCTTTTGATTTCTTTACTTGGTTTTTGTTTTTCATTTCAAAGATCATGTGATCTTGTTGTTTTAGATTCTTCTGTTGTAAGAAGGCTTCACCTCCTATAAGTAGTCATTGATAAGCATTGTAAGGAGAATAATTTGTATTATGAATTTGAATGTGAAAGAATACACTTTGTGTTTCTATCATTGGTAAATGATTTTTACCGAAACTTGATTTTTATTCGACGCGTTTTCGAGTATTAATCCGATTGATTCTCAATAGGTCTTGGGAAGAAATCACCTTATCGAGTTATAGGTCTAATTCGATAAACCCTTGTTCTTGATCGTTCAAGTCTTCTTGTTCGATATTTTTATTGTTATCCGATATTTCATCCATATTCATACACTCGAATTACCATATTCATAAAAGCCTTCCGCTATCATACACTTACAAACACTCCGACCGATACGTATCCACCTCTCCCGGATAATTCGTATCATAAGTGGTATCGGAGCCCAAGGTCATCTCCTTGGGCGATTTATTCAACGAATTTTTTTTTTAGTTGAGGTATTTAATCACCTTCTTGAGTTGTTCTTCACGGTTTCTTCAAAATTTTCGCATAACATTGGCAGATTAGCGCGGTCGGAAGAAAACAAAGTTTCCCGTGGATTCGACCGTTGGATCGTCACGAAATTTTGACAAATGTAAGCCAACTCATTGAACTACAAATTGAACGTGGAGTTCAGATTCTTTGATCATCTTCTTGATTCATTCTTCACGGATTTCTTGGCAAATTTTCTGCTCGATTTCTTGATCATTAGAAGAGATGGATTTTTCCAATATCAATTCTTGGTAAAGCTACGTGATGCTTTACATGACTTAACGGAACCTCGACGAGGTGGAGAAGTCCTGTGTTCCCCTCGCCATACTAATGAGTTCGAGTTGAGCGAACTTCCGGTTCATCTGAGGTACCGATCCCAAATTTATTTGAAATGGGAACATAAGATGGATCGCTTGTTCGAGTTCAATGGTCTTAACGATGAGGAGCGTTGCAAATATGCAATTATCAAGTTGGTTAAAGGCGCCGCTTTGGTTCGAATTAAAGAAGAAGCAAAGGACTCGTGGCCGAAAAAAAGATCCGTCGTGGGAGTCGTTGAAAAGAAAACTTCGCAAGAGATACGCACCTTTCGGCTTGAGTTCGGCTCTCAAAATCGTGAATAACATCAGCCCCCAACTCGGTTTCTAAAGCTCTCGACTTGCCTAATGAGATGAGTTTGATGGAGGTGAGTTGTTTCATTGGCCAAGGGTTCGATCATGTGTAAGATGTTTGCCCGACTCTTGCTACCCGAGACGAAGTTAATAGCCGAGGAAGAACAAGAAAGGCTAGGCGACATTCTCAAGTTTGATATAGAGGACGAAGGAGAAGAAGAATGTGTAGTTTACGATGCTCCCGATTATGATACGTACTTAGTTCTTCGTACTTTAGAAATCAAATCGGTTTCAAATGATTTGGAGCATCGTGACGAAGTTAACGAGGGAGGAACTCACAAGTATACTTTTTAGTTCTACACAACCGCTCATTCCCAAGCTACGTAAGATGAAGAGATTGAGGACAAGGCGATTGTTCCCAAAATTTCTATGAGGTTATTCCTATTATTGTTAAAAATCTGAGGATCCCACCCAATTGTTCTCATTGATCCGGTTCCCGATAACGACCAACGTAAAAGCTATTTGGCTATATGTGACTGGAAAACAGTAAAAGACGAACTCATTGATGAAAGGAATGAGGACAAGATTTGTGCCCACATGACGCCGAAATGGAAATTATTCCGTTAAACCACAAATCTTTTTTTGGGGATTCCGTTAAGGGAAATGGTAGACACCTAGATACGTCGTTTGTTTTTATTTTGCAGGTTGATCTTTTAAAAATGCAATCCCAAGCAAACGTCAACACATCCGACGAAAATTACATCTTCAACCCGGGAGGAGCACAACCATATCCGGAATACCAACCGTCCTTAGACTTTAGATTCGAGGACGAATCTCTTTTAAAGGGGGAGGGAATGATACGGAATTCACTAGTCCGAATAAAGAAAACGAAACAAGGATCGACGTAAATAGCCTTACAACGCGTCATGCACGTACGGCGACATTTTTAGGCGAGAAAACGGACACAAGACGTAAAAGGACCAAGCTGCCGAGCTCGACTGTGTCCCAGGACACGACCGGGTCACACCCTTCCGGAATTGGCCGAACGAACTGCTGCCGAGCTCGACCATGTCCCAGGACACGATCGTGTCGCACTCCTCCGGAAAATGCCGAACGAATCGCCACCAGCCCAACCGTGTCCCGAGCCACGACCGTGTCCTACTCTTCCGGAAGCGCCGCAAGTCTGCTAACCACCCGACCGTGTCATACGAACACGGCCGAGTCCTACTCGCCTAGAAGCGCCAAACGCCCGCTGACCAGCCCGACCGTGTCGGGCCGAACACGGCCGAGTCTCGCCGCACATGGCACATGTACCGCTGCCGTGTCCATCGACACGGCCCGTGTCCGCAGCCTGCCATTTTTCTTTATACACATCAGGTGTTGTTTTTGTCTCCTTTTTCTTTCTTTATCCCCCTATTATTTGTTGTTATTTTTATAGTTTTATTTTGATTCTTGTCTTCCTTTTTAAGATCATTTGATCTTGCTTTTGATTTCTTTACTTGGTTTTTGTTTTTCATTTCAAAGATCATGTGATCTTGTTGTTTTAGATTCCTTAGTTGTAAGAAGGCTTCACCTCCTATAAGTAGTCATTGATAAGCATTGTAAGATGATATGTATTATGAATTTGAATGTGAAAGAATACACTTTGTGTTTCTATCCTTGGTAAATGATTTTTACCGAAACTTCATTTTTATTCGACGCTGAAGTATTAATCCGATTGATTCTCAATAGGTCTTGGGAAGAAATCACCTTATCGAGTTATAGGTCTAATTCGATAAACCCTTGTTCTTGATCGCTCAAGTCTTCTTGTTCGATATTTTTATTGTTATCCGATATTTCATCCATATTCATACACTCGACTACCATATTAATAAAAGCCTTCCGCTATCATACACTTACAAACACTCCGACCGATACGTATCCGCCTCTCCTGATAATTCAGATTGGTTCCCCACGCTTCCAAGGAAACGAGCTTGGCTAAAGTACGATGTTTTAAATGTCAAGGCTTTGGTCACTATCAAAATGCATGTCCAAATAAACGGTGGTCACTTTAAGAGAAGCTCTTGCGGTCCGAGACGAACTTTTTAGTCGAGGACGAATGAAGGCCTTCGTGACGATTTAACATGGAGGCCGAGGAAGAGAATGAGGATTGCGAGACTTATGACGCCCGGAATATGATACTACTTTAGTGCTTCGAGCACTACATACCAAAATCGCTCCAAGTGATACGGAGCAAAGAGACCAAATCTTTCATTCCAAATGCAAAGTCGGAGAAAAGTGGTGTAGCTTGATAATAGACGGAGGGAGTCGCACGAATGTAGCATCAAACGGATTGTCACCAAGCTCAAGCAACTACTACGGCTCACCCGAGACCGTATGCTTTACATTGGCTCAATGATGGAAGCAAAGTGAATGTGACGAGACAAGTACGGTCAACTTAACTATGGGATCATACTGAGACAATGTGTTATGTGACGTACTCCCGATGGACGCATGCCACGTACTTTGGGACGACCATGGATGTTCGACCGAGATGTTTTGCATCGAGGAAGGAGTAACTAATATGAATTACGAGATAAAGGCAAGAAGATTGTGCTTAAACCGATGGCACCCCAAACCATTCGATCGATGAGTTCTAATCAAATGGAGAAACCGAAGCTTACCATGTTTGCTAGCGAGAAAGAGGTGAGACACGCTATTGACTATGGAGAGCGTGTCTATATATTAATCATTAAAGAAACACAAGATGTTGACGTAGTTGTGCCAGCAAGAGAGATATCGATATCTTACTACAAGAATTTGCGGATGTCTTCCTAAGACTTACCGGCTTACCACCCTTACATGGATCAACACCAAGTCGACCTTGTACCGGTGCATCACTCCCTAACAAGGCCGCCATCGATGTAACCCCGAGGAGACAAAGGATTTGCAAAACAAATTGAGGAGCTAATGAACCGCGGGTACGCTCGAGAAAGTTTCGAGCCCTTGTGCGGTTCCGCTTACTTGTTCCAAAGAAGGATGGGTCATGCTCGATGTGTATAGATAGTAGAGCCGTGAACAACATAACCATCAAATATCGGTTCCCAATTCCGAGACTTGATGATATGTTGGACGAGTTGCATGGTTCGTGATTTTTTCAAGGTTGATTTGAGAAGCGGCTATCATCAAATTCGCATGAAGGAGACGAATGGAAAATGTCTTTCAAGACAAAACATGGATTATATGAATGGCTCTTCATGCCCTTTGGCCTTACAAATGCGCCAAGTACTTTCATGCGATTAATGAATGAGGTACTTAAGCCGTTTTGGAAAAATTTGTCGCCGTATACTTAGACGACATCTTGATTTATAGTCGATCATTTCAAGAGCATACTGTGCACTTGAGGAAAGTCTTCGAGATCCTTAGGATCAAAACTTTATGGGAAAAAGGAGAAGTGTTCGCTTCTAGTCGAGAGTGTAGCCTTTCTTGGCTACATTGTTTCTAAAGAAGGAGTGTCGCTGATCAAACCAAGATCGAGGCGACAAATCTTGGCCTACGACCAAAACTATCACTAAGTCCGATACTTTCACGACTTGCTTCATTTTATCGAGTTTCATACGAGACTTTAGTACCATTTATAGCCCAATAACGGAATGCTTAAAAAAGGACCGCTTGTGTGGAACGGGCTGCCCAAGGGCGTTGAAAATTGAAGGCGAAAATGTGTAAAGCACCTATCTTGGATTTACCCGACTTTTCACAACCTTTCGAGGTAGAATGTGACGCAAGTGGACCGGGTATCGGGCGGTCCTCGCCCAAGGGAGGCGACCAATTGCATACTTTTCGGAGAAATTGGGTGGGGCTCGACTAACTATTGTACTTATGACAAGGAGTTCTATGCCATTGTGACAGCCTCTTGATCATCGAGCCATTACCTTCGGCCTAAACATTTCATCCTACATTCGGATCATGAGTCCTTGAAATATATTAACGGCCAACTAAAGTTGAGTCCGAGACATGCCGAATGGGTGGAATTCTTGCAATCATTCCACTTTTCATCAAGTACAAAGATGGCAAGAGCAACGCCGTGGCGATGCTTTGTCTAGATGGTATGCCTTGCTCTCTACTCTTGACATTCGTTGCTCGGGTTCTGCCATCAAGGAGTGTTATGATGGGGATGTGGATTTTGGTGAGGTTTTCATTCGGTGTAAATCTGGCCCATTTAGAGAATTTACGTTGCAAGAAGGATTCCTTTTCAAGGGAAATCGCCATGTTTACCCAAACACCCGATTCGAGAATTATTAGTTCTGGGAAGCTCACTGGAGGCTTGGCGGTCATTTTGGTTCGCGAAACGTTGGAGGTCCTTAAAGAGCATTTTCATTGGCGGAAGATGCAAGTAAATGTACACGATATAATTAATAAGTGTGTGACTTGCCATATTGCTAAATGTTCATTCAAACCGGAGCATACATGCCTTTGCCGATTCCTAAAGACCGTGGGAAGATGTCTCAATGGATTTTATTGTTGCTTTGCCTCGTACTCAACGAGGGAGAGATGCTATTATGGTTGTCGAGACCGATTTTCAAGATGGCTCACTTTGTGGCTTGCCACAAGACGGACGACGCGAGTAACGCCGCCGATTTGTATTTCCGAGAAATCGCGATTTATCGCATGGAGTTCCAAAACGATTGTTTCGGATCGACTCAAAATTCCTTAGTTATTTTTGGAACACCTTGTGATAAAGGTGGGAACCAAACTACTATTTAGCACGCCACATCATCTACAAACGGACGGTCAAAACCGAGGTGACCAATCGAACGCTGGGCACATTACTACGTGGTCTTGTGAGCAAGACACGTATGATCGGGACTTGAAACTGCACACGCGGAGTTCGCCATAATCGTTTCTCCTACTCATGCCACGCCCACTCTCCGCTCAAGTAGTTTACTGACTAAACCCGCACATGCCGCTAGATCTAATTCCATTGCCAAGTGACGAGTTAGTGCACAAGGATGCGGAATCAAAATTGAAATCGATGATGAAATTACGAGCAAGTACGTAATCGAATCAAGGAAATAAACGGGCTTACAAAAGAAAGTCGAATAAACAAAGAAGGCCGAGATTGTTCAAGTTGGTGATTTGGTTTGGTTGTATTTGAGGAAAGAGCGATTTCCAAATAAACGTAAGAACAAATTAATGCCGCGAGCGAGGGACCGCTTAAAGTAATCGCGAAAGTGAACGATAACGCTTACAAATTAGAACTTCCGGAGATTATGGGATTCATGCAACCTTTAATGTTGGGGACCTCTCACCTTACATCGATGATGACGGGAATTTCGAATTGAGGACAATTCCTTTTAAAGGAGGAGGAGATGATACGGAATCATTTGACATGAACGAAGAAGACGAAGTAAGGATCAACATAAATGACCTTACTACACGCCATGCACGGACTACTACGTATTTAGGCGGAAAACGACATAGACGTGGAGTTCGGCCTCACCCGTGTCATATAACACGCCCCGTGTCATGCTATGCCTAAGGTCGATAATCGTCTAAATGGACGAATCGGAAAATCACCACCGCCGGAAATCACCACCGCCGGAATTCAGCCGATCACGCCGACCACCACATGCCGAATCGCCGACGGCCGCTGACCAACCCGGCCGTGTTATCCGACACGCCCGTCCGAGATGTCCTAGATATTGGAATCTCGCCGCTGATCAACCCGACCGTGTCGTCCGACACGCCTGCGCCGACACAACCCGACCGTGTCAGTGACACGGCCAGTCACACTCTTCCGGATAGTAAAATTCCCGCCCGACTAACCCGATTGCCAGCGACACGGTCGAGTCTCGCCGAACATGTGCGCCCGCACATGCCGCCGCGGCCGTGCCGACGGCATGGTCCGTGTTCGATGTACCAAAGAAATGACCATTATTGCTGATTTTTTTATTTTTGTTGTTTTTCCTCCTCACATGTCATGTTTAGACTTGCATGTTATGTGGGGTGGCTTATAATCATTTTTTTGTGTGATTCCCCCTCCCTTTGATTTGATTCCTTTGTATTTTATCTTGTTGTTTTGTTTTTCATTTCAAGATCATGTGATCTTGTTTTATTCCTTAGTTGCTAAGAAGACTACCATGCTATAAGTAGTCTTGCTCATGCTTTCATTATGCATTGTATGTTGAAGAAATAAGAATACACTTGTGTTTTCTTGGTCAATGCTTTTCATCGAAACCTTGATTATAATTCGACGTGCTTTCGAAGTTTTAATCGAATCAATTTTCAACGGGTCGTGAGGAAAGATTATCTTATCAAACTACAGTCTAGTTTGATAAATCATTCATATTGTTCTTGTTTATGTTTCTAATTGCCCTACTTTCGGTTATATCTTACGAATGTTACACATATTCGAGTGTTGTGAGGATCAATTATATTTCCACGCATTCCATACGAGTTTACGTCCATTTTCATACGTAATTCATATCGTAATCTAAAGCAACAAGAAGGTATACTCGCGAGATAGAGCATCCGCAACAACGTTCTCTTTTCCCTGCTTGTACTTGATTACATACGGAACGCCTCAATGAATTCCATCCATCGAGCATGCCTTCTATTCAACTTTTGTTGCCCTTCAGATGCTTCAAGGACTCGTGATCAGCAGGTATCACTAACTCTTTGGGCCATAAGTAATGTTGCCAAGTTTCGAGTGCTCGAACCAAGGCATATAGTTCCTTGTCGTAAGTCGATAGTTCAACAAGCTCCTCCCAACTTCTCACCGAAGTAGGCAATCGGCCTACCTTCTGCATCAAAACAGCTCCTATAATTGCACTGACGCATCACACTCGATCCCAAAGGACTTAGCAAAATCTAGTGGCTAGCAAAGTGAAGCATCTCACTTTTTCTTTCAAAGCCTTGAAAGCCGTCTCTTGTTCCTGTTCCCACTTGAATCCAACATTCTTCTTGATTACCTCGGTCAAAGGGGCGGCTACATTACTAAAGTTGGGCACAAACCGGCGATAGAAGCTTGCCAAGCCGTGGAAGCTTCGGACTTCGCCACATTTTTGGGGCTGTCCCATTCTCTAATTGCCCTCACTTTCTCTTCATCGACCTGTATCCCCTGGGAACTAACAACGAAACCAAGGAAAGCCAATTTCTCGGTGCCAAAGTTGCATTTTTGAATGTTAGCAAACAAGTGTTCCTTTCTAAGCACAAGCAACACCTCATTCAAATGCTTGATATGTTCATTCAAACCTTTGCTATATATTAGATATCATCAAAGTATACAACAACAAACTTCCCAATAAAAGCACGTAGAACATGATTCATTACCTCATAAATGTACTTGGTGCGTTAGTGAGCCCAAATGGCATAACTAACTACTCATACAAACCATGTTTAGTTTTAAACGCCGCTTTCCACTCGCCTCCCTCTTCATTCGAATCGATGATGCCCACTTCTTAAATAAATTTTTGAAAACATTGCGTAACCATATAATTTATCTAACATGTCGTCAAGTCTAGGGATGAGATGTCGATACTTCACCGTAATGTTGTTTATTGCACCAGCCTACGCACATCCTCCACGAGCCATCTTTCTTTGGTACTAGCAATACGACTGCATAATGACTCATACTCTCTCACATGTCCCTTTGCTAGTAGTTCATCCACTTGCCTTGCATCTCTTTAGTCTCTTCTGGTTACTTCTGATGCAGGACGGTTTGGTATTGAGGATCCCGAACAAAGTCGATACAAGGTGCTCGATGCCTCGAACGGGCAGAACCCGTGGGGTCTCCTCAGAAACACGCCTTCAAACTCCTCGCAATAAAGAGACAATCAATGGGTCAGTAGTATCGTGAATTGATGGAATATTAAGCAATACGTCACGAAATAGTAATAGAACCACAGCCGCTTTTAGTAGCAAGGCCCGTTTAACTTCACTAATTTCTACAAAGGGCGATGGTTTTTATCCCTTTAGGATCGTCGACTGCTTTCTTTTCCTTCTCCTTTTTTTCGCTTTCTCTCGGTGCTTGTTCTAATATCCTCTCGATCTTCAAGGATTTGCTTAGGGGTCATAGGTGATAGGTTAAATTTCTTCTTTCCAAAAATGAAGGAATACTTGTTCGAAACCCATCATGAGTAACTTTGCGATCGTATCGCCATGGCCTTCCTAAAAGGATCCGGTGGCATGCATAGGGGCGACGTCGCAAACTACTTCGCCCTCATATCTACCTATTTTAAAGGGTACGGCATCTACTCACTACTTTCAGCCCTAGATTATTCATCCACATCAACTTATATGGTTTAGTGGTGTCTTTCGGTTTTAAGCTCTAGTTTCGCACTGCAAGGCCGTACTAACGACATCGACATAACTACCTACATCTATGATCATACTACGTAGGTTCTCCTTAATGTAGCACCTACACCGAAACAAGTTGTCCCTCCGGCTATCCTCATCTTCCACTACCTTAGCCGACAAGGACATTCTAAGCACTACATTAATCTTCCCTTCTAAGATTTCTTCATTACATTCTTCTATCTCTTCTCCACTATCCTCATCCTTAATCTATTCTTCTCCCTCACTATCGCTATTTCCCCGACTTAATGACTACACTCGCTTGTTTGGGCAAGGCCTGGGCTATGTGACCTATACCTTGACACCTATAGCATCATATCTCATGTGTCCTAGGTTGAGGTTTGGAACTTGATGAAGGTCAGACTTAGTTGGCGGATTAGGGGCTGTCTGGACCCTAGTGACCGATGGTTTTGGGTCTTCTTTATGGTTAGTGGGCTGTCTCGATTTCCATGGAATACTAGGAGTGGGGGTCTTCCTAGTTTGACGCCTCCGAACTTGAGTTTCTATTTTTCTAGCCGTGTGCACCATTTCTTCTAAGTCATGCATAGTCATGAGCTCTAATTGGTCTCTAATCTCAACATTAAGTCCGGCTAAGAACCTAGTCATGGTACTATCGTGGTCCTCCTCTATACGACACCTAATCGCCTTATTTCCATCTCCTTATAGTAATCGCCTACCGACTTAGTCCCTTGTCCTAAAGTTTGAGACTATACCTAAGGTCCCTCATGTAATAGCTAGGAACAAATCTTTCCTTCATCACTGCCTGGGCTTCTTCCCATGTATCTACGGGTCTTTCCCCACGCCGATGCCTAAGTTGAACTACATGATCCCACCATACAAGAGCATACCCAGTGAACTCTACAGCTGGCTATCTTAACCTTCTTAAGATCTGAAAAATTCGACACTCAAATTGTCCCCCACCTTCCTAACCCATTCAAAATAAGTTTCGGGATCAGATTTGCCTTCAAAAGGTGGTACGAAGAACTTAACACTACTTAAGTTATCATCTACCCTTACTCGTTGTTCTCAGGTTCTTGGTCGCCTCGGCTGTCTATCATCCTCAAAGTACTGGCCATATTCATCTTCCGTATAGTATTCGGTGGTGGAGGGCTGCCCTAACTCTACCCCTTTCTCTACCTCTATACCGTGAATCCCTTCCTCCCATTGTGGGTTCTCTCTCTCGATTCTCCCCTGCTTCTAATAGTAGGTCCGGGGTTGGTGACGCTCTATGGATTTCAACTCTTCTCTCATTTCCAACATCATGTTTTCCATCCTTCGTATGTGATGTTAGGCCTTCGAGTCGAATTGCACATCATGGAAGCTTGATTTTATTAGTAATCGGGTCGCCACTTAAGACCTCTTCCTCATCTACTGGATCCTTCCTAGCTCGCCTAAGGGCTGGAGTGTCTCCATCCTTCGAAGTTTCTTGATCCCGCCATCATGGTACTAAATGATTCGAAAAAAGAAGCAAACATCGAGTAGCTTACTTAAAACACAACAACTTAACTCCAATGTGAATCACAAAATTATTTATATATATATAGATAGATATATGAGAATAACGATAAGAGAGGAACGACAAAACCGTGCTTCGATACTAAATGATGCCAACCGATACCCAACAAAGGTTACCAATACAGAACCGTGTGAATCGTGGTTGTGCGAAGCGGAAGTATAAGTTCTCGAGCGGAAGCAAATAGCAAATAACAATAATGGTCGGCAGATGCATAAATGGTACTTCGACATAGCTTTCTTCAAGACAACAAGATTGATGCGCATAATCGATGGCACTTCGATTCAGCGAGAGTCGATCGTATGTTGGTACAACAATATTTCGACAAGACTGCTAAAGTAACAATGGACTTCACGCCAGATTTGTACTTCCAGACAAAGAACAACGGATCAGATTTCGATAACAAAGAATGGATACTGGAATAATGAAGGCACTTCAAACCTCGTAATTAATTACTATAATCCCCTTAGAATCTGCTCTAAAGAAACGCTTGGAATTATTCTAAGAACTCAAGTTTCTATGATTAAGACTTAACAATTTTATGAACTAAAATTGCAAGAATGTAGAAGTGAGAATTATAAGAATAATACTAAGAAAAGGCGCAACAATGGCTCCGATTCTAGATAAAGCCGAAATATGTTTTTGATTTCAAAAAGGTTGATTCCTTCCCTTGTTACATAAAGATCTACTTTTATAGAGAGTACAAAACAAACTATATTATCCCCGACATATTAAACTAAGGAAATAAAACGAAGTGTCCCTACTTTTAAGACAACGCAGGCGGCTACACATGGGGTCAGAATTAAAAGGGAATAAACTAATACAACTTAACTATAAAGTAAATAAAGGAATCTTGAAAAGGTCTTGGTCTTGACAATTTCTCACGTTCACATTGAAACCTCCCATGTCAAGTCCCCTTTTCCAAGACAACACCAAACATCACCTTCCTTGAAGCTTCCTCACGCCTAAGTCTAATTTCCAAGCTAGATGGATTTTTCAATCATCAAGTCGACCTCTATTGTTCATCCTTTTTTAGAGTATTTCTCTTTTCGAGTTTCTATGATTTAACTCTCATTTTCAGAAATACGACAAAGACGCCTCATGCCATTATTTAGGTAATATCTCGGGGTCCGCCTCAAGCTTTCTGCTTTTAGAGTATCTCGCCGCTCAAGCAAAGCTATCTGGCTTAGATTTGAACAATCGTTTCGGCCTTCTCAATCTCAAGTAGATCCACTGCTGCACGCTACTAAACTTAGACATGATTTCCACTTATAATTCGGGTAGCTTAAGGACAAGCTTGTCTTCTTCTTTCTTTGGACGCAAATTCTTCTAGGTTCAGTGGTCTTTATTCAAGATACTCCAAGCAAATTTCGGTGTGAGGGTCTTGAAGAGAGGATTTGATCGAGGTCATACAAGAAACCTCTTGAGTAGGAATCGAGTTGTCTTCATAAGAGTTAATAATGTATAATAAGGTAACAGTGAGGAACGTGCATTAAGTTTATTTTGTGAGGTTGATACTAATTACGTATGAGAATGGACGAAACTCGTATGGAATGCAAATTAAATATAATCGATCCTCACAACACTCGAATATGTGTAACACTCGTAATATATAACCGAAAGTAGGGCAATTCGCTTACATAAACAAGAACAATATGAATGATTTATCAAACTAGACCTATAGTTTGATAAGATAATCTTTCCTCAAGACCTATTGAGAATCGATTCGATTAAAACTCAAAAATGCGTCGAATTATAACCAAGGTTTCATGAAAAGCATTCACCAATAAAACACAAGTGTATTCTTATTTATTCAACATACAATGGCTTTTACAATGCTAACACAAGCATATATATAGGAGACTTCCAAGTCTTCCTATAATAAAAGAAATAATTCAAAGATTTATAAAATCTTCAATAATCAAAACAAATCAACAATAAAATATAAAAGGAACAACAATCTTAATTTTAGGGGAAACACAATCCCTAAAATGAGTAAAAAAAACAACACAAAAGAAAACACAAAAAAAAAGTGAAATCTGCCGGCAGGACTCGGCCGTGTCGCTTGACACGGCCGCGACGCGACAAGGACGTCGGCAGTGACTCGACCATGTCCGCTTGACACGGCCGCGCGCGCGACAGGACGTCCGACAGGACTCGTCCGACAAAGGATTTCGGCACGGCGCGCGCCGATAAGGCGTTGGCATGGGCCCGATCGTGTCCGAACACGGCCGGGTCGTCTGGCAACGCTGCTGGGCTTATCTCGGAAGAGTTCGACTGACTGCGCTGCATAACACGGCCTAGTCCTCAGGCAAAGTGACTTTTTCATTTCTCGACGAGGCGGCACGGCCGCGTCGACGACACTTGCCGTCCTATCGGCAAGGTTTCGGCCCGGCAGGTGGTGATTTTTCCGGCAGTGGTGAATTTTCCTACAGGTGGATATTTTCCTAAGATATTGAACATTTTTCCTAAGCAGTCGATGTCGACCTTCCTGACAAAGATGACACGGCCGGCCGAGACCGATACTCCACGCCTTATGTCCGTTTTCGCCTAAATACATAGTAGTCCGTGCATGGCGTGTAGTAAGGTCATTTATATCGATCCTTACTTCGCCTTCTTCGCTCATATCAAATGATTCCGTATCATCTCCTCCTCCTTTTAAAGGAATTGTCCTCACCTCAAATTCCATCATCATAGGTGTAAGGCAGAGGTCCCCAACATTAAAGGTTGCATGAATCCCATAATCTCCCTAAGTTCTAATTTGTAAGCGTTGTCATTCACTTTCGCGATTACCTTAAATGGTCCCTCCGCCGCAAAGATTAATTTGTTCTACGTTTACTTGGAAATCGCTCTTTCCTCGAAAGTGCAACCAAACTAAATCACCAACTTCGAACAATCCCGGCTTTCTTTGTTTGTTTGACTTTCTTTGTAAGCCTCGCTTATTTCCTTGATTCGATTACGTACTTGCCGTAATTTCATCATCGATTTTAATTTTGATTCCGCATCCTTGTGCACTAACTCATCACTTGGCAATGGAATTAGATCTAACGGCATATACGGGTTTAGTCCGTAAACTACTTCGAACGGAGAGTGTGTCGTGGCATGAGTAGGAGAACGATTATAAGCGAACTCTGCATGTGCTAGTTTCAAGTCCCAATCCTTTTGTGTCTTGTTCACAAGACCACGTAGTAAAGTGCCAACGTTCGATTGGTTACCTCTTTGACCGTCCGCTTGTGGATAATGTGACGTGCTAAAAAGTAGTTTGGTCCCCACCTTTCTCCACAAGGTGTTCCAAAAATAGCTAAGGAATTTTGAGTCCCGATCCGAAACAATCGCTTTTGAACCCCATGCAATCGTGCGATTTCTGGAATACAAATCAGCGACGCATTTATGTCAGTCTCGTCTGTGGCAAGCCACAAAGTGAGCCATCTTCAAAACCTCACTAAAATCCACATCCCCATCATAACACTCCTTCAATGCTTCGAACCCAAGCAATCGAACGTCAAGAGTAGAGAGTAAGGCATACTGCTCAGATAAAGCATCCGCCACAACGTTGCTCTTGCCATCTTTGTATTTTGATGAAAAGTAGAATGATTGCAAGAATTCCACCCATTTAGATGCCTCTGACTCAACTTTTGTTGGCCGTTAATATATTTCAAGGACTCATGATCCGAATGTAGGATGAAATGTTTCGCCGAAGGTAATGGCTCCAATGGTCAAGAGCTCACAACGGCATAGAATTCCTTGTCATAAGTACAATAGCTGAGTCGAGCCCCACCCAATTTCTCCGAAAAGTATGCAATTGGTCGCCTCCTCGACAAGTAAACCGAGCCGCACAAGGGCTCAAACTTTCGAACGTACTCCGCGGTTCATTAGCTCGATTTGTTTTTGATCTCCTTTGTCTCCTCAGGGTTACATCGATAAAGCGGACTTGTTGGGGAGTGATGCACCCAGACAAGGTCGACTTGGTGTTCAATCCCACGTAAGGGTGGTAAACCCGCGTAAGTCTTCCGGGAAGACATCCGCAAATTCTTGTAGCAAGGTATCGATATCTCTCTTGCCTCGCACAACTACGCTAACATCTCGTGTTTCTTTAATCATCAATAAATACACACGCCGCCATCACAATAGCGTGTCTCACCTCTTTCTCGCTAGCAAACATGGTAAGCCTGCCCATTTGATTAGAACTCATCGATCGAATGGCTTGGGGTGCCATCGTTTAAGCACAATCTTCTTGCCTTTATCTCGTAATTCATATTCACATCCTTCATCGATGCAACATCTCGTCGAACATCCATGGTCCTCCTAAAAGTACGTGGCATGCGTCCATCGAGTATGTCACATAACACATCGTCTCCGTATGATCCCATAGTTAAGTTGACCCGCATTTGTCTCTTTTCGCCACCTTCACTTTGCTTCCATCATCGAGCCAATGTAAAACATACGGTCTCTGTGAGCCGTAGATAGCCCGAGCTTGGTGACCATCTCGCTTGATGCTACATTCGTGCAACTCCCTCCATCTATTATCAAGCTACACCACTTTTCTCCGACTTTGCATTCGGGAATGAAAGATTTGGTCTCTTTGCTCCGTATCACTTGGAACGATTTTGTATGTAGTGCTCGAACATATTCCGGAGCGCTATAAGTCTCGCAATCCTCATTATCTTCTCGGCCTCCATATTAAATATGTCACCAAGGCATTCCTTCCGTCCTCGATCAAAGTTCGTTCTGACTCTAAGAGCTTCTCTTAAAGTGACCACCCGCTTATTTGGACATGCATTTAGATAGTGACCAAAGCCTTGACATTTAAAACATCGTACTTTAGCCAAGCTCGCTTCCTTGGAAACGTGGGAACCTTCTGGCCGGGTAGGGACTTGAAAAGGTATGGTAGGTTTCGTAGTCGAACTTGAGCTGCACTTGTATTTCCAAATTTGTATGGGAATTCGGGTTCGTAAACTTCAACTTGTTTTGAGCTTCAATTTTTATGCATAGTCCGCATAAAGTGTCAAAATCTCCGTATGGGTATAATTCCACCGTATTTGCAATGTTTCTGGCTTAGACCACGTAAGAAACGTGACATTCTTTGTTCTTCATTTTCTTCAAGTTCTCCCTCTGCATTAAGGCCAAGCCTTGAAATTCTTCGATATATTCTTTCCACACTTAGTTTCCCTTATTTAACTCCGCAATTTTCTGCACAAGGTTAACTGATGTGATGCTCGGACATACCTTTACGTAGTTTTTTCTTCAAATAATCCCAAGAAAGGATTTTCTCTTTTCCCGCACGCAGCTCGTTGTGTTTTCACACCCTCAACCATAAGGAAGCGCCCTTCCCTAACTTGAGAATCGCATATTTGCAACGCTTCATCATTAAGGTGTTTGAAGTCGAACATACGCTCAATCTTCCTCTCCCACTCCAAGTAAACTTCGGGATTAGTACTCTCCGACAAATTCGAAGTTCAATAACTTTAAATTCATCTACATGACGCGTGAATGTGCATCATATCCTCCTCTTCTTGCTTGAAAACGTGGTTCTCGTGATGTGTAATGCCTCACGAGTTTCTCCATGAAATCGTTGGAAAATCCATGATAAGATAGTTTTGATAAGAAAATCGCTAAGAGAAATTCGCCAAGGAAGTAACCTGGGCTCCAATGCCACTAATGATACGAATTACGATGAGAATGGACGAAACTCGTATGGAATGCAAATGAAATATAATCGATCCTCACAACACTCGAATATGTGTAACACTGTAAGATATAACCGAAAGTAGGGCAATTCGGCTTACATAAACAAGAACAATATGAATGATTTATCAAACTAGACCTATAGTTTGATAAGATAATCTTTCCTCAAGACTCATTGAGAATCGATTCGATTAAAACTCAAAACGCCATTAATTATAACCAAGGTTTCGGATGAAAAAGTATTCACCAAGAAAAACACAAGTGTATTCTTATTTCTTCAACATACAATGGCTTTTACAATGCTAACACAAGCCTATATATGTGGTAGACTTCAAGTCTTCCTATAATAAAGAAAATAATTCAAAGATTTATAAAATCTTCAATAATAAAAACAAATCAACAATAAAATATAAAAGGAACAATAATCCTAATTTTAAAGGGGAAACACAATCCCTAAATGAGTAAAAACAAGGGAAAGACAAACACACAAAAAGAAAACACAAAAGTGAAAATCGCCGAAGCAGACTCGGCCGTGTCGCTGACACGGAGCCGCAAGCGCTGGGGCGACATAAGACGCTTTCTAGCGATTCTCGATTCGACCGTGTCCGGCTGACACCCGCCGCGTGACTACGACAGGACGTCCGACAGGGGGACTCGGCCCAACGCTGGACTCGGGCATGGGCGCTGGCGCCGATAAGGACGTTCGGCCGTGGGCCCGATCATGTCGTCCTCGGGAACACGGCCGGGTCGTCTGGGCAATGCTTCGCTTATCCGGAAACGAGTTCGAGCCCGGATCGCGCTGCATAACACTAAGTCGCAGTCCTCGCGGGTGCTGACTTCTTGTGATTTCCTCTTCGACGAGTGCGGCACCTAGTTGATAAGTTTCCATTGCCCTGGACCACACGGTCCGGCCGGCAGTTGCCTGCACCGCAATAATACTGGGCCTGGCCGTGGTGATTTTTCCTACAGTGGTGAATTTCTCCAAGCAAGGTGTTGGATATTTTCCTATGCATATTGAACATTTTTCCAAGTAGGGTTGGATGTCGACCTTCTCCGGCACAACATGACACTGGCCGGGCCGAGGCCGAGGATTCCACGTCTTCCATGTCCGTCACTTCGCCTAAATACATAGTAGTCCGTGCATGGCGGTGGTAGTAAGGTCATTTATATCGACCTTACTGCCTTCTTCTGCTCATATCAAATGATTCCGCATCGCAGGTGGTGCTGGCTGTCACTCGCTCTCAACATTTTCACTCTCGCTTTTGTTCTCTCGAATTCCTAAAAGCACGCTGAGACGTGTGATGTGACCCAAGGGGGTCCAAGATGGACGGTTCCAACTGCTCCTAACTCTCTTCAGTAGCATAACCGGTGGTTTGTACTCTCATCACATCATCCACAAACATGATAACCAAACCGAGGTAAATTCAATCGAATATCAAGGCACTTACTATCGTGGGTCATTGTGAGCAAGACACAAAAGATCGGGACTTGAAACTTGCATTATACGCGGAGTTCGCTTATAATCGTTTCTTCCTACTCATGCCACTGGCACACTCTCCGCTCGCCGGGCGTAGCTTTTAACGTGACTAAACCCAAGTATATGCCGTTAGATCTAATTCCACAAGCCAAGTGACGAAGTTAAAGAAAGCACAAGGATGCAGAATCAAAACTCGAATCGATGTTGAAATTACACTTGAGCAAGTACGTAATCGTAATCAAGGAAATAAATGAGGTTCGAAAAGAAAGCTCTAACAAACAAATAAGGCCGAGATTGTTCGCCGGTTGGTGATTTGGTTTGGTTGCATTTGAGGAAAGAGCGTTTATTTCAAGTAAACGTAAGAACAAATTAATGCCGCGAGCGGAGGGACCGCTTTAAAGTAACCGTAAAAGTGAACGACAACGCATACAAATTAGAACTTCCGTGAGATTACGTGATTCATGCAACCTTTAATGTTGAAGACCTTTCGCCTTACATCGATGATGACGAATTTACCCAGAATTGAGGACAATTCCTTTTGAAGGAGGAGGAGATGATAAGGAATCATTTAATACTGAATGAAAAAGATCGAAGTAAGGATCGATGTAAATGACCTTACAACATGCCATGCAATTTGACTACTACGTATTTAAGCGAGAAAACAGCATATGACGGAGGTCTCGGTTCGGCCTACCATGTCATATGACACGGCCCGTGTCATGCTATGCCGAAGGTCGAGCATTCAACTCGGCCAAAAATGTTCAATCATTGGAAATGTTCCAACTGGGCTTAAAAATCACCACTGACTGAATTGGCCGAGCACCGCTGATTGACAACTCCGGCCGTGTCAGCTCGACACGCTCCATGCCATGGCTCGTCCTGAAATGCCAAAGTCACCGCCCACAGACTCGACTCACGTCGCTCGGCACACCTGGCTTGAGTCAACTCTTCGATAGTGCCGCAAACCGATCGCCCAGGATGCCCGACCGTGTTCTGTGTGACACCTGGCGAGCCAATGCCGAACGCCCTTGTCGCTACGCTACCGCGCCCGCGCCGAGTCACCGCCGGACGCCCTTTCGGCGCTGCACGACCGCGGCCGGCGGACACGGGTCGGAAGTCATCGCCAACCAGATGACGCTGCCGCCATGCTTCGTGGCCGGGCGAACAGCTGCCCGTGTCCTGGCTACCTACCCAACTTTTTTTTTTTATTGCTGATTTTGTGTGTGTTTTGTTGTTTTCCTCTTCCCTTCCCTCACATGTCATGACTAGGACTTCACATGTTATGTGGGTGGCTTATAATCATTTTGTCAGGTGATTCTCCCTCCCTATCATTTGATTCATTTGTATTTTATTTTGATGTTTTGTTTTTCATTTCAAGATCATGTGATCTTGTTTTTATTCCTTAGTTGTTTAGGAAGACTACATTGCTATAAGTAGTCTTGTTCATGCTTTCATTATGTATTGTATATTGGAAGAAATAAGAATACACTTCAGTGTTTTCTTGGTGAATGCTTTTCATCTAAACCTTGATTATAATTCACTGTTGAAGTTTTAATCTAATCGATTCTCAATAGGTCTTCGAGGAAAGATTGCTTCTTTATCAAATGATACGGGATTCTCCTTCGTGATGCGAATTCACTATCGATATAGCTGAAGACTTTTTGACGAAAGCGAAAAGCTATCGAGCAAGAAATCTGGCTGGAATCCGTGACAACAGCCGCTACATGAAGAACAATAAGTGGACGAGTGATGTGAAGACTTTGTGAATTCGATACGTAAAACAAGATAGAATTTGGCCAATCCTGAGAATGACTCAACAAAGCAATTTCCAAATAGCGACACTCAAACATCACGCTTTGGACGGATGCAAAAGTTAAAAACAGTGAAACAAGTTCAAAGGATCAACGCACACTCTTATGCGAAACATATCTGACAAGTATACAACCGTATCAAAAACAATGTAATATTGAAACAAGATATAAATACAGATGTTTTTATCAAATTAGACCTATAATTTGATAAAGTGATTCCCTCAAGACCCCATTGAGAATCAATCGATTAATACATCAAACTGGGTCGAATAAAAACCAAGTTTTGATGAAAAGCATTCGCCAGTGTGGAAAAACACAGTGTTCTTTATTTCTTCTGGACATTCAATAATCCTTCATTACAACTCTATCAAGCCACTATTTATGCAGGCAAAATAAGTGTACTGACAAGATAATTTAAACTAATACAAGCTGAGGCTTAGAATAAGAAAAGATAATAAAAAGGTTCCTCATAAGTCACTTGTGGACAAAAGTGAAAGTCGGGTCTTTGTCTCCAAGTTGCCATTACGATAAACTTCGCTTTTGCCAAGAATCCCGCCAGCGCTTTGTAAGAGAAAGCGTTGAACATTCTTTTTATTGTTTAGTTGCCAATTGATCCTTTTCCCTCCCCAAGGTGCTACTTTGTCTTTTGTTTAAGTTATTCCAATTCCCGACTACTCAAGGTAACTCCGTGCCTCGCTCGTTTTCTCGCCTAAGTAGGTCAGTGAAAAGTGGTCGGCAGTGTTTTACGTCAACCCTTACTTCTCTTGTCTTATTCGGCTTGGAGTAGTCGGCTTCGTATCATTCCCTCCTTCTTTAAAAGGAATTGTCCTCAATTCCGCAATCCCATTGTCGCTACAAGTGAGATAGATCGCCACATGTTGAAAGTAGCATGCACTCCGTAATCAACTCCTAAGCTCCAACTTGTAACCATTGTCATTCACCTTCGCAATTATCTTAAAGGGTCCTCTACTGTGGGCATTGAATCTCTGTTCTTACGCTTATCTCGAATCTTTCTTCCTCAAATGCAACCAAACTAATTCCCCGACTCTCGAACATTCTTGGTTTCTTTGTTTGTTGGGATTTTCTTTTCAGTACGCCTCATTTATCTCTTTGATTCGAGATCTCGCACTGCTGTTCGTGTAATTTCATCATGAATTCAATGAATACTCGCATCCCTTTCCTATGCACCAATTCGTCACTGGGTAACTAAATTAAGTCTAATTCAGGACGGTATGTAAGGATTTCAGCCGTAAACTACTTCTCGAATGGGAGAATGCGTTGTGGCATGTAGTAGGAGAACGATTATAAGCAAACTCCGC